>JAWDJD010000013.1:19599658-20199658 GCA_035047305.1 Bradypodion pumilum
TGCACAGCACTTAGGTCTGAGAAGGGTAATTTCTAGCATTCTGTTTCCTCTTCTGTTGCACTTTATATAGGAAAAGCTACCAGCTTCCCTGCTTAATTTCCCCCCCAGATCATAAAAGAAAAAGGGTGTATGCTCACCTTATGGTACAGCTTCTGCTTTGTATTCAGTGTCTCCAAATAGAACAAGTTTTGCTTAAAGAGGTGTATATCAGGCTGCAGGAAGGATTGGCCAAATGCCTAGGAAACAAGAAGAGCTTTCAGGACTGCATGGCTGAACAACAGAGCTCCTGGTCAACAAAGGCTGTGAAGCCCACCCTGACTGGCCGTGGAAGCAGCCACAGTCTTCTTTTCCCCTACTACCTGCAATCCTTCCGAGCATCACCGTATTTGCTGATAAATCCTGATATGTTCTGTTGGCAGCTAGCTATCCAGAGCACTTAATGCATATGAAGCTGAGCTGCTCATATGTAGGACAGTGGCTGCAAGACTATTGTGTGCGCACTCTTATGGCCAGATGTGAGTTTGTTCTTCTCTGGGTATTGCTCAGAAAATGCCAGATACCGGACAGCTGGTTAGCAATTCTCCTTAGAGATATCAGGTTAAACTAGACATTAAGGAAAATGCATATTTCCTTTGATTTATCCCATTTTCCCCTCCTGTAATGGGACTTCCTCAAAGTTAGGTGCTTTACCAATCAGCCTTGCAAATGAAACCGCTATTGTTGTTTCTATTTCTTCTTCTAGTTCTTTTTTATTTCTACTTCTTCTTCTTCTTTTTCTAGTTCTATTTCTTCATCTAGTTCTAGTTCCACTTCTTCTTTTCTTTTTCTTCATCTTCTAGTTCTACTTCTAACTGTCGTATCAGATTCCAAATATTGGTGATCATGATGGCAATCAGTCACAAAGATTGTCCTGAAAATATAATGCAATGGCCTTCCATTTGCCTTCGACATCATAGCGTGACACCCCAGTTCCGTGAATGACCCAGTTCTATGAGTCACTATCTGGTCCTGAGCCCTTTTAGCGCACAAAGTCTTTATCAGTCCCAGGCCAGGACTGATGAAGCTGCTGCCCTCTATCAAGATGGCTTCAATTGGGAATTTAATCCACTTGGGGACCATCACCCTTTCCTGTGGACTTCAGCACCCAAGGCCGTTCGCCCTCAGGGTTGTCAGGTTAGTTAACCACCACCTGATGATCAGCGTTGTCTCGCTGGCAGTATGGTCTACTCTATTACCACAGCAGCATAACCTGGCCAGACTTGAGGCTCGTTTACTTGCTGAATGAACAATCACAAAACAAAGCACACTAAATAGTTAGCGAGAGAATGATTATGTCCGTGATGGCGAACCTTGGTACTCCAGCTATTCTTGGACATCAATTCCCAGAAGCCAAAGTCCCTGTGAATCCACACAAATGGTGCCAAGGTTCACCATCACTGGATTATGTCCATGCCTAACAGACATCTGTAAACATCCGAGGGTGCATTTCTGCACAAAAACAAGACAATTATGTTGTCTAGGATGTATTTTAAGATTGCTCATTTATGGCACCAATTGCAGTAATGGCCACAGTTTGTCATATAAATGTAACCAAGAGAGGGTGAGATTTGCTAACTTAAGATCCTGACGTCCTAGGCAGAATCAGTCTTCAGATTTGGATTTAGTGCACTCGATTTAGTATAGGACACATGGATTAGACCTAGTAGCAGACAAAAAAAATTGTGTGTGTGATGGATTCTTCTTTTCAATTCTACTCAGGCCACCAATCCAGATAGAGAAAGAAGAACCAGGGTCTAAAGACTGGACTCTGACGTCAATTACAATAAACAGACTACAAGCGTGGTTAGATGCAGGGAATTTGTATCAGATAAAACATTTGGAGAACATCAAACAGAAGCTTCATTCCCAAAGAGCATGACCCAGGTAAACATGCCAAGGACCAAAATCAAGTTCTAATGAAAAAGCAGCTAGTATCTCAGCTATTTAGCAATATTCTGATTATAAATTAACAGAGGATTCACCACTTGGTCTGGGGAGAAGGAACAGTAGTAGACTTTGGCTCCTGGGACGTTGCATAGTAGAGCCAGTAGCAAAAAAGCAAAACAGAAACATTCCCAAATCTTCTGAAACAACTCCTCATGACCCCGTGAGATTCACAACAGGTGTAGGAATACTGCCCTGAGAACATCTCCTGCAAACTCTTCATGCATTAATACCTTCAGGATACAGTGTATTAACACCTTAGTAACTACTAGCAGGGGGTATCTGCTTCGCCAGGTAGGGCACCCTTACCTGCACTCTGTGCGGCGGCCGCCTGCGGCGGCCTTGCCTCACTTTGGTTGTAAACAGATGAGCACCAAACCCCAGTCAGATACGACTGGCTTTTAAACAAATACCTTTACTTTTACCTAACTATTTACTAGGGCCATGATGGTGAACCTTGGCACTCCAGATGTTCTTGGACTTCAATTCCCAGAAGCTCAAGCACCCTGTGAATCCACACGAATGGGTTTACTGCGATTCATCCAGCCCGCGCTGCCCTCATTGCTCCTGGGAGCGGAAGTAAAACGCGCCCATACGGTTAAGGCTCTTCCGGGTTAACCCTTCCTCCACACGGGCACGTTTTACTTCCTCTTCCAGGAGCGACGAGGGCAGCGTGGGCCGGATGAATCGCAGTAAACCCATTCGTGTGGATTCACAGGGTGCTTGAGCTTCTGGGAACTGAAGTCCAAGAACATCTGGAGTGTCAAGGTTCGCCATCAGGTAGCCCTTGCTTGAAAGCCAGTCATATCCAACTCTAAGGTTCAGTGCTCATCTCTGTTTATAGCCAAAGAGCCAATGCTGTCTGCATCTGCAGATGTTTCCGTGGACATTTGGCAGGCACGACTCGACATCAGAGTGCACGGAACGCTGTTTACCTTCTCACCAAAGTGGTCCCTATTTATCTACTTGCAATATCTTGCTTTCAAACTGCTAGGTTGGCAGGAGCTGGGACAGAGACGGGAGCTCACACCGCAATGCAGTACTCCAGAAAGTGAGATTCACCTTTAAAATAGGCCACATGGCTCTTTGGCACCACTTAATTCCTGCAAATGCCCCTTTTTTTTCAAAACAGGAAGTTGACATCTGCTCAAAGATGAATCCTCTGGAACTGATTTATTTTTGTATGGGTGGGTGGCTCCAACAATTCTAGGGAACAGAAAATTGCTCCCTGTATCCCCAAAGCTGTCCCTAGAATACATCAGCTGATCAGGAATAATTAAGAGCATAAGGATCAGGCTGCTGATTTACAGCAAGGCTGACTTAATACAACCACCAGCATCGGGGTTTTCCAAGTAGGGCATGAGAACATTAGCCAAGGGCTCTTTGGATTACCTGCATGATGGCACTGAACTGGGCCCCGTTCTCCATATGTTCATCCGCTACCCCTCTTTGGACACTGGCCAGAATGCTGGACTTGAAGAAATAGCGCCAATTGTGATGAAGGACCCGGAAAAGCAGCTCAAACAGCTCTGCCTTCACATCAGGAGAGGAACGCTTTAAGACAAGGAAAAAACACAGAGTTTTGACATAAGCCTTATCTCGGAATGGCTCTCACTATCTACACCAGGGGTTTCAAACCTAAGGCCCGTGGGCCGCATCCGGGGTTCCCAACCTAAGGCCCACGGCGCCATTTCAAGGGCATTCAAGAAACAAAATGGCACCCCACTGAAGCTGTTGGGACAAAATGAGGTTATCCTGTTGAAGGACTGGTTTCGGATATGCAGAAATGAAGCTAGTAGGACAAAATTGTTCGAGCAATTAAAAATTAATTGGTTCCAAAGATTGAGGATTATTAAATGGAATAGTAAATACATGAGTGAATATGATTTGGAAAGAGAAAAGATGGAATTTGAAGAGCTGATTCTAAAAGTTAGAAAAGGTGATATAAATACTAAGGGATTAGTTAGTAAATTGTATGCAATATTAAATAAGGATGGTGATCCACAAGATGATTTGAAATTAAGGTGGGAACAAGATTTGAATATAAAGATAGGAAAGGGTTTATGGAGAAATAAATGGAAAAAGAGGATAATGAGGACTATGTCGGTTAGAATAAAAGAGCATAATTTTAAAATGTTGTGGAGATGGTATCTGACCCCAGTGAGGTTACATCAAATGGATAATAAAAAAAAGATAATATGTGTTGGAGATGTAAGGACACTATTGGAATGTATGAACACATGTGGTGGAGTTGTAAAGTGGTTAAAGATTTCTGGAATAGAATTGAGAAAGAAATTGGAGAAATTTTGGGTAAGATGGTAAAACTGGGATCAGGTATCACTCTGTTGACAAACGTGAAGATATTAATTTAAACAAAGATAAGAAAGAGCTACTAGAAATAATGATTACAATGGCTAGACATTGTATGGCTAGACATTATATAGCTAGACATTGGAAAAATGATGTAATTATACAAACGGAAGAGTGGTATAAAGAAATGTGGAATTTAGCCTTGAATGACAAATTGACATGGGAGATAAAGAAAAAGAGAGATAATTTGAAAGAAAATAGATTCTGGGATATTTGGAAACCTTTTGTGGATCACTCCCTCAAGGGTGATGAGAGGAATAGACCTGTACCTGAACAAAAGGGATTTTGGGATCAATGCTAATGAGATACTCTGAGCTCTCCAGGGCAATGTAAATGAACACTGGGCGATTTATTATTTGCATTTACATTTTTGTATAACTATCCATATTGGCATTAAATGTTTTACTTGAAAACGAGTTTTAGAGAGGGGAATCAAGATTAGAGAATAAATTGAAAGTAATAAATTATGAGATTGTATCTATAAAGATGGGTGTTAATTACCAGGATAGCTGTACACATTTTTGTGTGTGTATTTTTTGGTATTATTATTATTTTTAGTTGTTTTTTGTATTTTGTACATGAATTATTACTTCTTCTTTTTCAAGTATTATGTTGTACAATTTTGTATTTGTGTTTTGTATTTTATATGATAAAATTCAATAAAAAAATTAAAAAAATAAAATACAAAATGGCCACCCCCATCGTGCAGGCAGGGCAAAATGGCCATCCGGACCTTGCAGTTGACTCAGAGAGTGTGACCAGGAGGCCCCCAGCTTGAAAAGGTTGGACAGAAGGAGACATGCTTCGCGTAAACCACTGTTTCCCAACCTTTGGTTTTGGACTCCAATTCCCAGAAGCCCAAGTCAATTCCCCCAAAGCACTGATCAGCCAAAGGACTGACTTAGGCTTCTGGGAATTGAAGTCCCCTGTGGGGCCTGGGGCCCATGTTGGGAAACACGGGCGTAGAGCAAAAGCAGCCCCTGAGTAAGGGTTAATCCTATAGTTGTATCTTTTAAGCACTGTCCTTCATATAAGCAACATCCACCTTTGAGGAACCCTGGCTAAACTGCTTTACTGCAACCAAAAAGATGTGAGTTTGATTCTGACCAACTCAGCTTTCCTTCCTTCCGAGGTCAGTAAAATGGGTGGCCAGCATGTTGGGGGGGGGGGGAGGAATGCTAGTTCACCTGTGAACCTCCTAGAGTGCACTAAGCCCTATGGCAATGATGGCCAACCTTGGCACTCCAGGTGTTCTTGGATTTCAATTCCCAGAAGACCAAGTCAGCAGTCCTGCTGATCAGGGGCTTCTGGGTATTTAAGTTCAAGAACACCTGGAGTGCCACGGTTTGCCATCACTGCCCTATGGGGTGGTATAGAAGGGTGACTGCTTTGCTTTGATTAATGTGCACTTTAATCCATCTATCAGAGCTTCTTGTGAGTTAAGGTCACTAATTTGATTCCTGGCAAAATTCAAAGTGTGTGCAATTACTTTTTTTCATATTTTTAATTTAAAATGATTAACAAAATGTAACACTAAACTTAATACATCACTCAATAATCCCCCCCCCCCCCCCCGAAAAAAAACACACACCCTTAATCGTACATCAAAATATATGCACCCTTCACCATGGGACATTATTGTCTTATCCACAAATTCTGTACAGATTTTCCCCTTTAAGGTTATCCCCTAGTTCCAAAAAAGTTGAATATTCTTGACCAGGTTTTCTGCCTTTAGATTTAACAAATACAGAATTAATAAACTCGCCCCAAATAGCTATAAAATTAATCTTCTTTATCAAACCCATTTCCCAATTACTTTTAAAGCACTGAATGGCTTAAGGGCAGGACTGTACTGGACTTTCTGCCTCCTCTTGTGCAAAGCTGAGCTAATCTAAGATCGAATGGGGAGGCCCTGGTGATGAGGAACAAGGCCTTTTCGGTGGCTGCACTAAACCTTTATTATCCTTTGCCTCTTGACAGCTATGCTGGCCTTCTTTGGACTGAACATTACAGCACAGACCTTGCAATTCAGGTATTTACTTCTTGAGCTTTATCATACTGTATTTATATTAGGTTGCCCTTGCTCAAAAGCCAGTCATATCCGACTCTAGGGTTCAGTGCTCATCTCGGTTTATAGCCAAAGAGCCAGTGCTGTCTTCATCTGCAGATGTTTCTGTGGACATGTGGCAAGCATGACTAGACACCAGAGTGCATACTACACTGTTACCTTCACACTAAGTAAAGGTAAAGGTTTCCCTTGCTCGAAAGCCAGTCGTATCCGACTCTAGGGTGCAGTGCTCATCTGTTTCAAAGCCGAAGAGCCAGCGCTGTCTGCTTCTGCAGACGTTTCTGGGGTCATGTGACAGGCATGACTAGACACTCCGGAACACTGTTACCTTCCCATCGAAGTGGTCCCTATTTATCTACTTGCAATTTCTTGTTTTCGAACTGCTAGGCTGGCACACTAAAGTAGTCCCTATTTATGTACTTGCGATTTCTTGCTTTTGAACTGCTAGATTGGCAGGAATTAGGACCGAGACACTACATTGTGCAGCACTCAGGTCTTGAACTGCTGACCTGCCAACCTTCCAGTCATCAAGTTCAGCATCTTAAACACTAACCCACCACAGTCTCTGTATTTATATCACACATCCATTTTATTTGGGGCTGCGGTGGTGGCTCAGTGGTTAAGAAGCTTGCCTTGTTAGCTGGAAGGCCAACAAGTCAGCAGTTCAAGACCCGGGTACTGCATGACGGCTTGAGTGCCCATCTCTGTTCCAGCTCCTGCCAACCTAGCAGTTTGAAAGCAAGAAATTGCAAGTAGATAAATAGGGACCACATTGGTGGGGAAAAATCTTGGGTACATGAAAGGAGGCTCATTTGGGCATCCCCCAAGTGGAGTTTCTCCAGTAAAAAATCTTTTCAACCCAGAATAATGTCTGACATGAAATTCTTATTATCCATTTTATTTACATTTGGTAAACGGGTTGCATTTATTTCTTTAAATTTCTGTTAGCAACCCTAAGCAGTGCGTTACTAATGGAAGGACAAGATAAAGGTTTTCCATATGTGTGTATGTACATTTGAAATAAGAGCTTTGCAGAAATGTCTGCCTTCCCTTCCTTTACAGACTCAAATCCTGTATTCAGCCCCGAGAGAGACTAACCTCAGCAACGATGGGGTAGACTTGCTCCATGCAGAGTGAGATGATGTTGGGAAGGAAAGGCTTAAAGACTTGGCCTGGCTCTTGGACCACCACCTGGAGGATCTTCAGAAATTTCTCCACCACGCGACAGCCGGTACTACCATCATGAAGGATACTCTCAGCCAGCTGTTCTCTAGGAGAAAACACAACACACACAAGGCCAGGGAGACTTAGGTCAGGCTAAGGTCAGCCTATATTTTAATGTTAGCTTTCGTGGATCAAGTCTACTTCATCAGACATAAGAGTTGATTTTCATGGTATGCATTTATACATCTGATATAGAGGCCCAGAGTGGCTGGGCAAAGTTGGTTGGTTCAAGAGATGGATATGTAAATAAATGAGTTATTTACAACCAGAAATAAAATGCAATCAGTTAGTGAGGTCAATCTCTGATGGAAGTCAGTTTGAAGAGTTAGGTTTGCAAAATTAACATTCTGACATTACACATCTCCTAAAGCAAGGGAGCCCAAACTACGGCCCATGGGCCAGATCCAGCCCCCGATGCCAACTCATTTGGCCCATGCTGCCCTCGTCACTCCTGGAAGCGGAAGTAAAATGTTGCTCTGCTTCTGGGACTGACGAGGGCGGTGTGGGCCAGATGAATTGGTCTTGGGGGTCGAATTCAGCCAATGGGCTGTAGTTTGGGCATCCCTGGTTTAAGCAGAGAAAATGGCAGCCTAAAATCTATCTCATCCTGTAGCAAAATATATCTGTTGCAAAACAGATTGCAAGGCGCATTTTACTTCTGCTGGGAGGACCCACGTGACTGGCCCACTGAACCATGTGATCGGCCTTTGGCCTGAAAAGTTTGGGCACCCCTCTCCTAATGAGTTGACTTAGGAACTGATATAGAGGCTACTCTGGGCCTCTATATCAGATGTATAAATGTATACCATGAAAATCTACTCTTATGTCTGATGAAGTGGACTTGAGCCACGAAAGCTAACATTAAAATACAGAAGTTAGTCTTTAAGGTGCCACAGCATTTTTTGTCTTTTATTTTGTTTACTTTCGGATATGCTTGCACAGACTAACACAGCTACCGCTTCAAAAATTTCTTAGGTCAGGCTGACACTGAAGAGCTAAGGGGACACCAGGTTGAGTTGGGCTCCCAGTTCAGAAGAGCGCTCCCAACCATGAGCTATACCTGCAAGGTGTCACGGCAGTCCAAGGACAAGGGATAGAAAGGAAGGCAGGTTACCTGGTGAACATGTTGAGGAAGGTCTGTATGACCTGCTCGGTGAAAGGCACACCCATCTGCACCCTCAGTCCTTGAAACAAGGTGAGGAAGAAGCTCAACATTTCATCTGTCACATCTGAGAACAGGAAGACGAAAGGGACAGAAAAGGTGTTAGCGAGACTGCTGTTGACAACCTGCAACTTTGGGGCAAGAATCACGTTTGTTATTTGATGCTGGGATTTGCAGCATGAATCCCCCCCCCCCCCCCCCGCGGCACAGTGGGTCTAGCTCGTTTGAGCTTTCCGAGCAGCTGTCAGAAGTGGATAGCTAAGTGGCTGATGACAGGACTCTGAGAGGTATGAAAGTGAAAAAGATGCTAAGCTCCACAGCTTATGCCACAACAACAGATTTGCCCTTTGAATGGTTTATATTGAACTCTAGTGGCCGACTGTGCCAATACAATCATTCTATTACACTTGAGTCTGAGTTATGGTAGACTATACATGTAGAGCAGGGGCTGTCAACCTACAGACCACAGGACCAGATGATCCAGCCCCCAATCTCGCTTCAGACGCCGGCGAAATCAGCCGTGGACTCATGTACGGCCATCGTAAATGTGTTTACAACAGCCATAAATGAGTCCGTGGCAGATTCCGCCGGTGGCTGGACCACCAGTCTGGCCTGCCAACTGTCTGAGGTAGTGTGACCCAGCCCCCAACTTGAAAAGGTTGAAAACCCCTGATGTAGAGAAGTGAACAGAAGAAAGCAAAACATCACTCAAAATGAGTGGGAGGCAGGCACGCCCAGGGTCACATCTGAGCAAATTCTTTAGAAGTAAACCCCACTGAATTCTATGTGGAGACTTCTCCCATGCCAGATGGATAGGGGCTAAAGCAGGGGTTTCCAAACTACGGCCCGGGGGCCGGATCCAGCCCCCAACACCAATCATCCAGCCCACAAAACCCTCGTCGCTCCTAGAAGTGCAAGTAAAACGTGCCCGTATGGGAATATAAATTAACAAGTTTATCATCAGTTTCCACAGAATGTATATTTTAGTTCAGAATTAAATATCCCTTTCAACTTTCTCACTGCTGCAGAAAAAATGGTGTGTTAAAAGAGGTTGAAGGGACCGGGGAGATCGAATGGTTGATTCCACACTTCAGGGGAAAGCAGCAGGCAATAAAGAAGTTCCTTATTGAAACAAATGAAGTATGGTTGCCTCACAGCCTACAGATCTAAGAAAAAAGCGGGAGCAGCTAAGCAATTTTGAGGTTTGCCTGCCTTGTTCTATGAATTTTCAACAGGATCGTCCTTTCCCCACTGCTTGCCATGAAAAAAGCTGGTATGCAAAGTGGCACTGATGAATATGCTTAATGTATCTAATACACAACATGTCTGGCCGGAGATCCAGCTACGGTAATGGAGTAGACCGTACAGCCAGTGACTCAACAGCGAGTGTTGGGCGGCAGTAAATAACCTGATTTCTTAAAGGAACCAAGGGCTACGGGCGGATGAGCCCCTTTAGGTGGGGTGATGGTCCCCATCAGTGGAGGAAATGACATTGGAAACCATCCTATCGGGCCCAATGGCAAAATGAGCGGAGGGGGAACTCTGATTCCCAACGGTCACGGAGGCGGAAGAGGCCATGCCAGATAGACTGACTGTGAAGGCACACCTTATCCATGTCGTCAAGACTGCAGCAGTCCATTCCAGTCCCGGTGTTAAATCTTGCATGTCTCATTTCTTTCATATGTGCTGCAGGAGATGACTCCGTGATCATAATGTGTGGGTCACTTCATGGCAAGCTGGGATCCACCTTATACAAATTCACGCCAATAGCAGTTTTTCTGCCTCAGGAAAAAATGCATTCTTGGATATGAGTTGCAGCCGATGACAATGACGATCTAATGCGGTGGGGTGGGGTAATGGTGGCGGGTGAATCTATGCACCATATTTTGCAAAAAGTAGTAGTTATGGGTAACAGTTTGGAGGATTGCAGATGATCATGAGGGCGCTGGAACTTAATCCCATGAGACTGCCAACGTACAGTGAGTGGCCTGACCATGTCAGAGAAGACTGGTCTGTGCTTATACCTGACTGATGAATGAAAGCAGGGAAGAGGGCTAGCGAGACCTGCACGGACTCCTGCAGGGACTGGTAGCAGATCTGGCGGGACTTTGTGGCTTCCCCAGAGATGCTCTCCACGATATCTTCCAACACACTAAGGGTCTGATGGAGAACGACCTTTGCTGCAAAAATTAGGATTGAACATTTAAACAAACAGTCCCCTCCATGGCACCGGCAGTGATTAAGAAGCAAAAAAATCATTGGAAAATAGGTTAAAGAGGATACTTTTCTCATGATTTGGCAGGAATTAATAATGGCTAATGCCTCAGACAGGAAATAAGGAAAGACTTATGATTCCAAAATATGCATTTGCACCTCACATTTGCCACATGACTGACTTTTGATCCATGCATTCCTCCCAGCCAGCTGCCTCTGAATTTGGAAAAGCGACTTTTTCCTACTACAACTCCCAGAATCTCAACCCTTGGACATGCTGATACAGTATAGGAATTTGAGAATTGTAGTCCAAACGTGAAATGTTTCCAAGCTCAGAAGAGATATGTCAGATTGACTCATACTCTTAATTTAACACATCTATCCATTTTTCTTCCTACTGCAAGAATAAAATATGCCTCTGGTTTTATTTAGAAGCAGCAGCCTGCCTCGGGTGACAGAAATTTAAGAACCCTATGGAAAGGCTTTATTTATTTATTTATTTGCTGCTCTGTTCCCCAAAGAGCTACTTCCCTTGTGTGAATTTCCTGCCTCCAGATGGGCCTTAGTTACAAGTTGTCCCATCTGGAAGTTGCATTTACCATAATGGTTTCATATAATTAAGATCCCTGGTTAACTTCAAACAGTTTTTGAACTTTAGCAACTTAGCAAACTGTTCCAACTTTCCCTTCTCATCTGAGGGTGTTCCATACTACTTTTTGTTCTTACACATTACCTGTAGAGTCAGGGTATATTAAATATGAGGATAGCGCTTCAAAGCAAAGAATTCAACAAGCAATACTTTGGCTATCTCAAAATCTGTACTCTCTTGACATCTCTTTTTTGTGACCCAGGCAGGAATGTTCCATTGCTCAAACAAAACATACAAAGGATTTGTCAATTCCTCTCCCTCAATCACCTCACACGTGGCTTGTCTGAATTTAATAGAGGCACATTCTTCATTCGTTTCTGAACAAAGCTATCCTATCAAGAAGTAGCTCCCTCTTGTTGCACCTAAGTAATATGGTGTTCATACTTTCCAAGAAAAGACCTAAAATGCATACCCTATTTGCTGGCTTGTAAGACTCACTTTCCCCCTCTTAAAATACACTGGAAAAATGGAGTGTGTCTTGTACTGTATATAGTGGGATATTTTGGTAATAATGGGGTGCGTTTTATATTCCACTCTGTTTTATATGCCGGCAAATATGGTAGATGTTTGTCTGTTACCATAATCTATGTCGGCTCACATGCTTTATAGGTGGGATTACCCACATATCAAGGAGGCATTTTCTGGAAAAGCAGAGGGAGGCGTCATTTAAACAAGGTAAGAGGGAAAATAACATATCGTGTTTTCCGGCGTATAAGATGCATCGGAGTATAAGACACACTCGGTTATTACCAAAATAGCCGACTATATACAGTACAAGACGCACTCCATTTCCCCAGTGTATTTTAAGGGAAGAAAAGTGGGTCTTATATGCCAGCAAAAATGGTATCCCCTATGGTGCCTGAAGGAGTGCTATCACCATACTGATCCACAAAAAGACTAATCAGTGGTTTCCAATGTGGAGCTCAGGCCCCACAGGGGGACTCCAATTCCCAGAAGCCTAAGTCAGTCCATTGGTTGATCAATACTTTGGGGAATTGACTTAGGCTTCTGGGAATTGAAGTCCAAAACTCCAAGGTTGGGAAATACTAGTCTAGATGCCTGAGCAAGATCATAACACTGCATCAAAATAAATAAATAAATATTGTCTGCTACTTGGTCTAATCCAAGTGTCCTATACTAAATCAAATGCGCTGAATCCAAATCTGAAGTCCGATTCTGCCTAGGACTTCAGGATCTTAAATTAGCAAATCTCACCCTCTTGGTTAGGTTCTTGCGTTGATCACGCGGGGTATATTTGCCACAAATGTAGCAAAAAAATGTCCGGTTTATTTACACAGCTGTGCCTACTCATGTTTAGCTCAAAACAGATTTTAATATGGCCTAGCTGTACTATCCAATAAGATGGTTTCGCACTAGAAACAAGCCCTTGGCCCATCTCACCTTATATACCTATTTCTGACATCAGTTCACAGACTTGCCCAGACATGCCCGGTCGCTGTTGGAACATGCATGCAACCAGGGGACGTGATTCAGCTGAGGTGGTAGCAGGCATAGTGGTAGCTTCAACTGTTATAATTTTTTCATGTAAAAATACATTACCCAATACCATTTGAACAGCTATAGCATGCCTACAATTTAAAGCCTTAATGTGATAGGCAAATTCTGAATTCAGATTTGGAATCAGCACACTCGATATCAAGTAAATCACATGTGTTATTCCCAGTAGCAAAATCATTGTTGTGCAATGTAATGAGTTCTGCATAGAGGAAACAAAGATGTGTGTGCAGGGATAAACTCATATTGTTTGGAACAGGCTACTCTGGATGCGTTTCTGGCACTTCAGAGCAAATAAAGGAAAAACAAGAGACATTTGCCACATCTCTTTTAGCAGTCACAAAAGAAGACTTCAAGATCTCAGTATTACTAATAGTAGGTAAGTAAGGGTTAATCATCAACAAACCCCTAAGGCCGTGTTGGCGAACCTTGGCACGCCAGCTGTTCTTGGACTTCAATTCCCAGAAGCCCAAGTCCCTGTGAATCCACACAAATGCATACTCGCAGTAAACAAATTCGTGTGGATTCACAGGGTCTTGGGCTTCTGGGAACTGAAGTCCAAGAACAGCTGGCGTGCCAAGGTTCACTATCACTGCTCTAAGGGTTCAAAAGCAAATAAGCCAAGCTTCTGCAGTAGCACTTCAGCTCAGTCTAAACATTGGATCTGATCATCGCCTACAAATGCCATCGTTTCCTAAGCTTGGAAAACCTAAATGTTTTGTGGGACTGCAACACCTCAAACCCCACAGCGAATGTGGACCACTGTAGCCCCCCAAATGCACCCTTTCCAACCCCAGCCACTGTCCTGAAGAAGTTGCTTTGCAGTCATTAAGGAGGCGGGAGGCCTACGTTAGGAAGACTTACTATCGTCCTGTTGTATTTTCCTCTGGGGCAAGATGGCACTGGATTTCAGGCTGCGGTAATCCCTGGTGAGGGCGGCTATTAGGCTGGCGTGGTTAGTTGAGCGAATGGCCCACTGCTGTTCACTCTCGGGCAAGTTTGGCCATGGCAGTAGCAGAATATTTGACAGTGCCCTGCACACAAGTATCTGCGCCTGCAGAGAACGAGACAGACCAAGCACACTCAAAGCTCCGGTGGAAAAGAAATGGGAACGAGGAAGTTTAGCTCTGAAAGCCAGCAGCACAAGGCTGGTATCAAGGCAGTTCTGGCGGATTTGCCTTCCTACCGCCTCACAGACTAAACCACATGCACTGCAGATTCTCTCGGATTCTAGCTCCCATTTTGCATAGAGTTTTGGAGCCATTCTGGAATTGTTTTTGCAATGGTTTTGGGACTTTTTGGAACTTTTTTGGTGCATTTCTCAAGCAGTGGAAAGGTACGGGGGTGAGCTTTGTCATTTGTATGCCTTTTACTGTGTGTTCTGCATTGGGGGTGGTTTCCATGCCAGCTCATGTGGACAGATTTGTGCCTTTAAAGTACACTTTAGAAAGAGTTTTGAACATTTAAAATACTTTTTTAGACTTTTAAAGACTTTTTTCTGACTTCCGGAACGGATTAATTGGTTTTCAATGCATTCCTATGGGAAACCGCATTTCGGCTTATGAAGTTTCCACAATACGAAGCGTCCTGGAGAATGCATTAAATTCGTAAACCGAGGTACCACTGTATTTGACCTCTGTTGGCAACCTGTGTTCTAGCACATGAGCTTGCTACTGGCGAACCTAGTTAGATCCAGACCTTTAGGGTAGATATGTTATGTCAGTTCAAGTGAACTAGATAATGGCCTTCTGTAGTTAACCAGATTAATGTAAAACAGCAACCAAAAAGCACGGGGGTGCGTGTCTAAAACTGGGTTAGTAATAAAGATTAGGGAACAAAAAGGTCCAATTAGCTAAAGTATTTGGACCAATAACATGCCTTTAGTTTCAGAAATCTGGAAATGTTGGCAGGTTAACTGGAGCAAGTATCCCACAAAGACACATCATTTCATAAAGGTGGTCGATTTTAATCTGTGCTAAGGGCAGGCTGCTTATCTGTAGCTGTTGTTCTTTGTGTGGTCACCTGTGAAGCCACACTAATGGGTTAACTGCACATGTGCGAAGTTAACCCATTAGTGTGGCTTCACAGGGCCCACAAAGAAGAATGTTGCCATTCTCCTGGTGGAATAAATAAATGCAAATTCTTAGGCTTATTCTGTCCTTCATTGGTGGGTGGAACCATCACGTCTGCAGAATTTTATTGAGGTACATTAGAGCTCATCTGAGAAGAACGTTTGGGTCACTGAATACATGAAGAAGCCTAAATCTGTTAAAAACAAATATCTAGTTCAGAAGACTGGGAATGAAATCTGTGCTCCTCCTTGCTATGTGCTCTACTTTCTAGTTTGACCACAGCATAACGTACTTCTACATCTGAACAGGCAACCCATCATTTGACCAAACCAGGAAGTAATTCATTAAGATGGATGCGTAACAAGGGGTGGATAGAAACACCATTTGTCTGTGTTCTTCCAAATCAAGAGGGTCAAGAGTATTATGGGTAAACCATCCAAATGAATAGCCCCAACACTTAAGTCAGGGGTGTCCAAACTTCTTGGGCCGTGGGCTGGTCATGTGATTCAACAGGCCGGTCACGTGGTTAAGTAAAACGCACCTTGCAATCTGTTTTGCAACAGGATGAGATATATTTTAAGCTGCCATTTTCTCTGCTTAACCCAGGAGTGCCCAAACTACGACCCACGGGCCAGATCCTGCCTCTGACACCAATTCATCTGGCCCATGCCACTCTTGTCTCTCCTGAAAGCAGAAAGTTCGGTTTCACTTACCAGTGATAACTTTCGTTCTTCGAGTATATAGTTTGTGAATACACACTATTGGGGTTATGCGCCTGCGCAGAACGCCGATCGGAGGCTTAAAAAGCTATTGGTCAAAGGTTTTGGCGGTAAGACCGCCCACCGTACCGCCCACCCTGAGGCGCCAGTCCGCCATTTTACCTCAGTTCCATACTTAAGCCAAGCACAGGATAAACCAATTGATCTCATCCGTGCAGCTCAAGAGGGGAGGCAGGGTGGGTAGTGTGTATTCACAAACTATATACTCGAACGAAAGTTATCACTGGTAAGTGAAACCGAACTTTCTCCTTCGTATAGTTTGTGAATCCCCACTATTGGGAGATTAGCAAGCTCACACTCACTTGGTCGGTGGGCAGTCGGATGAGATGATCCCACGATGAGTATGTTGGTCAGTAGGGTGAACTGTCAAGGGCGATGAGTCCTGAGCCCCCTGGTGAGGACGACACGGCCAAGTCTGGCGTCCGCAGTGGCTCTGGTGTCCACCCTGTAATGTTGGACAAATGTAGAAGGTCTGGACCAGGTGGCAGCCTTACAGATGTCCTCAAGGGGTGTGCCCTCCAAAAAGGCAGTGGATGTGGCAACCGCCCTCGTAGAATGCGCCCTGACATGCGGCGGAGGTGGCAGTGAGGCTGACTCGTAGGCCAGGTAGATGGTAGACGTGATCCATTTGGAGAACCTCTGGGCAGAGATGGGTTCACCCTTGGACTTTCCTCCATAAGCCACAAAGAGGCGTTGCGACTTCCTGAACTCCCTTGTCCTGCTGGTGTAAAACAATAAAGCTCGTTTGACATCCAGCGTGTGCCAAGTCCTTTCTTGGGCGTTGGTGGGGTTCTGGAAGAAGGTTGGTAAGGAGATAGTCTGTGCCATATGAAACTGGGAGACTACCTTGGGAAGGAAGGTGATATCCGCTTGGAGCACCACGCGGTCATTGAAAAACTGAAGAAACGGTGCGTCTGCCCGCAGAGCCACCAGTTCACCAGCTCGTCGAGCAGACGTGATAGCCACCAGAAACGCCGTCTTCCACGTGAGGAGACGAACATCCGCGGTAGCCATAGGCTCGAAAGGAGTCCTGGTGAGCGCGTTGAGAACAGCAGAAAGTGACCATTGTGCCGTTGGAGTCCTGACCGGCGGGAAGGCGTTCCGTAGTCCCTTGAGGAAACGCTTCACCGTTTGGTCGCGAAAGGCACCAGAAGCGGGTGAGCCAGCCGGAGAGTGAGCCACTACCACTGCGAGGTGGACTCGGACGGAGGCAATGCTAAGGCCAGACTCCGCCAAATGGAGGAGGTAGGCCAAGACGTCCTGCAGTCCCACCTGTGGAGGGGATGTCTGCTGGGATGCCAGGAAAGCACAAAAGCGTCTGTATTTGGAAGCATAAGACTTCCTTGTGGAAGGACGCCGTGCTAGCTCCAAGATCCTGGATAGTCTGGGGTTATCCTCCACGCGGTGAGGTGGAGGCTGGGTAGATCCGAATGGTGAAGCTGGCCGTGCTCCATTTGGAGGAGTGTTGGTGATTCCGGCAGCGTGCGATACTGTGACGACATGCGTAACAGTAGCGGAAACCAGGGCTGGCGAGGCCACGCTGGAGCCACAAGAATTGCGTTGGTCCTGTGTTGGTACATGCTGGTGAGGACCTTCTGGACCAGAGGAAACGGAGGAAAGGCGTAGAGGTAGTCCTGGTCCCACCGTTTCATGAAGGCATCGCCCTCGGAGTTCAGTCCGATGCCTGCCCTGGAACAGTACCTGTGGCATTTCCTGTTGGACTCCGACGCAAAGAGGTCGATGCTCGGCGTCCCCCAGGCCTCGCAAAGGGACTGAAATACCTCGTCGTCCAGTTCCCATTCGTGGGTCGTCGAGGTGAGACGGCTGAGGTGGTCGGCCAAGACATTCAGTTTGCCCTGAATGTGCACTCCAATCGGAAAGATGTGTCTTTCCAGGCACCACTCCCAGAGTTGCACAGCGAGGTAAAGAAGGGTGGTGGATCGCGTTCCTCCCTGCTTGTTCAGGTATGCCACTGCCGTGGTATTGTCCTAGGCCACTTGAACCACCTTGCCGGTGAGTAGGGTCTCGAAGGAACGTAGGGCCTTCCAAACGGCTAAAAGCTCCAAGTAGTTGATATGGTGCACCATCTCGTGAGGTGACCAAACGTTGTTGACCGTGAGAGTCCCGCAGGCAGCCCCCCAGCCGAGGTTGCTTGCGTCGGTCAATACCTGCAACGAGGGTTGCGGGGGGGGGTAAAAGCTCTTCCCCGTGGCCACATTGAGCGGCGGCGGCCACCACAGCAGCTGGTCCATCAGCTCCGGAGACGGAGTCAACCGTTTGGAGTGGCTCTCCCGGAGCAGGTCGAATTCGTGGAGGAGCCACGACTGCAGGGACCGGAACTTCAACTTGGCGTGAGGAATCACCGCCGTCGTTGAGGCCATGAGGCCTAGAAGTCTCTGTGCCTTTTTTGCCCGGATGAACGGTTTGGTCCGGAAGTCGCTCACCCCATGTGCAATGTCCTGCAAGCGTTTTTGGGGGGTGAAGGCTCTGGCAACAAGCGAGTCGAGCACCGCTCCAATGTACTCGACGCGCTGAGAAGGAATCAACTTGGACTTGGCGAAGTTGATCCTGAGGCCAAGATTCTCCATGAGGTGAACTGTGAATTGCGTGTCCCGAATGGCCGACGAGCTGGTGGGGGAAACAATCAGCCAGTCGTCGATGTACGGGAAGACCCGGATCCCTCGCTGGCGGAGGAAGGCAGCGACTGGGGCCATGCACTTGGTGAAGACCCTCGGCGCCGTGGCCAGACCGAACGGTAGACATCGGTACTGGTACACAGAATTGCCGATCCGGAAGCGGAGGAACCGTCTGTGGTCCTCGAGGATGCTGACATGGAAGTAAGCGTCCTTGAGGTCTATGACTGTGAACCAGTCCCCTTTGTTGATGAGGGGGAGGACGGTCTGCAGGGTCACCATCCGGAACTTCCTGGTGTGGATGCACTTGTTCAGGCAGCGCAGGTCCAGAATTGGGCGAAGTCCTCCGTCCTTCTTCTGAACCACGAAGTACCTCGAGTAGAAGCCGTTGTCCCAGTCGGACGGAGTTACCCGCTCGATGGCTCCTTTGGACAGAAGAGTTGATATTTCTTCCTCCAAATGGGGGGACGAGGTGGTGAAACGATGTCGTCCTACCCGAGGCACTCGTACGAACTTGATGGTGTAACCAGCGGACAAGATCTTTAAGACCCACTGGTCGTCCGTGATGCCCGACCACACCTGGAGGAAATTCCGGAGGGGGAGGTATGGGAGGTGGAGCGAGAGAGACTTGGCCATCGCGGTTTCAAACTCGGGACTTGGATTTCGTGTCGGAACGCTTGCCCTGTCCGTAAGGCTGGTAACGGGACTTGAGTTGGCGCAGTTGTTTGTAGGGGCCAGGCCTGGGCTGATCCGTCGAGCCACCCTGTTGCTGCGAGTTCCCCTGATGCCGCCGCGTGAAGGGTTGGAATTGCGGCCTGGCAGGCGGAGCCGGCGTGGTAAGCCCCAGGAACTTGGCCGTCGAGTTCGTTTGGCGCATTTCGTTCAGCACCTTATCGGTGTCCTGTCCGAACAGGCCCTGTCCATCGAACGGGAACTCCTCGATGAGCTTTTTCATAGCATCATCGAGGGAGGTGCCCCTGAGCCAGGCATGACGACTGAGCAAAATGGCCGAGGACATGTCCTTGGCCGCGTAATCATTGATGTGCCTGGCCGTCCTCATCTGCTGCTCCGACAGAAAGTCCCCTTCGGTTGCCAGCGTGTCGAACCCCTTCTGGGCATCGGCGGGCAGCTTAGCCGCCAGGACCTTCACCTGCTCCCAGAGGTGGGACTGATAGAGGCCCATGGCAGCTGAGTAATTGGCGGCTCGGAGGAAGAGGGAACCGGTGGCGTAAAACCTGCTTCCCACCGCGTCCAGCTTCTTCCCTTCCGGAGTCGAAGGTACCGGAAAGCCGCTGGTGGCCGTCCTATGCTGGAAAGCCTTGACCACCAACGAGTTCGGCAAGGGGTGCGCTTGGAGGAACTCATAAGAACATAAGAACATAAGAACAGCCTTGCTGGAACAGGCCACAGCCCATCCAGTCCAGCATTCTGTCTCACACAGTGGCTCACCATTTCCTTCAGGGTATTCCCAAGCAGATGCCTTCACCTGCTTAGGATTCCCTGGAAATGATATTGAGAGATATCCTGCCTATCTCTCCAACCCGGAGGTTGTCCTTAAGTATCCATAATTATAGCCATTGATACTCTTGTCCTCCATGAACTTGTCTAATCCTTTCTTAAAGCTGTCAAGGCTGACAGCTGTCACCACTTCTTCTGGCAGGGAGTTCCATAGACCAGTAATCCTCTGGGTGAAAAAGTACTTTCTCTTATTTGTTTGAGAACTAGTACCCAAAAGTTTCATGGAGTGTCCCCTAGTTCTAGTGTTATGCGATAGGGAAAACAGTTTTTCCTTATCTACTTTGTCCACACCGTGCATGATTTAATAAACTTCAATCAGGTCACCTCTTAGACGTCGTCGTTCAAGAGTGAAGAGGCCCAACCATTGCAGCCTCAGATGGTAAGGAAGGTGTTCCAGTCCCCTAATCATTCTGGTTGCCCTCCTCTGCACTTTTTCCAGCTCCATAACATCCTTCTGGAGGTATGGCGACCAGAACTGTACACAGTATTCCAGATGGGGCCTCACCATAGATTTATAAAGAGGCAAAATGACACTTGCTGACATTTTCTATACCCTTCCTAATGATCCCTAGCATTGAGTTTGCTTTTTTCACTGCTGAGGCACACTGGGTTGACACCTTCATTGAGTTGTCCACCAGGACACCAAGGTCCCTTTCCTGGTTTGTCGCAGAGAGTTCAGACCCCATCAGTTTATAAATGTAATTGGGGTTCTTTGCCCCAACATGCATCACTCTGCACTTACTAATGTTGAAACTCATTTGCCACTGTTTTGCCCACTCCCCCAGTGTCGAGAGATCCCTCTGGAGCTCCTCACAATCTCTCACAGTTTTCACTACCCTGTATAATTGTGTCGTCAGCAAATTTGGCTACCTTGCTTTTTACTCCTACCTCTAGATCATTTATGAAGAGGTTGAAAAGCAGGGGTCCCAGTACTGAACCTTGGGGGACCCCACTCTTTACTTCCCTCCACTTGGAGAAGTGTCCATTTAGTGCTACCCTCTGTTTCCTGTCCCTTAGCCAGTTGCTGATCCAGGACAAGACCTGTCCCTTTATTCCATGACTGGTAAGTTTATTCAAGAGCCTTTGGTGTGGGACCTTGTCAAAAGCCTTCTGAAAGTCCAGATAAACAATGTCAACTGGATCCCCCTTATCCACATGCTTGTTGACACTCTCAAAAAATTCCAACAGATTAGTGAGGCATGATTTGCCCTTGCAAAAGCCATGTTGGCTCTCCTTTAGCAGCGCCTTCTCTTCTATGTGCCTATTAATTCTATCTTTTAGGATGGTTTCCATCACTTTACCTGGGACACATGTCAAACTGATAGGTCGGTAATTTCCTGGATCACCCCTGGATCCTTTTTTGAAAATTGGTGTTACATTCGCTACCTTCCAGTCATCAGGCACAAAGCCTGATTTGAGGGAAAGATTATATATTTTGGCTAGGAGATCAGCAATTTCATCTTTAAGTTCCCTGAGAAACTCGTGGATGGATTCCATCTGGTCCTGGTGATTTGTTAGTGTTTAGTTTAACAAGACATGCAAGGACCTCCTCTCTGGTTATTTCTATCTGGCTTAATTCTTCGGTTTCCCTCCCTACGAAGATAGGCTCTGTTTTGGGCATGTGGCCTCTGTCTTCTTCAGTGAATACTGAAGCAAAGAATTCATTGAGTCTCTCTGCAATCTCTGTTTCCTCTTTAATAACCCCTTGCCTTCCATTGTCATCTAATGGTCCAATGGCCTTCCTAGTTGGGTTCTTACTTCTAATGTACTTAAAGAAGTCTTTGTTATTTCTCTGTGTATTTTTAGCTATACGCTCCTCAAAGTCTTGCTTTGCTTTCCTGATTGTTGCCTTGCATTTGTTCTGCCAGAATATATGTTTCTGCCTGCTGTCCTCATTCGGACAAGCATTCCATCTTCTAAATGAGCTTTTCTTGCTCTTGATCACTTCCCGAACAGCTCCTGTAAGCCACATCGGAGTCCTCTTGGACCTGGCAGTGCCCTTTTTCCTTTTGGGTATGCATTCCAATTGGGCCTCTGTTATTGTTTTTGTAAACAGCCTCCATGCCTCTTGGAGTGTTTGGACTCTCTCAATTTTCCCTTTCAGCTTCTTTTTTACTAGTTTCCTCAACTTTGGGAAATTTCCTTTTTGAAAATTTAACTCAACGTTCTCGTCCAGGACTCTGTACATTCCGTCGAGCCTGGACGAAACGGAGTGTGATGACACCGGCTTCTTCCATGTTGCCTTCGCTGACGTCAACATGGATGGAAGCATGGTGATGTGGACCGGTCGAATCGCCCTTCTGTCCAGTTTGGCGGTCATTTGGTCCTCGCCCTCCAGTGGAGGCTGGTCCACCTTCAGGTTCAGGGCGGTCCCCAAGCGGGTCAGCATCGCCGTGAGCGAGCGTTGATCCTCACCACGCGGTGGGTCAACCGCACCGATGGCCTGGTCCGGCGTCTTGTCGGCGTCGACGTCCCCCTCGTCCTCCTCCGAAGACGTGCTGGAATCATCGGAGGACGAGGGAGGAACCCTGGTATCCACGTCGGGACCGCGCCAGTACGGCCTGGGCGGGTTGACGGGATGGGAGCTCACCGCATCGACGTCTGGATCACACCAAGACGAAATGGGTGGGCCAGCGGAGCGGACACTCGACCCACGTGAGGTCGGTGGAGCAACAGTAAGACCAGCATCCCCGGGGCTTGCGGTGGTCGGCACCGGAGCCGCAGAGGCCGCAGGCATGGAGGCCTTGAACTGTTGGGCAAACGATTTTGCCATGGCCTCGAACATCCCTTTAAAGAAGTCCATCTGGGATGCATCCACCGCCAATGGTTGGGACGAAACGGTGGCCGACGAAACGGTGGTTGGGAGAATCGGAGACGAAACGGTGGCCGGAATGGTGGCTGCCGGTTCATCGATTGTTGGAGTCCTAGGCCTCGGAGAGACGGACGCCTGCCTCGTGGGTGAACGGCCCCTCCCTCGAGGAGGAGACGGGAGAACCTGAAGTGGGCGAGCTGGAGCCCCAGCCCTGCGACCTTTTTCAGGAGATCCCGAAGAGGACCATCCGCCCCATATCGAAGATCCGGGTGAAGGACATCTCGCGACCGAAAAAGGAGGCGAAGGCCCCGGAGAGACGGGAGGGCGAGGCGTCGGCGGGAGAGATCACCTTTTCTCCGACCCATGTTTCTTCTTCTTCTCCCCATTTTTATCCTTCTTCTTCTTCTTCCTGATGGCGAGAGTTGAAGAAGAAGGAGGAAGCGAAGGGGGCTGAGAGGCACCAGCAGAGGTAGATGCAGCCGCGGCGGGAGCCAAAGCGAGCTCCATAAGGTGCGCTTTCAGCCGGTTGCTCCGGTTCTGCACTGCAAGTCGAGTAAAGTTCTTACAGTGAGTGCAGGACTGGCTCTGGTGAGATTCTCCCAGGCAAAAAAGACAGAGGCTATGCCCGTCGGAGGCAGGGAACTTCTTGAGGCAGGCAGAACACTGCTTGAAGGCTGCAGCCATCAAAAAAAAATTCTTCCAACGGATGGTTCGAGAAGGCGAGCACCCCGAAGGGCAGGCCAGCCGCCACCCCCTTGAGGGGGGAAACGGTGACCGGAGCGAGTAGGCAACTGAGTCCACCAGAAGGAAGAAGCAGCACCGGGATGGCAATCCTGCCCGAAGGACAAGATCGCCAGAAAAATTATTTGAAGATAGCCAAAGACTTTCCCTCAGAAAGGGCGAAAAATTGAGGAAGCTCTCAACGATCGTCCTGCTGCTACGGCGGAAAGAAGAGAACTGAGGTAAAATGGCGGACTGGCGCCTCAGGGTGGGCGGTACGGTGGGCGGTCTTACCGCCAAAACTTTTGACCAATAGCTTTTTAAGCCTCCGATCGGCGTTCTGCGCAAGCGCATAACCCCAATAGTGGGGGATTCACAAACTATACGAAGGAGAAGTAAAATGTGCCTGTATGGGAGCGTTTTACTTCCACTTCCAGGAGAGACGAGGGCAGCATGGGCTGGATGAGTTGGTATCAGAGGCCGGATCTGGCCCACGGACTGTAGTTTGGTCACCTCTGACTTAAGTAGCCTTCTCAGTCCTTTTGGTTTCTGGATTGCCCATATAGGAGACATTCCCGTGTTGACAATACGGAGCTCTCCTTCTATAATTCAGATTTACAAAACAATACTTTGTTATGACATGGGATCATGCTTTCATGTCCTGTGGTATGAGCTCTACCTGGGCCTAAACCATTGTTTCCCAACCTTTGGTTCTTGGACTTCAATTTCCAGCTGATCAGTGCTTTTGGGAATTGACTTAGGCTTCTGGGAACTGAAGTCCAAAAGCCAAAGGTTGGGGAACACTGGCCTAAACATTTTCTTTCTCCTTTTTTTAAACAAACGGGACAGGGAACTAAGAAGGCAAAACAGGTATGTTTGGTTAGAATCGCTTTTTTTATTTACATAAGATGGGGTAAACAGGGCGTCCAAATCCCAAACCTGTTCAGCAACCTGCCCAATAACATACCTGACAAGTATCCCGGGTTGGCTGGGAAATCCCGTATTTTGGCCCTCCTTCCCCCTCTTTCCTGCCATCATCCCATATTGGGGTGGCCAGGGAAAGGGGTTTCTGCACATGCATGCCCCCAGAGGCAGCGGTGCGCATGCGCAAAGGGGTTTCTGGGCATGCACGCTGCACCCGGAGAAGTTCCCAGATTTCTACAGAGACAACTTGACAGGTATGCAATAATGAGGTACGAAGGGAATACTAGTTAGACAATATCCAGAGGGTTGAAGCCACGCCATGCTTGTTTTAGTGTTGGATACAGGAACATCTACAAGCCGGAGGCTTTCGTGTTCATCTGTTGCTCTCTCCTTCTCTGGCACAGCCATGAAGGTGGTCAGAAGCCTCCATTTCTAACCCAAGGATAATTAAGTTTTTGAAGCCAAATGTTCTTTGAAGTTTTGTTCCAGTAGTGGGAGGTATAAAGGACAGTAGGTGAGTAAAAAAAATACTAACACATTTTTGCACAAAGTTTTTACAATTACTGATAATGGGACATCTAGACAAAACTGAGGTAGGTTTGGTTTTTGCAGCCCTTGGTTGATGTATTAATAGCCTGGCAATTTTAATGTTTTGTGACTGCTTTTATTGCAAGTTTTATTGTGAATTACTTTTAATAATTCTTGATTGTTTTATTGTTGGTTTTATGATTTTAGCCGCCCTGAGTAGAATGATTTTTTCCCTAGAGGGGTGGGATAGAAGCTATTAATCAGCTGTGCATTACGAAGACAGTCTGGCATCTGGGGAAGTTGAAAGGACCAGATGAGGACCTAGGCAGACCAGAGGGTGATAGGGAGTGGAGTTCCACACCCATTCTAAACAACTCTTTCTCATATCAAAGAATCATGAAACTGGAATGGACCTCAAGTACCATTAAGTCCAACCTGCCACCGATGCAGGAAATCTATAGCTAAATTTCTGTACAGATCACCAATGCACACTCTGAGGGAATCACTACTCTTTAATTCACAAGGCTATGGTCAAGTAAGGGTTTTTGAATCTGAACCAACAGAAGAATAGCTGAGCTGCAAAAGTCATATTTTACCTTATCAGGAAGGCGCTGGGCAGAGGTATCAGTGATGCGGTTGAACATTTTCTGCACAGCCGGGATGCTGATCAGAAAGACCGGCCGCACTGTGGTGGCTAAGGAGACAAGCAGGTGGCAAGCTGACAACAGCAACTTCTCTTGTACCTGAGAGAAACAGATAAAGAGTTTGCTGCATATTGCCGCCACCAAACATAGAAGCATCAGTTCTTTTAGAACAGGGGTTCCCAACCTAAGGCCTAAGGGTCAGATCCGGCTCGTAGTGCCATTTCATGTGGCCCCCTACCCCATCCAATGGCATTCAAGAAACAAAATGGTCATCTCTTTGAAGGTATTGGGACAAATTGGCAACACGCATGATGCAGGCAGGGCAAAAGGTTATATGGCAGGCATGACTAGACCCTGGAGTGCACAGAACACTGTTACCTTCCTGCTGAAGTGTATCTATTTACCTATTTGCAATTTCATGCTTTTGAATTGCTAGATTAGCAGGAGCTGGGACAAAGACAGAAGCTCACTCCGCTGTGCCGCACTCAGGTCTCGAACTGCTGGCCTGCCGACCTTCCAGTCATCATGTTCAGCATCTTAACCACCAATCCACCACACTGTCTTAACCACTAAGCCACTACACATACTGAGCCACAAAAACGATTGATAATCTGTCAGAGGTTGTAACAACTAACTTCATATAATGTAGATGAAAGCAGGTTTGCCAAAAGAGGAGTCATTTCAGGTCTTTGCTACGGATGCTGTTGTAACAGAACAAAGTATACCCTGTGCTTTATTCTCTTTCAAAATGGCGATTTCAAGTCAGGGGGAGAGAGAAAATATGTAAACATCCTCGTCTTAAGAGTTGCCTCGTGGCTTTGGTGAAATGAAACTTATTGTGTGATTGACATGTCTTGCTGTAAGATCATTGGTTGGAATCCCTAAGGGGGAGGGCCAAAGGTGGACCCTGTGGGAGGAGATATAACCCAGAGACTCACACGCACACACAGGCCGACACAGAGACACTCTCTGGAGTGCTGTGCTTTAAGCTGCCAAGATGTAGAAGGGTGGGGGGCTGTGGGCTATCCCTTAGAGAACCAGTTTGCTTCATTTCCTTGCTTTGAAATGCTTCCTGATCTTTTGATGGACTATATTCTGAATCTTGCTATGCTTTCAATATATTTCTAAAATGCCTGAAGGACTAGAGTGATTACTTGGCACACGTTACCTGAATCTACACTAGTCTCATGTGCACCCTTTGCTCACTACCTAGATTTTGGTCAGGGGTGACAGGGCACACTGAAAGGAAAAGCTCTTGAACTGCTGGGTCTTATCTGGGTCAGAGAAACAGGATCAGGCGCAATTCCATCGCCAGGAGGCCGGAGGACTACAGAGTCCTACCTGGGAGTAAGCAGATTGTTACAGCTGTGGCAAATGCCTCTTGAGCAATGATACCTTAGTGCTGATCAGTGGAATAATCGCTTCCAGGGCGGTGGAGACGAGTGAAACGAACTGTGCTGGATTCTGCCGATGCACTTCACTGTAGAACTGGGCTAGCCAGTGACAGTAAGCTTGCAAAGCCGCCTGTGATTGTGCATGCCTGGAGAAAGAAGGAATGATAAACACAAGCAAAAGCAGGCAGGAGAACCCTTAGGTAGGAAATGAGGTTGATAGCTGTTATACCAGAGTTCGATACCCAAATCCTCACCATTGATTTCTGACACCTTCATATTCTTCCGTGCCAAGGGCAGACGTGAAACTGCCTAAACCAGGGGTTCCCAACGTAAGGCCTGCAGGCCAGATCCAGCCCATGGCACCATTTCATGTGGCCCCCACCCCTCCAAGGGCATTTGAGAAACAAAATGGCCACCCCTTTGAAGCTGTTGGGACAAAATGCCCTCCCCCCCATCATGCAGGCACAGCAAAATGGCCATCAGGCCCTCAAAGCTGGCTGAGAGAGCATGACCCGGCTCCCAGTTTGAGAAGGTTAGGAGCCCCTGGCCTAATGGCCTTTAGGTGAGTTCATTCAGCAGCTCCTTTCGCCTGACCTAGTATGAGAATGATTATCCAGCAACATAAGCAACCAGGGTGGGTATGCCCAACTGGGGTGCAAAAATACCACAATCTTCAAGGAGGCTCTTTCTGCGTGCCCCTATTTCTAACTGGTGTACCTTTCAACTCAGAATAATTTCTGACACGCAATTAATTAAACAAGGACTGTATGGTTAAAGCACTGCGAACCAGATTCTAAGTGGAGGAATGACCATTTCTTGTACTGATTAAGAACTCTACCTGAGCTCTTCTAGTGATTGTTTACTGAGCTATATCACAGTGCAGAGGGGCTGCGGTGGCCTAGTGGTTAAGAAGCTCACCTTGTTAGCTGGAAGGCCAGCAAGTCGGCAGTTCAAGACCCAGGTACTGCATGACGGATTGAGCGCCTATCTCTGTCCCAGCTCTTGGGGACATGAAAGGAACCTCATTCGAGCATCCCGAGCAGTTTCTCCTGCAAAAATCCTTTCAACCCAGAATAATTTCTGACATGAAATTATTATCACAGGGCTTGCAAATATTACTTCTTTCATTATAGCACCCAGAGTTGGTTTTAAAAAGGTAATATTTCAAAGCTTTATGGCATCATACTCACACATCAGTAAGGTCAGGCTTCAGCACAGATGGCACTGCAGTTTCAATGTTGTAGAGTTTAATCTGGGATCCATACAAAGTCACTTTGACCAGCCTATTGGGAGAAGACCGCCAGAGAAGAAAGTTAAGGATAACTTTGGAAAAGTATAAATTCTAAATACTTGAAAACTTGATTGTACAATGAAGTTGCTTATGCATAGATATCTCCTGATTTAAAAGCAAAGCTGCCCCAAGATGTTTCATTGCCTGAGGAAAGAGGACAAACCCTCTCTAGTTCTGGCAAAGATTTTCTAAATTCTGCAGCACTCCTCTGATTCCAGTTCATGCTCTCTTCTATAAATTTTCATGGCACTGTTTTGCTCTGTGCATGTTGGGCTAGGCCTACTTAGAACTTTTGCTGCGTTTAATTATGCTGGATTTTAGTATTTTCAAACTTATTAATTATAAACTGGTGCTGCGAAAAGAACATTAATGTTTTAAGCTAATGCTTAAATTTAAGTACAGTATAGGGACTGTGGTGGCTTAGTGGTTAAGATGCTGAACTTGACAACAGGAAGGTCAGCAGTTCGAAACCTGAGTCCTGCATGATGGAGTGAGCTCCCATCGCCTGTCCCAGCAACTGCCAACCTAGCAGTTCAAAAGCAAGAAATTGCAAGTGGATAAATGGGTACAGCGTTCCGTGCACTTCCATGCACTCCAGTATTGAGGCATGCCTACCACATGTCCACAGAACCGTCTGCCACTGGCTCTTTGGCTATAAACAGATATGAGCACTGAACCCTAGAGTCGGATATGACTGGCATTCAAGCAAGGCCGATCTTTATCTAAATAGGTACCACTTCAGTGAGAAAGTAACAGCTTTCCATGCGCTCTAGTCATGCCTGCCACATGACCATGCAAACATCTGCAGACGCAGATAACACTGGCTCTTTGGATGTAAACTGAGATGAGCACTGCACCCTAGAGTTGGATACAACTGGTTTTTGAGGCAAGGGGACATTGACCTTTACTGTCTTCAGTCTCTTGCAGTTGGCAACACAACCAGCACAAGCCCTTTGAATATGACGCACAGATGCGTCAGTGGCCAATATTACACAGAAAGACACCATGGGTGGTTGAAGTAGAAATAGCAGTAACTAGCAGCAGAAAACAACACACAAGATGTACTGATCACACAATCTATTTGCACGAGAAAAACATCACGCTGCTTACCTCTCCACTACAGTAAGAGCATTGCTGAACCGGACAGCAAACATGTCCCCAGTGAAATACTCAGCTAACCGTCCTACAGCCTGAAGCAAGGAGCTGAGGTCTCGTAAAGAGCAATGCAAGCGCCGGCAGTCATTCTCCGCAGTGATGTTAAGCCTGTGACCTGGGGAGATGGTGGGAACAAGTTCTCATGAAAAAATGGAGGGGAAGATTTGTAAGTGCTTCTGTTAATAAGGAGAAATTACTACACCAGGGGTGCCCAAACTTTTCGGGCTGTGAGCCGGTCACGTGGGTTCAGCGGGCCGGTCACGTGGCTCCTCCCACCAGAAGTGGAAGTAAAATGCACCTTGCAATCTGTTTTGCAACAGGGTGAGATAGATTTTAGGCTGCTATTTTCTCCGCTTAAACCATGGGTGCCCAAACTATAGCCCATGGGCCATAGTGCCATAGTTTGGCACCCCTGTACTACACGTATGATGATTTGAAGGACTGGTTTTTATTTCTCAGCTGCAAGCACACTTTACAGAATTTAAATATAAAGCTTGTACACAGCCATAATCTTGTAACACACCAAGTACCCAAGATGAGAAATCTAATTATGGAGCTAGCTCTCCAGGAAGTGGAACATTTACTGTAATTACATTACATGCATTTGCTCTGCTTTAGCTGCCTTGTAGGTCAAAGTTAAAAAAAAAAGGAATGCTAGCAAATTGCTAAACTGTCCAATTTAAGAACAGGACAGCTGAACTGTTTTAATTTCAACTTATTTGCAGCTGCCTGACCTGCCACCCCAAGACTCAAACTAATCCAGAATCCAGACTAGACTCACTTTATGGGAAAAGAAGCAACAGTAATATTTGAGGCTAAACTGGTTGAATTAGGGATACCAAAACCACGATTGTTTGAAGTGCTATCTGGAGCTATCAGACACAAACTAATTAACTAGTCACTAGAAGGAAACACTGTGCACCTTCAACACCAGCCTTTGTGTTGCACACTTGATCTTAGCTCTCCTGATGGTGTAGTCCCCTTCCCCCAAGGGACAATAAGGTAAAATTGAGCTGTTGACTTGCTCACAGGATCTTAAGCTGCTGGTTCTCAACCTCTGGACCTCCGTTTCAAGAATCCCTGACCACCAGTGGCTCATGGGAGTTGATGCCCCAAACATCTGGAAGGCCAAAAGTTGTGAACCGCTATCTTAAATAAGCCTTAACTATGATAGCAGCTTGGTTTACAGTGGCAATCCATTTGGAAGGAGAAATGCAGTTCTTTTTTTAAAAAAGCAACATCTTCTTTTAAAACCCCTGAAAAGCATATTTGAGAGCAGAGTCTGTGGCTATTCCAGACATGGCATTATGCTCAATTTATTTCAGTGTCTTATGTCTGATAAAACTGAGCCGCAATGCTTAGAGCAAGGGTTCCCAGCCCATGGTCCGGATCTAGCCCCCGGTGTCATTTCATTTGCCCCCCCCAACCCCTCCAAGGCCATTCAAGAAACAAATTGACCACCCCCATTGTGCCGGCAGGCCCCGGTGAGGGCGAAGAGGTCCTGCCGGCCACTCCATCGGCCGGTGTCCTGGGGCTCCGCCCTCCCCCCTCGCCTAGGACTTAAAAGGCGAGGGGTGCCAGGAGGAACATCGCTGCCGCGCGGTCGGCCCCGGCGAGGGCGAAGAGGTCCTGCCGGCCACTCCATCGGCCGGCGTCCTGGGGCTCCGCCTTCCCCCCTCGTCTAGGACTTAAAAGGCGAGGGGTGCCGGGAGGAACATTGCCGCCATGCACCTGGCTCCTGGCGCATCTGGTATTTTGGTAATTTTGTTATATTACGTGATGTTTTCATCCTTTGTGATTCTATTGTAATTATTGATATATTATTTTGATATGGTGCTGATATTTGTATTATTTGTATTATTGTTGACTGTCTTGCCTTATACTGTATTTACTTATAACATTGTATTTATTATTATAATTTGAATATTGTATCTTTATGTAAACCCTGTGGGGTGTCCCAGGGTCATTTATATGTTGTTAGCCGCCCTGAGTCGGCCATGTGTTGAGTAGGGCGGGATATAAAATTGAATAAACATAAACAAACAAACATAAAATGGCTGTCCAGCCCTCAAAGTTGACTGAGAGAGCGTAACCTGGCCCCCGGCTTGAAAAGGTTGGGAACCCCTGGACTAGAATTTACTGAGCTGCAAATTCTTGAAAGGATGCAGAGTCAACTAATTCAACCAAGATAGTATGTTAGCAATTTCAGTAACAGTAAAGGCGGCTGGGATGCCAGGCACGAGATATCCTTCTTACCTGTCACTGAGGTGACTACAAACTGTTGGAGTCCCAGGTACACATCCAAATTTTCTTGGAGAACTGGGAACTTTGGAAGAAAAAACGGAACACAATCACAAAGGCCTGTTTAGAATCTATCTACTAGCTCAGTTTCTCTATCTCAAGCTGCTTCCTAGAGGTCAGTAACAAAACTAAGTCAGAGAGCTTAACAATGGTTCAATAACACAGACTTTTGATGAAGGCTGATTGCAAAAGTATACTAAACAAAAGCAGATTCTCCATAGGAACATGCAGTTCTTACTAGGTAAAGGTTTCCCTTGCTTGAAAGCCAGTCGTATCCGACTCTAGGGTTCAGTGCTCCTCTCTGTTTCAAAGCCGAAGAGCCAGCATTGTCTGCCTCTGCAGACGTTTCCGTGGTCATGTGACAGGCATGACTAGCCACCGGAGTGCATGGAACGCTGTTACATTCCCACTGAAGTGGTCCCTATTTATCTACTTGCAATTGTCATGGTTTCCACTGCGACCTTGCCTTGATTTTAAGAGGACATTTGATCCATGTAGTGTTAAGATACATTTTGTAATTTTCTTAGGTTTAGAAATGCCAGCTTTCTTTCAGCTGCACATTGGAATGCCAGGCTGACATGACAAATGATGCTTAGATAAGATAAGAGCACTCTCCTGAGGGGAGGAGGGAGAAATGAGTGTCCAGCCTTGGACTTATTCCAAACACCTGCAATCCCTTGATGGGACATATTGATGCCAGGGAGAAACGTCTCCACTCCTGTCAGTCAAACTAATTACCCCATACACCTGCAGATTGAGTCATCCCAAGAATGCATAGGTGGGGGCTTAATGTCACATAGCACGTACCAGTTGTCTCCTTTCTCATGAGAACACAGGTGCAGTCCCATGAAATCACCATGAGATCATCACATTCCTAAGCTCTCTTTTTATTATAAAAAGAGCCCAGTTTGAGCACTAAGGCACACACACTTCGGAGACAGGGGGAACTCTGTCTCCTCCACATAATAATTATGACTGCAGCGGGAGCCCTTGTCGGTGGATATCCCGAGATGGCTCTTCGGGGGTAAGAAGCCATGAGGAACAATGTAGTCCCAAACCAGTAAGATTGAACCTGCTAGGAAAAGCTAGTAAGATTTTGTTTTCTTTTATGTTTTATTCACTGTGTTTTTATGTAAGTGTAGAGTAAGAAATATTTGTATCCAGTATTTGTGTTTCCAACAATAAAACTACAAAAAGCCAGTAGTTTGTGTGACTGCCTTTGTAAAGGTTCAGCAAGCAGATGGGGACCAAACGTAGAATCAACAACAAAGAAGGGAAACCGTTTGCTTTGGCTGATGAATAATAAGTGTTTAATCCAATAATTCAACTAAAGGTAACAGATCCTAATTCCTTCCGATATAGGAATTTTCAGTCCTTCTTCAGGGATCTAAATCAAAAGAAATTGATAAATGTCTCTGTCAAAAACTTATATACATAATATACAAAATGTGCAATATGTACATTATTTACATAGTCTTGGATGCATCTCATGCTGTGACATAAAATAAGTTGCTTAAACAATAGTTAATACATCAGTTACCTGTGTATCCCAGTAAATAGTAAAATTTTGAAGCATTAATGTATTATAGCGCGTCCCAGACCTCTATCATGAGTTTATTCAGTGTCGATGGACGTTAAGCTAATGGTGAGCTATGCTTGTATTTAAAGGAATACTGAACCACACAGCTGAGCTCCGAACAGAGATTATAAGAAACATGTGTAATCAATTTCCATGTTGAGGCCCGAGGGGTATAGGGAAATTGATTACACATGTTTCTTATAATCTCTGTTCGGAGCTCAGCTGTGTGGTTCAGTATTCCTTTAAATACAAGCATAGCTCACCATTAGCTTAACGTCCATCGACACTGAATAAACTCATGATAGAGGTCTGGGACGCGCTATAATACATTAATGCTTCAAAATTTTACTATTTACTGGGATACACAGGTAACTGATGTATTAACTATTGTTTAAGCAACTTATTTTATGTCACAGCATGAGATGCATCCAAGACTATGTAAATAATGTACATATTGCACATTTTGTATATTATGTATATAAGTTTTTGACAGAGACATTTATCAATTTCTTTTGATTTAGATCCCTGAAGAAGGACTGAAAATTCCTATATCGGAAGGAATTAGGATCTGTTACCTTTAGTTGAATTATTGGATTAAACACTTATTATTCATCAGCCAAAGCAAACGGTTTCCCTTCTTTGTTGTTGATTCTACGTTTGGTCCCCATCTGCTTGCTGAATCTTTTGGGACATGGCTTCGTCAGATCTTGGTTTTGCTTTCTCGTCAGCCGACAGAGACAGAATTCTCCAGAATATCACTTCCTATAGGTTACCAGTGGAATCTAACACGGATGACTTGGCCACGATTGAGGTATTGGAAAAGAAAAAATTGAGATTTATTCTGCACTCCTCATTTCTGGCGGACTATCACAAAATGGCTCGTATTCCACGTGGGTTGCGGATTCAGAAGGGCCCTACCTTGTTTAACGATGATAAAACTTTCTGTGACAAATGGGCTGGGATCATGGATCGGTGCTCGTTTGATTTAATACTTCTTATTATCGACTACTCTAACAAACAGGTGGACTCATTAACGGAGGAGATTGATACCTTAAAATCCACCATTATTGCTGGCTCTGCCAATACACCACCAGAAAAACTTTTTGAGGACTTAAATACTAAATTGGCCTCTTTCCAAGAGTCCTTGATTGAATTCAAAAACAAAAAATTTGACAGGGATATCAGAGACTACTCGACTGCCCGGGTTTACAGGTGGCGTTTTCAGAGTAAAAAATTCAGTAACAGAAATCGGAGGGTATCCTGGCAGGACCCCTTAGTCTCCACCGACTGTGAGTCTTCTGACACTGACTTTCCTTCTACTTCTAATGATGAGGATTCAACTGCATCGACCCGCAGAGCCCTCGTCACACGACTAGCTTCGGCAGCCTCAGCTTCTGGATCACAACCCCGCGGCACCACACCTTTTTTTCCAAAGAGAGCCTCTCGCAAAAGGAAAACCTAGTTTTCAACCTGTCTCGTAAGTCTTTTCCTCCTAGAGTGCTGGAATTGCTTTCATTAGGCTTTGGGTTCGTTCCCACCCCCAATTACAATCCCTTTGGCACTCGAGTAGATTTGTTTAAATTAATTCGACTACTCCGCCTGAAGAGCTTTTTTCATGGCAAAGAATTGGGTCAGGCTGACCAGTTTAAACCCAAATCTACTTTTTCTCCACCCTCTAGTGATCCATCGATTGATGTATTTTACAGACTTGTATTACGGGACTTGACTATATGTGAAAAAGAAAAGCCGAGGTGGGGGCACAATCTAAGTTTGAAGGATATTCGGTTACTTGAAGAGATCTCGTCTGACCAGGAGATTATCATTAAACAAGCTGACAAGGGTGGGGGGATTGTCATTCTGGATATGTCTGAGTATGAGGGCGAGGCATTCAGGCAGTTATCTAACAACTCCTTTTACAAGGTGTTAGATAAAGATCCGACTGATAACATCTTGAATACCATTAGAAACCTATTGTATGAAGGAGTTGCCATGGGCTACATTTCTGAAAAAACTCATGACTTTTTGTTAAACAATAGCCCTAAAGTGCCCCTTTTCCACTTGCTCCCTAAAATACACAAGGTTCGATCCCCTGATGGCCTTACGCAAGGGAGACCTATAGTGGCTTCTGTAGGTTCTGCCCTCGAACCCGCATCACAATTTTTGAATCACCATATCAGCCCGTTTGTTCTTGCCACCCCCTCTTATATTAAAAACACTACTGAATTTATATCTCAAGTAGAAGGGGTTCAGGTCCCCTTGGAGGGCGGCTTCATTACCATGGATGTCCAGGCTTTGTACACGAACGTGCCCTTGGAGGAGATTAAAGCCCTTGTACACAAACACTTAGACACACGCACAGAGCTTCACCCACCCACGCACTTTTTGATGGAATTATTAGATTTAGTTTTGGATCACAATTTTTTTAGGTTTGGTAAAACCTTCTATTTACAAATAAAAGGCGTGGCCATGGGTAGCTCAGTAGCGCCAAGTTTGGCAAACTTATATATGATTTCTTTTGAAGAAGATTTCATTTTTAATTCTGATATTAATCCTTTTTTCCCCCACATTATTTTTTATAGACGGTATATTGATGACCTTTATTTTATTGTTGATGATTTATCAGTAGCACCTTTGTTTGTGTCCTGGGTTAACGGGCTTAATGACAATTTAAAATTCACTCACAACATCTCAAATACCTCCATTCCATTCTTGGATGTAGAAACTTACGTTTCTACTCAGCGTAAAGTCCTAGTCAGACTCTACAGGAAAACAACAGATAGGAACGCATACTTAAACTTCGAATCTTTCCATCCACATCATTTAAAACATAACCTCCCATATGGACTTTTCCTCAGAGCTAAACGTAATTCCTCTATTGAAAGTGATTTTGTCTCAGCCGCCTCTACCATCTGCTCTTTTTTACGGGATAAAGGGTATCCTGACCAAGTAATTAATCATAATTTGAATAAGGCGAGATTAGTTCCCAGGGAGCAGTTATTTCAGCAAAATGTGCCTAAATCGACTGAGAAAATCTTTTGCTCTTTTCAGTACTCACCCTTGGTGAGTAAAGTACAATCCATTATTAAGAAGCACTGGCACATCGTGAGCCACTTACCTGGTTGCGCTGCTTACCCTCTGATAGGGCTTAGGAAATCCAGATCCATCAAACAGATTGTGAGTAGATCAGATCATGAATCTCGCATTCAATTAAGACGCCCGACCATTACAGGGCATTTCAGGTGTGGTAACTGCACCCATTGCTCTTTGGCGTGGCAAACCAAAATAGTCACCATCTCTAGTAGCGAGTTCACTTTGACTTTAAAACAATTTTTTAATTGTAAAAGTTCTGGGTGCGTCTACCTTCTCGTATGTGCATGCGGCTTAGGATATGTGGGGGTCACTTCCCGCCAAATGAAAACTAGGGTGGGGGAACATAGATCGAAGATCCGCACTGGAAACATTTCTGCCCCTCTCGTTAGCCATTTTTTGGAGAAAAATCATAAAGATTATGATAATAAAGATTATGATTTTAAGTTTGTGGTGTTGGAAAGCCATAAACAAGATTCATTTTCCCGCAATGATATTGACATCATTTTAAGACAAAGGGAGTGTTTTTTCATACATCGCTTTAATACCCTATACCCCTCGGCCTCAACATGGAAATTGATTACACATGTTTCTTATAATCTCTGTTCGGAGCTCAGCTGTGTGGTTCAGTATTCCTTTAAATACAAGCATAGCTCACCATTAGCTTAACGTCCATCGACACTGAATAAACTCATGATAGAGGTCTGGGACGCGCTATAATACATTAATGCTTCAAAATTTTACTATTTACTGGGATACACAGGTAACTGATGTATTAACTATTGTTTAAGCAACTTATTTTATGTCACAGCATGAGATGCATCCAAGACTATGTAAATAATGTACATATTGCACATTTTGTATATTATGTATATAAGTTTTTGACAGAGACATTATCAATTTGTTTTGATTTAGATCCCTGAAGAAGGACTGAAAATTCCTATATCGGAAGGAATTAGGATCTGTTACCTTTAGTTGAATTATTGGATTAAACACTTATTATTCATCAGCCAAAGCAAACGGTTTCCCTTCTTTGTTGCCTTTGTAAAGGAGCAGAGAAGGAAACCACGAAGCCGGAAGAAGTCTTTGACAACCCTCATCGCGTTTCCAGCAGAAGGAGGTGAGAGGGGAATACTCTGTAAGGGAGGGGCTGAGTAGCAGGGAGAAAGCAGCATTCAGAAGTCTAGGTTCTGCCAAGGAAATAATATATTACCTGCCATATGCAGAAGGCTACTCTGACCCTGTTCCCCAGCAAATTGGGCTAGGGGGAAGCGTGCTCATAGAGACAAGCAGGACGCAGGATTCTAGGTCCGCCCTGCCGGGTGTTCCCAAGAAAAATTCTGGGAGCCCAATGGAGCCTTTGTGAGGCACGTTCTGCCCCCTACGTCCCTGATAGCAATTTCTTGCTTTCGAAATGCTAGGTTGGCAAGAGCTAAGATAAAGACGGGAGCTCATTCCATCCTGCAGTACTCGGGAATCGAACTGCTAACCTTCCGCCTCCTAGCCAGCGTCAGCCACTTGAGCCACTGCAGTTCTTACTAACTGTATCCAAATAGTAACTCAAGTAATGGCCTAAAATGCTCTTACACTGAATACTCAGTACTTGCACACTGATGCTGTTGGTTCACGCTCATCATTGTCCCTGCTATTCATATGCATTTCAAGTGTTTAAATTGCTTCACAGATGCCACTGAGATGATCTACAGGCAATACTCTTACACACAGGTCAGTGTTTCACAAAATAGAAAAGATCCCATGCTTTTTCACGAACAATCTTCAGTCTGCCTTATGCACACAGTTAAAATTTCAGAATACAGTGTTACCTCGGATAAAGTTCGATTCGGATAAAGTCGCGGTTTTCATGCACACGTGATGCATTGCATAATGTCCAAAACCGCTAAAAAACGGACGTTATCCAAGGTGTTTAGTATAGGAACCTCGGATAAAGTCCGTTTTTTGGACGTTATCTGATGCATCGCCCATTTGATTCGGATAAAGTACAAAATTGGATAAAGTCCAAACTTGTGGAACGGAGTTTGGACTTTATCCGAGGTTCTACTGTACAGTCATTAAAATAGACCAGCATCTTTCAAAGTGATAGCATAACAAGATAGAATAACTAGAACCAAAAGAGTTTTGGCTGCTAAAAGACTAACAGATTTATTTCAAGGTTGGCAGGTCAGCAGTTCGAGACTCGAGTGCTTCACAGTGGAGCGAGCTCCCGTCTCTGTCCCAGCTTCTGCCAACCAAGCAGTTTGAAAGCAATATGTTGCAAGTAGATAAATAAGTGCTACTTCGCTGGGAAGGTAAACAGGGTTCTGTGTCTACTCGTGCCTGCCACGTGTCCACAGAAACATCTGTAGACACAGACAGCACTGGTTCGTTGGCTGTAAAAGGGGATTAGAGTCTTCGAGTCGGACATGACTGGCTTTTGAGCAAAGGCAACCTTTACTCTTTTTACCTTTCCATAAATTACAAATCACTGTCTGAGACATGGACATAACTGTTCATGAAAATCTGTCATGCTCATAACAACAGTATCCAGACTGGTGACAGGGGGAAACTACGAGGAATCCTCTTGGTGGCTCTTGGCAGGATGCTGGGCAGCTGTTCTGGACAGTTGTGTCCAGTGTGAGACTAGCCTGGGGAGTGTGTCTGGTATCACGTTTAAAATGGGAGCAAACAGTTTGAGATCCTTGCAACCTTGTTTGCCCTTTTCAGTGACCCTTTAAATGACCTCTAGGTACACCTCACATCACAAATCATTTGGCAATTATGCTTCTATATCACCTCATAGTGCTTAGAGCACTCTCTGGGTGGTTCACAAGATAATTAGCATTTTTGCCCCCAACATGCTGGGCATTCCTTCTACCGACCGCATAAGGATGGGAGGCTGAGTCAATTTTGATCCCCGTCAGGATCGAACTAACAATGTCGGCAGTATTGGCAGCTTAACCACTGTGTCACTAGGGCTCGTTGCAAGAAGATACGGCAAAAGTGAGCAGAATCCCTGAAGGAGTAGAGAAGTCAACCTGAAACATGGGCGGGCGCGTGGCAGGTATGACTCAGGCTGTCTGCTTACCAGGGTAGAGAAGGCATGCGTTGGCAAGAGCTCCATGACCTTGGCCACTACTTCCAAGCTCTGGCGCAGGTACCGCTGCCACTCCGTTTGCTGCTGTACAAAAAAGAACAGCTGGGTTTAAACTCTTTCCTACTAAATCATCATATGCAACAAAATGTGGAGACAAAATCCCAAACAGGTAGAGGGGATGTATACTGTTTTATGTCGGAGGACTGTGGTGGCTTAGTGATTAAGACGCTGAGTTTGATGGCTTGAAGGTCAGCAGGTCAGCCATTCGAGACTAGAGTACTGCATGGCAGAATGCATTCCCATCTCTGTCCCAGCTCCTGCCAACCCAGCAGTTTGAAAGCAACCTATTGCAAGTAGATAAAGAGGTACCACTTCACTGGTAACAGCATTCCGTGCACTCTGGTGTCAAGTCATGCCTCCCACATGACCACAGAAATGTCTGCAGATGCAGACAGTGCTGGATCTTTGGCTATAAATGGCGGTGAGCACTAAATCCTTGAGTTGGATGCGCGACTGTCTTTCAAACAAGGGAGACCTTTACCTCTCAACATTCTGCTAATTTTCTATTTGCAAGGGATTTTTTTCTCTCCACATAGAGCAGGGGTTCCAAACCGAAGGCCCATGGGCCGGATCCAGCCCATGTTGCCATTTCATGTGGCCCCCTACCCCCTCCAAGGGCATTCAAGAAACAATATGGCCTCCCACATCGTGGAGGCAGGGCAAAATGGCCGTCCAGCCCTCAAAACTAACTACAAGGGCATGACCCAGCCCCCAGCATGAAAAAACCTTGGGAACCTCTGAACATTAAACTGATTTTGCCAACAGTCTAATCTGGTATGGCCAATTTTACCACCAGTCTGCAAGATAAAAGTTAAACACCTGCATTTTGAGAATCTATGATAGATTTTGACTCTTTCACACACTCCTAAAACTCAACTTTAGTCAAACCAGTGATTCGAGTCCTACATGGCTGGGCAGTTGTTCAAAAATTCTTAACCAGTTATTTAGAAAAGGATCTGGTGCTTAACATATCAGCAAAACAGAAACATTATAATCTACAGCACAGCCAGAAGAGGAAGACAGAGAAAATTGAGTCTGGTAGCCTGCTTCTACATGCCGTTCCAGGCTGGTATATGGATTTTCCAGAGTTACCACAGGACCAAACTACAGGGGTGGCTTCAGGGACCATTTTCCATTTCATCACTTTACAGGTCTTCCTCTGCCCTTCCAACAGAAGTTTCTCAGAAAAGCCTTTACTCAGTTTTAATAAGCTACCAGGTGGAGGTTACTGAAAAATTGTACCCCCACAGGGCCCAGGACCTACGATTATCCTTTTTTTGACCCTGGCTTTGGTAACAGCCCTGGGAGAATCATATGGCTCAAAACAAATTCCAGACCGAAAATTCTAATTATTAATTTTTAATCTATAGGCTTCTGATTCTTACATCATCGTCCAATGTTTCATCATCCAGTTCTTCTAGCTGGGCTTGATTGTACCTGAACTGTATTCGATTCAACACCTCTGTTAGCAAGAGAACCAAAGCATCTTTGTACCTGGAAAAAGGCAAATAAATGTTTTTAAAGGCGGGGGGAAAATAGGATGGGAGCGAAATATCTGGTTTTATTTGAACCTTCCCAGCTGCCCTTCCAAGTCTCAGCCAGAGACTTTTGCCCAGATAAATCAGGGGTTCCCAACCTTTTCAAGCTGGGGGCCGGGTCACACTCTGTCAGCTTCAAGGGCCGTACAGCCATTCTGCCCTGCCTGCATGATGGGGGTGGCCATGTTATCCCAACAGCTTCAAAGGGGTGGCCATTCTGTTTCTCAAATGCCCTCGAAGGATGGGGGGGCACATGAAATGGCACCATGGGCCAGATCCGGGCAATGGGTTTAGGTTGGGAACTCCTGAGATAGTCTTTATGCATTCTCCCCTGATAATATCTCTGATTTCAATGCACAAGTCTTCTGGTTTGCTATTAAATGAGTTTAGCAACCCAAACCTGATTTATATTTTGACTTTACAGTCATTATATACTGAAAATATATTTTGACATATAATAGAACAGTAAAAAAGCGCTTTTCTTTATATTTTTGATAGCAATAGTTCATAGTTTGTATTACAATCTGCTTTTGGTCTTATTTTGGCTCAGAGAACACAGCTCCTCTGTATTCTGCTTTTGATTAACTAGTCAGTTTTATTTATTTATGACATCTGGTGATGTCCACATGTATAGTTGTTTGTTTGGCATGTATTTAATATATTTTGCTTCATGAGACGATGAGATATAGATAAAAGACAATGTGACAATGGTTTGTTATCACAAGGATATGACCACCATCGTTGTCTGCTACTCGTATCTGAGCATACATTTTTTCCCCTAGAAATCATTTTCACCATTGATGGATGGGTCTCTGGTAACTCAATAAACTGATCCTGGCATGAACTATGCAACCACACACATTACACTCAATAGATGGTGGAGGACCTAGTTGAGTTTGATGAAGCTTCTGTGTTTGTCGCTTAGCCTCTTCTTATCTGCAGTGTTCTTTTTCAAAGTGATCAGTAGCAGCAGAGATGGTTTGGCACCCAAGTGGCGATCTATGGCTGCTGCCTCCCAGGTTTGTGGGTTTATACCTGACACCTTCATGGTTTGTTCCAGCTGGTCTTTATAACGCTTCAATGGAGCTCCACGAGGTCTAAGTTCCCCATAAAGAATTTGGCTAGGAAGCCTGGAACCGTCCATACAATTGCCTATGATGGAAGATGCTATTTACATTAGATTATAAACCTGAAGATAAAGATGGTCATTCTCCTTTTGACTTCCTTTTGTTTTATTTTAAAGCTCCCCCGCTAGGAAAGAGCCTTGTCGAAGCGGGGGGACTTAAGCAGTCTAACTAGGCAGTGTTGTCCATCTTTTGTCAATGATGTTTCTCAAGTCCATTTGCATGTGCGGAATATCGTCACAGAGATGTCTACCAATGCGGGACTCCTCGCTGAATAACGACTCCAAGGTAAGCTCTATAGAATACATTATACTGTATACAGTATATATATTTTAAAAGTATCATAGCATTTAATACTCCAGCATCTACATCACAACCAGGGAACTTATGCAGGGTTCCCACAAATTCCCATTGACGAAATTCCCTGACTTTTCCAGGATTTCCAGGCCAAAATGTTAGATTTTCCCTGACCTCCCCCACCTCCCCATTTCTTTGCTTGAAGCACCGGCAGATTGATTTTTCTAAACATTTAAACAAATCCTTGATATTTTAAAGCTAAAATGAGTATGTGGATGGTGAAAATTATAAATAAGATAATAAAATGCATGAACTTGCAAAACATTTTAATGAAAAGAAAACAATGAACAGCATTTATAAATGGCACATTCTAGGGCGAGCATCCGTAATATTATGGACATCATCAGTACAATCAAATATCAGTCAAACATGAAGTAACATCACGGACAACAGCAAAACATCAGTCAAACATTATAACATTAACATATTTGTCCATTATGAATACTAATCAAGAAACAATACTTAATTAAAAGAACTTTGCAGAGACACCAATTGGTCCTCTATAGCTAAGAGTTCACTAGCCTTTTCAGACAAAAGCTTGGCTTTCTTGCTCTTGAGCTCAGTCATTTTACCAACTAATGACTTTCTTTTATGTATCTTGTCTAACTCTTCTTCCCTTTCAGCCTTTAGCTTACCCAGTGCTTACCCATATTTATCCTGGGCGTTTCTAAATGCAAGGATCATTTTTATTTACATTAACTTTTGTAACACCCCCAGCTGACAGGAGCCCATCATAAACCTGCCTTTGAGCAATTAGGCTATGCTGAAGCTGATTTTGAACAATCATCTCACCATTAATTGAAAAACCACGCTCTATGAACACCTGACCATGGCAGAGGATTAGCACTTTTCTAACAAAACAGTAGAGATTCTCATACTCAGAGTGGCCTTTAAGGAGGTCCCTCCAAAAATGATTAATTCTTTGGTCCTTACGTTTATAATCCTTACACAACTGAATAACATTTGGATTTGCTGTTAATAGCCTAAACTCCTTTTCAACCTTATCACATGTTGCACTAGATAGCCATCCCACCTTCGTCGCCAATGTTTTGTTTGGTGCAAGGACGACAGAGACCAGCATTAGTTGGGTCAAACACCAGTGATTCAGCTTTATTGCTTGCACAACACAACTCAATTCAGGGCAGAACAAGGACATATTTATACAAGTGAGGCATACAATAATAAATACATTTTGGCGAGTTTAGAACCAACTGGTTAAAACACGGATCAAAAATATACAGACGCTCATTGGATGAAAACCATGGTTAACTATTTACAGTGAAGTGACTGGATGACAGCTATTTGAACTTGGCGCCTTTTTTCAAGAATATGTCAGTTTCAAAACACAACATTCCTATTATTGTATGCCTCACTTGTATAAAAATGTCCTTGTTCTGCCCTGAATTGACTTGTGCAAGCAATAAAGCTGAATCACTGGTGTTTGACCCAACTAATGCTGATCTCTGTCGTCCTTGCACCGAACACAACATTGGCGACGAAGGTGGGATGGCTGCCACCTGGAATTCGTTTGAGCCTTTCAATGTATCCAAGACGAAAAGATGACTGCTTTATGAAATCCAATTCGAGAACTTTATTATGTTTATGTTTATTCAATTTTATATCCCACCCTACTCAACACATGGCCGACTCAGGGCGGCTAACAACATATAAATGACCCTGGGACACCCCACAGGGTTTAAAGATACAATATTCAAATTATAATAATAAATACAATGTTATAAGTAAATACAGTATAAGGCAAGACAGTTAACAATAATACAAATAATACAAATATCAGCACCACATCAAAATAATATATCAATAATTACAATAGAATCACAAAGGATGAAAACATCACATAATATAACAAAATTACTAAACTACCAGATGCGCCAGGAGCCAGGTGTATGGCGGCAAAGTTCCTCCTGGCACCCCTCGCCTTTTAAGTCCTAGGCGAGGGGGGAGGGCGGAGCCCCAGGACGCTGGCCCATGGAGTGGCCGGCAGGACCTCTTCGCCCTCGCCGGGGCCGAGCGCGCGGCGGCGATGTTCCTCCCGGCACCCCTTGCCTTTTAAGTCCTAGGCGAGGGGGGGAGGGCGGAGCCCCAGGACGCCGGCTGATGGAGTGGCCGGCAGGACCTCTTCGCCCTCGCCGGGGCTGAGCGTGTGGCGGCGATGTTCCTCCCGGCACCCCTCGCCTTTTAAGTCCTAGGCGAGGGGGGGAGGGCAGAGCCCCAGGACGCCGGCTGATGGAGTGGCCGGCAGGACCTCTTCGCCCTCGCCGGGGCTGAGCGTGTGGCGGCGATGTTCCTCCCGGCACCCCTCGCCTTTTAAGTCCTAGGCGAGGGGGGGAGGGCAGAGCCCCAGGACACCGGCTGATGGAGTGGCCGGCAGGACCTCTTCGACCTCGCCAGGGCCGAGCGCACGGCGGCGTTGTTCCTCCTGGCACCCCTTGCCTTTTAAGTCCTAGGCGAGGGGGGAGGGCGGAGCCCCAGGACACCAGCCGATGGAGTGGCCGGCAGGACCTCTTCGCCCTCGCCGGGGCCGAGCGCGCGGCGCCGATGTTCCTCCCGGCACCCCTCGCCTTTTAAGTCCTAGGCGAGGGGGGGAGGGGGAGCCCCAGGACGCTGGCCGATGGAGTGGCCGGCAGGACCTCTTCTCCCTCACCAACAAAGTCAAGCCAGAAGAACAGAAGGCGATATTCCTGGCGAACTGTGGCATTCCCACTCTGGAGCTGCTGGTGCATTTGCTTATGCCAAGGGAACTGAACGACACCTCTTTGAAAGACATCCTTTCAATGCTGCGAAATCACCTTAAACCAAAGGTCTCGATTTTCCGGTGAGGGTGGCCTTTTACCACTGGGACCAACAGTCAGGAGAGTCTGTCGCCACTTTTGTCGCCACCATCCACCTCGTAGTCAGCCCATGCAAATGGCCAGACCTAGACGATGCTCCCCATGGGCATCAGGGACGAGGCAGTGCAGCGACGCTTGATGAAAAGAGAAACCCTGATGTTTGCACAGGCTTATGAAGAGGCCTTGGCATCAGAGGCTGCTCACACCGGGGTAAAAGTCTTCCAGGAAAAGCAGGCCTCATCAGTCAAGAAACAGGGCTACTCCAGTTTATCTTCGTCTTCATCAACCTCGTCGTCGGACGACGCAGATTTGAGGGATGACGTCCGGAAGGTTCAACAAAAGCATGCTGAGAAGGCCAAGAGGACTATCAACCTGTGTAAAGGCTGTGGGGGCAGGCATTTGCAAGCCAAGTGCCCGTTCCGGTCTGCGGACTGTCATAGATGTGGAATAAAGGGCACACTGCAAGGGTTTGCCACTGCCGCAGCGAAGGCCAAAAAGGAGATGACCACTGTCCTCGCGGAGATCCGGCTATCTCCAAGGTGTCGTCCACGACACCGGGGTCATCTAGGATTGGCAACATTGCAGAGAGGTTCGTCGTGACCGTCAAAATCCAGGGGTCACCAATGCGGATGGAGGTTGACTCGGGGTTGGCGTACTCCAACATTTCCCAGCAGTCCTTTTTCAGCATTCCTCTGCAGGCTCAGCCGCGCCTAAAGGCTTTGCAAGTCTCCCTCCGTGATGTGCAGGGCCGGCACATCTTGGTCATGGGCATCGGAACGTTCCAGGTCAAGTTCAAGTCACAAGCCGCGTCACTGGCACTGGTTGTTGTCAAGACCGGTAAGAGCAATTTGTTAGGGGTACAATACAGTGGTTCCAACCCCTCGGGATTGCTTTCTCGGGCATTAATGCCGTGGAGCCTGAACTAATACAAGCCATCTGTGCACAGTGTCCTGAGGTTTTCCTGCCAGGGTTGGGGTTGTACACGGGCCCTCCTGTTGACTTTGACCCATCTGTCCGGCCCATGCGCATGAAGCTGCGACGTGTTCCTTTCACCCTCAAGGAAAAAATTGAAGCTGAACTGGACAAGTTGGTGGGGCAAGGGATTGGAACCTGTAGATTCTGTGCCCTGGGAGACCCTTATTGTCACTGTCCTTAAACCAAATGGGGATGTGCGCATTTGCACTGATTATAAGTGTACTATTAATAAGGCAATAAGGGCAAATTGTACCTGGTTCCAGTGGTTAGTCACTTGCTGGCGTCAGTAAATGGGGAGAAGTTTTTTGCAAACCTGGATCTTGCTCAGGCGTATCAGCAGCTGCCTGCCACTGCCGAGGCGGCCAGCTGGCAAACCATTGTTACGCATAGGGGTGCAGCGGTGGTGGTGGGGAGGCGGTGTGTGTCTCAGGGATGCTCCCCCTCCCCTCTGCGGCCCCTTGGAAACAGGTCGCCTGTCCCAATAAGGTCTAAGTCTCCCCCCGTGACAGAGAAAAGTATATTGGGTGGGGGGGGGGGGATAGGATTGCTCAGAAATTTCTGATGGCAGCCCTGTGTGCTGCCGTGCCATGCGCCCAGTCATCAACCACTGCAGGCGTGCTGCTGTGTGGCTCCCCTCCTTTCCAACTCTTGCTGGGTCCACATCTTAATCTTGGCGACATCGCCTACGGGCGTGAGTGCGTGAGAGTCAAACTTCAACAACATGGATATGAACCAACACAACCAAACCGATCATGGGTGGTACCTTACGCAACGCTTCACTAACATAGTCAAAATCCAAATTTTTCCCTGACTAGCTACATTTCCCCCTGACTTTTCCCTGATTTACAGACCATTTTTGTTTTCCCTGACTTTTCCAAGTTTTCCCTGATTTCCAGATTTGTGGCAACCCTGTTATGGTTGTTTTGGATTCGAATTCCACCAACTCTAACCTGAATACCCAATAATAATAATAATTTCATGTCAGAAATTATTCTGGGTTGAAAGGATTTTTGCAAAAGAAACTCCACTCAGGGAACACCCAAATGAGGCTCTTTTCAGAGAGCAGGGGACAGAGACGGGCACTCCATCTGTCATGCAGTACCCAGGTCTCGAACTGCTGACTTGCCAGCCTTCCAGCTAACAAGGCAAATTTCTTAACCACTGAGCCACCGCAGCCCAATGAAGAGGGGTGATGGGAGATGCAGTAAAATCTGGCAGAGGACACAATTACAGTGTGACTTCATTCACTAGACTTTGCTTTCTCAAGAGCTATTTACCAACGACAAATGCAGAAGTTAAACTATTTTCTCGTGAGCATTTCTAGTTGCACAAACAACATATGAAACACCCACTGAGCTCAGAGATTGACACCAACAGGCAATGACATAGTAAGTTGCTGGAAGTACGTACTGTCTCATCATTCTTGCCTAATATAAATGTCTTGAGAAACACGTGCTTTACTCTTCTTTAGGAGCAGTAAACAAATGCAGTGTTATATTCTCCCTTCCTCTACTATTCATCCTCTCCTCAGTGCAGTAAAGAACAGATTGTTGTGGGACTGAATCTCCCTACATCTGAAAGACGCCAGAGATACAGCAAAACCTCGCATAAAGAGCGCCTCGCTTAGAGACTAAGTCGTTTAAAGAGCAGAATTTTCTCTGAATGGTCGCCTCGCTTAACAACTAAAACAAACCAAAAACTCGCTTGACAAGTACAGTAGACCCTCACATAATGACGTTGCTTGGTTCCCCAAGTAGCATCGCTATAGGGGAAACATCGTTGTGCGGTTTTCAATAGCAGCTGCGCCATCTAGCGGCAAAGAACTGTCATTATCCGCACATTAAAAATGTCGTTAATCCGCATAATGACCGTTTTTCGTCGTTGTGCGGATAGTCACGTGGCGAGTGACGACGCATTAAACGGAAATGACGCTATTCGAACGCGTCGTTAATCGAGGATCTACTGTAAATCGGGGTTTGCAATCCCCCCTCCACCAAAAGTCAAAATTGGTCACTTACAATGGTGTTTTGCTTAAAGAGCAATTCCGTGGAATGCATTATGCTCTTTAAGCGAGGTACCACTGTATAAGCACAGAATAAAGGAAATCAAGTGATCTGGAAGACCAGCAGCAACATCTGAGTTAGACAATTTGCACTTCTTCTTTTTTTATATTAATTTTTATTAATTCATTTTCAAGAAAAAAATATTACAAATCATATAACATAACAAAAATACATAAACCTCATAGAAAATAACCACATAAATGATAGTTGAACTATTATCTGTTATAGTACACATACTATTAAATATCCACATTGAGGATTGATACTATAACTATAACTTTCATAAGAACTTTAAGTAATACAATTGTTTATTAACAACTATCAAGCTCCAAATTTTCAATTTACAAATCACCCAGTGTGTATTTACATTGCCCTGGAGAGTTTGGTCTCTGTATTATCTCCAAAAACTACTTTGAGATGGTACAGGTCTAAAACATTCCATACCCGTAAGGGAGTGATCAACGAAAGGCTTCCAAATACTCCAAAATCTATTTTCCTTCAATTTATCCCTTTTTACTTTTATCTCCCATGTCAATTTATCATTCAATGCTAGATTCCACATTTCTTTATACCATTCTCCCGTCTGTATAATTACATCATTTTTCCAATTTCTGGCAATACATTGTCTACCCGTAGTTAACATTATTTCTAATAACTCTTTTTCCTCCTTATTTAAACACATACCTTCCACATCTGTTAGCATAATGGTACCTGACGCCAGCTTAATTTTCTTACCCATTATTTCCCCTATCTCTCTTTCTATTCTTCTCCAAAAATCATTTATCATTTTACAACTCCACCACATATGCTCATAAGTTCCAACAGTGTCTTTACATCTCCAACATAAATTATCCCTTTTATTGTCAATCTGATGTAACCTCAGTGGTGTCAGATACCATTGCCACAACATTTTATAATTAGGTTCCTTAATTCTTACTGACATAGTTCTCATTATCCTCTTTTTCCACTTATTTCTCCATTCATCATTTCCTAATTTTATATTCAAATCCTGTTCCCACTTCAATTTCAAATCTTCCTGTGGATCACTTCCCTTATTTATTAAAGCATAAAGTTTGCTTACTAGACCCTTAATGCTTTTATCTCCTTTTCGAATTTTCAAAACCAATTCCTCAAATTCAGTCTTTTCTCTGTCTGTACATAATTCTCTTCTATATTTTTTATTCCAGTTGTCAACCTTCATTCTCTGAAACCAATCCAATTTTAATTGTTCAAACAGTTTATTCTTCTTAATTTCATCTCCACAAATCCTTAACCATTCTTTCACCAAAGAAACTTCATTTTTATCCAATATTTCCTTTATTTTTTTATCTATTTTTATCGGAAAACACGCCAAATCTGCCAATTCCAAAATTGGAGAGACATCTGAGACCAAATCCTTCTTTAGTCTTTTCCATACCTTCATGAGTCCCCTCATCATAGTATTGCTTGTACCTATTGTTTTAGCCTTAGTTCCCAAAAAAATCACTTTACCGATATTCCTATAATCTTTCATTTCCAATTCCTCCCAAATTACTTTTCCTCTTGCCAAGATCTTCACAACATTCTTAATTTGAAATGCTCGATAATACGCTAACAGATTTGGCATTCCCAAACCCCCTTCTTTCTGAGGCAGATACCAAAGTTTCTTTGGCAGTCTAGATTTTTTACCTCCGTTGCAAAAGTTATTAAACATCTTTTGGAACTCATTAATCTCCTTTTCCTTCAATTGAATTGCAAGTGCATCAAATAGGAAGTTAATCTTCGGCAACAACATCATTTTGCAAATTGCAATCCTCCCAAACCATGACAACTTCAACTTCTGAAGACTTTGTATTCTAATCTTAAATTCTGCTTTCAAGCTGTCATAATTCAGTCTTTTAAGTTCTTCCAATTTATTTGAAATAATTATTCCCAAATATTTCAACTTATGTTTAATTTGTATATCGGATAACCCCGCCATCCTTTCCTTCTCCTCTTCCCCCATATTACACAACATCATTTCCGATTTATCCCAATTTATCTTCAATCCTGTTATATCCTCAAAATCCTCTAATTGCGCTTTAATCCTATCCATTGCCCCCTCTGGGTGTTTCACCATTAACAACGTATCATCTGCATACATACTCACTTTATTACCCGTTATCCCTTCTATACTTAAATCCTCCCTTATGTTTTTAGCCAAGATTTCCATTGCCATAATAAACAAGATAGGGGACAAAGGACAACCCTGCCTAGTACCTGCCTCAAGCTTTACCTCATCTGTAACCTCTTCATTTACTCTAATCCTAGCGATCCCTTTTTGATATAATAAATCGATTACCTTTCTAAATCTATCCCCGAATCCATAACTTTTAACTATTTCCTTAATCGAAGAACATTGTAACGAATCAAATGCCTTAAAGATATCCAAAGATATTAACACCACCTTTTCCTTCGTTTGATTGACATTATCAATTAAGTCTAGCACCCTCCTGGTCAAATCGGCCATATGCCTTCCTTTTAAAAAACCTACTTGATCAACATTTATATATTCTCCCATAAATTTATTTAACCGATTAGCCAATATTGCTGTGAAGATCTTGGCATCCTGGTTTATAAGAGAGATTGGTCTATATGATTCCACTTTTTCCAAATTCTTTCCCATTTTTGGCAGCAGAACAATTGTAGTCCTATACCATGAAGTCGGAATTTGTCCACCATCTAGAATATAATTATATAACTTTACCAACTTTGGTACCACAACGTCTTTAAATTCCTCATAAAACTCTGTCGATAGTCCATCGTCTCCCGGGGCTTTCCCCAGCTTCAAACCACTAATTACCTCTTTTACCTCTTTCTCAGAGACCTGTTCTTCCATTTTGTCCCGGTGTTCCTGCTTTATTCCATTCCCTAACTGCCTCTCCAATACCCCTTTAAGCTTCCCAACATCTATCTCTTTTTTTGCATATAATGTGTGATAGAAATCTTTCACAATTTTACATTTATCACTAACCTTATTACACCTTATCCCTTGTTTATTAACCAACACCCCCAATTTCCCTTTTTTCCTTTTTAGCTTTAGCCGCTCTTGCTAGTAATCTTGAATTTTTGTTGCTAAATTCGAAATACTCTCTATTTAAATATATCAAATCTCTTTTTACTTTTTCTATATCCTTACCCAATAATTCTGCCTTAAATCTTTGTAATTTAGCAAAAAATATATATATCCTTTTTTGAGTGTTCCTCCTGTAATTGTTTTATTTCTTTTTCTTTTTCCTCCTGTGCTACTTTATACTTTCCCCTCTAAAAACCGACTTCATGGCATCCCAAACCACATTAAAATTTACCTCTTCATTATCATTCCACTGCCAGCTTTCCATCCAACTTTCTGTAATTTGTTCTTTACATTTTTGGTCTTTGAATAAATTGGGATCATATCTCCAATTTCTTCCTCTCCTGTTATCCTTTAGTGTCCTCAGTTCCAAAAGTACTTTAGCATGATCTGATTCCTTGAAAATTCCTATTTCAATTCCCTCAATATTTTTAGCCATGTTTTCCGTTAAAAATACATAATCTATTCTAGAGTAGGACCCATGAACATGTGAAAAATAAGAATATGCCCTTTCCGAGCCCTTGATCTCTCTCCAAGAGTCCTTCAATCCCATCGCAACCATCCAGTTATCTAAAACATTCCCTTTCATACCTACTCCACACCTTGCTAAATTCGTACAATCTAAGTTTGACCTTATCAAATTAAAATCTCCGGCCACAATCATCTTTGCAACTTTTTCTAACACCACAATTTTACGAACTTTTTCTAGAAATTCCGCTTGACGTTCGTTTGGAGCATAAATATTCACCAAAATTATTTTCTCATCGTCTATTTTTCCTCTCACAATCAAATATCTACCTTCTTGGTCAACAATACTTTTTGTTATCTCAAATCCTAATATTTTAGAGATCATAATTGCAACTCCTCTTGCTTTTGAAGTACCAAACGCCATTTCATAATGTTGTATCCATCCTAGAAAATTTTTATTTGTATCCTTTGATTTTTGGTGCGTTTCCTGTAAAAACACTATATCTTGAATTGCTGGATAAAACAGACTTCATCTACTGCGGACGGGAAGTCTCAAATGCTGTTCCTGTGGTGTAACCACACTTGCACGTAAACACTTGCTTTATAACATCCTGTTCACATGATTGCTGGAAGAGCCGCATTTGAATGTGAATACTCCCAAAAAGAAAGATGCAATTTTCTTTCTCTTGTATTCTTAACAAATAGCAAATTAAGGTCCATTATTAAGTGTATAGCTAACATTTCTGGCACCAGTTCTCCAAATGGCAAATATGGAGTGACGTGAGCTGAAAGAACTCTATTTCCTGTAGTAATGGTCTTGGTTTGTACAATCAGCAGCAGCAGATGGCAGAACTAGCTTTAATACCTAAGACTGCAGCGGCAAGATCAGCTTTAAAAATAAAATAAAATGCTCCCCTAAAAAAGTATGAAAAGAACATTTGCGGTGCAAATAACAGAATGAGCTAAAAAAAATTAAAAATCTAACATGTACCGGTATTTTTTTTGTTTAGTTGCTGACTGTATTTATTTTTAATTGCCTAGATCTACTTGGTGGCTTAGTGGTTACAATGCTGTCCTTGATGACTGGAAGGTAGGCAGGTTAGCAGTTTGAGACCTGAGTGCTGCACGACTGAGTGAGCGCCAGCCTCTGTCCCAGCTCCTGCCAACCTAGCAGTTCAAAAGCAAGAAATTGCAAGTAGAGAAATAGGTACCACTTTGGCGGGAAGGTAAACAGCATTCCATGCACTCTGGTCTAGTCATGCCTGCCACATGGAAACGTCTGCAGATGCACAATGCTGGCCCTTTGGCTATAAACAGAGATGAGTAGCAAACCCTAGAGTTGGATACGATGGGTTTTTGAGCAAGGACCACCTATAGATATCTAGCACAGTGTTTCCCAACCTTTGGTTTTTGGTCTTCAATTCCTAGAAGCCTAAGTCAATTCCCCAAAGTGTTGATCAGCCAATGTACTGACATAAGTTTCTGGGAATTTAAGTCCCCCTGTTGGGAAACATTGATTTAGTGGCACAATACGGAGATCATTCAAGCATAACTCCCATGTTGATTCACCATCTGAAGGAGAATTCATTCTGCTATCTCATTTTACATGGATCCAGCCTAACTTGTCCAGATACTGTCTCTGTTTCAACAATACACTGGAAGTTGAACTTCTTTCAGCATGTTTAGGTAAAGGTAAAGGTCGCCCTTGCTCAAAAGCCAGTCATACCTGACTCTAGGGTTCAGTGCTCACCTCTGTTTACAGCCAAAGAGCCAGCACTGTCTGCATCTGCAGACGTTTCCGTGGACATGTGGCAGGCATGCCTCAACACTGGAGTGCACGGAATGCTGTTTACCTTCCCACCGAAGTGGTCCCTCTTTATCTACTTGCAATTTCTTGCTTTCAAACTGCTAGGTTGGCAGGAGCTGGGACAGAGACGGGAGCTCACTCCGTCATGCAGTACCCGGGAATCAAACTCCGACCTTCCAGTCAGCGAGTTCAGCCTCTTAACAACTTGAGCTACCGCAGTCCCCAGTCAGCATGTTTACCTGCCATGTAAATGGAATCTGTGAGTACAAAGGGCCACAGCCTGTAAGGTAAGGATCTTGTTCCTTTTAGCTGGAATTCTACAAGTATGGATAAGCAATGTAAGACTAAATCTATGTTACACATTTTAAAGACTCACAGGAGGAAATGCATTTCACATCACTGAGGGATTTTTCACACGACCTTATTGCTCACCTGTCGAGGACTGTTTCTTTATCTGAAAGACGACTCTTTATTTTACTAGTTAAATAGTCCAAGAAAAGAGTCCAGATGTCTAAGCAAGAAAAGTAACCTTCATGGGTAGGCTGAAAGACAGGAGTTAATGTCACAAGTTATTAACACAAACTCACCAGTCAACACTCCACAAGATGCTTAAGAATTCTTTTCCTCATCCAGCAATCTAACCCTTCCTTCAAATATACACCTAGTATGTCCCCAGTGAACTTGACTATATGGTCTACTCCTACCTCCCAATGATATTATATTGGCATTCAGTCACAATAAGAAGATTCTCAGCTCTATGGGTAGAAATTCAAGTTTTCTTTACTACAGCTAGATAAACTTGTTTGCCTAAGAATATACCCTTTTAAAGTAACATGATGTCATTAATAGTAGACTGTACAAAACTGTATCTTCACAATGATGTAATATTCTGATGAAAAATAAGCAACTGGCATATTTTGGATTCTCGGGATTAAAGGCAATTTGCCTTTGAACGTCAGCTACTAGGGTGAAAAAGTGAAGAGATTTCCGATAGGCATCTGGCTGTCTACTAAGGGAAATAAGAGACTGGACTAGAATGGACCTTGGTTTTATTAAACTCATATGGCAGGGGTTCCCAACCTAAGGCCAGCGGGCTGGATCTGGCCTGCGGCACCATTTCATGTGGCCCTGCTCCAAGGGAATTCAAGAAACAAAATGGTCACCCTTTTGAACCTGTTGGGACAAAATGGCTGCCCCATCATGTAGGCAGTGCAAAATGGCCATCCAGGCCTCGAAGCTGACTGAGGGAGCGTGACCCGGTCCCCGGCTTGAAAAGGTTGGGAACCCGTCTTATGGTCTTACTCAAAAAGCAGGATTCTTTTTTAGAACATTACTTGCCCTCAAAGACCAAGCAGCATAAAAGCGACTGTGGCAAGCAGCCACAATATTTACCATCTCAACCTTTTGAAACTTGTTTGTACGTGTATATTCTGCCAAGTCCCTTCCTCTGGGTCTGTCTTGGAAGCTGAGCCAGTGATAATATTTTAGAGATGCTGCATTTTTGGTGGTGACATCTCATATCTGAAACTGCCTCTTTATTTGCCTCATCTAATGCCAACCCTAATCTCCTTCCAGAACTTGAAGTCTTAGCCCTTTCGGTTTGTTTCACAGATTTTATATTCCTGCCTGGCCTCAGGTTTTCTTTGGCTCCAGTTTTATCTTGTTGCAACATCTGATTTGTTATATTGCTTCAATGGATTAACATAACTTAAGTTTAAGAAAAACCCTGGTGGCGATGTGGTTAAACTGCTGTACTGCAGCCAGAATGTTGTGAGTTCAATCCTGACTAGTAACCATTTCTTAACTATACTGTATGGAGTAATCAGGAATATAATAGTATGTTTGATATTAGCTTTGGCCTCTAGTAACATATCCTGACAATTAACAATTGTCTTAGTTCCTTCACTGCTGCCCTTCTAAGTTTCAGTCTTCTGATTTCTTGGCTGCAGTCTCCATTTTGGTAAAATAACTGAGCAAAATGAGTACTGAGTAAAATGAGTAATTAGCAAAATGCTAATTACTCTGTGAACTGCCCAGAGAGTGCATTAAGCACTATGGGGTGGTATATAAGTATAATTGCTTTGCTTTAATTTGGTCTGCTTTAACTACTGTTTTCATTTTAAAAAAACATAGTTGAAAAATAAACTTGAAAACTTCTCAATGTGGCTTACTTTAAGTCTAATTTAGTCTGTTCTAAGTTTTCTCCTTCCATCGCAGAGGTGGAAAATGAAGGCAGAGACGTAGCATCAGGCAAGCAAATTCAACACATTAGCCAAAATCCCCCCTCTCTTCTTACAATTTTTCTTTGAAAAAGTCTAAGAGGTTCCATGTAAATCAAAATACTCTGTCTTGCATTTTAAATTCTGACTGGCTGAAATATGCTACGATGCAATTGACATATTTTGACAACTTTAAAAAGATGGAGTAAAGTCATGTTATTTGCTCTGGATCTTCTTTCCCAACGTAGTAAAGCAGTTATTCAAAGACTTTGATCTTAGCCAAAAGGTTCACATTGCTGGGCACTGGACAGTAAAGGTAAAAGTCGACCTTGCTTGAAAGCCAGTTGTATACGACTCTAGGGTTCAGTGCTCTCTGTTTACAGCCAAAGAGCCAACGCTGTCTGCTTCTGCAGACGTTTCCATGGTCATGTGGCAGGCATGCCTTGACACCGGAGTGCATGGAACACTGTTTGCCTTCCCACCAAAGTAGGTTGGCAGGAGCTGGGACAGATGACAGGAGCTCATTCCATCCTGCAGTACTTGGGTATCGAACTCTGACCGTCCAGTCGTCGAGTTCAGCCTCTTAACCACTTGAGCCACTGCAGTCCACAGACCCCTAAAATATGAGCATGTGACTTTCAGCGGCTTCTACTATTTTGAAATGCCAGAAAGAAAATGCAATTGTTAAAGAGTACGAGGCAGCCTAGCATCTTCTCTGAACCAATGATTTACAGGAAATATGAATCCATGTACCGCAGTGGACAACCAAACTTTAGTTTAAGGAGAAGTGAAATTCTAACAACATACCTGATGGAATGTGTACTTGAACAAGAGTGCAAGGAATTCGACTACAGGGAACTGAGAATAGGATTCGATCCTCCTCAAGTGGACACTTACAAAGAGGCGCAGAAAATCAGTAAACTTCTCTATGTAACTACAAAGGGGGGGGGGGATGAGAGAAAACCTAATTAAATGCATGTGGATATTTTCAAAATTTGTATGGAATCACTGAAATCTATTTCGTACCTCTCATTAAATGAATGTGAAAGCCTTTTTAAAAAAACAAGTAAAAAGAAGCCCCACAACAATCATTTTACATGGTGGTCAACCTTTCATTCCATTATTACCGGAAACATAGCAAATACTTTTCAAATGCAGCTGCAGCTCATGTTAAAATGTCTGTCAAGAACCCTTCTTGATGAGCATCTCCCAAAAGAGGTCTTGTAATTCAAGTCGTCCCTGAATGCTAAACTATCTCATTTCCAGACCCCATAAAACCTCATTTTGAAAACCTGGTTGCTGGAAAATTAGGTAAAAGAAGCTGATTTCTATTTCCTTTCTTCCAGCCTCAGTATTCATAATTCTAGAAAACTAGATGATGCTTCTTGTGGAGGTGGTGGTTTGGAGGAAAGAGAAGGTACTACTTTGCAAACTGCACAAAGAAAGTGTAGAACAGATACACACAAACTTCTACTCGTGTGAGGGAGCATTAACAGGTCGGCTTGTACCTCTTTTTTTTTTGCTTTACATCAGTTCTCAACCTTTTTAAGCTGGGGGACGGGTCATGCTCCCTCAGACAGCTTCAGGGGACGGACGGCCATTTTGCCCTTCCTCCACCACATGACACTTCCTGGTGTGGTGAAGGCAGTGGGGGGGACACATGAAATGGAGCTGTGGGCCGCATCCGGCCCATGGACCACAGGTTGAGAATCCCTGCTCTATATCTTATGTTCATTCAGTTGATCCACATTTTTCAAAAAATGCAGTTGCTATAGCAATGAGCCAATCTTAGCAGTAGGAATGAAGGAAAGAAGCAAGGAAGGAAAGATCATACCTTGGGTAAGACGTTAAGGCAGATGAATAAAGGAGAGACTCAGGATCAGGTAAGATGTAACTAGGTTCACTGTCATTAAGCTGAAGAAATCATCACCTTTCAAATGGACTAGCTTAAGGGACATCCAATCAATAATTCAGGTTTTATTATCAGATACTACTGCAGTGACTCAAATGGTTAAGACGCTGACTAGAAAGCAGGAGGCCAGCAGTTTGATTCCCAAGTACTGCAGGATGGAGTGAGCTCCCGTTTTTGTCCCAGCTCCTGCCAACTTAGTAGTTCAAAAGCAAGAAATTGCAAGTAGATAAATAGGGACCACTTCGGTGGGAAGGTAAACAGTGTACCGTGCGCTCTGGTATCTAGTCATGTCTGCCACATGACCATGGAAACATCTGCAGAAGCAGACAGCACTGGCTCTTCAGCTTTGAAAGAGATGAGCACTAAACCCTAGAGTTGGATACTGTGGGAATGCATCTGTTTTCTGTCTGGCTGTCTCTGACACATTGTGTAAACAAAAGCCTCTTTGCTTGCATGAGAGACAACGCTCCTTATCTCTCCTTATTTGGGTTCTGACTTTCTTATTGGTTGTCTGTGCCTTAAGTTTTGTTTCTGTTAAGTTTCGTTTCTGAGATACTCTGTTTGAATAAAGAGAAGCGATTAGTATCCTTTGTTCAGCCAAAGACTGGAGTCGTGTTTTCTGTCTCTCTCTGTTCGTTCCTTACTCTGAGCCTAATGAAGCTGGACTTCGTGGACTCTTAAGTTTCTATCTTAAAAGATCTGATGATATAAACTGCTGCTCCATGAGACTGAGTGAGAAGAGATCTTTACATGAATCAGATTCCTACAACTGGTGCCCCGTCGCGAGGCCATTGAATGAAATTCAAAGGAATGCTTTGAAGAGATCTGCTTCAGCAATTAGCACCTAATTATCACCTCATCGACCGGGACAAGGTCTTCATTCACCTACGACCGGGAAGGTCATAAATCGAGCGCTCGAGATTCATCCAAAGTCAACTTTGGGTCCCACATTAGGTGAGTGACGAAAGAAAAAGAAAAATATTATTATTTTTTTATCATGGGGTGCGTGCTAACTTCGCAAATGCATGAACTTTGTAAAGATATCTCAGATCTTTTGCATATGAATGGACGAAAGGCTGATGAGAAGCAAATACAACAGCTGGTCAAAGCTATAGAAAAAAACTGTCATTGGGTTAAATTTGATGAATGCTTGGACTTAAAACAGTGGAAACAGATTGGGAGAGAAATGCAGAAGCATAATGGTATTTCTGTATCAGTGCTATTTACATGGGAGGAAGTCAGAGACTGCCTTCAAAGACTCACTCCAAAGAATATTCTGTTGTCTCAGGGGCTTGCTGGCCCCCTCCCAAAGCTTTTGCCACCAGACAAGGGAGGGGCTATGGCAACTGCCCCTCCATCATATGAGAAACAAGAGCCCCCTGATGGGGATGGAGGTGGAAATGGAGATGGGACATTATATCCTGCCTTGCAGCAATCAAGCACTTTTAGCCCTACAAAAGACCTGTTCTCTGCTGCAATACTGCCTGCCGAGTCTAAAAAACAACTAGTGCCAGCTGATGGGGAACAAATGGTGGGGACCTCATCACAGATTGAAGCTATTAATGCATGCAAAGTGGCAGGAAGCAAGGAGTGTGTTTCAAAGAGCAGAGGAGATCTCAGCCCCCCCCCCCCCCGTGAAGCAACCCTCATCACAAAAGCAGGAGAAGCTGAGTAGTAAACTAGATACCTCACGTTTCGGCAGGAAGATCCTACAGAAGTGGAAGGATGGCCCAAAGGAGGAATGCACAAAACCCAAGACCAGAAAGGGGTGCAAGTACAAACTAACAGATGCAGTTTGTCATAAAGTTGAGATTCAGAAGCTGCAGATGAAAGAAATACAGAGGAAAGGGGGCGTGGATCCGTCCTGTATGGAGAGCAGGCTGTTGCAAAAATACAAGGAGGGAGAAGACATACAGTTTTTGGCTGATTTTGAACTGCCCAACCCTCAAACAAAGAGATCCAGAGGGAGCTGTCCCAAGTTTCAGGCATCAGGATTGCAGGGAAAGCAACTTGGACTTCCCTGTGATTTTCTTCTGTGTGAAATTACTTGCAACTTCTGGAGAATTTGTTCTTTGTGCCTTCACACCTCATCGGCCTGCCTTAATGCAGATGGGTGTGGCTGGAGCATGAAGGAATGTGTGTTTGCCAGAAAAGCTGAAAAGGGGGGTTGTGTGGGATTGTCTTGTGAAGTCAGTGAGACTTAATTTATGGCTTAATTTCAACCTTTGCCATGCCAAGAACTGTGCTGGAGAGAAGAGAGTGTTTAAGAAGAAAGCTTAATCAACATTTGGACTTTTAATTTGGACATTTTAATTGGACTAAAAGGAAAAAAGTTTGTGTGGACTGTAAAGAAGAATTGGCTTTGTTTGCATTTTAAAACCTGAAAACCTTTTTTAAGCAACCTGCTCATGCTATGAGTGTGAAATGCTCTAATGAGATTTGTACTGTATTTGAGTTACCATGCTATGCTGATTTTAAGTTATTGAATGCTTCTTTCATTTACACCAGTGGGAGAAGAAAAAATTTAATGCCTTACTCATGTACTTGGGGAGTAAGAAATGCTTTCTAGAATGCAACAGAAACCTCCTTCATGTAAGGAAGAAGAGAACTGTTCATGTTTTGTTCATGCTTAAATGTTTGCTTATTCTCTTGCAGGAGAAAGACCTGTCTTTGCTTATGTTATATTTTGTCTTATGAAACTGCATATCTCAAGGTACCTCCAGAAGTACATGGAAGAGTTTTCAGTACCATACACATGTAAATGGGTTTGTGATATTGCATTTGTGTTATATGTCACTCATGTTTCATATCTAGTTACATGGTACTAGTAATAACAGGGCATGCTCCTGTTTCTTAGGGGAGTGTCTTCCTAAGCCATTGGTCATTTATTGGCAACAAGGGAATCCTGAGTGGAAGGATTCCTGCTCGAGCGATCCGCCCATGGAGAGAGAAGAAGATTACTCAGCTCCAGGATGGTGGTTCACCAGTAGACTAAATTTGCTGACATTTGTTCTTTTCTTTCTTACTGTGCTTCCAGCAGTGAGAACAATACCTCATGGGGGCAACCCCAACTTTTGGCTTCGTCATGCTAACTATATGTTTGAGGTTCATGGTAAGAATGCAACGTTATACTATGAGCATCCACTGGCAGTGTCTCAAATGGCCTTTTTTCCGGCATTGTTCAACACGCCTGAGTTGGTTATTGGACATTTGCAACATGTTGATAGGTCTACACTCTTCTCTAATCCCCCAGAACAATTTAACAACACCCGCTGGCGAAGCATGACATTCAAGAAATACACTGAAGGACTTTGTTTCTGCTGTCATAGTTCTGGAGTCTGGAATAGTAAATGGAAGTACTGGACTCAAGCACAACCGGTTTTGCGGAATGTAGGCAATTATACGGGTTGTGATGATTATTTTTGGTTATGGGGTAGTTATAACAGTTCTTATAAGCTTAATTATACCTTGTTTAACACTACTATTGAAGATATATATGATGTGTTTCCTATGTTTACTCCTGATTATTCTGCTATAGATAGTGGTTCAATTTGCAATGGATGGCAAATCAAGGATCCTAACATGTGGTTCTTTTTTGATGGAGTTGCCACGAATTTCCATCCAGGACAATATCAATGTGCAGCATTGGGTTATTTTATCTGAATAATACTATTGAGAAAGAACTTCAGAATTTACAGGAGAGCATTACTAACAATGTACGCACTGAGGTTAATCTCTTTGATTGGGTGACTTCTTGGTTGCCTGATTTATCTGTCCTTAGACTAGTTTTCTTTTATGGGTTCATTATTATTATCTGCCTTATATCTTTGTGTTTTTGCATTAATTGTATTCCTAACCTTATTTCTATGTGTAACGCATGTCCACTGCGTAGAAGGGAGACATCGGGTTTTGCACGACGGCAATTGTACTCAATGAGGTATCATCCTCCGGAACAAGGCATCAGGAGTCAAGAGGGGTACGATGTCCAGGAGGACAGTGATGATGTATATAGAGGAGTAGTTATGGAGTATGATGACATGCAGGGGTATGATTAGCCGTCCCTCTCTCAAATTTAAATGAAAAAGGAGGACATGTGGGAATGCATCTGTTTTCTGTCTGGCTGTCTCTGACACATTGTGTAAACAAAAGCCTCTTTGCTTGCATGAGAGACAACGCTCCTTATCTCTCCTTATTTGGGTTCTGACTTTCTTATTGGTTGTCTGTGCCTTAAGTTTTGTTTCTGTTAAGTTTCGTTTCTGAGATACTCTGTTTGAATAAAGAGAAGCGATTAGTATCCTTTGTTCAGCCAAAGACTGGAGTCGTGTTTTCTGTCTCTCTCTGTTTGTTCCTTACTCTGAGCCTAATGAAGCTAGACTTCATGGACTCTTAAGTTTCTATCTTAAAAGATCTGATGATATAAACTGCTGCTTCATGAGACTGAGTGAGAAGAGATCTTTACATGAATCAGATTCCTACAGGATACAACAGGCATTGCAGCAAGTACCTTTAGTACTGACAGATCCCTTGGAGAAGGCTTAGGAATACAGTAAAACCCTGACTTACAAACACCTCAAGATACGAATTTTTTTTTACTTACAAAAGTTTTTTTCGTGAACCAGGGTCCCAACTTACAAAAAAAAAGAGTTATGGGTGGGGGGGGGTGTTCATAACTTGAAAATTCAGTTTTTTAGCACCCAAAATAGTGCTGCTGCCATTTTCTGCACTAAAAATCACTCCCAGCCACTCCCCACACTGCCAGAAGTGTAAGAAAAGGAAGCGGCAGCAGCAGCCAGAAGGTAGGAAATCTGTTTTAATGCATGCCTCGAGTTACGAAAAAATTCAAGTTACAAAATAGGCCAGGGAACCGATTTTTTTTTTTGTAACTCGGGGTTTTACTGTAATATTTCGCTGTGTTTTACAACCATTTCATATCTGCCATTTTAAAAAAACTTCAAGAGGTCTCCCATTGAGGTACAATGTCTCCTTGAGTTATATCCTTGTGAAATGCATCTGACAAAAGCATATTCACCTGTTTCATAGCACATTTTAGTGGGGAAAACAGATGAGCTGAAAATCTAGTCCATGCATTTTTCTTCTCAATTTTGAAAGCAAGTCCAATTTATTTTTTTAAAAAATAACAAAGGATAAAGAACACATTTTGCTTGGGATATGTCTGCACAGCTAGGCAATGGGCAGCTTTAAAAGGAACAAGTCATCTCACCTTTCTAGTACCAATCAAGTCAAAATTTAAAGGACTCTGCAAATTCTTAGTGCGGCTTTCCTCATCTGATGCCCTCCAGAAAGTCTCCACCACTATGGTTAGAGAAGACGAGAGTTGTATTCTGACATACCTTGAAGGCACAAGACTTGAAAAGCGTTCCTAATGCATTTCATACTGTGACCAATATTCTTTCCCCTCATAACTCATATCTTCTGTCCATTCATCAGACCTGGGATTCTCAACCTATGGTCCCACAGCTGGATGCGGCCCACAGCACCATTTCATGTGGCCTCCCACCGCCTCCACCACACCAGGAAGTACTATGGAGGAAAGGCAAAATGGCCACCAAGCCCCCGAAGCTGAGGGAACGTGACCCGGCCCCCAGCTTAAAAATGTTGAGAACTCCTGCTTTAGACCTGGCCCATGGCACCATTTCTTGTGGCCTCCCACTGACTCCACCGCACCAGGAAGTACCATGTGGTGAGGAAAGGCAAAATGCCCACCAAGCCCCCAAAGATGTCTGAGGGAATGTGACCCGGCCCTTGGCTTTAAAATGTTGAGAACTCCTGCTTTAGACCTGGCCCATGGCACCATTCCTTGTGGCCCGCCGCCCTCGCTCCCACCACCGCTGAAAGCAGCAGAAGTGGCAGAAACAGCTGAAAGTGTGCTGTAAATGCACTTACGACAGCCGCGGATGTTTTACAGCATCATTTACAGCGGGGAAACCACATGTCAGGCCCGCTCAGCTGTCTGAGGGGGCATGGTCTACCCCATGGCTGGAAAACTTTGAGAACTCCTGCTTTAGAATATGACACAGTCAGTGTGCCAAATAGCAAAAAAGAACACTCTGTTACCTCAGTTAGTCTCTTCGGCTGCCTTCAGCAATAACCAAATGAAGGCAAATTCAGATCTCAAACTAATTCAGCTTCTGAATGAGTATGAAAAAGAAACGCAGACCTACACCACCATCAACTTCTCACAGCCAACTTACCTGAATGGAGCTACCTGCCCACCTTTTCTTTTTTACCACAGGCCTCTGAAAAAAGGTGATTAGACACACCGTGCTTAACCAGAAATCAGTAAAAACCAGTCTTGTGGGAAAGTTATGGTATTTTTTAAACAAAACCAGGCGTACCCTGGTAACAGCCACCTTGTTGTGCCAGCTAATCTTTCTCACACTAGGTCGGGCAAAGGAACTGCAGAATGAGCTCACCCAAAGGTGCCTTCATTTTGGAATTTTCACATCTGGCCTAGACACGGAAGCAGAAAAGTCGACAACAGCTATGCCACTGATGCGTTCTCCCTTACCTCTCATCTAGTTCCTCCAGCCGACTCTTTACTGTATGGGCATTGTTCTCCTTGGTAATCTTCTGCAAGAGGTAGAAAGTATGTTGGAACATCCTCAGCAAGTACTCCTCGAACTCCACAGGCACGCAGTTCTTTGACATCAGTTCATTGATACAAGCCATGGCAAGCACCCCTAGCCGGCTACGTTCTTGACTCAAGACAGAATTCTGGCTGCTGCCGTTGATGGAGGACATCTTCTTGGCTCGGGTGTCACAGCCAAAGCGGGCAAAATGGAAGATGGTGGTCAGGAGGGAAGGGGTGATGCTCGTAGACAAAGGGATCCAGCTAAAGAGATGGGCTAGGCACTCCAAAGCCAGGGAACAGACATACTCGCTCTCGGAATCAAGAACAGGGATTGGCTGGCTCAGTATTTTGGCTGCACTGGGACTCTGCAACAGGCTACTTAAGAGGTCGCCTAGAATAGGGAGAAAAAACAACAACTAATAAACCTAGAGTTCACACAAATCCCACAATCACAGAGCACATAAGCTCCTCGTGGAGTGGTGGTCAAGCAGCTATGCATGAAGCAGAACATTCTGTGGGTTTGGGAGTGATGGGGCAGCTATGGAGATTAAGTCCATCCCAAGAATAGGATGGGGGACTGCATGCAACATTGAGAGGAGGACAGATTCTTAAGGTGGTGACAATGAGCAATCTTAACAATTACCTGGGATGGTAAAAGGGCTTTTGATCCACTTCTTTTTTTAAACTACTACTACTACTAAAAGGCAATCGGTAGAAGTTGCATCACACAGTTAGGAAATACAGCTCTTTCTGTGTGCCTTCAAAAGGCAGCCAGAAGAATATTCCCTGGAATTGATCCTGCTTAATCATTAAGCAGTGGATTAGTGGTCAAGATGCTGAACATACAATTGGAAGGTCAGCAGGTCAGCAGTTCAAGACCCGAGCCCTGCACGACGGAGCGAGCTCCCGTCTCTGCCCCAGCTCCTGCCAACCTAGCCATTCAAAAGCAAGAAATTGCAAGTAGATAAATAGGTACCGCTTTGGCAGGAAAGGTAACAGCATTTTGCTTGCCACATGACCACGGAAATGTCTGCAGACATAGACAGCACTGGCTCTTTGGCTGTAAACAGAGATAAGCACTGTACCCTAGAGTTGGATACAACTAGCTTTTGGGCAAGGGCAACCTTTATCTAATCATGAGCATCATTTTCAGTGGTATGGACATTTTCTTGCTATCCACTGTTCACTGGAACCAGGCTCCATGATAACATACTCTTAGATCCTGTTTTAAAACCACACCCAGCAGGAGCAAACTTCCTAGCTGCTCAATGCTACCTTTATTTCTAAAGAAGTTAATGAAGAAAGGGGGAAAAGGGAACAACCTCTTACAAGTCACTAAGTATCCTCCTTCCATCCTATGGATATTGCTAATAGCTCACACACACCAGAAAGACAGTGAAGGCAGGGGGGGAATTCACACGGCCTTAGCTTTTGGGTGTTCTGGCGCAGGTATGCACTTCCATGAGAATGTAAAACAGCCAAGCTGCAATTAGGATCTACCACGGCCACTACAATCGTTTTTTACTCTACGTTCCTTCCCAAGAACGTCAAGTGGTATATCTATTTTAGTGATGGCTAACCTTGGCACTCCAGCTGTTCTTGAACTTCAATTCCCAGAAGCCCAAAGTTCCTGTGGATCCACACAAATGGGTTTACTGTGGCTTCACAGGGACTTGGAGTCCAAGAACACCTGGAGTGCCATGGTTCACCATCGCAGATCTATTTCCTGCTAACGTCAATGCAAAGAAAAGTTTATTTACAAAAAAGAGAACTTCAGCAAGGTTATGTCTTTTGGTATGTTAGCCATATTATAATGTGTTGTGTGCTTCTTGAAGGGAACTTAATGCGTCCTTTAATTAAAACACTGCCACAAAGCTCAGACGGAAACACTTTGTATGTGTTTTATAGCCTGCACTGTCTTTTAAAGTGTTGGGCTTCTTATATGCTAATGAGACAAATGGTTCAGGACTGTTCCAACAAATATAAATTACTGTACTAGAGTCTGGCATGCAATCCTTTGCATCATGAATGCCCGGCCTGACTAGGATGAGATAAATCAATGCATGTTATTAGGTTACTTTTGACAGTACCAAGTGCCATTGCACTGTGGCTGCTTTCCATGTTGCTGGATAGCATGATTGCTTCGCTTTTAGATGTCAAAAAAGCCCAGGGCTGTGCATGTATGCTGATGGCATATCCTGGGCACCCTCTATTTAGTACAGTACAAGAAAAAGTGGCACTGCAGCAATTCTCATACAGCTGGTAAAGGTGACCCTGGCTCGAAAGCCAGTTGTATCTGACTCTAGGGTTCAGTGCTCATTTCTGTTTATAGCCAAAGAGCCAGGACTGTCTGCATCTACAGACCTTCCCATGGACATGTGGCAGGCATGCCTAAACACGGGACAGTGTTTACCATCCCACCGCAGTGGTCTCTATTTATCTACTTGCAATTTCTTGCTTTTGAACTGCTAGGTTAGCAGGAGCTGGGTCAGAGATGGGAGCTCACTCCATCATGCAGTACCCAGGAATCGAACTCTGACCTTCCAGTTGGCATGTTCAGCTTCTTCACCACTTGAGCCACCGCAGTCCCACTCATACAGCTGAGGTGTCCCTTATTCTTTGAGTGCCCTAACTCACATTTCAGAATACAGTATATAAGCATGAGGACAGGGGCTGCCATAGGTTGCATATTTGTACGTCACCATGGAAGTCTTTTTCGGATAAAGGGCTGGACATAAACACATGCATAAAGGCATGAGGAATCGATTCAGGCCTTACCACTTTCTCCTGATGTTGGAGATGGTGGCGGAGTGGCAGCAGTAACACTGTATTTATCCCAGATGCTTTCCAAAATACCTATGAAGGAAAGAAAGAAAGAAAAGCGTCAGCAAATGCCAGTAAGTTCTTTGGTCAAGGTCTCTCTTGCTCGAAAACCAGTCATATCTGACTCTAGAGTTCAGTGCTCATCTGTTTATAGCCAAAGCTGTGTCTGCAGACATTTCTGGGGACATGTGGCAGGCATGACTAGACACCAACCGTAGTACACAGAACACTGTTTACCTTCCCACTGAAGTGGTGCCTATTTATTTACTTGCAATTTCTTGTTTTTGAACTGGTATGTTGGCAGTTGCTGGGACAGAGACAGAAGCTCACTCCATCATTTAGCACCTGGGTCTCGAAGTGATGACTTGCCAACCTTCCAATTGCAAAGTTCAGCCTCTTAACCACTAAGCCACAACAGTCACTAACAGAAAAGCAGGGTGTAAATTTACCAGCAAGATCATGACAAAACCAGGGACACCTCTGCCATCACCACTCACCCGTGAGGAGCCCAAGGACAGTCTGAACTTGGTCTAGAAGCAATTTGCGCAACTCTTCCTTCCGTGCAATGCTGAGGTCCTCTCGTGGGCAAGCCAATTCTTCAGATGTTGTCTTCAGCATGATTAGCCCAAGTGGAGTCGTCACAGGGGACTGGATCAACTGTTAAAGGATCTAGGTGTAAGTGCTAACAGCTATCATTTGCTCTTATTTTAAAAGAATAGGACCGTGATGGTGAACCTTGGCACTCCAGATGTTCTTGGACTTCAATTCCCAGAAGCCCAAGCCCCCGTGAATCCACACAACTGGGTTTGCTGCGATTCATCTGGCCCACGCCGCCCGCCCGTCCTGAAAGCGGAAGTAAAACACGCCCGTACAGTTAAGGCTCTTCCAGGTTAACCCTCCCTCCATATGGTAGCGTTTTACTTCTGCTTCCAGGAGCAATGAGGGGGGCGCAGTGTGGGCCGGATGAGTCGCAGCAAACCCAAATCGTGTGGATTCATGGGGGCTTGGGCTTCTGGGAATTAAAGTCCAAGAACATCTGGAGTGCCAATGTTCACCATCATGGGAATAGGAGGTAATAACAAAGGATGTGCTTAATTTTTACTCTGCCAAGGCTGACGTCAAAGGACAGAAGCAGTGAAACAATTTTCAAACTGCTGCGATCGTGCTCCGCAAAGCCATCTGCAGCCCTGGGGACCAGCGAAGCCTGTCCCAAGAAAGCAGAAAGAAAGTGCCGCCGCCACGCACTGCCAATGGACACACAAGTCCAGGGATCAGGCATGCCTCCGGCCCCTGGCGGGAAGCATCAGGGGTGGGTTCGGCCCCAGCAGGAAAACGTTGAGAACACCTGCGATAGAAGATCCATGTTTCACACCCATACAATAACATTGACAGATCAACAGCACAGGATAAATGGATAGATTAAATCTAAAAAATAAACCCATGTACAATATCTGCTCAAACATGATAACTTTTAAATTGTATGTTTCTCTCCTCCTTTTCCCCCCTTGCATCACCTTTGGAGTGTATAGTCCCTAAAAGAGGGGTTCCCAACCTAAGGCCGGGGCACCATTTCATTTGCCCCCCCCACCTCTCCAAGGGCATTGGAGAAACAAAATGACTGCCCCTTTGAAGCTGTTGGGACAAAATGGCCACCACCATCATGCAGGCAGGGCAAAATGGCCATCTGGCCTGCAAAGCTGACTGAGAGAGCGTGACTCGGCCCCCGGCTTGAAAAGGTTGGGAACCCCTGCCTTAGAAACAAGCGAAAAGCACACGGAATCAACATATTGACTATCTTTCTCCATATCAACAAACATTTTGAGTGAAACACACTTACAAAATCCAACATTAGTAATGGAATTTCTACAAACCATCATACCTGTAAAATATTTGTAAAAAAGTCATGGTAGAACATTGGCCAGTCTTGCCGACCGATATCCACGATAACTTTGCAAAGTTTGTTCCTGATGAAGTAAGGCAGAGTTTTGTGGTGAGCCAAAAGAAGTTTGGGCAGGCAGCTGCGAATCTCCATTTTATCTTGAGATGGGACCCCAAGCCACATCTTGTTAATCAGGTTCTGAAAGAGACAAAATCATGAAGCTGTCTGGAAAGACAACTCCTCTTTGCTCAAGGCTACAGCTAAGGGCTGACAGAAAAGATAATAAACTAAGAGGGGTGTTCAAACTACGGCTGGTGGGCCAGATCTGGCCCACGGGCCATAGTTTGGGCACCCCTGGTTTAAGCAGAGAAAATGGCGGCCTAACATCTATCCCATCCTGTTGCAAAACGTATCTGTTGCAAAACAGACTGCAAAGCATGTTTTACTTCCACTTCCGCTGGAAGGAACCGCATGACCAGCCCGCTGAACCACGTGACCGGACCATGGCCGAAAAGTTTGGGCACCCCTGAACTAAGAGGTAAAGGTATCAATGATATTCTAGACTTTTTTTATAGTAGCCGTGTTAGTCTATGTTTCAGGCATATCAGAGAAAGTTCGGTTTCACTTACCAGTGATAACTTTCGTTCTTCGAGTATATAGTTTGTGAATACACACTCATGGGTTATGCGCCTGCGCAGAACGGCCGATCGGAGGCTTGAAAAGCTATTGGTCAAAAGTTTTGGCGGTAAGACCGCCCACCGTACCGCCCACCCTGAGGCGCCCGCGCGCCATTTTACCTCAGTTCCATACTTAAGCCAAGCACAGGATAAACCAATTGATCTCATCCGTGCAGCTCAAGAGGGGAGGCAGGGTGGGTAGTGTGTATTCACAAACTATATACTCGAAGAACGAAAGTTATCACTGGTAAGTGAAACCGAACTTTCTCCTTCGTATAGTTTGTGAATCCACACTCATGGGAGATTAGCAAGCTCACACTTACTTGGTCGGTGGGCAGTCGGATGAGATGATCCCACGATGAGCTGAAGAACCCGTAGGTGGACCCGTCAGGGGCGTTGAGTCCGGAGCCCTCTGGTGAGGACGACACGGCCAAGCCTGGCGTTCGCAGTGGCTCTGGTGTCCACCCTGTAGTGCTGGACAAATGTGGAAGGTCTGGACCAGGTGGCAGCCTTACATATGTCCTCAAGCGGTGTGCCTTCCAGAAAGGCAGTGGATGTGGCAATCGCCCTGGTGGAATGCGCCCTGACATGTGGAGGAGGTGGCAGTGAGGCTGACTCGTAGGCCAGGTAGATGGTAGAGGTGATCCATTTGGAGAACCTTTGAGCAGAGATGGGTTCACCCTTGGACTTTCCCCCATAAGCCACAAAGAGGCGTTGCGACTTCCTGAACTCTCTAGTCCTGCTGGTGTAAAACAATAAAGCCCGTTTCACATCCAGTGTGTGCCAAGTCCTTTCTTGGGCGTTAGTGGGGTTCTGGAAGAAGGTTGGCAAGGAGATAGTTTGTGCCATGTGAAACTTGGAGACCACCTTGGGTAGGAAGGTGATGTCCGCTTGGAGAACGACGCGGTCGTTGAAGAACTGGAGAAAAGGTGCGTCTGCTCGCAGGGCAACCAGTTCACCAGCTCGTCTTGCAGACGTGATAGCCACCAGGAATGCCGTCTTCCATGTGAGGAGACGGACATCGGCGGTAGCCATGGGCTCGAAGGGGGTCCTGGTGAGCGCGTTGAGAACGGCGGACAGTGACCATTGAGCCGTCGGTGTCCGGGCCGGTGGAAAAGCATTCCTTAGTCCCTTGAGGAAGCGCTTTACCGTTTGGTCGCGGAAAGCCCCGGAAGCGGGCGAGCCAGCAGGAGAGTGTGCTACCACTGCTGCGAGATGCACTCGGATGGAGGTGATGCTGAGGCCAGACTCTGCCAGCTGGAGGAGGTAGGTTAAAATGTCCTGAAGTCCCACCTGCGGGTGGGGCGTTTGCCGGGAGGCCAGGAAAGCACAAAAACGCCTGTATTTGGAAGCGTAGGACTTCCTTGTGGAAGGGCGCCGTGCTAGTTCAAGGATCCTGGCCAGTCTGGGGTTATCCTCCACGCGGTGAGGTGGAGGCTGGGCAGGTCCGAATGGTGCAGCTGGCCGTGCTCCATTTGGAGGAGCGTCGGTGACTCCGGCAGTGTGCGATACTGCGACGACATGCGCAACAGTAGCGGAAACCAAGGTTGGCGCGGCCACGCTGGTGCCACCAGAATTGCATTGGTTCTGTGTTGGTGCATCCTGGTGAGTACCTTCTGGACTAGAGGAAACGGAGGAAAGGCATAGAGATAGTCCTGATCCCACCGTTTCATGAAGGCATCGCCTTCGGAGTTCAGTCCGATGCCTGCCCTGGAGCAGTACCTGCTGAGTTTCCTGTTGGACTCCGATGCAAAGAGGTCGATGCTCGGCGTCCCCCAGGCCTCGCAAAGCGACTGGAACACTCCGTCGTCCAGCTCCCATTCGTGGGTCGTGGAGGTGAGGCGGCTCAGGTGGTCTGCCAGGACATTCAGTGTGCCCTGAATGTGCACTCCAATTGGGAAAATGTGCCTCTCCAGGCACCATTCCCACAACTGCACTGCCAGGTACAGGAGAGTGGTGGACCGTGTTCCTCCCTGCTTGTTGAGGTACGCCACCGCCGTGGTATTGTCCGAGGCCACTTGAACCGCCTTGCCGGTGAGCAGAGTCTCGAAGGAACGCAGGGCCTTCCAAATGGCCAGCAGCTCCAAGTAATTTATGTGGTGCACCGTTTCGTGCGGTGTCCAGGTGTCGTTGACCGTGAGAGTCCCGCAAGCAGCGCCCCAGCCGAGGTTGCTCGCGTCGGTCAGTATCTGCAACGAGGGTTGCGGGGGGTAGAAACTCTTCCCCGTGGCCACGTTGAGTGGTGTAGACCACCACAGCAGTTGGTCCCTCAGTTCTGGAGATGGGGTCAACCTTTTGGACTGGCTGTCCCGAAGTGCGTCGAACTCGTGAAGGAGCCACGATTGCAGGGACCTGAATTTCAACTTGGCATGGGGAATCACTGCCGTCGTTGAGGCCATCAGGCCTAGAAGTCTCTGAGCCTTCTTCGCCCGGACGCACGGTTTGGTGCGCAGTTCGCTCACCCCCTGCGCAATGTCCCGTAATCGTTTCTGGGGGGCGTAGGCTCTCGTAGTAAGCGAGTCGAGTATCGCTCCGATGTACTCGACGCGCTGGGAGGGAGTCAACTTCGACTTGGTGAAGTTGATCCTGAGGCCGAGACTCTCCATGAGGTGAACCGTGTATTGTGTGTCCCGCACGGCCGACGGTTTGGTGGGGGAAACGATCAGCCAATCGTCGATGTACGGGAAGACCCTGATGCCCCGCTGGCGGAGGAATGCAGCCACCGTAGCCATGCATTTGGTGAAGACTCGCGGCGCCGTGGCCAGACCGAATGGTAGGCATCGGTACTGGTACACGGAATTGTCGATGCGGAAGCGGAGAAACCGTCTGTGTTCCTCGAGGATGGAGACGTGGAAGTAGGCATCCTTGAGGTCTATGACTGTGAACCAGTCCCCTTTGTTGATGAGGGGGAGGACGGTCTGTAGGGTCACCATCCGGAACTTCCTGGTGTGGATGCATTTGTTCAGGCGGCGCAGGTCCAGGATAGGGCGAAGGCCTCCGTCCTTCTTCTGGACCACGAAGTACCTCGAGTAGAAGCCGTTGTCCCAGTCGGGCGGTGCTACCCGCTCGATGGCTCCCTTGGAGAGAAGGGTTGATATTTCTTCCTCCAAATGGGGGGACGAGGTGGTGATACGATGTCTTCCTACCCGAGGCACCCGCACGAACTCGATGGCGTAGCCAGAGGACAAGATCTTTAAGACCCACTGGTCGTCCGTGATGCCCGACCATACCTGGAGGAAGTTCCGGAGGGGGAGGTACGGGATGTGGAGCGAGAGAGACTCGGCCGTCGCAGCTTCAAACGCGGGGCTTGGGCCTCGCGCTCGAACGCTTGTCCTGTCCGTAGGGCCGGTAGCGGGGTTTGTGTTGTCGCCGCTGTTTGTAGGAGCTGGATCTGGGCTGCTCCGTCGGTCCCTGCTGCTGCGGGTTGCCCTGGAACCGCCGTGTGAAGGGCTGGAACCTCGGCCTGGCGGAAGTAGCCGGCGTGGTGAGCCCCAGGAACTTCGCCGTGGAATTGGTCTGGCGCATCTCATTCAGGACCTTATCGGTGTCCTGACCGAAGAGGCCCTGCCCGTCGAAGGGAAACTCCTCGATGAGCTTCTTCATAGCGTCATCGAGGAAGGTGTCCCTGAGCCAAGCGTGGCGACGGAGGTAGATTGCGGAGGCCATGTCTTTTGCCGCATAATCGTTGATGTGCCGGGCAGTGCGCATCAGCTGCTCGGCGACGAAGTCCCCCTCGGTGGCCAGAGCGTCAATGCGCTTTTGGGCGTCGGAGGGCAGCTTCGCTATCTCAACCTTCACCTGCTCCCAGAGGTGAGATTGATACAAGCCCATGGCGGCCGAGTAGTTGGCGGCACGGAAGAATAGGGAGCCGGTGGCGTAGAACTTACGCCCCACCGCGTCCAGTTTCTTTCCCTCCGGCGTGGACGGGACCGGGAACCCGCTGGTGGCCGTCCTGTGCTGGAAGGCCTTGACCACCAGGGAATTCGGCAGGGGGTGAGCCTGCAAGAACTCGACGTTCTCGTCCAGGACCCGGTACATGTTGTCGAGCCTGGACGAAACGGAGTGCGCCGCCAAAGGTTTCTTCCACGTCGCCCTCGCCGAAGTCATCATGGAGGGGAGCATGGTTATGTGGACCGGCCGCACAGCACGTCTGTCGAGCTTCGCGGTCATCTGATCCTCACCCTCCAACGGTGGCTGATCGACCTTCAGGTTGAGTGCGGTGCCCAGCCTTGTGAGCATGGCGGTCAGTGAGCGCTGGTCCTCACCACGCGGTGGGTCCACTGAGGCGATAGCCTGCTCCGGCGTGCGCTCGGCGTCGACGTCTCCCTCGTCCTCCTCCGACGACGAGCTGGACTCATCGGAGGACGAAGGAGGCAGTCTTTCATCCACGTCGGGACCGCGCCAGTACGGCCTGGGCGGGCCCGCGGGACGGGCGTCCACCGCATCAACGTCCGGACCACACCATGACGGGTTGGGTGGGCCGGCGGAGCGGGCACTCGACCCACGGGAGGTCGGTGGGGCCACGGCAGGGCCGGGATGCCCGGGGCTTGCGGTGGTCGGAACCGGAGCCGCAGAGGCCGCAGGCGTGGAGGTCTGGAACCTGGTCGCAAACGACGCCATGACCTGGAACATCTCTCGGACGAGGGCCATCTGAGACGCGTCCGAGTCCGCTGACGGTGGAGCCCCGGCAGCCGGCGGGATGGTGGCCCACGAAACGGTGGGCGCCGAAACGGTGGCCGGTGTCGGCGTCGGCGAAACGGTCGTCGGAACGTTGACGACCGCGTCGTCTGTCGGCGTCCTGGGCCTTGGGGAGACGGAGGCCTGCCTCGGCGAGGAGTTTCGTCCCCGAGGAGGAGAGGGAAGCACCTGAAGTGGGCGAGCTGGAGCCCCAGCCCTGCGTCCTTTCTCAGGTGACCCAGAAGACGACCGTCCTCCCCAGATGGAGGATCCCGGAGAAGGACATCGGGCAGTCGAGAACGGCGGCGAGGGCCCGGGAGAGGCGGGTGTGCGTGGGGTGGGAGGAAGCGACCGTCTCTTCTCCGACCCATGCTTGCGCTTCTTCTCACCGTTCTTGTCCTTCTTTTTCTTCTTCCTCGTCGGAAGCATGGAGGAAGAGGCCGGCGGCGGCTGGGCGGCAGCGGCGGATGTGGAAGCGGACGCGGCGGGAGCCAGAGCGAGCTCCATCAGATGAGCCTTGAGGCGATTGCTTCGGTTCTGCACCGCGAGGCGCGTAAACTTTTTGCAATGCGGGCAAGACTGGCTCTGATGCGACTCTCCCAAACAAAAAAGGCACAGGCTGTGTCCGTCGGAAGCCGGGAACTTCTTAAGGCAAGCCGTGCACTGTTTAAACGCTGCAGCCATCAACCGCGGAAAAAATTCTTCCAGTGGAAGTTTCTGGAGGCAAGTACCCCGAAGGGCGGACCAGCCGCCACCCCCTTGAGGGGGGAGACGGTGATCGATGCGAAAAAAAATTGGCTACTGAATCCACTCGAGAGAAGAGACAGAGCCGGGGTGGCGATCCTGCCCGGAGGACAAGATCACCGAGAAAAATTGTAGAAATTTGCCAAAAGACTTTCCCTCAGAAGGGCGAAAAAATTGAGGAAGCTCTCAACGATCGTCCTGCTGCTACGGCGGAAAGAAGAGAACTGAGGTAAAATGGCGCGCGGGCGCCTCAGGGTGGGCGGTACGGTGGGCGGTCTTACCGCCAAAACTTTTGACCAATAGCTTTTCAAGCCTCCGATCGGCCGTTCTGCGCAGGCGCATAACCCATGAGTGTGGATTCACAAACTATACGAAGGAGAATAAACAAAACAAAAACACTGTAGCACTTTAAAGACTAACTGTTATATTTCAATGTGAGCTTTCATGGCTCAAGTCCACTTCATCAGACGTGGGAGTGAGGCTTCGTGGGATCAATTTATACCAGGGGTTCCCAACTTAAGGCCCGTGGGCTAGATCCATCCCATGGTGCCCCCCACCCCTCCAAGGGCATGCAAGTAACAAAACAGCTGCTCCTTTGAAGCTGTTGGGACAAAATGGCCACAGCCATCATGCAGGCAGGGCAAAATGGCCATCTGGCCCTCAAAGCTGAAAGAGTGTGACCCAGCCCTTGGCTTGAAAAGGTTGGGAACCCCTGACTTATACACACCAGGTACAGAGTGATTGGTTAGCCTAACAGATAAGCATACAAATCAATGTTGGCTTTATACAATTGGTAATAGTATCTTCCCACTCTTTGCAATTGAAAAGAGGGGGATTTATAGCTAATCTGAATAACAACCAGAGATCATCGGCCATTACCAATTGTATAAAGCCAAACATGGAACATATCTACTGGTTCTTACCAGCACTAAGATTATAATTAAGTTTTTAGTTCTTAGCTTTTAAAATGCAGGCTGAAAAATAGGAATATATCAGCTCCCTGTTTTGTGGGGGACAAAAACTCATCTTTGTCTGAAAGCAACTCATCCATTAAAAGCAAAACAAACTCAACAAAGTTGACTGAGGGCCACATAAATTAGCAAGTAGATCCAGAACCAAAAATGGGTGAAGGCTGTAGCACCCTTTCCCCTTGACACACAGAACAAAAGAGGAAACAATTTCCAGAAGAGTACAGTAGTCTGAAGAGCAAGCATGCAGAATCTTGAGAGTTCATGATGTTGAGATGCAGGTTCTCCATCTTAGTTTCGGAACAAGGATACCAAAAATACATATTTCAAAGAGACAGCCGGCCACACTAGACCGTTTCAGCATGTATAACAAAAGCAAAACAAAGATCAACTCTAAAAATGAAAGTATTGTGGCACCTTAAAGACCAAAAAGCTTTAGAGTCAGCTTCTGTGGGTTAGGATCTGCTGTTTTTTAACACGCCACAATACTTTTGCTTTCAACTTTGTCTATATATTTATTTGTTATACAGTGTTCACAAAGTGATTATCACCTTTGCTCTATTCTTGTGAGGGAAACGGTTATAGCCCTGGGTTACATAAAATATATGCAGCTGTGAAAGAGAACTTCAATAAGAAGTATACTTTCAGCAAGTTTAACTATGCCTGTGTCTCACCTCAAACACTGTCAAACTGTACATCATTACATAATCATTTCTTGTGCTTGACAGGAAGTAGAGGCAGAATCTCCAGGCGCCAATCTGCTGAGCAAAGTTATTCAGGAGTTCCTCTGGGGGAAAAATAAAATAAAATAATTCACCAAAAATATGTGTTAAAACTGACAACAATGGAGAACATTAACCTATAAAAAGGTATCTTACAAATTTATCCCTACAGAATGGGCTTTCACAGATATTCAAATACAACCTGGGACAAGGAAACCAGAGATATAACAATAATAAAAGTAGAGTTTTGGGCCACTGGTAGTCATTTCTCTATTGGCATGAGCTTAATATTCTCGTTTCATGGTTTTGCAACTGACCAAATTTATCTTTATTTTGTTTGTCTGTATTGAATACTGTGTATTGTTTGTATTGAACACTGTATAATTATTGTCTATTGAGTATATTGTATATTTTTATTGTTATATATATTGTATGTTTGTTGTGTGAGCCGCCCTGAGTCGGGCTTCCTGATTGGGCGGCATAGTAGAGGTAAAGGTAAAGGTTTCCCTTGCTCGAAAGCCAGTCGTATCCGACTCTAGGATGTAGTGCTCATCTCTGTTTCAAAGCCGAAGAGCCAGCGCTGTCTGCTTCTGCAGACGTTTCCATGGTCATGTGGCAGGCATGACTAGACACCGGAGCGCACAGAGCGCTGTTACCTTCCCACCAAAGTGGTCCCTATTTATCTACTTGCAATTTCTTGCTTTTGAACTGCTAAGTTGGCATACAAATGTGAAAATTAAATTAATCTCCACCATAATATACATGAATTAAAGTGAATCAGTTGGATCTCAAAATGAACATTACAAACAAAAATATGTAACAAGATGGAAAAAAACAAATCTAGAATATGCCTGCAATATAAGCATGTTACTGGATTTCTTTAGCTCAGTGAAGGCAACACAAACCCACAATTGCCCCACTTTTATTCTGGTTTAAGACCATTCTTAGATATTCATCACAGGGGATGAATGGTCTTTTTGGTTAAAAAAAGGATCTCCTGCATGCCTCCAGGAAGGCTGATTTTCTTACAAAGAAATAGGCAAACCACTGCTTTAGCTAAGAACCTGGAAGGCAAGGGGTTATTAAAGAGGAAACAGAGATTGCAGAGAGACTCAATGAATTCTTTGCTTCAGTATTCACTGAAGAAGACAGAGACCACATGCCCAAAACAGAGCCTATCTTCGTAGGGAGGGAAACCGAAGAATTAAGCCAGATAGAAATAACCAGGGAGGAGATCCTTGCATGTCTTGTTAAACTAAACACTAACAAATCACCAGGACCAGATGGCATCCATCCACGAGTTCTCAGGGAACTTAAAGATGAAATTGCTGATATCCTAGCCAAAATATATAATCTTTCACTCAAATCAGGCTTTGTGCCTGATGACTGGAAGGTAGCGAATGTAACACGAATTTTCAAAAAAGGATCCAGGGGTGATCCAGGAAATTACCGACCTGTCAGTTTGACATGTGTCCCAGGTAAAGTGATGGAAACCATGCTAAAAGATAGAATTAATAGGCACATAGAAGAGAAGGCGCTGCTAAAGGAGAGCCAACATGGCTTTTACAAGGGCAAATCATGCCTCACTAATCTGTTGCAATTTTTTGAGAGTGTCAACAAGCATGTGGATAAGGGGGATCCAGTTGACATTGTTTATCTGGACTTTCAGAAGGCTTTTGACAAGGTCCCACACCAAAGGCTCTTGAATAAACTTACCAGTCATGGAATAAAGGGACAGGTCTTGTCCTGGATCAGCAACTGGCTAAGGGACAGGAAACAGAGGGTAGCACTAAATGGACACTTCTCCAAGTGGAGGGAAGTAAAGAGTGGGGTCCCCCAAGGTTCAGTACTGGGACCCCTGCTTTTCAACCTCTTCATAAATAATCTAGAGGTAGGAGTAAAAAGCAAGGTAGCCAAATTTGCTGACGACACTAAATTATACAGGGTAGTGAAAACTGTGAGAGATTGTGAGGCGCTCCAGAGGGATCTCTTGACACTGGGGGAGTGGGCAAAACAGTGGCAAATGAGCTTCAACATTAGTAAGTGCAGAGTGATGCATGTTGGGGCAAAGAACCCCAATTACATTTATAAACTGATGGGATCTGAACTCTGTGCGACAAACCAGGAAAGGGACCTTGGTGTCCTGGTGGACAACTCAATGAAGGTGTCAACCCAGTGTGCCTCAGCAGTGAAAAAAGCAAACTCAATGCTAGGGATCATTAGGAAGGGTATAGAAAATAAGTCAGCAAGTGTCATTTTGCCTCTTTATAAATCTATGGTGAGGCCCCATCTGGAATACTGTGTACAGTTCTGGTCGCCATACCTCCAGAAGGATATTGTGGAGCTGGAAAAAGTGCAGAGGAGGGCAACCAGAATGATTAGCGGACTGGAACACCTTCCTTACCATCTGAGGCTGCAACGGTTGGGCCTCTTCACTCTTGAACGACGACGTCTAAGAGGTGACCTGATTGAAGTTTATAAAATCATGCACGGTGTGGACAAAGTAGATAAGGAAAAGCTGTTTTCCCTATCGCATAACACTAGAACTAGGGGACACTCCATGAAACTTTTGGGTACTAGTTCTCAAACAAATAAGAGTAAGTACTTTTTCACCCAGAGGATTACTGGTCTATGGAACTCCCTGCCAGAAGAAGTGGTGACAGCTGTCAGTCTTGACAGCTTTAAGAAAGGATTAGACAAGTTCATGGAGGACAAGAGTATCAATGGCTATAATTATGGATACTTAAGGACAACCTCCGGGTTGGAGAGATAGGCAGGATATCTCTCAATGCCATTTCCAGGGAATCCTAAGCAGATGAAGGCATCTGCTTGGGAATACCCTGAAGGAAATGGTGAGCCACTGTGTGAGACAGAATGCTGGACTGGATGGGCTGTGGCCTGTTCCAGCAAGGCTGTTCTTATGTTCTTATGTTCTTAACCTTTGTTCTGCTCCCCCGCCCTTCTGAAAAAAGCAGAAATGAGCTTCCATTCCCAGGGAAGACCTGCAAGGTATGAAAGGTAGGTTTAGCAATACAGAAGGCTGATTCACACTGTCTCCAACCATCATTCCATCTAGCTCAGTACTGTCAATTCCACCTAACATCAACCTTCCAGGTTTACAGGGAGGACTCTTTCACAGTCCTACTTGGCAAGGCCAAGGAGGTTTTCCTATAGCCGTGATGGCAAACCTTGGCACTCCAGCTGTTCTTGGACTTCAATTCCCAGAAGCCCATGTCAGCACTCCTGCTGATCAGGGCTTCTGGGAATTGAAGTTCAGGAACAGCTGGAGTGCCAAGGTTCACCATCACTGTCCTGTAGTGACAGGATAGCTCAAACCTACACCAGTTGAGAAAATATACCCTCTTGTTGGTATCACTCCACCTAAGATAAGTAGGAGCAGCGGATAATGAGAGAACTAAGCAAGAGAATGAGTCTTGACATCTTCTGAACAGATAGGAGCCTTAGGTCTGCCGGCTCAGATCCAGGAAGAGCTTTATGGCAAGATCACACATTCTTGAGGGGATGCAATACCAAGTTGGAGGAAGGAGCTCACTGGACAAGGAACAACAAGAAAGTAGGATATAGCTGAGGAACTCAACCTCCCCTACATCACCTGCACGACTCTGAATAGGCTGAGGATTGGAGTGCCTAAATATAAGACCAACATGTTCAAGCGGGGCCTGCTGGCAGATAACAACATGCTGTGTGGATGTGGAGAGATACAGAATCTGGCTCCTTTATTGCTCTGCTGATTTCTGCAGAAACATGTACCAATGAGGACTTAAGTTTGGGCAATGACAAAGCAAAAAAATTGACTTTATTTTGGCAGTCCAGGGTTTGATCGGGACACGAATGGAGGAGGAGGAGGTTATCTAAAGGAAATACTGTAGAATATACTTAACAGGGAATTCAGACAACAGACCTGACTAAGTACAGGTTTGTTTCAATCACATATCTAGCAAGGAGAAACGGGGTGAATATCAGGAAGGCCATGGGTGAGTAATTCTCATGCACACTTATTCTCACTCCTCTCTCTTCTCAAGAGTTATTAGCCAGCAATTCTATGTGTGACAACTAGCACCATCTCCCACCCACTCCACCTTGAAGCATGAGAAGAAGAGAAAGATGTATCACCGCAAAAGGAGGAAAAGTTTATCCGTCTGGAAAAGGGAAAATGAACATAGGCAGCAGACACTACCATTTAATCTCACAGCACTCGCCAAGAGATTAAACTCTCAGTTTCGGTGCCCTGGAGCAAAGCCCAAGGTACTCCACGCTAGTTAAGTCCTGCCTCTTCCAATTCCAGTCTCATTTCTGGTAGCGCAGTGGTTAAACTGCTGTCCTGCAACCAAAAATTTGACCAGGGCTCAAGGTTCATTCAGCCTTCCATCCTTCCGAAGTCAGTAAAATGAGTACCCAGCATGTTGGGTGGAAAATGCTAATTACCTTGTGAACTGCCCAGAGAATACTCTAAGCGCTATAGAGTATAAGTGTGACTGATTTGCTTATTCTGGAAAGCAGACCATGGAAGGGGCTATGATGTAAGCCTGCACATGTTTCTGCCTTGCTCTTGAAACCAAAGCCAAAATACAAGAATCTTAATTTTACTCGTTTTAGACACAGTTGAGAATGCACCATGTGTTAACAAATAGCTCTACCACCACATCTTCCTTTATTCTTAAATAAGAAGTGGGCAGGATTTAAGCCTATAGGATTTACTCCGGATTTCTGCTATAATCCTAACATCCACCAGCTAAAGCCAAACACAAAACTGTGGTGACAGGGAGGAGTTAGATATAACCGGCTGGTTGGTCAAGTGCAGCCGATTATTTACTATGGTTCATCAACAAATAAACTGCTGGTTAAGGTAGTGGAGCCAATTATTTACCAATACTCATGAACCAACACACCCAGATAAACTGCACATATGAGTATGAGTTATAAACAACTGTCTCAAAAATTAAGTACAAGTAAAAAAAATCCCTCGTTTAAAAAAGCAGAGGAAATTATAGTGGTCTGCTTTAACTGTTCGTGTCAAGTCTGATAACCCTTAAAGCTCCTGGATGTCTAAAGATAATGGATGGGCAGGTAATCCATGCTTCCTAGCACAGAAAGATTCTTTTGAAACAGTCTGCTGGGAGTTTATTCTGGAATGCAGATTATTCCTGTGTTCAAATGAATGTGAGGCAGCGAGAGGGAGAAAGGAAGAATTTCATAAACAGGGAGGCTCCCAGTTCTGTATTTTTCATAGAAAGCAATATATTTCATAATTCTTTATAAATTCCATATCCAATATTAAAAAAAAAACCAAAACAAGGTACAGGTGCCATCCAGCAACCTGTCATGGAAGAAAATCGGCCTAGGTACTATTCAATTGCCTTTGGGGTGTTTTGTTAATCAATCGTTCAAAGTATCTCAAACAACACATATTTACTTGACCAGGCAGGCTGTGTGGGCAAACTTATGTATTGAAAGGTCTTGATCAAAATTCTTGAAGAATACTAGAATTTTGCTTATTATAAAGTGCCATGTTCATATATAGAGGAATCTGCCACATTTAAGAAAAAAATACACACCTGAGATACTATGGGAATATGCAATTAAATGTGCTGGTTGTAGACACTGGATTTTAAGAATACAAAAGAGCAAGATACAATGTTAGCTGTGAAATGACTGTTGAGGACATATAGCCAAAAATCTAGAGAAACCGAACTGTAAATAAACTTACCAATCTCACGCTTCCTTTCATTAGTAGTGCAATTATGGAAAAATTCTGTCATTAGGCTTTCCAAAGCTCGCAGCGAGGCCTCTTCTGACGCCTGTTAAAGATTTTCAAGTGAAAATGTGAGATCAGAGCAAACTGAGTGTGTATGGTTCACCAAACCTGCCTTCATTTTTAACCAGTACCTTACAATTGTCTCCTGTACTTAATGTCCATTATTACCTTTGTTCTCAATTTTTTCTTTTCCCCCTTAACCCTGCCTCCAGTCCCTACTTTTGTAAGCAAAATTATGCAGAACAGATCCATTCATATACATATTCCTAGGTTTCTTCATCATCCTTTGTTCAGAAATGGAAAATTATGATACACAACATTTAGAACAGGGGTTCCCAACCTTTTCAAGCCAGGGGCTGTGTCACACTCTCTCGGCTAGCTTTGAGGGACAGATGGCCATTTACTCCTGACTGCACGATGGGGGTAGCTATTTTGTCCCAACAGCTTCAAAGGGCAGCCATTTTGTTTCTTTAATGCCCTTGGAGGGGTGGAGGGCCACATGAAATGGTGCTATGGGTCGGATCCAACCCACGGGCCTTAGGCTGGGAACCTCTGATTTAGAACATTTACCTAAATCAGGGGTTCCCAACCGACGGCCTGCAGGCTGGACCCAGCCAGCGATGCCATTTCAACTGGCCCTTTACTGTCTTCCCCACACCCAGAAGTAGAAGCGGGCGCATTTATGTCAGCTGTAAAACCCACCCACGCATGCGCAAACTCACTCCAAGCTGACATAAACACAAAAGTGGGTGTATTTACGTCAACCATAAATGCACCCACTTCCACTTTGGGTGGGGCGTGGTCCGGCACGCTCAGCTATCCTGGAGGCGTGGTCCAGCCCATGGTGCAAAAAGTTGGCCACCTAAATTATGGCTCAGCTAAGACCTATACCTGGATGTCAGAGTATACAAACATTGAGCACACCTGAGCAAAAGAGGACATGAGAAATTGGGTTTGAAGAGGATAAGGAGAAAGAGAGAAACTCATCCTCTAGAAGGTTCAATTTACTAACTGTTATGGATAAAACAAGGGAACTGGAAGTACTGTACGAGCAGTAATAATTTGTTTTTTCAAACAGCACAGAAGCATTGATTGAAATCTAATGTTATTCTAAATTACAGCAGATGCATAAGACTGTGTTTAGCTACAAGAGACAAGCATGGCTGCCTCATGGAAACTTCTATAGGGGAATTTATGTTAGGATTCACTAAAAAGTCCCATTCATCTCAATAGGTCTATTCTGGTCGGGGCTTAAATTAGGTTAAACCCACCAAACTGCAATGGTGATTACTGTTTCAATATTAGACATGAAACTATTAACAAAAACAATCAGGTAATCAGTACACAACAAATAGATAATTTCCTGTCTGATAAATGCATCTACTAGCTTACAAAATATAAAACCATCTCTAAAGGGTTGGCGGCATCACAATCACATTTCTTGAATAGAATAGGGAGGTAGCATGTACAGTACCATACTACCTTGAGCAATTCAATCCGAAGTCAGATAATTTCTTTTAGGGGAGCTGAATTTAGTCTGGCTCACACATTACAACTTGCATTTTAGCAACAGAATACAGTGTTACCTCGCTTAAAGAGCATAATGCGTTCCATGGGATTGCTCTTTAAGTGAGTTTGCTCTTTAAGCGAAACACCATTGTAAATAACCAATTGTGACTTCTGACGTGGGGGGGGGGGGATTGTGAATCCCGATTTAGTTGTTAAGCGAGTTTTTGATTGGTTTTAGTTATTAAGCAAGGCGACCATTCAGATAAAATTCTGCTCTTTAAGTGAGTTAGTCTCTAAGTGAAGTGCTCTTTACGCGAGGTTTTATTATACTGCCTTTTCATTTTAAAATAAAGTACACATCCCATAAAGCTGACAGATTAGAAGTAATTTCAGACATTGTACAGAATGGAAGACTTGTTAAACCAGTATAACATTTTGCATGCTAATGTTCTAAGGATGGGTGATCATTATTCTTTGACTAATTTCCTCCTCAATACATTCAAATGCAAATCTAACTATGCTTAAGTTGATTCATCATTTTTCCCTTCCATTCTCTCAACCATTTAATACATGATTTATTTCTGAATATTTTTGAGAAGCTAAGCTTAATCAAGGCCTTCTTCTTCAAGTGCTGTATCTGATTCAGAATACAGTATTGGCTATTCTCATGACAATCAGCCACGAAGATTGTACTAGGAACAATATAAAGCAGTGGTCTTCCATTTGCCTTCCACATCACAGTATGACACCCATACCACTGATCCAGCTCCTCGAGTCACTTTCTGGTCAGCTCTTTTGGCACACAAAGTCCTCCTCAGCCCCAGGCCAGTATTAATGAAGCTGCTGCCCTCCACCAAGATGGATTCAAATGGGATTTAATCCATTTGGGGACCATCACCCTTCCCTGTGGACTATGCCACCCAAGTCCCAAAGCTATTAATCCTCAGAGTTGTCTGGTTAGTTAACCTCCGCCTGATGATCAGTATTGAGTCACTGGCAGTATGGTCTACTCCAGTGATGGCCAACCTTGGCGCTCCAAGTGTTCTTGGACTTCAATTCCCAGAAACCCTGATCAGCAGGAGTGCTGACTTGGGCTTCTAGTAATTGTAATCCAAGAACACCTGGAGTGCCAAGGTTCGCCATCACTGGTCTACTCTATTACCAAAACAGGATAACCCAGCCAGACTGGATTAATCAAGGTCAGCTATTCTTTATCCAATGTCTGGATACCGTAGCATCTTGCAACGGTGATGGAGTAGTGTACAGCCTGTCAACGCTGAGTGTTGGGTAAATAACCTGACTTCCTAAATGGACCAAGGGATATGGGCAGATGAGCCCCTTTAGGTGGAGCAATGGTCCCTTCAGTAGAGGAAATGCCACTGGAAACCATCCTATTGGGCCCAACAGCAAAATGAGCCAAGAAGGAACTCTGATTCCCAACGGTCATAGAGGCGGATGAACTGGCTGTGAAGGCACACCTTGTCCATATCCTCAAGGCTGTGGCAGTCCATTGCAGTCCTGGTGTTAAATCCTGCATATCTCATTTCAGATGTGCCGCAGCAGATGGCTCCGTGTGTGGGTAGGGTTACTATAATTCCCTCTCACAAAAACAGGACAGAAGTAAAAGTTGCCCTTGCTCTAAAGCCAGTTGTATCCAACTCTAGGGTTCAGTGCTCATCTCTGTTTCAAAGTCGAAGGGCCAACGCTGTCTGCTTCTGCAGATGTTTCTGTGGTCATGCAGCAGGCATGGCTAGACACCAGAGTGCATGGAACGCTTTTTACCTTCCAACCAAAATGGCCCCTATTTATCTACTTGCCATTTTTTGCTTTCAAACTGCTAGGTTTGCAGGAGCTGGGACAGAGACGAGAGCAGGCGTTTCCATGGTCACGCAGCAAGCATGACTAGGCACAGGGAACGCTGCCCCGCCCCCAAGTGGTCCCTATTTATCTACTTGCCATTTCTTGCTTTTCAAACTGCTAGGTTTGCAGGAGCTGGGACAAAGACAGGATATTATTCCGTCCTACAGTATTCGGGTATTGAACTCCTGCTACAGAGGCAAAGGCGTGTTTCTCCCCACCCCCTTGTTTACCAAGCTTCTGCTGCTGCCACCTGCTGGTCGTTCCAATAGAAGTGCAAGAATTTTTTTTCTTCCAAATCAAGTGGTTTGAAAACCGTGAATTTCCCATGTTTTTTATGAAACCATGCAGGACAGTTAAAAAACGTGAAATTCATGGTTTTCCATTACATATGGCAACTCTATGTGTGGGTCACTTCATGGAAAGCTGGAATCCACCTTAAACAAATGCTTCAGGGAAAAATGCATTCTCCAATATGAATTGCAGCTGACTACTATGATTTTTTAAAAATCTTTTTCCCTGGTACATGGTCTTGCATTCCAGTGCAAAGAATAAACAACATGAAAAAAGCAAGGGTATGTCTACTTTTTGTTTGTCAGATGTACTTTGCCATTCAAAAGAACCTCTAGCTCTACCAGCCACAGCCAAGTGCAAGACATTTAGAATAAACGAGTGCTTTGGCACACATCCGGAGCCCAGCAATCTAGGGTCAGTAGCAGAACGGAGCTGTCTGCTGGAGCAGGGCATTAGTACGTCAAAACTCTTTGCATGCAACACACGTCCCTTATATTAGACAGCATATTAAAGCCTATTCCTGAAAGTCTCTTTGTAACTTAGCTCACTGTGACATTTTTGGATATTTTTTTTTTAGAGGAGAAGCCAAACTCCACTTCTACTTCTTCTTTTGACCTTTCAAATGGAGTGGAAGGCGATGAGCCTCAAGATTGAGAACACCTGCTATTCATGGGGCTTCTCAATGTTTTTTGGGAGTCTCCCATCCTCTTCAGACTCCTTGCTCTTAATGAAGGTGACAAAACCAGGAATGAGTTGAGACTACAGCTCTTCCCTGTACTTCTTGTTCTGCCATATCCAAATATTGGTGATCCTCATGGTGCTATAATGCCGTGGCCTTTCATCTGCCTTCCACATTGCAGCGTGACACCCGTACCACTGATCCAGTACCGTGAGTAACTTTCTGGCCCTTTTGGCACAAAGTCCTCATTGGCCCCAGGCCAGTATTGATGAAGCTGCTGCCCTCCATCTTCCCTGTACATGCTGAGTATCCTACTCAATTTTCAATAACTTATGGAGTCACTGAGCCTGCCTACTTATCTGGAAAAAATGGGAACTTTAATCCAATGACTCATGCTTTAGAAGAATCACTTGGCACATAAGGATACCGTTTTTCTTTCTGACAAATGGTTGTAGTAGGGGCTGTCATGGTTTCCACATGTGACCTTGTCTTAATTTTAAGGTGACATTTGATTCATGTGGTGTTAAGATACATTTTGCATTTTCCTAGGATTAGAAATGCCAGTTTTCATTTTTCAAACACATTGCTATGCCAGGCTGTTAGTCTGACATGACAATGATGTATAGTTAGAATAAGTTTCCTTCCCAAAGGGAGGAGGGAAAAGTGAGTGTCCAGGACTGGACACATTCCAAGAAAAACACCTGCAGTCCCCACCAGGGTACTGAATGACAGCCAGGTCACATGACCACACCATGAGGGAGATGACGTCTCCATTCCTGTCAATCAAACTGATTGCCTGGACACCTGTTAGAATAAAACTTTCCCAGAGAAAGCAAAGGTGGGGGCCACATGCTGAGCAAATGGCACCTGCACCTGCAAAGGTCCTTGAAGACCTCACTCTTTCTCATGGGAAACAAAGGTGCTTTCTCATTAGATCACCACATTGCAGAGCTCTTTTTCTCTATAAAAAGGAGCCCAATTTGTTCATTCGATAGCCACTCCTGAGACAAGGGAGGACCCTTGACACTCATCACCATGATATTGATTTCAGCGGGAACTCTTGTCCGTCAGCTCCCCAAAATGTCTCTTCGGGGCTAACACAATGCCATAAGGGGCAGAATCGCCCCTAAACCAGTAAAGCTGAACCTGGTAGAGGGCTAGCAAGATTTTATTTCATTTATTTGTTTTATTAGATTGTGTTCTATAGTGTAGATTATTTTAAGATCTGTATCCCGTATTGTGTTCCTTCAATAAATCTTCAAAAGTCAGCCGTGTGTTGCCTGCCTTTGTAAAGAAGAAGGAAACCAAGCAGAGCTGAAGTGACTTCGATTTGTCCTCATCGCTTCGAGATCGGGAAGAAGGTGAGAGGGGCTAACTCTGTCTCAGAAAGGGAGGGGAAGAGTAGCAGCTCAAAGAAGCCTAGCTTCTGCCAAGTGCTTAATATTACCTGCCATATGCAGAAGGCTACTCTGTCCCTGTTCCCAGCAAATCAGGCTAGGATGAGAAGTGCTCATTAAGGCAGCAGGACACTGGATCGAAGGTCCGCCCTGCCGGGTGTCCCCAAGAAAAATTCTGGGTGCCCAATGTAGCCTTCGTGAGGCATGTTCCTCCCCCTACGTCCCTGATAGGGGCCATTCCAAAAGGATGCCACTCCCGTTCATTGAGATGCTGTGGATGCTTGCAACTCTATCAACGGAACGGATTGCCAAACATTTAGAAAAGATGTGTGTGTTATAAAGTTGATAAAGTTGGAATTGACGTATAGTAAGCTTAATAAGTGCAGTATTTAAGAAGTAGTCTTACCAGATACCCTGAACCCCACCCTTTCCCAGGGAGTTCCTATGGCCAACTAGGGATTTGAAACCCGGTCTATCAAGACATACTCTGTCACTCTACCCACTATACGACACTGATTACATTAGAAAAGACAGGTGTCCATAATTCTTGTGTTGTGAAAAGTTCTTTGGAAAAAGAAATGATGAGGATATGTAATTTATCCCCTGCATACTATTGCTTAACCAGCAATTTGAGTGTTTGGGTCCCAGCCCTTAAACGCTATGAGGAACCAACATACCTATGTACTTAATTTTTATGTATGTATGTATGTATGTATGTATGTATGTATGTATGTATGTATGTATGTATGTATGTATGTATGTATGTATTTATTTATTTATTTATTTATATTAATATACCGTCTTCCTCGCCCTGGGACAATTCAAGGCGTTTTACATGTCATAACATATACACAGGACCCTAACGGCTCTTCTTCTGCCCACCCAGGCCTTGGGAGGACGAGAGTCCCGGGGATGGGGTGGCAGCGCAGATGTAAAAGCCGCCTTTTCCCCCCAACAGCTCCTCTTCTGCCCACCCAGGCCTTGGGATGGCGAGAGTCCCAGGCTGTAGTGTTTCAAGTGGTTAAGATGGTGAGCTTGACTACTGAAAGGTCAGCAGTTCCAAGAACCGAGTGCTGCGCAACAGAGTGAGCTCCCGTTGTCTGCCCCAGCTCCTACCAACTTAGCAGTTCGAAAGCAAGAAATTGCAAATAGATAAATAGGTAGTACCACATCAGTGGGAAAGGTAACAGGGTTACATGTGCTTCGGCGTCTAATCATGACCACGAAAACATCTGCAGATTCACACAGCGCTGGCTCATTGGTTGTAAATGGAGATGAACACCAGACCCTGGAGTCAGACATTACTGGCTTTTGAGACCAGATTCCAGCCAGCTTTTAAGGGACTTAAATAAAGCACTTTTCAAATTTCAAAATCTACACTTGAATGCAAGTACAGTGGAACCTCAGTTAACAAACGGCTCGGTTAACATAAAATTCGCATAACAAAAGGAAATCCACAGAAAATAATGGCTCGGTTTACAGAATTTTTTCCCGGAATGGATTAATTGGTTTTCAATGGATTCCTATGGGAAAACGTGTTTCGGTTAATGTATTTTGGTTTCAATGCATTCCTATGGGAAACTGCATTCAATGCATTCCTATGGGAAATTCAGTTAAAGCCATGAATCTTGGCACTCCAGATGTTTTTGGATTTCAATTCCCAGAACCCCAAGCCCCTGTGAATCCACACAAAAGGGTTTACTGCAATTCATCCGGCCTGCGCCACCCTCGTCACTCCTGGAAGTGGAAGTAAAACGTGCATGTATGGCACGTGGGCGGCGCGGGCCGGATGAATCGCAGTAAACCCCTTTGTGTGGATTCCCAGGGGCTTGAGCTTCTGGGAACTGAAGTCCAAGAACATCTGGAGTGCCAAGGTTCGCCATCACGGGGTTAAGGTAATTTTCGCTGTAAGAAATGTCCTAGAGAACGCATTAATTATGTTAACCAAGGCTCCACTGTAATACACTTCATTGGCATTCCTCCCCACTGAAACTAATGAATTCAAGCTTGAATCTGCTGACTATGTTGCTGCAAAGTGGATAAAGAAACCAACCTCATTGTCTCAAATTAATAGTTCACAAGAGAATATTGACTGAAACTACACCTATGCTGTAAATATAGTAATTCTCAGGCAATGTTTAAAACCAAGAGTGCTTAATGCTGAGGGAAACAAACATTCTTTGCTGTTCTTTGCTGCTGCTCATATATACATAGGATGCAGTGGAGTGCCAGGTCAGAACTCAAAAGATCAGGGTTCAAATCCCCACTCGGCTATGGAAACTGAATTGTGCATGGCAATGATGAACTATTTGTTAGACATGTTGCTTATATTGAAAATCCCATTAGATCACCATTACTCAGAAGCAATACAGCACAAGAAAGGTTCTCCACATGACTAAGCCCCCTGAACTCATGAATACTCTTCTCATTATACCAAAGTTCTTTCCCAAAAGGAAATCCCATTTATACCAGTTTTTAAAATGTGAGATAACAAAAGTATACATTGTTGATGGGGGGGGGGCAAACATACTGAATCACACAACTTAAATTCATTCTATCTCTTCTGACAAATTTGCCTGAAAATACAACCCTACATCCCTAAGAAGGCCTCATTGCAAATAATTCTCCTTTTCTGGGCTCAATAAAATAGGTTACTTCTAATAACTTAACCAGCAGTAGTTTAATTTAACTATTGCTGGACTGATAGTAAACCCTTCCCTCTTCCTTTAACTTTCTTAGAATGCTTTGCAACTATTCACATGTTCCTCATGTTTTGTTCCAGTGTCTTATGAATAATGCAAAGCATCTACCGATAGGTCCATTTGTTCACTTATCTCAGCTATTTTTAAAACTTTTAAGGATTTGCACCAAGACAAGGCCATTCCACACAGCTCCATATTATAGCTTGGAAAAGTTACTTTTTTGGAAGACAGTTCCCAGTATTTCCATGTCAACACTACTATTGGTCATGCTGACTGTCCAAAAAGGTAACTTTTTCAAATTCTGCTTCACATTATCTTATGCTATCTTGGCAGTAATAGCTCTTAGATCAGGGGTGGCCAAACAACGCCCCATGGGCCAGCCCCGGCCCACGGCCCCATTTCATGCGGCCTGCAATGCCCACGCCGGTCCTGGAAGCGGGTGTGTTTTCGACAGCCATAAAACGCGCCTGCCGTAAATGCACCCTCAGCCAACATGCAAGTGTCTCCTATTAAAGAAGTGTTTGATTGTGGTTTAGAAGATTTAGAGACTCTGGTTTTCACACAGAAACATGTGCAGATTACACAGAGTTAGCAATGAACACTTTTGGGCATGAGTCTTGAGACAATGGCACAATTACAGTAAGTCTCTGTATGTGTGCCTATGTATGCACCTGTATGAGCATTGGTGGTGGTGGGGAAATGGTGCATGCTCATGGAGACATACCAAGAAGGTAAAATACAGTGCTGGAAAAATCCAAGGCACCTAGTAGCTTACAGGCACCTAAATTTTTGAAGAGATATCTTAAGAATGTGAAGTATTTAGTCAGCAATACCAAGTCTTTGGCTGACACATAACAGTGTAATTGCCTGGACAGCCTCTCCAGGAATTGTCAGTTCGACATCCGTACCTCTATTAATACTACCTGAATGTGTTGTTATTGCCTTGTTGGAATCAAAATCACAGTACAGTATCTACAAGAAAAGCATGTTTTCTAGCATGTTATAAGAGCTCATTCTTTTCTTACATCACAAACAGCCTACAGCAATCTGGACTCACTCAGGTGACTGTGCAGCCACACGTTGGGAAATAGTACTTAAAGTTTTCAATCTACAGTGAAACCCCGAATAACGAACGCTTCGTACAAGGAAAATTTCATATAATGAAGAGGATTTGCGCTAACCGCTATACCCTGTATAACGAATGTTTTCGTTATATGAAGCAATGCATCTCTATGGGGAAAATCGTACAACAAAAATCCCTATGGGATGTATCGTACAATGGAAATTTTTCATTGTACAATTTTTCCTATAGAGATTTTCATATGATAGGGATTTTCGTTGTACGAGGCATGCTTCGTATAACGAAAAAAATTGTATAACAAAAGACATTGTGGAACCAACTTTTTTCATTATGCGGGATTCTACTGTATTTTTAAATAATCTGTTTTTATTTTATTGGATATTGCATTAGGAGTCTTGGCAGGCAAAAAACTAATCCATGAATTACAATATGTATCACAGCATTGTAAGCTTATGGATCAGTAAACGCTGAGGTAGTAGTATATTTTTAAGTAGTAAAAAAAATAGATGCCTTTGAAATGTGGTGTTGGAGGAGAGTTTTGAGAGTACCCTGGACAGTGAGGAGAACAGGTCAATCTTAGAAGAAATCAACTCTGACTGCTCCTTAGAAGGTCAAATAGTAAAAATGAAGCTAAAGTACTTTGGACATCAAATGAAAAGAGAGGATTCACTTGAGAAAGCCTTGATGCTGGGAAAGGTGGAGGGAAGAAGAAGAAGGGGGCGGCAAAAAATGAGATGGCTAGATGGTATTGTAGATGCAGTGGGCACACAGCTGGTTGGGTTGAGGAGGATGGTGGAGGACAGAGGTGCCTGGCCGGCAATGGTCCATGGGGTCGCAAAGGGTTGCAATCGACTGTGCGACTGAACAACAACAAAGTAAAGAAGTAGTAGTATTTTTTATACTACTTCTGAAATAAACATACCTATTCTGATAGAAACCCCTCTGTAACAAGTGCTTCCTAGAAGAATTTTCTTCAGAAACATATGAAAGGATATGGTCTAACATTATATTAATGTTTATCATTTATTTTTATTTTGTTTGGTTTGTTCTTTTTATATTACTGTATTTCTTTTATTGCTGTAAGGCACCCAGAGTGGTGCTTGTACCAATTGGGGCAGAGTATAAATAAATAAAACACTATACAGTAATGGCAGTTCAATCCATACTTCATAGTACAAAAACTCACAACTGCCTGAAATTGGTGTAAAAGATACACTCTTAAAGAAATGCAGATTGAAACAAATACATTTATGCTGTGGTTGTGGGTCAATATGAAACCACTCCAAACAATCTAAGGCCCGTCATTCGATCTCATCTTTTGAAAAGGTGTATGATGAAGTGGATATTCCTCTACCAGGGGTTCCCAACCTTTTCAAGCCGAGGGCCGGGTCACACTCCCTCAAAGAGCTTCGGGGGACGGACGGACATTTTGCCCTGCCTGCCACACATGGCACATCTGGGTGTTGCAGAGGCGGGTCACATGAAATGGTATTGTGGGCCACATCTGGCCTCTGGGCCGTAGGTTGAGAACCCCTGCTCTACACACTTTTGAAATACTGTATGGTATATTCTTCACTAATATTAAACTCCAATTAAATTCTGTAGCTATACTCAAATCAGGGGTGCCCAAACAATGGCCCATGGGCTGAATCCGGCCCACAGCACCAATTAAACCAGCCCGTGCTGCCCTGGCTGCTCCTGGAAGTAGAAGTAAATCATGCATGCGGGCATGGAACGCACCCACACATGTGCATAACACTGCCATAAATGACTCGTGGCTGTCAAATGCATTTACAACAGCCGGTCATTTACGGCAGCATTCAGCGCATGTACCGTATGTGTGCATTCGGCGCCCGCACGTTTTACTTCCGCTTCCGTGTGGGAGGAATGATGTGACCACTAAACCACATGACTGGCCCACAGCCTGAAAAGTTTGGGTACCCATGATCTAGATTGATTATGCAAAAATAATAATAATAATAACAACAATGTGTTTCATCCCCAGCACAACAGAAAATAAAACTTTCCTGGCATAAATACATTAAATCTTGAAGACCATGGACTTCAAACTTTCTATTCTTAAGATTACCTTTTATATGTCTAACATGGAAATCCTACAATGAATTCTATGGGGTTTTGTTAGTTTTCATCAAAATTTAAAAGGGGCATCAGGAGGTTCTTGTAAAAAAGTATGGATCCCAAAAAGATCTCTAGAAAGTCTTCTGAAGCCATGAGAACTCACTCAGCCTGTGTATTTTGATTTATGTTTAGCAGACAAAACTAAAAACTTTGCGATGTGGTCTAAGTTTCTGTAGGATACCAAGATTCTTTAGGAATTGTTTGAAAATTACTAGCTACTCTAATGATACAATTGTCATGCAACATAGCCACAGTTCTTAACTATTCATACTGGCTGTTCCAAAAGGCCAGGGATTTTAAAAAAAATCAAATTCCAAGTCACCAAAAGAGTTAACCTGCATAACCGTTTTTGAGTCTTTTAAATTCTTAGCAGGACAGCCAATTAAGGATCAAATTCAGTTTAATATCTCTAATTTTCTGAATAACTATGTGAATGACATGGAATATGTCACAGCATTGCACACATCAAACAGCCACAATTCAACATTTGTATTGAATTTACTTTTTATATACCAGATTGCATTATTATCACCATCTACTGTTTAACTGGCCAATTGCTAGAGACACAGAAAGTGACTCCTTCCAAACTAACAGGCTCAAACCAACCATCTAGCTAACAGCCAAATGGCAAGAGATGTGTTTACATTCATACAAGACACCATGCATTTATTCCTAAGAGATGTCAAATACAAGAACATGAACAACAGTCTCAATTTTTATTCTAACAGAACTGCAAGTCCCCACCATTGCTTTCACACTTGTTTATAACCTGAGAAGTTAGAAGACTTGCCGTTTGGGCAACATTTTGTGTTGATGACATCCGAAACATATCCCTATATAGGGCCACTAGCAGAAATCACACACACAAAAATAACATTAACACTTTTTTCTAAGTATCTGCACAAATAGGACAGTTTTTCAGATTTTTAGCAAGCACTGCTCAATTACCAAGGAGTTCAGTTGGAATTGACTGGGATTAAGTGTTTGTAGGATGACACCTTAAAAGTAAAGGCCATTTTAACCCTGTTGTTCATCTTACATTTGGGACTTAATGCTGCACTAAACAGCCTAAACCATGGTTGCCTGACCTTTTTGGCCCATGAACCGGATCCAGCCCCCCCCCCCTGATTCCAATTCATCCTGCCCATCACTCCCAGAGGTGGAAGTAAAATGTGCCCTTTGCAGGCAGGATGAATTGGTATTGGGGGCCGGATCCAGCCCATGGGCTGTAGTTTGGGCACCCCTGCCCTAAACCAAGGGTTCTCAACCTACAGTCTATGGGCTGGATCCAGCCCATAGCACCAATTCATTCGCCCCACAACCTCACTCCAGCTGCCGCTTCCGTTGTCACCACCTCAATCTTTGTCTCCTCCGCTTGGCTTGCCCCTAATGGCACTCCTTAGCAGGGCAGATGTTGTAAGGCTTACAAAATCCACCCTGCTATGGACACCATTAGGGACACACCAAGCCAAGCGGAGAAGGATTGAGGCAGTGGCAATGGAGGCGGCGGCTGGAGCGAGGTTGCAGGCCGGATGAGTTGGTGTCAAGCAGCTCCTCCAGGCTGGGAAGCGGTGTGGTGGGGAAAAGGTGGGTGGCTCGGGGTGGGTGGCAACGCCGGTGGCATGGGTGGAGTGGTGGGTGGCTCAGGGGTGATCCCGCTACCACCACCTATCCAGCCCACCAACAGTCTGAGAGGGCGTGATCCGGTCCCCAGCTTTAAAAGGTTGAAGATCCTTGGCTTAAACAGTCAAGCTCCTAACTGCATGCGCTGAGAACTAAAGCCACTGTCATGCTTCCTCCAGATCCTTCTCCCCCACCCCACTCCACCCCAAGAACTGGTGATTTCCCGTTCCTTCTGTAGCCCTGTGCATTAAAAAAAAACGACTCTAGGAACACTTATGGAGTAACCTTTTGTGCCATGGAGGGGAAAGCGATTATGTTAGCACTGGATTCTGAAGTACTGTAATCCTTGGCTCATTGCTATTATTCTGTGAAAACTCTGAAATGTCAAATCTTTATAACATTTTAGAAAGTGGATCTGCAGCTTTGCAGCAGACTGAGGTACTCTCTTAAGGCCCTGCTTCTATTTAAAATTATAATCATCTATCCATGATGCTAAGCCAACTAGGAGGCATATGCACATCTTTAGCTGCAATGTTCTCTGGCATCCAAAGATTTTTGTCAGCAAAATATTAGTCTCTAGAATAATTCTGACAATGAACTCATTGCAGGTACATTCTGACAATGCTGCTAACATGGCCATGAGATCATACCTGCCATTCACCAGCAGTTACTATAGGGTTGCCCATACATCCCTACCCACAGCACAGATACACTGGATACGTAAGATATATGGATGGGTAGGGATCACCCTGCACATTGCTGTACAAAGTTAGCAACCTAGTAAGACTTAGGCAAGATTTTAGACACTGAACTCTAAATCAGTTAACCAAGGATAACCACTGGCTTTCCCTACAAAACTGTTCTTAGATTGCCAAGATTAAGCATTTCAGACTCTTGTGAATTATTATGATATAAGGACTATTATTGCAAGATGGACTATTGATTCAAGATGCATTCCAAGATGTTGCGGCGCATCATCCACAAACATGTGCGAGGGCAACCTAAAGCTCATTTTCAACTTACCATGGTTGTTTTGCCAAGCTTATTCAACTCCTGGGATTCTCTGTTCTGCTGCTTTCTCTCAGCTCATGTCATGGTCGAAGCAGGAGTTCCCAGGAGGCCCTTCTTCCTCCATGGGGGAGGGGGGCAACAATTTTTTTTTAAAAAAACACAATCCCACCCACCCCCTTCTCTATCCCCACCCAGCTTTTGGCTTCAGAAACCCATGACGAAAAATAGCTGGGGAAGGATTAAAAAAAGGAGGGAACCCTTTTAACTAATTTTAAAATATATATACAGCAAAACTAGTATTAAAACGAATGTAAAAATCCGTTGGCCAGCCCTTCCAGGGCAAGAGAAGGCCTACTATGGATCTAGAGGCGGTCCTGTGTCAGCTTTTGAAGGGGGGGAGTGAAGAAAATGGGGAAAGGGGGGTGAAACCCTTCAGGGGTAAAATAAGGGGGCTGGGTGATAAATAGGTCGAGGGGATATAGAGGTTGGGGGGGGGCTAAAAGCCTCCCTCAGGGTGGGTGAGGGAGGCGGTTTACCTCACAACGGAGGGGGGGAAGGAGGGTAGCCCAATGGGGTCTGTTGGGGCGAGGCGAGGCCTCGACGCCAGAGCCCGAAAACCTGCCTTTGCCACCCCTCAGGAATCACCACAAAACCCTCCTCAAGATGCGCATCCTCCTCCCATTCCTTCTTCCTCTCAGGCTTTGAGATGGGGGGAAAAGAGGGGCCCCCGCCCACAACCCAGTAAACAGCCCCGCCCACTTGGCCACACTACTCGCCCCTTCCCCACGCTCTTTCCGCCTCTCCCACCGGAAGGGAATCCGGCGGCAGCCAATCGCCTCGCTCCGCCCCCAGCGTTCCAACCCGGAACTGCCGAGGGCGTCACGCCCAGCGAAGCCACGCCCCTCCCGAAGGGGGAGGAGGGAGTAAACGAGAAGTTCTTTATTTTTTTCAAACGGCTGTCCACCACTTACATGGAGGTATACCTCCATGACCACTTATCCCTCGAGGAGCGTCTCACGGAGCATGCGCAGTTTGTTCCGGCAAGTTTTTTTCTCCCAACCTCCTGGACTCGGCCGCGCATGTTCAAGAAGAGAGCGCTTCCAAACAGCCGTTTGGTGGCGCTCTCGAGTGAGCATGCGCGGCCGAGTCCAGGAGGTTCGCTCGCCTCAGTTTTTAAAAAAGGTTTTGTTAACATTTAGTTTCTTTCACTGTTGAGAATTTTTTAACCAAATGTTTCCGAAAGATTTATTTTTAAATTCTATGAGGGGAAATAAGATGCAAATCTGATTTTGGCCGAAGTGTATTGACGTGTTTCTCGACTGTACCACCTTAAACTAAGGGGAATGGGGGGGTTCACATGAGGAAAATGATTAGAAGATTTATTTGTTTACTTATTATTTAGACTTATAAATAACAGCTTCGGCGTAATAGTTTAATTTTTTATTTATGGGGAGAGAATTCGTGTGGATGTTGTGAAAAAAATGCGGATTTTCTGAGCCTCCTCCCTCGTTAACAGTTTGAAGTGGTACAGGCCATACACAACCTTAGCAGAGAAATCTGATTAATGATCAAGAAATGATAAAGCACATAACAGGCTGCAAGCAAACTGGAATTGGCTGGTCATACAGTGAGAAGCTAAAAATGTAGATTGTTCCAGCTGATAAGTTCAGGATAAAATAAATGGGTAAAGAAGGGGAAGAATGAGAAGTACAGTACTGTATATGTTAATCATTCAGAGCTGCTACATTCAAAATCAGTATTATTTTTTTGCATTGGTATACTATGCAGACAAAAGGCTGTATAAGTAAGCAGGGGTGCCCAAACCTTTTGGACTGTGGACCAGTCACCAGGGGGCTGGTCACTATGGCCCGGGGGCCAGATCCGGCTCCCAACATCAATTCATCTGGCCTGCAAAGCCCTCGTCGCTCCCGGAAACGGAAGTAAAATGCACCTGTATGGAAGTAAAATGTGCCTGCTTCCTCAATCCTCAATTCCAGGATGCTACGAGGGCTTCGTGGGCCGGATGAATTGGCATCGTGGGCTGAATTCGGCCCCCAGGCCGAGGTTTGGGCACCCCTGAGTTAAAGCAATATTCTTCCTAGTATGACTGTGAGAGTGGACCATAAGGAAGGTTGAGTGCAGAAGAATAGATGCCTTTGAACTGTGGTGCTGGAGGAGACTCTTGAGTTCAAATTAGTCAATCCTGAAAGAAATCAATCTTGACTGCTCATTGGAAGGACAAATACTGAAGCTGAAGCTCAAGTACTTTGGCCACCAAATGAGAAGAGAGGACTCACTGGAGAAGGCCTTGATGCTGGGAAAGATCGAAGGTAAAAGGAGAAGGGGGCGGCAGAGGATGAGATGGCTAGATGGCATTGTTGACGCAGTGGGTGTAGATCTGGGCGGGCTATAGATGATCGTAGGTTACTGAGGAGCCTGGTGTGGAGCCATGGGGTTGCAAAGCCATGGGGTTGAACAACAACAACCACCTTTCTCCCAGGAAGTGGAACTCAAAGCAACTCATGCAGGTCTGCCTCTGGGAAATGAGAAATAAGAAGTGACCCCAGCCTCTCAAGTTCTTCTGTCTACATCCAGGGCCTCTTCCCAGGGACATTCTATACTTTATGTTGTCCCTCATGATATGGCCAAGATATTCAGGCTTTCTTTGCTTAATGGTCTTAAACAGTTCTTATTTTTTATCCACCCAGTGCAGAAGTTCTTCATGCATCATATGGTCAACCTATGATATCCTCAGCAGCTATCTGTAGATCCACATTTCAAAAACTCTGATTTTCTTTTCATATGATTTGGTCAGGTTCCAAGCTTCAACTCCATTTAGCAACACAAGGTATATGTAACGTCTCACTGTTCGGATCATCATAGCGAGGGTTAGATATCTATTGCATAATAAATATTGTGTTTTTATGAAGTTGGATCTTGCCTTTTCTATTCATGATCCCACTTTTCATTTAAAATACCCCCCAAATAGACAATTTTATCCACTCTTTCGATTTCTAGCATCCCTGCCATTAGCTTTCCATGAGTTCGTGCTCAGCCTATAATAAGATATTTAGTCTTCTTGGTGTTGAGATCCAAATCATATTCTATACTTGAAGCTCTAACTCGGGTTCGCAACCTACAGTCCGTGGGCCACATCTGGCCCACAGTGCCATTTCATGTGACCCACACCCTTGCTGCAGGTGCTGCTTCCACCTCCTCAATCCTTTCCCCTCTGCTTAGCTTGGCATGGCCCTAATGGTGCTCCATAGCAGGTTGTATTTTGTAAGCATTACAACATCCACCCTGCTATGGATTGCCATTAGGGACACGCCAAGCCATGCAGAAATGAAAAGGATTGAGGTGGTGGCAGAAGCGGCGGACACATGCGTCTTTCCTGTTCTGGCTGAGCACAGGCAAGAAGGACAGCCTGGACTCCTTCATGCAGCTCCTCCAGGCAGGGAAGCAGTGTGTGGAGGGGGGAGGGCTCCTTGGGTAGCGGCAGTGGGGGTCTGGCCTGCCAACAGTCTGAGGGGGCATGGTCTGGCTTCCAGATTTAAAAGGTTGAGAACCCCTGCTCTAACTCAGTCCAGCATCAACTGAAGATCTGCAAGGCTGGTGGCCAGCAACACTGTCATCCGTGTATCAGATGTTATTCAGGTATTCCCCAGTGCCAGCATTTGGCTTTTGCCTCAAAACCCATTTTTCTAGCAGTTTTTTTTTTAATCCATGTTTATACCAGAGTGAGCAATTAGGTCTCGGTCCTTCTGTTTTAATTATCTAAAATTACCCCAGAGATGGTTTGGTGGCTGCTCAGAGACATTGTGGGAAATCAAAATGACAGCTGTCAGCCCTCACTACAGCGAAGCTACTAACATCGTTGGTGTCAAAATGGGGATGCCTTGCAGAGCCTTCTTCAGACCTTGAACTTAGACTGAGAAGCAGCTGAAAAACTATATAAACCTTTAAAAATAAATGAACACTAACGAGCATCCCAATATGTTGATTAAACGTCGCTCCCGTCAGGCATAGCCACCACACCTCATGCAAAAGGTATAGCAACAAGGCAAACAAAAGACTTGTGCCACCTTAGAGATTAACAGATTTCTTCTGCTGTGTGTTTTTGCAGATCACATCATAATAAAATATTTTAGTCTTTAAAGGTGTTACCACTCTTTTCATCTGTGCTCTTCTATCCTTGCGGGGAAAAAAACATTCATAAAGAATTTGGTATTGGTAGAGAGGGACACCTTGTGGCCATCTCATGAGCTGACATCTTATACTCAGAGGCTGAAAAGTCCAACAGAAGTGATAGTAGGACTTTTGGTAGTGTTGCCTAGGGTTGGCCGAAGTGTTAACATGCTAGTCAAAGTCTCAAGGAATTGCTGCACCTCTTGCATTTAGTGACTCTGGCCCTCAGCCTATTCATGGTCCTCCAGGTAACATAGGGGAGGTCAGGTTTCTCAGGCATAATCTCATTTAAGGTTATTCCTTATCCACCAAACTCCTTCCTCCATCTTCTAATTTGATTTTGCTCTTGTGTATCCTTAAGAGGGTTTGTTCTTGTCATAAAGCTCTTTCTGGATCTAAGCTGGTGAATTTGAGGCTCATATCCTTTCAGAGGGTGTTGAGGGTAATTTTCCTGCTTAGTTCTCTCATTGTCCGCTGCTACTTCTCTCCTTATCTTAGGTGGAGTGATACCAAAAAGAGGATATACAGTATTTTCTCAGATGGTAAGGCTTGAACAGCCAATTCCAATTCTCAGTAGTTGCTGACCTGGCAACTCTTGGTTTTGGCTGAATTTTGAATCCAATTTTTAAAAAAAGTAAATATTTGCAACGAATAATGAGAAAAGTATATGCCACCTATTCTGCTGGGCAGTTCAATGGTTTAAAATGGTTTGCAGCTTTAAAAGATTGAGAGTTCAACTCCCTTCACCCACAGCACTGTCAGGTTCTGTGCTACAGCGTGTAAGATCAGAACAATCCTGGCAGGACCTTCAGCTAAATAAACTACTAGTGCTACAGCATAGGTTTAGCAATAGTTGTAACATTATTCTTATTTACTAATTTTACTACTCCTTATCTCTGAGCAGAAATGCTCCTTTTTAACTTCTGTCTCTTGATATATTTTAGGTACCCTCATTTTAACTTCTGTTCCTTTTGCTGTTCTATGCTGGTCTTGGACCATAATTTTGATTTGATTTGAACAGGGGTCAGACTTAATGAATTATCGGATCCCTTCCAGTTCTGCAACTCTTAAGATGACAACAAGTACAATGACACATAGCAAGTTAGCCCAAACATCTTTGGGGATAGCTTGAAAACATTCTCATGCAAGCTTCTTAACATTTCTAAGCTCTGGCAAGATGGCACAAGGAGTGATGGGTGGACCCACACAGTGCTGGGTCTGAGGAATTGGGACTCACAAAGGGTAATGGAATCACAGAGGTGGGAGAATAAGTCCTTGGAGTAGAACTCAGATCAAGACATAGGGCAGTAATTGCGAACCTTTTAGAGGCTGAGAGCTCAAACTACAACCCCAAACCCACTTTATCGCAAAGTGCCAATATGGTGAGGCGAACTCTGCTGGGGGTGGAAAAAGTGCTCCCATTGGGAAGAGGGGCAGGTGAACTCTGTGCTGAAGAGAGGGAGGAAGTTCTCCCATTGGGCTGCTGGGCAGAGGGATGGGGCGAACTCTGTGTTGGGGGGAGGGAGGAAGTGCTCCCATTGGGGTGCTGGGCAGAAGGGTGGGGTGAACTCTAATAGGGAGATGGCACACATGCCCACAGAGGGGGCTTTGAGTACCCCCTCTAGCATGCGTGCCGTAGGTTTGCCACCACTGACATAGGGCATTTGTTGTCAAATGTAGAGGTAATAAAAAGGTATTACGCCACTATGCCAGCTTTTCCTCCTTTCCAAATTATTTTTGGCAGTAAATAAATGGAAGAAGCAGTAGAGAAGCAGAGGAGTTGATGTCCAGGCCCACTGGAAGAAAAAGTATGTGTTTGGGGGGAAATTGTCACCTGGAAGCAACTGCGATTACTGCTTATATTTTGTTTGCTTGTACTTAAATTTATATCATGCCTTTCCCCCACTGAGTTCAAAGTGATGCACCTGACTCTTATTTCCCCCCCCCACACACACACACTTTGTTCTCACAACAAACTTATGAGATAGGCCATGTTGTGAGAAAAGGTGGCCAGTGTTCCGTGGCTCACTGGAATTTTTCAGTCTGTGTTAAGATGGAATGTAACAATGTAACCCAATGTATTGCAACAGTTACGATGAGCTACCGCTGCCTCTAGATGGTATAGAGAGGCAGCTGATAGCGATCTATACACATGATACAAGTTAACCAATTACAGCCAGCTGCGGGAAATATTCCTGCCACAGGTAAACCTGATGAAGAACGCCGTGCGTCACAATGATGTCACGGAGACAGTAACCAAAGAGCAACAGTGTAACCAGTTTCAAATGTACCATGCTGTATAAAAGGAGCTGCGCCTCCGCCATTACCTCATGTTCAGATTGCTTACTCTACCATAAAGATGTGTTTGGCCTTATGAATGCTGCCTACCGCGTATCAATACCGCGTATCAATCTGCAAACATCAAATTGGCGACGAGGATGGGATGTGGCTCCCCGAAGTTATAAGATATCCAACCTCGATGTCAATGACGCCGAATCATGGGAGCTGTACGAGTGTCAGTTCAGGCACGCCATGGATACCGAGGGCATCGAGGACGAGAAGAAGATGCGGTCTTGCCTCCTCGCACAGATAGGTCTACCGGCACTAAGGCTCCTCATCAATCTACTTGCACAGAGGAAGGTTGATTTGGTCCTGCTCCCACAGATCCTCATGACTCTACGCGAACATTTCCAGCCGGCCGTGTCCATCTTCCTCTTCCTGGCCAGGGTAGCCTTCCACAGGAGAGACCAGCAGCCGGGTGAATCGGTGGCTGATTACGCGGCGGCCCTTAGGGCAGCAGCCGCCCCTTGCTGCTGGGAGAACCTGGAAATATCCCTGAGGGACCAGCTGTTGTGCGGTCTGAGGGATGAAGAAGTCCAGCGAATGCTGATGATCCGCGAGCACCTTTCGTTCCAGACCGTCCTAAGGGAGGCTCAGGTGGCTGAAATGGCGAGGTCCAGCGTCAAAACCTTCCAAACAAAAAAATGCTGCAGCGGAAGGGCCACGGGCAGCCATTCAGGCCGCATGGCGCTCGCCCCGACCTCCAGCGAGCCCCCCATAATCTTCAGAGGCCTTTGCTCCAGCAGCTTCCTGCTCCAGTGAGGACGACGACATCCAAAAGGTCCAGAAGAAGACAACCGAGGCAAGCGCCAGCAACAAGGAGGGCCGCCGATGCGATGGCTGTGGAGCATCCCATGACCGAAAGAAGTGTCTGTTCCGGAAAGCCGAGTGCCACAATTACGGACGAAGAGGCCACATCGCCAAAGCGTGCAGGCGGCGGCGGAGAGGAGACCGAGAGTCGGCAGACCAGCCACGACGGAGGGCCAATGGCATCGGAAAGGTTTCCGACGACGACGCAACGGTGAACCGTGTGTCTCTGGCACACCAATGTTTCTTTGTTGACGTACTGTTGCAAGGGGTCCCAGTTAGGATGGAGGTGGACTCGGGCTCGTCCTACTCCATTATCTCCCAAAAGGAATTTTTGCGCATTCCCCCCAAGACGCGCCCAAAACTTAAGGCACTCAAGTCTAATTTACGGGATGTGCGAGGCTACGGAATTACGGTTTTGGGGTGGGGATTTTATGGTCAAGTTCAAGGGGTTCATGGAGAAACTGCCCCTAGTGGTCCTCAAACAATGGTCCTGTTGCCTCCTGGGGACTCAGTGGTTCGCTCCCCTGGGAATTGAACTGTTCAGCATTAATGCCGTCGAAACTGACCCCGTGCGGGATGTGTGCAACGCACACCCAGCTGTTTTTGAGAAGGGCCTCAGGACATACAGGGGGGGGCCCAGGCTCGTTCGACCTGGACCCAGAAATCCGACCCATCAGGCTCAAGCCACGGAAGGTGCCATTTGCCCTCAAGGACAAGATCGAGGCGGAACTGGACAAACTGGTGGGCCAGGGGATTTTGGTTCCGGTGGACTCTGCGGAGTGGGAAACTCCTATTGTTACGGCAATGAAAGCAAATGGGCAGGTTCGAATTTGCACCGACTATAAGTGCACAATTAACAAGGCGATTCACCCTAATGCGTACCCGGTGCCGGTAGTGAGCCACTTGTTAGCAACCTTGCATGGGGGTAAATGTTTTGCAAAGCTTGACCTAGCACAAGCCTATCAACAGCTCACAGTCACGCCTACTGCCGCGGCTGCGCAAACCATTGTAACGCACAAAGGTGCCTTCAAGGTAACACGCCTACAGTTTGGCGTGAACTCAGCCCCCGGGATTTTCCAGTCATTGGTAAAATGACTTCTCAAGGGTCTCCCCTTGAGAATATAGCAACTGACATAGAGACTTTACACTGACTTAATATAGCAATTAACATAGAGACTGTGATTTAGAGTGTGATAATATGCATGATAATATGTTGTTTAAACTGTTTTAAACTTTTAAAACTGTGATATGATGTATGATGCGAGGAAAAAAATGGCGTAGAAACCGGCAAACCATGCCACAAAGCTTGCCAAGAGAACCCTATTGACCAAAACAAAAGGCAAAACAAAGGAGCAGGCTAGGTGATACAGGATGCTTAACACCACAGAGTGGAGGAAGGGGAGGGACAGGAAGGAGGGAGGAGGAATGCAATGTTGTAAGGAGCAATACTGCATAGGGACATGGAATGTGAGATCAATGAACCAAGGTAAACTAGCAGTGGTAAAAAATGAGATGGAAAGAATAAGCATTGACATCTTCGGAATCAGTGAGCTAAAATGGACAGGGATGGGCGAATTCAGCTCTGAAAACCATCACATCTACTACTGTGGACAAGAAAACCTTAGAAGACATGGAGTAGCCATAATTGTCAATAAAAGAGTGAGAAGAGCAGTAATGGGATACAACCTCAAAAATGACAGAATGATGTCAGTAAGAATTCAGGGCAAACCCTTCAATGTTACTGTGATCCAAATATACGCACCAACCACGGGTGCAGATGAAGCCACAGTGGACCAGTTCTATGAGGACTTACAACACCTCATAGAACAAACACCAAGAAATGATGTCCAAATTATTTTAGGAGACTGGAATGCCAAAGTAGGCAATCAAAAAGTGGAGGGAATAACAGGCAAGTTCGGTCTTGGAACACAGAATGAAGCAGGGCAAAGATTGATAGAGTTCTGCCAAGAGAACCACTGGTCATAGCAAACACCCTCTTCCAGCAACACAAGAGGCGACTTTACACATGGACATCACCAGATGGCCAACACCGAAACCAGATTGACTACATACTCTGCAGTCAAAGATGGAGAACCTCCATACAGTCAGCAAAAACAAGACCCGGAGCAGACTGTGGCTCAGATCACAACCTACTGATTGCAAAATTCAGGCTTAGACTAAAGAAAATAGGGAAAACAAAGAGACCAGACAGATATCACCTAGACAGCATCCCTAAAGAATACACGGTGGAGGTGATGAACAGATTCAATGGCTTAGACGCAATAGATAGAGTGCCAGAAGAATTATGGACAGAGATGAGGGACATCATGCAGGAAGCAGCAAAGAAAACCATACCAAAAGAAAAGAAGAGTAAGAAAGCAAAGTGGTTGTCTGATGAGGCTCTTAAAATAGCAGAGGAAAGAAGGAACGCAAAAGTCAAAGGAGAAAGGAAAAAATACAATCTTTTGAACACAGAATTTCAAAGAAAAGCAAGGAGAGATAAGGAAAACTACCTAAAAGAACAGTGCAAAGAAATGGAGGAAAACAACAAAAGAGGCAGAACCAGAGACCTTTTCAAAAAAATCCGGGAAATCAAGGGAACATTTAAAGAAAAAATGACCATGATAAGGGACAAAGACGGAAAGGAGCTAGCTGATGCAGAAGAGATTAAGAAAAGATGGAAAGAGTACACAGAGGAACTCTACAAAAAGGAACTCAACACTCCTGATAGTCACAATGATGAAGAATTTGAACCTGAGCCAGACATCCTGGAGAGTGAAGTCAGAAAGGCCCTAAAGAGCACTGCAAACAACAAAGCTAGTGGAGATGATGGTATCCCAGTTGAATTTTTCAAAGCTCTAAAAGATGATGGCATCAAATTACTGCATTCAATATGCCAGCAGATTTGGAAAACAAAACAGTGGCCACAGGACTGGAAAAGATCAGTATATGTTCCAATCCCAAAAAAGGGCAATGCCAAAGAATGCTCAAATTATCGAACAATTGCGCTCATCCCACACGCCAGCAAGGTGATGCTCAAGATAATACAGGATAGACTTCAGCAGCATGTGGAAAGAGAATTACCAGAGGTGCAGGCTGGTTTCAGAAGAGGCAGGGGGACTAGAGACCACATTGCCAACATACGTTGGATCATGGAGAAAACAAAGGAATACCAGAAACAAGTTTACTTTTGCTTTATTGACTTCACTAAGGCATTTGATTGTGTGGATCACAACAAGATGTGGCAAGTGATTAAAGAGATGGGAATACCAGAGCACCTCATATGCCTCCTGAGAAATCTGTACATGAACCAAGAAGCAACAGTTAGGACAGAACACGGAATGACAGAGTGGTTTGGAATAGGAAAAGGAGTAAGACAAGGCTGCATTTTGTCACCCTGCTTATTCAACTTATACACAGAGCACATAATGCGCAATGCAGGGATGGAAGAATCACAATATGGGATCAAAATTGCTGGGAGAAACATCAACAATCTGAGATATGCAGACGACACCACCCTAATGGCAGAAAGTGAGGAAGACCTAAAGAATCTCTTGATCGGTTTGAAGGAAGAGAGTGCAAAAGCTGGCTTGAGACTCAATATCAAGAAAACCAAGATAATGGCAACAGGCCCAATCAGTTCCTGGAAAATAGATGGGGAAGAAGTAGAAGCAGTGACAGATTTTACATTCTTAGGATCTAAGATCACTGCAGATGGGGATTGCAGCCATGAAATAAAAAGGCGACTGATTCTTGGGAGACAAGCTATGAGAAACCTGGGGAACATAGTGGAAAGCAGAGACATCACATTGCAAACAAAAATTAGAATAGTCAAAGCAATGGTATTCCCAGTGGTAATGTACGGATGTGAGAGCTGGACAATTAGGAAAGCTGAACGCAGAAGAATAGATGCCTTTGAAATGTGGTGTTGGAGGAGAGTTTTGAGGGTACCCTGGACAGCGAGGAGAACAAATAGGTCAATCTTAGAAGAAATCAACACTGACTGCTCATTGGAAGGTCAAATAGTAAAGATGAGGCTAAAATACTTTGGGCATCAAATGAGAAGGGAGGATTCACTTGAGAAGGCCGTGATGTTGGGAAAGGTGGAGGGCAAAAGAAGAAGGGGGAGGCCAAGGATGAGATGGATAGATGGTATTGTAGACACAATGGACACAGAACTGGGAGGACTGAGGGGGATGGTGGAGGACGGAGGCGCCTGGAGAACCATGGTCCATAGGGTCGCAAAGGGTCGGAATCGACTGTGCGACTGAACAACAACAAGGGTCTCCCCGGGGTCCTCCCCTACTTTGATGATGTATTGATAACAGCGGGAAGTGAGGGGGAACTCACCAAAAGACTGGATAAAGTCGTGACTGTGTTCAAGAAAGCGGGGCTGAGATTGAGGCATGATAAATATGTGTTTTTGGCGAGGGAGGTTGAATTCCTAGGGTTTAAAATAACCCCCGATGGTGTTAAGCCCTCCGATTCAAAGGTTGCAGCTGTTCGAAACACCCCTCACCCCACCGCGAAACCAGAGCTGCAGTCATTCCTAGGGCTCCTAAACTTCTATCATTCCTTCTTGCCAAGGAAAGCATCCGTAGCGGAGCCACTGCATCATCTCTTAAAGAAAGATGCAGTTTGGCAGTGGGGAGACAGCCAGGAGAAGGCATTCAAAGAGTTGAAGCAGCTCCTCTCCTCTGAGGTGATTTTAACCCATTTCGACCCCAAGAAGCCAGTAGTATTAGTGTGTGATGCTTCACCAGTGGGGGTGGGAGCGGTGCTGTGCCATGTGTTGGAAAACGGGCGGGAAGCCCTGGTAGCCTTTTATTCCAGGTCACTCTCCAAGGTGGAGCGCAATTACGCGCAAACAGATAGGGAGGCTTTCGCTATAGTCGCTGGAACAAAGAAATTCCACAATTTCCTCTACGGTCGGGGATTCACCGTTGTCACCGACCACAAGCCTCTACTGGGGATTTTCACCATGAACAAGCCCACACCCCAGATTTTGTCCCTGAGAATGCTGCGGTGGGCAATTTTTTTAAATGCTTATCAGTACACACTGGTCCACCGCCTGGGCAAAGAGATCAGCCATGCTGATGTGCTCTCCTGGTCCCCCCTCCCAGGGCTAGGGAAAGCAGACTGTGAGGTGGAGGGAGATCACCAAGTGTTGCTGATCGAATCCCTCGACTCCCCGCCAATATGGCCTGCAGACCTCGCCAAGGCTACAGCGAAGGACAAGGTTCTGTCCCAAGTAATCATATGGGTAAAGAAGGGTTGCCTTCTCTGGGGCCAGCGGGTGGTCATTCCTGAGGCGCTACACGCAAGAGTGCTCAAGTTGCTGCATACCAGCCACCCGGGAATCGTGCGCTCAAAGGCTTTGGCCAGGAGCTACTTCTGGTGGCCCCAGATAGATGCAGATATTGAACAATTGGTGGGGACATGCGAGAACTGCCAGAGTTCTCTACCCGAGGAGTCCCGACTTCCTCACAGAGAATGGGACATGGCCCGCGGACCATGGTCTCAATTACATATCGACTTTGCTGGCCCGTTCCGAGGCTCTATGTTCCTCCTCGTGGTCGATTCCTTCTCCAAGTGGTTAGAGGTTATACCAATGTCCAACACCTCCTCAGCTGCAACGATCAAACAGTTGCACAAGGTGTTCATTTGTTTCGGACTGCCCGATGTACTTGTCTGACAACGGCAGTACCTTCACGTCTGCCGAATTCCAGGCATTCCTAGAGAGAAATGCCATTCGGCACATCACCTCAGCCCCTTTCCATCCCGCTACTAACGGGCAAGTAATTAAAGAGATGGGAATACCAGAGCACCTCATATGCCTCCTGAGAAATCTGTACATGAACCAAGAAGCAACAGTTAGGACAGAACATGGAATAACAGAGTGGTTTGGAATAGGAAAAGGAGTAAGACAAGGCTGCATTTTGTCACCATGCTTATTCAACCTATACACAGAGCACATAATGCGCAGTGCAGGGATGGAGGAATCACAATATGGGATTAAAATCGCTGGGAGAAACATCAATAATCTGAGATATGCAGACGATACCACCCTAATGGCAGAAAATGAGGAAGACCTAAAGAATCTCTTGATTGGGCTGAAGGAGGAGAGTGCAAAAGCTGGCTTGAGACTCAATATCAAGAAAACCAAGATAATGGCAACAGGCCCCATCAGTTCCTGGAAAATAGACGGGGAAGAAGTAGAAGCAGTGACAGATTTTACTTTCTTAGGATCAAAGATCACTGCAGATGGGGATTGCAGCCATGAAATAAAAAGGCGACTGATTCTTGGGAGACAAGCGATGAGAAACCTGGGGAACATAGTGAAAAGCAGAGACATTACATTGCAAACAAAAATTAGAATAGTCAAAGCAATGTTTTTCCCAGTAGTAATGTATGGATGTGAGAGCTGGACAATTAGGAAGGCTGAACGCAGAAGAATAGATGCCTTTGAAATGTGGTGTTGGAGGAGGGTTTTGAGAGTCCCCTGGACAGCGAGGAGAACAAATAGGTCAATCTTAGAAGAAATTAACCCTGACTGCTCATTGGAAGGTCAAATAGTAAAGATGAAGCTAAAATACTTTGGACATCAAATGAGAAGGGAGGATTCACTTGAGAAGGCATTGATGTTGGGAAAGGTGGAGGGCAAAAGAAGAAGGGGGAGGCCAAGGATGAGATGGCTAGATGGTATTGTAGACACAATGGCTAGATGGGATCATAGACACAATGGGCACAGAGCTGGGAGGGTTGAGGGGGATGGTAGAGGACAGAGGCGCCTGGAGGAAAATGGTCCATGGGGTCGCAAAGGGTCGGAGTCGACTGTGCGACTGAACAACAACAACTAACGGGCAGGTTGAACGCCAAGTGCGTACCACCAAAGAAGCGCTTCGGCATATGGGTCCCGGGTATTTGAACCTGCAACTGTGCCAGTTCCTCATCTGTTACCGGGCTACTCCCCTGGCATCCGATCTATCGCCTGCAGAGATCCTAATGTGCAGGAGACTGGTAACCCTTTTTGATCGGTTGGATTCGACCAGGGTGGAGGAGAAAGGGAGGAATATTGAGATAGGAAGCACAAAAGTATTTGCAGTAGGGGACCCGGTGCATTGCAGAAACTATGTGGCCAACGACCCAGCTTGGGTCCCAGGGGTTGTGATCAAACAGACCAGGCCAGTATCATACAAAGTAGAAACCAGAGCGGGTCTACTGTGGAGAAGACACGCTGACCAACTCAGACGGCGGGTTGCAGACACCCAGGGGGAGGTCAGTCAGGGGGACAGAAGCAACCAGGGAGTAGACAACACGGGTGAATCAATGTTAGGGTCCTCCCCCACTCACTTATTCCAAGGGGAAGAAACAGGGTACTCCCCACAAGGGGACTCCCACAGAGACACAGAGTACCTTCCGCCCCACAGCAGAGGTGCATGTACAAACCCGTGTCCTTTGCACCCACCAGGGAGGGAAGAGCCCAATGATTTAGTGTTTGATTTTCGGGACCGAGGGGAGTTTGCAGAGTGGTCCCCCACCCGTCCGAGCGAGAAGCGGGTTTTAAGTTAGTCCCGAGTACCCCCGGTCCTCCGGCCTTTGAGTCCACCCCTTCCCAAACAGCGACACAAGCACCCATGGAGCCGCCTGCTGCACGGAGTGACAGGCGGGACTCAGCATTAAGGTATTCCTCCTTGCTACCGAGTTTCGAGTTAGGAAGGTCCTCAGCTGCTGCGGGGACAAAGCAAGGGTTCAAGTCACAGCTGTTTGTTCCTTTCTCGCCCTCGAGTTCGCAAACAGAACAGTGTTCCCGACAGGCAGTTAACGAGTCTTGTTTTCCCATTACAGGACAAGAGTCTGCGGAACACAGAGCCCCTGGTTCACCTGAGCTCGGCCAAGCCGCCGTACGGCCCAAGCGAACATGCAGGAAACCACAATGGTTAAGGGACTTTGTCCCATCCTAGGGTGGGGGAGTGTTATGTATAGAATACTCTGCCTTTAAGATGGAATGTAACAATGTAACCCAATGTATTGCAACAGTTACAACGAGCTACCGTTGCCTCTAGATGGTATCGAGAGGCAGCTGATAGCGATCTACACACATGGTACAAGTTAACCAATTACAGCCAACCACGGGAAATATTCCTGCCATAGGGAAACCTGATGAAGAATGCCGTGCGTCACAATGATGTCATGGAGACAGAAACCAATGAGCAACCGTGTAACCAGTTTCAAATGTACCATGCTGTATAAAAGGAGCTGCGCCTCCGCCATTACCTCATGTTCAGATTGCTTACTCTACAATAAAGATGTGTTTGGCCTTATGAATGCTGCCTACCGCGTATCAATCTGCAAACATCAAAGTCTGACACACTAACATCTAAATCCCTCATTTTACTATTTCTGGGCCTGAGTGTAGGCGAAAATGGAAGCATCTTAGTTCTTCTTGCACTTCCCTGTATTTAAAAGTCTAAATTATAAACGCTATTCCTTGTCCAGTGAGCAACTTTTTCCATCGTCTAATTTGGTTTTGCTCTTGCGTACCCTCAAGGATGTTTGTCCTTGCCATAAGAGAAGCAGCAGTGGCAGCTGTGTCGGCTGGCCTGGGCGGTGGAGAGTCTCTCCCTCCCGCCCTCTCCAGGTCCTGTTCGGGGTGCCCCAGCGCTGAGACGCCAACATCGCTGGTGAGAAGCAGCAGCAACAGTTGTGTCAGCTGGGCGGTGGAGAGCCCCTCCCACTCCCACCTTTTTTCCGGGTTTTCATTCTAATTAGAACTTCAGTAGTTGCTGGAATGTCAGCATTTATGTTTTCTTTTGGACTTGCCTGGGGATGGGGTGAGTGGAGTAGGGAATTGCTGAACCGTTTTTATTCCATTCTCTCTATTGTATGTTGTACTTGATTTTGCATTTAATTTGTATATTTAATTTATGACTTCTGTTGTTGTTGTTCAGTCGCACAGTCGATTCCGACCCTTTGCGACCCTATAGACCATTGTTCTCCAGGCGCCTCTGTCCTCCACCATCCCCCTCAGCACTCCCAGTTCTGTACCCATTGTGTCTACAATCCCATCTAGCCATCTCATCTTTGGCCTCCCCCTTCTTCTTTTGCCCTCCACCTTTCCCAACATCAAGGCCTTCTCAAGCGAATCCTCCCTTCTCATTTGATGTCCAAAGTACTTTAGCTTCGTCTTTACTATTAGACCTTCCAATGAGCAGTCAGGGTTGATTTCTTCTAAGATTGACCTATTTGTTCTCCTCGCTGTCCAGGGTACTCTCAAAACTCTTCTCCAACACCACATCTCAAAGGCATCTATTCTTCTGCGTTCAGCTTTCCTTATTGTCCAGCTCTCGCATCCGTACATTACCACTGGGAATACCATTGCTTTGACTATTCTAATTTTTGTTTGTAATGTGATATCTCTGCTTTTCACTATGTTCCCCAGGTTTCTCATGGCTTGTCTCCCAAGAATCATTCGCCTTTTTATTTCATGGCTGCAATCTCCATCTGCAGTGATCTTTGATCCTAAGAATGTAAAATCTGTCACTGCTTCTACTTCTTCCCCATCTATTTTCCAGGAACTGATGGGGCCTGTTGCCATTATCTTGGTTTTCTTGATATTGAGTCTCAGGCCAGCTTTTGCACTCTCCTCCTTCAATCCAATCAAGAGGTTCTTTAGGTCTTCCTCACTTTCTGCCATTAGGGTGGTATCGTCTGCATATCTCAGATTGTTGATGTTTCTCCCAGCAATTTTAATCCCATATTGTGATTCCTCCATCCCTGCACTGCGCATTATGTGCTCTGTGTATAGGTTGAATAAGCATGGTGACAAAATGCAGCCTTGTCTTACTCCTTTTCCTATTCCAAACCACTCTGTCATTCCGTGTTCTGTCCTAACTGTTGCTTCTTGGTTCATGTACAGATTTCTCAGGAGACATATGAGGTGCTCTGGTATTCCCATCTCTTTAATTACTTGCCACATCTTGTTGTGGTCTACACAGTCAAATGCCTTAGTGTAGTCAATAAAACAAAAGTAAACTTGTTTCTGGTATTCCTTTGTTTTCTCCATGATCCAACGTATGTTGGCAATGTGGTCTCTAGTCCCCCTACCTCTTCTGAAACCGGCCTGCACCTCTGGTAGTTCTCTCTCCACATGTTGTTGAAGTCTATCCTGTATTATCTTGAGCATCACCTTGCTGGCGTGTGGGATGAGTGCAATTGTTCGATAATTTGAGCATTCTTTGGCATTGCCCTTTTTTGGGATTGGGACGTATACTGATCTTTTCCAATCCTGTGGCCACTGTTTTGTTTTCCAAATTTGCTGGCATATTGAATGTAGTAATTTGACGCCATCATCTTTTAGAGCTTTGAAAAATTCAACTGGGATACCATCATCTCCACTAGCTTTGTTGTTTGCAGTGCTCTTTAGGGCCTTTATGACTTCGCTCTCCAGAGCGAGTTCAATTTTTTTATCATTGTGATTATCAGGAGTGTTGAGGTCCTTTTTGTAAAGTTCCTCTGTGTACTCTTTCCATCTTTTCTTAATCTCTTCTGCATCAGCTAGCTCTTTTCCGTCTTTGTCCCTTATCATGGTCATTTTTGCTTTAAATGTTCCCTTTATTTCCCAAATTTTTCTGAAGAGATCTCTAGTCCTGCCTCTTTTGTTGTTTTCCTCCATTTCTTTGCACTGTTCTTTTAGGTAGTTTTCCTTATCTCTCCTTGCTTTTCTTTGAAATTCTGTGTTCAAAAGATTGTATTTTTTCCTTACTCTTTTGACTTTTGCATTCCTTCTTTCCTCTGCTATTTTAAGAGCCTCATCAAACAACCATTTTGCTTTCTTATGCTTCTTTTCTTTTGGTATGGTTTTCTTTGCTGCTTCCTGCATGATGTCCCTTATCTCTGTCCATAGTTCTTCTGGCACTCTGTCTATTGAGTCTAGGCCATTATATCTGTTCATCACCTCCACCGTGTATTCTTTAGGGATACTTTCTAGGTGATATCTGTCTGGTCTCCTTGTTTTCCCTATTTTCTTTAGTCTTAACCTGAATTTTGCGATCAGTAGGTTGTGATCTGAGCCACAGTCTGCTCCGGGTCTTGTTTTTGCTGACTGTATGGAGGTTCTCCATCTTTGGCTGCAGAGTATGTAGTCAATTTGGTTTCGGTGTTGGCCATCTGGTGATGTCCATGTGTAATGTCGCCTCTTGTGTTGCTGGAAGAGAGTGTTTGCTATGACCAGTGCGTTCTCTTGGCAGAACTCTATCAATCTTTGCCCTGCTTCATTCTGTGTTCCAAGACCAAATTTGCCTGTTATTCCCTCCACTTTTTGATTTCCTACTTTGGCATTCCAGTCTCCTAATATAATTTGGACATCATTTCTTGGTGTCTGTTCTATGAGGTGTTCTAGGTCCTCATAGAACTGGTCCATTGTGGCTTCATCTGCACCAGTGGTTGGTGCGTATATTTGAATCACAGTGACATTGAAGGGTTTGCCTTGAATTCTGACTGACATCATTCTGTCATTTTTGAGGTTGTATCCCATTACTGCTTTTCTCACTCTTTTATTGACAATTATGGCTACTCCATTTCTTCTAAGGTTTTCTTGCCCACAGTAGTAGATATGATGGTTTCCAGAGCTGAATTCACCCATCCCTGTCCATTTTAGCTCACTGATGCCCAAGATGTCAATGCTTATTCTTTCCATCTCATTTTTTACCACTTCCAGTTTACCTTGGTTCATTGATCTCACATTCCATGTCCCTATGCAGTATTGTTCCTTGCAACATTGCATTTCTCCCCCCTCTTTCCTGTCCCTCCCCTTCCTCCGCTCTGTGGTGTTAAGCATCCTGTATCACCTAGCCTGCCCCTTTGTTTTGCCTTTTGTTTTGGTCAATAGGGTTCTCTTGGCAAGTTTTGTGGCGTGGTTTGCCGGTTTCTACGCCATTTTCCCCCCTCATACAGTTTATCACAGTTTTAAAAAGTGTAGAACATTTTAAACAACATATTATCATGCATATTATTACACTTTAAACACAGTCTCTATGTCAGTTGCTATATTAAGTCGGCATAAAGTCTTTATGTGAGTTATTATATTAAGTCATCAAAATTTTTGCATGTCAGCTACTTATCCTTTGCATGGGGCTCTGAGTCTTGCCCCCTGGTTTTCCTCCTCTGCCTTCTTCCCTTCTGTCAATTGGTCCTCTCCTTCGGCGCTCCGTTGGTGCCAGGCAGCTGGGGATGGCTGCGCCCGGGCTTGGAAGGGCTCGCGGTGGGGCAAATGGCTGGCCTCCCCCCGCCCGGCTGGTCCTCCTCCTCTTCCCTGGCCCGGCTGGAGATGGCTGCACCCGGGCTCGGAAGGGCTCGCGGTGGGGCAGATGGCTGGCCTCCCCCCGCCCGGCTGGTCCTCCTCCTCTTCCCTGGCCCGGCTGGAGATGGCTGCACCCGGGCTCGGAAGGGCTCGCGGTGGGGCAGATGGCTGGCCTCCCCCCGCCCAGCTGGTCCTCCTCCTCTTCCCTGGCCCGGCTGGAGATGGCTGCGCCCGGGCTCGGAAGGGCTCGCGGTGGGGCTAAAGGCTGGCCTCCCCCCGCCCGGCTGGTCCTCCTCCTCTTCCCTGGCCCGGCTGGAGATGGCTGCGCCCGTGCTCGGAAGGGCTCGCGGTGGGGCAGATGGCTGGCCTCCCCCCGCCCAGCTGGTCCTCCTCCTCTTCCCTGGCCCGGCTGGAGATGGCTGCGCCCGGGCTCGGAAGTGCTCGCGGTGGGGTGAATGGCTGGCCTCCCCCCGCCCGGCTGGTCCTCCTCCTCTTCCCTGGCCCGGCTGGAGATGGCTGCGCCCGTGCTCGGAAGGGCTCATGGTGGGGCAGATGGCTGGCCTCCCCCCGCCCAGCTGGTCCTCCTCTTCCCTGGCCCGGCTGGAGATGGCTGCGCCCGGGCTCGGAAGGGCTCGCGGTGGGGCGAATGGCTGGCCTCCCCCCGCCCGGCTGGTCCTCCTCCTCTTCCCTGGCCCGGCTGGAGATGGCTGCGCCCGGGCTCGGAAGGGCTCACGGTGGGGCAGATGGCTGGCCTCCCCCCGCCCAGCTGGTCCTCCTCCTCTTCCCTGGCCCGGCTGGAGATAGCTGCGCCCGGGCTCGGAAGGGCTCGCGGTGGGGCGAAAGGCTGGCCTCCCCCCGCCCGGCTGGTCCTCCTCCTCTTCCCTGGCCCGGCTGGAGATGGCTGCGCCCGGGCTCGGAAGGGCTCGCGGTTATGACTTCTGTTATGCTGTAATTTTTAATATTGTATTCTTATGATTGTATTTTGTTGTTTGTAGCCGCTTTGAGTCGCCCATTGGGCTGAGAAAAGCGGGATATAAATAAAAATATTATTATTATTATTTATAAAGCTCTTCCTGGATCTGAGCAGGCGGACTTGAGGCACACATCCATTCAGAGGATGTTGAGGGGTATTCGCTTGCTATAATAATAATTTCATGTCAGAAATTATTGTGAGTTGAAAGGGTTTTTGTAGGAGAAACTCTGCTCAGGGGCGATCTGAATGAGGCTCCTTTCATGTCCCCAAGAGCTGGGACAGAGACGGGCACTCAATCCGTCATGCAGTACCCAGGTCTCGAACTGCTGACTTGGCCTTCCAGCTAACAAGGTGAGCTTATTAATCACTGAGCCACCGCAACTCTTGTTCTGTTACTTAGTATTGAAAGAACTGGAAAAGCTCATCAAGTGTAAGGATGCATTAATGGAGACTAAAATCAAGATAATCTACACCAGGGGCTCCCAACCTAATGCCCATGGGCTGGATCTGGCCCATGGTGCCATTTCATGTGGCTCCCACCCCCTCCAAAGGCATTCGAGAACCAAAACGGCTGCCCCTTTGAAGCTGTTGAGACAAAATGGCTACCCCATTGTGTAGGCAGGGCAAAATGGCCAAACTGAGAGAGTGTGACCTAGCCCCTGTAGTGATATGATTAGCATGACCCAAGATCATACAAAAATCATATAGTATATTATTTAATATAAAGGGTTTGCAATCCGTTGGGGTAGAGAAGGGATTTTTCTCTGAGGAGTTTTTAATGGTATGCCCTTAGCTCAAAACAGCTTATCAGGCGGGTGAGTCACAACAGGCTAGAATTCTTGACTAATTAAGCAGGGTAAACAAACCTATGCTTTTAACTGACTAAAGGGCAACCCTTGACTTGGGCCAGGCTAATCCCCATTGTTTCACGTGTATGCTCTAAAGATTAACCAACTGGTTCCATGACTTTTCCGGGAACCTTTGGTCAGGAAATCTTCCTGTCAACACTGGCTAGGCAATTATAGCCTGTTAGTTATTAAGGCACATAAACAACTAGTCTCTAGTTAATTAGTAGAATAGCCACGATGCTGTTTTTCCATTATAAAAATGCTGTTGAAAATAAAATTGTCAGCTGTCAACCCTGATCCATGAATTCTGACTCATTCCTTCTCTCCACTGGGTAAGGCTCACAGCATCAGGCCCCTGGCTTGAAAAGGTTGGGAACCCCTGATCTACACCCATGTATTCCCAATCACTATGTATGAGTGTGAGAGCTGGACAGGAAATTAATTGATTAATTTGAAGTATGGTGCTGAAGAACAGCTGTTCAAGATACCTTTGATTGCCAGAAAAACGAAAAAGTCAGTGCTAGAGCAAATCAGTCCTGAGCTATCTCTGGAGGCAAAAATGATGAAGCTGAGACTGTTCTGGGAACATCATGAGGAGGAAAGATTCTTCAGGAAAAAAACAATAATTTTGGGAAAAGTTAAAAACAGGAGGAAAAGAAGTAGACAAAACATGAGATGGATAGAGTCCCTAAGAAAAACACAGTCTTGAGTTTACAAGGGCAGAGTCGGCTATTTTGGACAGGACATTTTGGAGATCTCTCATTTATAGTGTCACCATAGAGAGTTGAAAATTTGATGCCATGTAATAAGACACTTGTAGGAGGAAATCCTGATACCATGAAAATGCCCAAGCAGAGATACGGTCCAGCCGGCTGCTTGAGGAGATCTCTCACGAACAACCCCAACCAGTATCTTTTATTGCCAAAATTCAGCAGCAGATAAGAATACAGAAACAATAGTGCATTCAGTAGAAAGGGAGCAAAATGGGTTGCATAGTGAACAATAGAGAGTATTGAGCCGAACGTACATTCGACATACATTGTTTCTAACATTAGGATACCGTGTGAGAATCATGCAAGCTACAGTACGTGCCTGATTGGTTAGAGCAGCTAAGGTAGCATATTAGCCTCGTGAAACCTGCATGATCAGTCTCTCCATAGCAGAAGCTTAGACCTTAATTACTGACATTCTTTCAGGGAAATATTGAAACATAGAAAAGGGATGCAGGACATCTCTCGGGAGTAACTCATAAGGCAAACAGGAGTGTTTGCACTCTCATGAACTTGGTTTATGGTTCATCCCTATCAGATTCACACATCACACACACACACACCCCAATATTCCAACAGACACTGTTTGATGACCGGACGGATGGTCAGCTGTTCAAGACCCCAGTGCTGTGCAACAGAGTGAGCTCCCGTCGCTTGTCCCAGCTCCTGCCAACCTAGCTGTTTGAAAGCAAGATATTGAAATTAGTTAAATAGGTACTGCTTTGGCAGGAAAGGTATCAGTATTCCATGTGCTACAGCATCTAGTTATGCCTGCCATACGACCACAGAAATGTCTGCAAACACAGATAGCACTGGCTTGTTAGCTGTAAACCAGGGGTTCCCAACCTTTTCAAGCCGGGGGCTGGGTCATGCTCTCTCAGTCAGCTTCAAGGGCTGGATGGCCATTTTGCCCTGCCTGCCAATGGGGGTGGCCATTTTGTCCCAACATCTTCAAAGGGGTGGCCATTTTGTTTCCCAAATGCCCTTGGATGGGTGGAGGGTCCCCTTTAGAAGAATGCTAAAGACTTGGCTATGCCAGCGGGTGTGGGGCACGGCATGTGTGGCTCCACTACTGAACCATGCTGGCTGGTTTAGCCCATGCGGGGGATTCTTATTGTCCTGGTAATCCTGTTTTTTAACGTGGGTGGAGGGAGGGTAAGGGTAGTTTTAAGTGGTAAAATTGTTAGTTTTATGTATTTTAACTGGGATTTTAGCTGGGATTTTTTAGGCAATCGTTTTTAGCTGTAAATGTTTTAATTAGTTTTGTATTGTATTTTTCCGTGTTGTTTGGCCGCCCTGAGTGGTGCTTGCACCAGGAGGGCAAGGTAAAAATAAATTAAATAAATAAATAAATAAATAAATAATGGTGCCATGAGCCAGATCTGGCCCACGGGCCTTAGGTTGAGAACCCCTGCTGTAAACAGTGAGGAGCACCCACCCCCTAGATTTGGATATGACTGGCTTTCGAGCAAAGGAGGCCTTTACCTTTTCCTAATAAGAACAAATTGCAGTTCTTTTAACTGCAATTTTTAAATAACTGATGGGGTGCGGCGGGGTAATTTTGGTGTTTATTAAGGGTTTTTAAGGGTTTTTTTTACTGTTTTAAAACTGTAATGTTTTATATTACTGTTGTAATGCCGCCCAGAGTCGCTCATTAGAATTGGGCGGCAGTATATAAATTTAAATAATAAATAAATAAACAAACTCTTGAACTAAATGGGCTTTATTCCTTCTGATCACAAACGGCACTGAATTTGCCGAGGGGTCCTTCCATTTGCCGTCTAGCAAAGTGGCTTTCTCAAGCTCTGACGGAGGCTTTTCATGTCCTTATTGATTCTTATCACCTGTCTCAGAATCTCGTTTTTCCTATCTGGACCTGAAAATAAGCCACAACACCTTTAAATTAGCTCGGCAGGCCTCCTCAAATGCCTATGAAAGGAAGACAAGTCAAAACGTCTCCCGCCAGCATGGATCCTGCTGGGTGGCTTGAAACTTTGCAGGGAGTGGGCAGGAGAGAAATATCTATCTCAGATTATTGAAGTGACAGCGTGGGAAACACGCTAACAAGGAGCTGACAGCCAGCATCCAAAATCAGACACCCGGCTATTAAAACCTTGCAATTTCCTCGAGCTAATGGGATTTTATTGAGCTCTGTATTGTATTTACACTCAAGGAGGGAGGGAGCAGAGAAATTAAGGAGGATGGTCTCTTCTGCGGGCACATCTGGGGTGAAATTGCCCATTTCTCCCTATTTTTCCCAGAAGTGCTGCGGTTTTGGAAGGAATGACTCTGTCTAGGCTGACTCTGTTATTCTCAATGCCGGGTGGTTCTTCATTTCCCCAGGGTGCAAAGTGGCTGCCGGCCAGTGTGTGGTGCCTTTGGGTTTGCCATCATCTCTTGCTTCCTGGAACTCATTAGGGGAATCCCAGAGGCCCACTTTGTGTCTCGGTTGACTCTGCTTCCTTCTCTTCTCAACTGGAAACGGCGCTCTCTCCTTGGATGCCCCATTAAATTTTAAACATATCTTTTGAGGCTGAAACTTTGTGTTGCCTGAAGGACCGGACCCAGTTCCCTGATAAGAGCTTAGAAAAGTTAGGTCTCCCTTGCTCGAAAGCCAGTCGTATCCGACTGTAGGGGACAAGTGACAGGAGCTCACTCTGTTGCACAGCACTGGGGTCTCGAACAGCTGACCATCCGGTCATCAAACTCAGTGTCTTATTACGTGGCATCAAATTTCCAACACTCTATGGCAGGGGTCAGCAAGCTTGGCTCTCCAGATGTTCTTGAACTTCAATTACCAGAAGCCCTGATCAGCAGGTGTGCTGACTTGGGCTTCTGGTAATTGAAGTCCAAGAACACCTGGAGAGCCAAGTTTGCTGACCCCTGCTCTATGGTGATCCTATAAATAAGATATCTCCAAAATGTCCTGTCCAAAATAGCTCTGACTCTACCCTTGCAAACTCAAGACTGTATTTCTCTTAAAGACTCTATCCATCTCATGTTTCTTCTTCTTCTCCTGTTTTTTACCTTCTCCAAAAAAAAAAATTTCCCTCTGGAGAATCTTTCCTCCTCATGACGTTCCCAAAACAGAACAGTCTCAGCATCAGTGCAGTAAGGTATCGAACTCGAACCTTCCAGTCTTCAAGTTCAGCATCTTAACCACTTGAGCCACTACAGTCCCTTTAAAAGAAAAACGAAAACCCATTTAAAAAATGGAAACCCAATAGTGGAGGTCCTGGGTTGATTTGCATTGACTTTTATGTCATTTGGTGAACATAAATAGAATAAAATATAAATCACCCAATCTCAATCCTGTAGCATTTCCATATTTTTTACCAGTGTAGCTGCACCATTACTGATCCAGAGTGAACATCTGGAGAACATTAATCACTCAGTCACCATCTTAAATGCTAAGCCACCTAATTCCTATGTTTTGTGCTATCAAGTCATTTCACATTGTCTGTGAGTTTCCATAGCCAAGAGGAGACTTGAACCAGGTCTCCTGTGGCAAACAAGCCATCCACCAACAGACTGCCTCTCAGTCTGTTGCATATTTTGGCACAATTAATGCCCTTTTTATTCTTGGCCGCAAAAACCATCAGGAAGGGGCAGTGGTAAATAATTCCTTGTAGATCTCACATACTGAGATGTTGGAGTTGCCAGTAATGCAAAGTAACTTGATAGCACAAAACTGTGGTGGGTCAGTGGTTAAGAAGCTCACCTTGTTAGCCAGAAGGTCGGCAAGTCGGCAGTTCAAGACCCGAGTACAGTGATACCTCATACAACGTCCAAACTTGGTTCCACAAGTTTGATTTTGCTGGATTAAGTGGGAGTGTAACTTTCTACTCCCAGTGTCTGGGATAAGATTGATAATAGCCACAAATGTTGGTTCCACAAGTTTGGACTTTATACGGATTTGGACTTTGTATGAGGCATGCAAAATCCTAGCCGTGATGCCTCATACAACGTCCAAATCCTTGCCACGATGCCTTGTACAACGTCGTTTCCATAGAGATACATTGTACTGTAACAGCACAGACTTCAGAGCAAAGCCAAGGAAACAGACAGGAAACTGACAGAACTTTAAGAAATCTTTGTCTAAAGGCTAAATACATTACAAAAACATTTCAAACAACCCTGATTGTCCAAGAACCTGAAGAATGCTGCAAAAATCCCAGGAATGCTTCTAGAAATTCTGATGATTTTTTTTAAAAAAAATCCAAAATCACGCTCAAAACCACTCCTAAACACTCTTTGCCTCGTGCAAAACCCACAAGAGCAATGGATGCATGTGTCCTGCCTTCCATACTGCCCAGGCACAATGCAACCTGGGGAAAACCCCAATGCCTCATACAAAGTTGCAGCAACTTTGTACGAGGCAACTTTTTTCAAAGAATTAGGTGATGTTGTATGAATTCGATGTTGTATGAAGCGGACTTTGTATGAGGTATTACTGTACTGCATGACACAATGAGCACTTGTCTCTGTCCCAGCCCCTGCCAACCTTGTAGTTCGAAAGCAAGAAATTGCAAGTGGATAAATAGGGACCACTTTGGTGGGAAATGATCTTGGGGACATGAAAGGAGCCTCATTCTAGTGTCTCCTGAGCGGAGTTCCTCCAGCAAAAAATCCTTTCAACCCAAAAAGCATCTTTGTATGCTTCTGACATGATTTAAAACAACAACAACAACAAAACACTCCGTGCATTACTTAGCTGGCATCCCTCCATCAAAATTCACCCTATGTATTAACTCTTCAACATCCAGTTTGAGAAGGTGGGTTTCTATTTGTGGCTATTATCAATCTTATCCCAGACACTGGGAGTAGAAAGTTACACTCCCACTTAATCCAGCAAAATCAATATGTTAAAGTTCTTAATATTATTAAAATAAAGAGGTTGTGAGTTTGATCCTAACCAGGGATCAAGGTTGACTCAGCTTTCCATCCTTCCAAGGTCGGTAAAATGAGTGCCCAGCATGTTGTGGGCAAAAACTCTAATGACCTTGTGCACCACCACTATGGGCCAGTATATAAGTGCAATTGCTAATTTCTAACTTCTAATTTGCATTGGCTCAAGTGGTTAAGATGCTGAATTTGAAGACTGGAAGGTCGGATTTTGAGACCCGAGTACTGCATGGGTTGAGCGCCTGACTCTGTCCCAGCTTCTGCCAACCTAGCAGTACGAAAGCAAGAAATTGCAAGTAGATACAGGTGACACTCGGAAAATTAGAATATCGTGCAAATGTTCATTCATTTCACTTAAAAGGTGAAACAGATATGTGAGATAGACTCACTACATGCAAAGCGAGAGATGTCATGCCTTAATTTGTTATAATTGTGATGATCATGGCGTACAGCGTACATATGATTATGGGGTACATGAGATGGGTTGGGGTTTTCATAAGCTGTAAGCCATAAGCATCAATATTGTAACAAAGTAAGGCTTGAACTATCTCGCTTTGCATGTAATGAGTCTCTCTCATATATTTGTTTCACCTTTTAAGTTGCATTACTGAACTGAATGAACATTTGCACGATATTCTAATTTTCCAAGTTTCACCTGTAAATAGGGACCCCTTTGGTGGGAAGGTAAACAGCATTCCGTGCACTTCAGTGTCTAGTCATGCCTGCCACATGTCCACAGAAACATCTGCAGATGCAGACAGTGCTGGCTCTTCGGCTTTGAAACAGATGAGCACTGAACCCTAGAGTCAGATACGACTGGCTGTCGAGCAAGGGAAACCTTTACCTTTAACTTTAATTTGCTAAAATCAATTTCTAGGCTCAGCAGCAAATGGTCACAATTAAACAGACCTGGTTTGAGTCACTTGAAGCTGGAAGCTGATACAGTAGAAAAACCATCAAGAGACTAGCCTGGAAGTCGATTCTAATCACATTTATTCAGAAACAAACCCTATCGGTTGGCTATACAGCTCTGAGGCTATCCACGTTTTCAGGTTGTGTTTTTTGACTCTGGATTTTAGAACCCATCCCACGGCTTCAGGGGAAAACAATTCCACTCTCAGAGCATTTGCTTTTGTTCTCTGTGCTCAGGGGATTTTCAATAACAGCTGAAAACATGGAGGCCTTTCAAGACCATAGGGCTAATGGGGATGATCTTGGAGCCTGGCAGGCCAGGAACCGACTGGAGAGGAAAACGGTCTAAGTGCTTGGATGGGCATAAAGGGGCCAGAAGGAGAGCTGTCTTTAATTGCCTTTAAGAGAAGTCAATAAAACTTGGTTCGAGGGAGTGGAGTTTAGTGTTGTCTCTTTGTTCTGCTCCAGGTTTATAAAATGTATTGAGGGCATCCCAAAAGATTCTGCATAAGGTAAAACCACTAGGTGGCTCAGTGGTTAAGAAGATCACCTTGTTAGCTGGAAGGCTGGCAAGTCGGCAGTTCCAGACCCAGGTACCGCATGACAGATTGAGTGCCTGTCTCTGTCCCCAGCTCTTGGGGACATGAAAGGACCCTCATTCAGATATTCCCCGAGCGGAGTTTCTCCAGCAAAACTCCTTTCAACCCAGGATAATTTCTGACACGAAATTATTATTATCTAGGGAAAAGTATAACGGGAAAGGTCTCCTGTGCTCGAAAGCCATTTGTGTCTGACTCTACGGGGCTTTGTTCATCTCCCTTTACAGCCAAAGAGCCAGCGCCATGGTCATGTGGCAGGCATGACTAGATGCTGGAGTGCATGGGACACTGTTACCTTTACCACCAAAGTGGTACCTATCTATCTACAGTACTTGCAATTTCTTGCTTTCAAAGTGCTAGGTTGGCAAGAGCAGGAACTGATGACGGGCGCTCACTCCACTGCACAGCACTTGGTTCTCGAACTGCTGATCTACTGACCTTCCAGTTGTCAAGGACAAGAAGCCACTGCTCACTACAAAAATATTCTAGTTCAGCATCCATAGAGTTAAAAAGATGGTTAACAGCCTAAAGCAGGGGTTCCCAACTTAAGGCCCTTGAGCCAGATCCAGTCTGTGGCACCATTTAATGTCCCCCACCACCCCTCCAAGGGAATTCGAGAAACAAAATTGCCACCCTTTGAAGCTGTTGGGACAAGATGGCCACTCCCATCATGCAGGCAGGGCAAAATGGCCATCTGGCCCTCGAAGCTGACTAAGAGAACATAACCCGGCCCCCAGCTTGAAAAGGTTGGGAACCCCTGGTCTAAAGCAGAGCTCCTGGTGTTAAAGCAGAATGCAAAAGAGAACTAAATTGCCCAATAAAGACCAGATGCCAGAGCACATGGAATGCCATTAACTTCCCTGCTGTAGCAGTAACTATTAATCTAGTTGCAATTTCTTGCTTTCAAACTGCTTGGTTGGCAGGAAAGGGACTATAGAGTGCCCCAAATCAACCAGGAGCTAGGAAAAGCTAATTTTCCAGGCCTAAAATCCCAAAATACTTCAGTCAACACAGCCGCTGTAACCTTCCCATGCTCTGAATATAACCCATTTGAGACCTGGTTACTTGAGAGACCATCTTTTCCTTTATGGATGGATTTGATATTTTTGATTGTCCAAGGAGACCGCAACTCTTTCTGCCACGTCAATAGAAGATCCACTCCACAGTCATTCAAAAACAGGACTGCCAGCGTCGTGAGCACCTTTTCCATGAGATATTCATATTCATGAGATATTCTTCCCTCATATGGACAACACATTTCAACAATCTCTCTGTTTTTAAGATCATACCGTTGAAAAATTATTTAAATTTTGCAATCTCTCCTGTGACGATCAATCTGTCATCAATTTCATGGACGTTATATCTGTTGTACGTTGTACATTTCTTTATTGACATACACTGCTTTGAACTCTTCAGAGGGAGCTCATAAAGTTTTGTAAATAAATGACACACACACACACACACACACACACATTTCAAGTGTATGACTTCTGTATCACTCAGTGTAGCCTTGGGTTAGTCTTAAACAAAACTTGTAAGAAAGTTACCCATAGATCTAGGCACTCCATGTTCCAGCGCAAGGGAAAGAATAAGAACAATAACATCTTTTGGTCTTTGGACTTTACTCCCTTAGCACAACAAATCAAGAAAACCATATTTCAACATTGGCACATACTGGATTCTGTTTCTGGGTGTAAAGACAAGCCTATGATCGGGTTCCGTAAGACCAGAAACATGGCTGGAATTTTATCCAGAACTGATTGCTTACCTGCACAAGTATCCTCTTCTACATTACCTGTTGGGCATCATTCTTGCGGACACTGCAAGTTTTGCCGATACATGTGGAGAACGGATGAGATTGCCATTCCGAGTAGTACTTTTAGACTACAATTATTCCGGTTCTGCAATTGTAATTCACGTGACGTCGTGTACATTATCATCTGTTCCTGTGATCTTGCTTATGTGGGTCAGTCTTCCAGACCGTTGAAAACCAGATTAGGGGAACATCTTTCTCGTATTCGCAATAATGTGATTACAGCTCCTCTGGTTTCTCATTTCATTGATAAGAACCATGCCCTTACTGATCTTAAGGTTGCTGTACTTGAATTATTTTCCCCTCACCAGTTCCATACCATCGACAAAGAACGCTTCTTATTACAACGTGAAGCATTTTACAGTCACCGTTTTTCCACCTTATATCCATCGGGGTTAAACACAGATCAGGACTACTCTGCCTTCCTCTAGCTTTTGTACTACTCTTGTATGTCAGTTTCCTCGTCTTCTTTCTCTTTAAATGTGGCACTCATGGTTAATCATTGTGCAACTGTGAATTACTGTCATTGTTTCCACATGAGTTCTCCCGGGAACTATATGTAGCAGCCACATGCTAAGTTTTCTTAACGCTCTCACCCCCTATGAGAATACTTCTAGAGGTGATTTATAGCGCGTTTTTACAGGTACTGCTGTTATGTTATTTATTTTGCTTGTACATATGTTTGGATATGGTGCTCTTTACATGAATGTATTTGTAGTCCATGATGAGGTCTTGGTCTTCTTGTGTTGCAGATCTTGATAAAGAGTCGAAATATCTTTTACCGGAAGGATATCGACCTGTTTCGCTACAGCGATGTTGTTCTTCCTGTTTACTTGCATAGCCCTCCTGGCTGTTCTATTGTGTACTTTGTGACCTGTTTTCACTGCAACGACGTTGTTCGTCTATTTTACTTGCATAGCCCTCCCGGCTGCTTCATTGCATACCTTGTACCTCTCCTCTCGCCAGTCTTAGCCTTCTATATGGATTTTTGACATGGACTTTTCGAATTGTACTTAGGAACTTGTCCCCTTTACATATGAACTTCTGGTCATGATTTTTATATGGACTTTATTTACTAGGCTCCTCAGTCACGATTTTTTACATATTTAGATTTTCATAGAGACTCTACAGTTGTTGTTACATGCATTTTGGCTTCCAGCCACTTGATCTTCTACTGCTGTGTGCCTAGTCTGTATTATATTTGAACCAGTTCTCGTTATATGTGTTTTACTGTGTTTTCACTTTGCTAATACTCTAATTGGCTTGATTACGTTTTGATATTTGTGATATATTAAATTTCTTCCACTTGCTATATATACATATACTCTTGTTTCTACGTTGGGTGTACCTCCTCCTTCCTCCCCCTTCAACCCCATATTAGTCAACATGGTCATTGACCAAATCACCAAAGAAGCTTAACTCATAATTAGAAGGCAATAGTATGTTTTCCGTGTATAAATGGGGTTCCTTCAGAGCTGCATGCCAGATAATTCAGATTGGTAAATGAAGTCTGTGTTAACTCCTGATAACCAGTCACAGTGGGGTGGGGTGGCTTACTAGTTAAGTTACGGACACATTTTACTTCCGCTTCCAGGAGCGGCAAGGGTGGTGTGGGCCAGATGAATTGGTGTCAGGGGCCAGATATGACCCATGGGCCGTAGTATGGGCACCCCTGATCTAAGAGGACCTTCCCCTAGAGTGCACCATCACATTGGTATCCCATGGGACTTGTGCAGCCAAATGTTTCTTTGTGAGCTGCATTCGAAAGCCCTGTCCCGGCCCCCATAAATTAACAAACGATTGATTTTTCCCATTAGCAGAGGCAGGGCTAAGCTGAGGCGATGCATTTTGAACTAAGGCATGTTAAATAATTCAAGAGGTAAAATGACAAAGCTCATATTGGGGTTTTGGGGAGGGGGAGGGAGGGAAGAGCCACAAACATTTTTTTTCTAGCTCTTTTCTCTGTAAAAGATTCGAGGACAAGGTCATACAGATATTCTGTCTCGCTCTGTCTGGCTGCAAGGAGAAATGGCCAAGCCGTCAAGGTTGGGATTCAAAGATGTTTAGCAACAAGTGAATGCTTAGCTTCTTTTTAGCCAACAGACTGTACCGACTGAGCTGTCATACAATTCTGTGTCCCTCTAAGACAGGGGTTCCCAACCTTTTCAGGCTGGGGGCCGGGTCACGCTCTCTCAGTCAGCTTCGAGGGCCGAATGGCCATTTTGCTCTGCCTGCATGATGGGGGTGGCCGTTTTGTCCCAACAGCTTCAAAGGGGTGGCCATTTTGTTTCTCAAATGCCCTTGGAGGGGTGAGGGGCCACATGAAATGGCACCGTGGGTCAGATCCAGCCCACGGGCCTTAGGCTGGGAACCCCTGCTCCAACACTTTGAGCTATGAATTCTGTGCGCTCTTAAAATTTGCACATGCCATGGTTTAGTGGTTAAGATGCTGAGCTTGACAACAAGAAACTTAGGTCAGCAGTTCAAGCCCCGAGTGCTGTGTGATGGAGTGAGCTCCCGTCATCTGTCCCAGCTCCTGCCAACTTAGCAGTTGAAAAATAAGAAATTGCAAGTAGGTAAATAGGTACCACTTCAGTGGTAAAGGTAACAGCATTCCATGACCCCTGGTGTCTAGTTATGCTTGCCACATGACCATGGGAGGGGAGAAGGCAAAAAGATTTCCCCAGTGGCAGAATACAGGGCCATAGCCAGGATTCTAGATATGGGTGGGTGAATATTTTTTCAGGATGGGCAACAAAGCCTCTTTTCAATGCATTCCTATGGGGAACCACGCTTTGCCAGGGTGGGCAAACTGCTAACTCAGGGTGGGCCATGCTCTCTCTGGCCTCCCTCTGGCTACAGTCCTGGCAGAATATTAGTCCTAGAAACCACTGACACTGGGAAATTCTGAGTAGTGTGGCTTTGTGGCTCATGTGGGTCTCTTATCTGGATACATTCTTGACAGATATTTAAAGAATGGTTTTGCCAGTTCCACACACACACACCACATGAGTTTTCATGACTAACGGGGATTCAAACCCATCTCTCCCGAATCCTAGTCCATCACTCTATCCTTATTTCATCCAAGGGAGCTGATATCTCTCCCAAATAGGCATATTTTATATTTATTTTTCTGTGCTATATTACTGTTGGCACCTGGATCTGGCAATTCTGAAAAGCTGCATGGAGAGCAGAGAGCCTTTTAAACTTGGTTTAAAAAAATTAGAAATCTAAATCAGGGGTACCCAACGGGCACCATTTCATGTGCCCGTCACCCCTCCAAGGGCATTTGAGAAACAAAATGCTCACCCCCTTTGAAGCTGTTGGGACAAAATGGCTACCCCCATTGTGCAGGCAGGGCAAAATGGCCATCTGGCCCTCGAAGCTGACTGAGAGAGTGTGATCCAGCCCCCGGGTTGAAAAGGTTGGGAGCCCCTGATCTAGGTCATTATAAGTGTATATTCTCTTGCACAGAAGTTGGGGTTGAGCTTTCGCTTGGTAGGGAAGAATAGACTTTGTATACAGAATATGGCTAGTTACGGAAGAATTTCTCAGCCCCCAAGACAGTAGAAGGATCACTGCCTTAAAAGTGCTACAGTGAACCCCCGATTAACAACGCGTTCAAATAACGTCATTTTTGATTAACAACGCTACTGACGCACCACACGTGATCTCCAGCACAATGACAAAAAAATCGTTGTGCGAATTTTGACGGTTTTTTAAATGTCATTGTGCGAATAACAGTGTTTTTTTGTTGTTCTGCAGGAGATCTCCCATAGGAAACCGCATAACAACGTTTTCTGCATAACGATGCTACTTGGGGAACCAAGTAACGTTATGTGAGGGTCTACTGTACTACAGTATTTCCACTTCCTCAAAGTACCCTCCTAGAATTTGCACTTTAAAAGTATTTTTCTTCCCAAATTAAAGACATTCATTGCAAGTCCATTCCCCAGAGCAGTTCCTCCTCCTACCCCCAAATTTTGATTCCTAAACATTTTACCAGAAGGACCCAAAGGTGGGACATTGTTGATCCTGGAATTTCAGTTCCTTGGATCCTGTTTTTGATGTGAACACCTACTCTAGTTGCAACTAACTGTGCTAGACACCTCCTGGGCTCCCTTAAAACTCAAGGGGGAAACTTAATTTGAAGATGTGTATTGAAGCCCTTGTATCCGAGAATGCATTTTTCCCAGAAGCAGGAAAAATGCCACTGGCGTGAATTTGATTAAGGTGGATCCCAGCTTGCCATGAAGTGACCCACACATTGTGATCACAGAGCCATCTCCTGCAGCATGTATGAAATGAGGCATGCAGGATTTAACACCGGGACTGCAATGGACCACCACAACCTTGAGGATATGGACAAGGTGCGCCTTCACAGCCAGTCCATCTGGCATGGCCTCTTCCGCCTCTATGACCGAACTTGGGAATCAGAGTTCTTCCTCTATTCATTTTACCGTTGGGCCCAATAGGATGGTTTCCAGTGGCATTTCCTCCACTGAGGGGACCATCACCCCACCTAAAGGGGCTCATCTGCCCGTAGCCATTGGCCCCTTTGGGGAATCAGATTATTTACCACCGCCCAACACTTGGCATTGAGTCGCTGGCTGTAGGGTCTACTCAATTAACGTAGCGGGATGTCTAACCAGCATGGAACTAGGAGGCTACAGGCCAAATAGCTGGGGGGTCAAAAATAATCCACTCTTATTTTAGGACTTCCTTAGTAATCGTGGCTCTGTCTGGTATCTTTAGAAATACACCTTTGGGGTTAGAGGCATGGTTCCATGCTGGCTGGGTAACTCTGTGGTTGAGGCATGGTTAGGAGTTTGATTCCCCACTGTTTCTCACAGAAGAACCAGATTGTGTTGTTTTGGATAAGCAGGGGGCATGCAGAAGGAGAGAATGGCCAACCATTTCTGTGTACTCCCTACCTAGAAAACCGTAAAAAGGGTTACCATAAGTCAGAAATTATCTGATGGCATGCAATTAATAACTGAGTGGAAGAAAATGTCAATGCCCTTCCCTGACTTACCGTAGAACACAAAAAAGAACCTGGGAACCTGTCTTATACGTATTCATAAATTTGAGTCATCTAGCTCAGTGGTTAAGAAGCTCGTCTTGTTAGCTGAAAGCCTGGCAATTCATCACTTCGAGACCTGGGTACTACATGATGGATTGAGTGCCGTCTCTGTCTCAGCTCCTGCCAGCCTAACAGATCGGGGAAAGGATCTTGGGGACATGAAAGGAGCCTCATTCGGGTGTCCCCCGAGTGGAGTTTCTCCAGCAAAAATGCTTTCAACCCAGAAATATTATTATTATTATTATTATTATTATTATTATTATTATTATTATTATTATTATTATTATTATTATTATTATTATTATTATTATTATTATTATTATTATTATTATTATTATTATTATTATTATTATTATTATTATTATTATTTACAAGCCACAGCAAACAAGATAACAATGCTGAATTTTGTATCATAAATCACTAGTCGAACACTTCCCAAGCGTCTAGGACTACATGATGTGATGTATCGGTGAATTATGCAGGTAGATCCCAGTAGGGTGGCCTTCTGCAGCTGACTAAAGGTGATTTTGTCAACTCCAATTGTTTCTAAATGTTTGCCTAGATCTTTAGGCACAGCGCCCAGTGTGCCAATTACCACTGGGACCACCTGATATCGGATGTTTTTTTCCAGTTGTTTCTCATTAATTCTGCTGTCACCAGGTATTATTATTATTATTATTATTATTATTATTATTATTATTATTATTATTATTATTATTATTATTATTATTATTATTATTATTATTATTATTATTATTATTATTATTATTATTATTATTATTATTATTATTATTATTATTATTATTATTTTATTTAGATCAGTATTGTCAACTCTGACTTCATAATTTCAGGTGAGCTTTCTAAAGAACATGGAAAGCAACTGTATCAAGTATGGGGGGCTCAGCATAGCTGTGATCTCCACAATCTTCAAATTATTTGTAATTTATAACGGGTCACTAGAGGGCATGAGGGAGCTTATTCAGTATTTATAAAATTCCCTTTAAAAGCAATTTATTTGGTAAAATGGACAGTGTGCAAGCAGATACGTCCTTCCAGGATTCATAGTGCCACTTGGAGGTTTGGAAGAGGGATGGGTATTTCGTGTAATTTGTGTTCTTTCATCAAGTGTAAAAAGAAATCCTCTAAAACAGTGTTCCCCAACCTTTGGGTTTTGGACTTCAATTTCCAGAAGCCTAAATTGGCTGATTAGTGCTTTGGGGAATTGATTTAAGCTTCTGGGAAATGAAGTCCAAAACCCAAAGGTTGGGGAACATTTCTGTAAAAGACACCTGATCCTATTTTTAAAGTGGTGTACAAAAGTTTCATGTTTCTTTTATGTCCTGTCTTTTATGTAACTTTTAAGTGGCCTTCCCCCCCCCCCCCTGTGCTTGACAAATCACCTAGGAAACATTGCAACCAATAAAGTCACAAGAGTTGTCAGTAGCCCATTAGAAACTCTGGACAGGAGTTGGAATTTCAAATCTGTGAAAAGGCTCATGCCCCTTCCAACTCAGTCATGCTATGATTCTACCTACATTGACTTCTTTTGTTGTTGTTCAGTCACACAGTCGATTCCGACCTTTTGCGACCCTATGGACCATTGTTCTCCAGGCACCTCTGTCCTCCACCATCCCCTTCAGCACACCCAGTTCTGTGCCCACTGTGTCTACAATACCATCCAGCCATCTCATCCTTGGCCTCCCCCTTCTTCTTTTGCCCTCCACCTTTCCCAACATCAAGGCCTTCTCAAGAGAATCCTCCCTTCTCATTTGATGTCCAAAGTACTTCAGCTTCTGTTGTGTATTGTTGTTGTTGTTGTTCAGTCGCACAGTCGATTCCGACCCTTTGCGACCCTATGGACCATCGTTCTCCAGGCACCTCTGTCCTCCACCATCCCCCTCAGTCCTCCCAGTTCTGTGCCCATTGTGTCTACAATACCATCTATCCATCTCATCCTTGGCCTCCCCCTTCTTCTTTTGCCCTCCACCTTTCCCAACATCACGGCCTTCTCAAGTGAATCCTCCCTTCTCATTTGATGCCCAAAGTACTATAGCCTCATCTTTACTATTTGGCCTTCCAATGAGCAGTCAGTGTTGATTTCTTCTAAGATTGACCTATTTGTTCTCCTCGCTGTCCAGGGTACCCTCAAAACTCTCCTCCAGCACCACATTTCAAAGGCATCTATTCTTCTGCGTTCAGCTTTCCTAATTGTCCAGCTCTCACATCCGTACATTACCACTGGGAATACCATTGCTTTGACTATTCTAATTTTTGTTTTCAAGGTGATGTCTCTGCTTTTCACCATGTTCCCCAGGTTTTTCATGGCTTGTCTCCCAAGAATCAGTCGCCTTTTTATTTCATGGCTGCAATCTCCATCTGCAGTGATCTTAGATCCTAAGAATGTAAAATCTGTCACTGCTTCTACTTCTTCCCCATCTATTCTCCAGGAACTGATCGGGCCTGTTGCCATTATCTTGGTTTTCTTGATATTGAGTCTCAAGCCAGCTTTTGCACTCTCCTCCTTCAATCCGATCAAGAGATTCTTTAGGTCTTCCTCACTTTCTGCCATTAAGGTGGTGTCGTCTGCATATCTCAGATTGTTGATGTTTCTCCCAGCAATTTTAATCCCATATTGTGATTCCTCCATCCCTGCGTTGCGCATTATGTGCTCTGTGTATAAGTTGAATAAGCAGGGTGACAAAATGCAGCCTTGTCTTACTCCTTTTCCTATTCCAAACCACTCTGTCATTCCGTGTTCTGTCCTAACTGTTGCTTCTTGGTTCCTGTACAGATTTCTCAGGAGGCATATGAGGTGCTCTGGTATTCCCATCTCTTTAATCACTTGCCACATCTTGTTGTGGTCCACACAATCAAAGGCCTTAGTGTAATCAATAAAGCAAAAGTAAACTTGTTTCTGGTATTCCTTTGTTTTCTCCATGATCCAGCGTATGTTGGCAATGTGGTCTCTAGTCCCCCTGCCTCTTCTGAAACCAGCCTGCACCTCTGGTAGTTCTCTTTCCACATGCTGCTGAAGTCTATCCTGTATTATCTTGAGCATCACCTTGCTGGCGTGTGGGATGAGCGCAATTGTTCGATAATTTGAGCATTCTTTGGCATTGCCCTTTTTTGGGATTGGAACATATACTGATCTTTTCCAGTCCTGTGGCCACTGTTTTGTTTTCCAAATCTGCTGGCATATTGAATGCAGTAATTTGATGCCATCATCTTTTAAAGCTTTGAAAAATTCAACTGGGATACCATCATCTCCACTAGCTTTGTTGTTTGCAGTGCTCTTTAGGGCCTTTCTGACTTCACTCTCCAGGATATCTGGCTCAGGTTCAAAATCTTCATCATTGTGACTATCAGGAGTGTTGAGTTCCTTTTTGTAGAGTTCCTCTGTGTACTCTTTCCATCTTTTCTTAATTTCTTCTGCATCAGCTAGCTCCTTTCCGTCTTTGTCCCTTATCATGTTCATTTTTGCTTTAAATGTTCCCTTGATTTCCTGGATTTTTTTGAAAAGGTCTCTGGTTCTGCCTCTTTTGTTGTTTTCCTCCATTTCTTTGCACTGTTCTTTTAGGTAGTTTTCCTTATCTCTCCTTGCTTTTCTTTGAAATTCTGTGTTCAAAAGATTGTATTTTTTCCTTTCTCCTTTGACTTTTGCATTCCTTCTTTCCTCTGCTATTTTAAGAGCCTCATCAGACAACCACTTTGCTTTCTTACTCTTCTTTTCTTTTGGTATGGTTTTCTTTGCTGCTTCCTGCATGATGTCCCTCATCTCTGTCCATAATTCTTCTGGCACTCTGTCTATTGAGTCTAAGCCATTGAATCTGTTCATCACCTCCACAGTGTATTCTTTAGGGATGCTATCTAGGTGATATCTGTCTGGTCTCTTTGTTTTCCTTATTTTCTTTAGTCTAAGCCTGAATTTTGCAACCAGTAGGTTGTGATCTGAGCCACAGTCTGCTCCAGGTCTTGTTTTTGCTGACTGTATGGAGGTTCTCCATCTTTGGCTGCAGAGTATGTAATCAATCTGGTTTCGGTGTTGGCCATCTGGTGATGTCCATGTGTAAAGTCGCCTCTTGTGTTGCTGGAAGAGGGTGTTTGCTATGACCAGTGCGTTCTCTTGGCAGAACTCTATCAGTCTTTGCCCTGCTTCATTCTGTGTTCCAAGACCGAACTTGCCTGTTATTCCCTCCACTTTTTGATTGCCTACTTTGGCATTCCAGTCTCCTAAAATAATTTGGACATCATTTCTTGGTGTTTGTTCTATGAGGTGTTGTAAGTCCTCATAGAACTGGTCCACTGTGGCTTCATCTGCACCCGTGGTTGGTGCGTATATTTGGATCACAGTAACATTGAAGGGTTTGCCCTGAATTCTTACTGACATCATTCTGTCATTTTTGAGGTTGTATCCCATTACTGCTCTTCTCACTCTTTTATTGACAATTATGGCTACTCCATGTCTTCTAAGGTTTTCTTGTCCACAGTAGTAGATGTGATGGTTTCCAGAGCTGAATTCACCCATCCCTGTCCATTTTAGCTCACTGATGCCCAAGATGTCAATGCTTATTCTTTCCATCTCATTTTTTACCACTTCTAGTTTACCTTGGTTCATTGATCTCACATTCCATGTCCCTATGCAGTATTGCTCCTTACAACATTGCATTCCTCCTCCCTCCTTCCTGTCCCTCCCCTTCCTCCACTCTGTGGTGTTAAGCATCCTGTATCACCTAGCCTGCCCCTTTGTTTGCCCCTTTGTTTTGCCTTTTGTTTTGGTCAATAGGGTTCTCTTGGCAAGCTTTGTGGCGTGGTTTGCCGGTTTCTACGCCATGTTTTTTCTCGCATCATACATCATATCACAGTTTAAAAAATTTAAAACAGTTTAAACAACATATTATCATGCATACTTATCACACTCTAAAACACAGTCTCTATGTTAATTGCTATATTAAGTCAGTGTAAAGTCTCTATGTCAGTTGCTATATTAATTCCGCTACATTTTCCACATCAGCTACTTATCCTTGTGTCCTCACTCCCCAGGTGGGGTTGTTGTCTCTGGGCCCCTTGCTCCCGTGACATCGCAGTGGCGAGCAGTGGATGTTTTCCCCGTGGGTCAGCTGTTCCTCTTCCTCTGCCTCTGGCGGCGGTGGTGGATGGTGACTTTTTCCGCCGCCTGCCTGGTCTTCTTCACCACCGGCTGGGGTGGTCTCGCGGCTGCTCCTGGCCGCGGGTAGCCTCCTCACGGTGGCGGCGGCGGTGGATGGTGACTTTTCCCGCCGCCTGGCCGGTCCTCCTCACCCCCGGCTGGGGTGGTCCCGCGGCTGCTCCTGGCCGCGGGCAGCCTCCTCGCGGCGGCGGCGGTGGAGGATCGCGACCTCTCCCGCCGCCTGGCTGGTCCTCCTCACCCCCGGCTGGGGTGGTCCCGCGGCTGCTCCTGGCCGCGGGCAGCCTCCTCGCGGCGGCGGCGGTGGAGGATCGCGACCTCTCCTGCCGCCTGGCTGGTCCTCCTCACCCCCGGCTGGGGTGGTCCTGCGGCTGCTCCTTGCCGCGGGCAGCCTCCTCGCGGCGGCGGCGGTGGAGGATCGCGACCTCTCCCGCCGCCTGGCCGGTCCTCCTCACCCCCGGCTGGGGTGGTCCCGCGGCTGCTCCTTGCCGCGGGCAGCCTCCTCGCGGCGGCGGCGGTGGAGGATCGCGACCTCTCCCGCCGCCTGGCCGGTCCTCCTCACCCCCGGCTGGGGTGGTCCTGCGGCTGCTCCTTGCCGCGGGCAGCCTCCTCGCGGTGGAGGATGTTGTGTATGGAAACACTATATCTTTAAGAATGAATGTAACCACTTCGATGTAAGAATGTAACCTTGTAATGAACACAATGTTTCTCAGCTGCAATGGAACGCGAGCTAGCTACCCATAGAAAGCAGCTGCGAGCGTTCAGCTCACATGGTACAAATTCCCCAATTACTGTCAGCCGTGGGAACATTCCCACCACGGCTATACCTGGTGAAGAAGGGTGTGACTCAGGATGACGTCACGCAGGTGGTGGCCAATGGGCTACCGTGCATCCATATTCAAATGTGTTGTTGCTGTATAAAAGGAGCTGTACCTCCGCCATTACCACATGTTCAGATTGTATACTCTCCAATAAAGATGTGTTTGGCCTCATAGCTGCTGCCTACTGCGTATCAATCTGTAAACATCAAATTGGCGACGAGGATGGGATCATGGCGTCCCACAAGATCAAGTCATACCCATTTGACATCAGTGATCCCGAACAATGGGAGCTGTATGAATGCCAGTTCCGGCATGCGATGGACGTTGCCGGCATCGAAGACAAAGGGAAGATGCGTTCGCATTTCCTAGCCCAGATCGGGTCGGCCACTTTGCGCCTCCTGATAAACCTGCTGGCACCCAGGAAGGTTGACGTGGTTCCAATTGACCACCTCCTGACAACGTTGCGGGAGCATTTCCAGCCGACCGCCTCAATCTTCCCGGCCCGGGCCGCATTCCAGAGGCGAGACCAATGCCCGGGCGAATCAGTATCTGCCTACACGGCGGCCCTCAGGGTAGCAGCCGCCCCCCCCTGCAGTGGGAAGATCTGGAGATATCTCTGAGGGACCGTATGCTGTGCGGCCTGCGGGACGAGGAGGTCCAATGGAAACTGATGACCTGGGACCACCGCCTGACCTTCAATGAGGTCCTGCGGGAGGCTCAGGCGGCTGAGGCAGCGAGGAGTGGAGTCAAAATCTTCAAGGCTAGACCTGCTGCGCTCAAGGGGGCCAAGTCCTCGGTCCAAGCTGCCTGACGTGCACCCCGGCCTCCTACCAGCCCCCCACCATCTTTGGAGCCGTCCGCAGCAGCGGGTTCCTGCTCCAGTGAGAACGACAATGTGCAAAGGGTCAAAAGGCAAGTGGCGAAGAGCCACACCAGCAACAAAGGAGACCGCTGGTGCGACAGTTGCAGGGCGGCTCATGACCGGAAGAAATGCCCTTTCTGAAAGGCCGAGTGCCACAACTGCGGGCGGCGAGGCCACATTGCCAAGGTGTGCAGGCGACGGCGAATGGAGGACAAGGGCCCAGCAGAACAACCTCGACGGAAGGTGGCCTGGATCGGAAAGGTCTCCAATGACGACGCGCCGGCAGTGAACCGCGTGTCCCTGGAGCACCAGCGGGTTTTTGTTGAGGTACTGTTACAAGGGGTCCCGGTTAGGATGGAAATAGACTCGGGGTCGTCATACTCCATCCTATCACAGAAAGAGTTCCTGCGCATTCCCCCAAATGCGCGGCCCAAACTAAGACGAACTTGCCTTGAAGATGTACAGGGTTATGGGATCCAGGTGTTGGGGGTGGGGAACTTCACGGTGAAGTTTAAAAGGTTCATGGAGAAACTGCCCCTAGTAGTTCTTCTACTAGGTGTTCGCCCCCCTGGGAATCGAACTGTCCGGCATAAACACCATCGAGACTGACCCAACACGAGATGTGTGTGACGCACACCCGGCGATTTTCGAAAAAGGGCTCGGGAAGTACAGGGGGGCCCCGGTGTCGTTTGACCTGGACCCAGAAATCCAACCCATCCAGCTCAAGCCAAGAAGAGTTCCCTTCGCCCTCAAGGACAAGATTGAGGCAGAATTGGACAAATTGGTAGGTCAGGGGACTTTGGTTCCAGTGGATTCTGCGGAGTGGGAAATTCCGATTGTTACAGCATTGAAATCTAATGGGGAGGTTAGGATTTGTGCTGATCATAAGTGTACGATTAACAAGATCATTTGGCCCAATGCATATCCAGTGCCGGTAGTTAGCCACTTACTAGCCACTTACACGGGGATAAATGTTTCGCTAAGCTAGATTTGGCGCAGGCGTACCAGCAGCTCACTGTAATGCCAGCTGCCGCTGCTGCGCAAACCATTATCACGCACAAAGGTGCATTCAAGGTAATGCGCCTACAGTTCGGTGTAAATTCGGTCCCCGGGATTTTCCAGTCCCTCGTGGAGCGCCTTTTAAAGGGCCTCCCAGGTGTTCTCCCCTACTTTGACGATGTTTTGATAACTGGGGGGAGCGAATGAGAACTAGCAAAAAGGCTAGACAAGGTCCTAACAGTATTCGAGAGAGTGGGACTTAGGTTGAGGAGGGACAAATGTGTGTTTTTTGTGAGGGAGGTTGAGTTCCTGGGGTTCAGGATAACCCCTGATGGTGTTAAGCCCTCTGAGTCAAAGGTTTTGGCTGTTCAAAATGCCCCTCACCCCACCGTGAAACCAGAGCTGCAGTCATTTCTAGGGCTCCTAAATTTTTACCATTCCTTCTTGCCAAGGAAAGCATCCGTCGCGGAGCCACTGCACAAGTTACTGAAAAAAGATGCGGTTTGGCGGTGGGGAGATAGCCAGGAAAAGGCTTTCAAAGAGCTCAAGTGGCTCCTGTCCTCAGAAGGACTGACCCATTTTGACCCAAGGAAACCTGTAGTCTTGGTCTGTGATGCCTCACCAGTGGGGGTGGGGGCTGTGCTGTGCCACGTGTTGGAAAATGGGCGGGAAGCCCCAGTTGCATTTTACTCCAGGTCACTTTCAAAAGCAGAGCGCAATTACGGGCAAACAGATAGGGAAGCCCTTGCCATAATCGCAGGAACAAAGAAGTTCCACGATTTCCTGTACGGTCGACAGTTCACCATTGTGACTGACCACAAGCCTCTTTTGGGTATTTTCACCACAGGCAAGCCCACACCACAGATTCTGTCCCCCAGAATGCTACGATGGGCCATATTCCTCAACACCTACCAGTATGCACTGGCCCACTGCCCGGGCAAGGAGATCTCCCACACGGATGCGCTTTCCCGGTCCCCCCTCCCCCAGCTGGGAGACCCCGAATGCGAGGTAGAACAGGATCACCAGGTCCTGCTGATCGAGTCTCTCGACTCACCCCCATAGTACCCACAGACCTCGCCACAGCAGTGGACAAAGCTCTGTCCCTAGTCAGTTCCTGGGTTAAGAAAGGGTGGCCCATGACTCCCCCTGCAGAGTAGTTCAAAGCATTCTTCAAATGGAGGGTGGACCTCTCCATAGAGAGGGGCTGCCTCCTCTGGGGCCAATGGGTGGTCATTCCCGAAAAGCTACGACCGAAAGTGCTCAAGCTACTGCATACCAGCCACCCGAGGATCGTACGCTCTAAGGCTCTGGCCAGAAGCTATTTCTGGTGGCCCCAAATAGACGCTGATATAGACCACATGGTGGGCACTTGCGAGAGTTGCCAGAGCTCTCGACCCGAGGAGTCCCGGCTTCCCCACAGAGCATGGGACACAGCCTGTGGCCCATGGTCCCGAGTGCACATCAACTTCATTGGCCTGTTCCGGGGCTCCCTTTTCCTGTTGATAGTAGATTCATATTCCAAGTGGTTGGAGGTCATTCCAATGTCCAACACCTCATCAGCCGCAACAATCAAGCAGTTGCGCAGGGTGTTTAGTTGCTTTGGGTTACCCGATGTGCTGGTCTCCGATAACGCCAGTACCTTCACGTCTGCCGAATTCAAGGCGTTCATCGAGAGGAATGTCATTCGGCACGTCACATCTGCCCTGTTCCACCCCGCCACCAACAGTCAGGTAGAACGCCAGGTGCGGACTACAAAAGATGCACTGCGGCGAGTGGGCCCTGGGGATTTGAACCTCCAACTGTGCCAGTTTCTAATCTGCTATAGGGCAACTCCCCTGGCGTCCGGGCTCTCGCCTGCAGAGCTCCTCATGCGTAGGAAACCCGTAACACTCTTTGATCAGTTGGATCCGACCACGGTGGAGGATGAGGGGAGGAATATAGAAATAGGGAGCACCGAAAGTTTTGCAGCAGGGGAACCGGTGCATTGTAGAAATTACGCGACCTCGGGACCAACATGGGTTCCAGGAGTGGTAATTGAGCAAACGGGGCCGGTGTCATACAGTGTAGAAACCAGTACGGGTCTACTGTGGAGGAGCCACGCTGACCAACTCAGGAGTCGGGTCACCAGTAGCCAGGGGGGGGAGAGCCAACAAGAAGAGTCAATGTTAGGGTCCTCCTCCACCCGTTTATCCCAAGGGGGAGACACAGAGTACCCCTCGAGTACAAATCCGTATCCTTTGGACACACAAGAGGGGGTCGAGACCGATGATTTAGCGGATGAGTTAGACTTTGATTTCCAGTGGTCCACACCCGTCCGAGCGAGAAAAGGGGTTTTTGTTCAGCCCCTGGTAGTACTCCTGGTTCCTTTGTTTTTGAGTTCACCCCCTCACCTCAAGGAGCGAGAAAGGCCACAGGTTCACCTGCAGCTCAAGCGGACAAGCGGGGTGAGACAGCAAGGCTCTCCTCCTCAATCCCAAGGTTCGTGCTGGGGGGGGTCGCCGGCCACCACGGGCAACAGACAGGGATTCACGTCCCAGCTATCTCTCGCGTTTTCCCCTCCGAATTCAAGAGTACAACCATGTTCCCGCCAGACAGCTAATGAGTCCCCTTTTCCCATTGCAGGGCGAGAGTCTGCGGAACACGGAAGCCCTAGTTCCCCCGAGCTCGGCCAAGCAGCCGTACATCCCAGGCGCACATGCGGAAAACCACACCAGTTAAGGGACTTCGTCCCATCCTAGGGGGGAGGAGTGTTGTGTATGGAAACACTATATCTTTAAGAATGAATGTAACCACTTTGATGTAAGAATGTAACCTTGTAATGAACACAATGTTTCTCAGCTGCAATGGAACGCGAGCTAGCCACCCATAGAGGGCAGCTGCGAGCATTCAGCTCACATGGTACAAATTCCCCAATTACTGTCAGCCTCGGGAACGTTCCCGCCACGGCTATACCTGGTGAAGAAGGGCGTGACTCAGGATGACATCACACAGGCGGTGGCCAATGGGCTACCGTGCATCCATATTCAAATGTGTTGTTGCTGTATAAAAGGAGCTGTACCTTCACCATTACCACATGTTCAGATTGTATACCCTCCAATAAAGATGTGTTTGGCCTCATAGCTGCTGCCTACTGCGTATCAATCTGTAATCATCAAAGCTTCATCTTTACTATTTGACCTTCCAATGAGCAGTCAGGGTTGATTTCTTCTAAGATTGACCTATTTGTTCTTCTTGCTGTCCAGGGTACTCTCAAAACTCTCCTCCAACACCACATTTCAAAGGCATCATTCTTCTGCGTTCAGCTTTCCTAATTGTCCAGCTCTCGCATCCGTACATTACCACTGGGAATACCATTGCTTTGACTATTCTAATTTTTTGTTTGCAATGTGATGTCTCTGCTTTTCACTATGTTCCCCAGGTTTCTCATGGTTTGTCTCCCAAGAATCAGTCGCCTTTTTATTTCATGGCTGCAGTCCCCATCTGCTGTGATCTTTGATCCTAAGAATGTAAAATCTGTCACTGCTTCTACTTCTCCACCTATTTTCCATGAACTGACTGGACCTGTTGCTATTATCTTGGTTTTCTTGATATTGAGTCTCAAGCCAGCTTTTGCACTCTCCTTCTTCAGCCCAATCAAGAGATTTTTTAGGTCTTCCTCACTTTCTGCCATTAGGGTGGTGTCGTCTGCATATCTCAGATTGTTGATGTTTCTCCCAGCAATTTTAATCCCATATTTTGATTCCTCCATCCCTGCATTGCGCATTATGTGCTCTATGTATAAGTTGAACAAGCAGGGTGACAAAATGCAGCCTTGTCTTACTCCTTTTCCTATTCCAAACCACTCTGTCATTCCGTGTTCTGTCCTAACTGTTGCTTTTTGGTTCATGTACAGATTTCTCAGGAGGCATATGAGGTGCTCTGGTATTCCCATCTCTTTAATTACTTGCCACATCTTGTTGTGATCTACACAGTCAAATGCCTTAGTGTAGTCAATAAAACAAAAGAAAACTTGTTTCTGGTATTCCTTTGTTTTCTCCATGATCCAACGTATGTTGGCAACGTGGTCTCTAGTCCCCCTGCCTCTTCTGAAACCAGCCTGCACCTCTGGCAATTCTCTCTCCACATGCTGCTGAAGTCTATCCTGTATTATCTTGAGCATCACCTTGCTGGGATGTGGGATGAGTGCAATTATTCGGTAATTTGAGCATTCTTTGGCATTGCCCTTTTTTGGGATTGGGACGTATACTGATCTTTTCCAATCCTGTGGCCACTGTTTTGTTTTCCAAATCTGCTGGCATTTTGAATGCAGTAATTTGACGCCATCATCTTTTAGAGCTTTGAAAAATTCCACTGGGATACCATCATCTCCACTAGCTTTGTTGTTTGCAGTGCTCGTTAGGGCCTTTATGACTTCGCTCTCCAGGATGTCTGGCTCAAGTTCAATTTTTTTCATCATTGTGATTATCAGGAGTGTTGAGGTCCTTTTTGTAGAGTTCCTCTGTGTACTCTTTCCATCTTTTCTTAATCTCTTCTGCATCAGCTAGCTCTTTTCCGTCTTTGTCCCTCATCATGGTCATTTTTTCTTTAAATGTTCCCTTGATTTCCCCGATTTTTTTGAAAAGATCTCTAGTTCTGCCTCTTTTGTTGTTTTCCTCCATTTCTTTGCACTGTTCTTTTAGGTAGTTTTCCTTATCTCTCCTTGCTTTTCTTTGAAATTCTGTGTTCAAATGATTGTATTTTTTTCCTTTCTCTTTTGACTTTTGCATTCCTTCTTTCCTCTGCTATTTTAAGAGCCTAATCAGACAACCACTTTGCTTTCTTACGCTTCTTTTCTTTTGGTATGGTTTTATTAGCTGCTTCCTACATGATGTCCCTCATCTCTGTCCATAATTCTTCTGGCACTCTGTCTATCGAGTCTAGGCCATTATATCTGTTCATCACCTCCACAGTGTATTCTTTAGGGATGCTGTCTAGGTGATATTTGTCTGGTCTCCTTGTTTCCCCTATTTTCTTTAGTCTAAGCCTGGATTTTGCGATCAGTAGGTTGTGATCTGAGCCACAGTCTGCTCCAGGTCTTGTTTTGCTGACTGTATGGAGGTTCTCCATCTTTGGCTGCAGAGTATGTAGTCAATTTGGTTTCGGTGATGTCCATGTGTAAAGTCGCCTCTTGTGTTGCTGGAAGAGAGTGTTTGCTATGACCAGTGCATTGTCTTGGCAGAACTCTATCAATCTTTGCCCTGCTTCATTCTGTACTCCAAGACCAAATTTGCCTGTAATTCCCTCCACTTTTTGATTTCCTACTTTGGCATTCCAGTCTCCTAATATAATTTGGACATCATTTCTTGGTGTCTGTTCTATGAGGTGTTCTAGGTCCTCATAGAACTGATCCACTGTGGCTTCATCTGCACCAGTGGTTGGTGCGTATATTCGGATCACAGTGACATTGAAAGGTTTGCCTTGAATTCTGACTGACATCATTCTGTCATTTTTGAGATTGTATCCCATTACTGCTTTTCTCACTCTTTTATTGACAATTATGCCTACTCCATTTCTTCGAAAGTTTTCTTGTGCACAATAGTAGATATGATGGTTTCCAGAGCTGAATTCGCCCATTCCTGCCCATTTTAGCTCACTGATGCCCAAGATGTCAATGCTTATTCTTTCCATTTCATTTTTTTACCACTTCCAGTTTACCTTGGTTCATTGATCTCACATTCCATGTCTCTATGCAGTATTGTTCCTTGCAATACTGTATTTCTCCTCCCCCTTTCCTGTCCCTCCCCTTCCTCCACTCTGTGGTGCTAAGCATCCTGTATCATCTAACCTGCTCCTTTGTTTTGCCTTTTGTTTTGGTCAATAGGGTTCTCTTGGCAAGCTTTATGGCGTGGTTTGCTGGTTTCTACGCCATTTTCTCCCCTCATACTCTTTATCACAGTTTTAAAAGTTTAGAACATTTTAAACAACATATTACATGCATGTTATCACACTTTAAAACACAGTCTCTATGTGAGTTGCTATATTAAGTCAGTCTAAAGTCTCTATGTGAGTTGCTATATTAAGTCAGTATAAAGTCTTTATGTGAGTTACTATATTAAGTCATCTACATTTCTGCATATCAGCTACTTATCCTTTGCATGGGGCTCTGAGTCTCGCCCCCTGGTTTTCCTCCTCTGCCTTCTTCCCTTCTGCCAATTGGTCCTCTCCTTCGGCGCTCGGTTGGTGCCTGGAGGCTGGGGATGGTGGTGTCTGGGGCTTGGGAGGGCTCGCGGCGGGGCAATGGCCAGCCTCCCGCCGCCTGGCTGGTCCTCCTCCTCTCCACCCCCCGGCTGGGGATGGTGGTGTCCGGGGCTTGGGAGGGCTCGCAGCGGGGCAATGGCCGGCCTCCCGCCGCCTGGCTGGTCCTCCTCCTCTTCACCCCCCGGCTGGGGATGGTGGTGTCTAGGGCTTGGGAGGGCTCACAGCAGGGCAATGGCTGGCCTCCTGCCGCCTGGCTGGTCCTCCTCCTCCTACCTGAGTGGGGGGCAAGTAAGCACCTGCGGGCAGCCAAGCGGTTGCGCCGCCCTTCTTAATATGTGGCAATTTGCATAATATGGCAGAGGAGAGTTGTTTGCTCCAGTTGCACCTTGTGGGATTGTTGCATGCTGAGTTCTTGGTGCCCTCCATCTTAAATTGCTGCCTCAACCTGCCTGTCTCCCTTCATCTTGGATACTTTCTCTTTCTTGCTGTCTTTTTTTATTTTTATTTTTTTGCACATCGTACGAAATACAATGCCAAACATACAGGGTGCTCCGTAAGTCCCTACTAGGCCCGTAAGTCCTTACCTATCCATATATCTTACGTATCCAATGTATTTGTGTACTGTCCCTCATCCTCACTGCATAATATTATGTGATGCCATGTTCTGTTATTGCTCCAAATGCCGCAGTAACTGCCTTTAACGTTGTTTAGACACAAAGAGAGTAGGGCTCTGCTGGGGGAGAGAGGAAGCAATCCCGTTGGGCTGCTGGGCAGAGGGGCGGGGTGAACTCTGTGCTGGGAGGAGGGAGGAAGTGCTCCCATTGAGCTGCCAGGCAGAGGGGCGGGGCGAGCTCTGTGCTGGGAGGAGGGAGAAAGCACTCCCATTGGGCTGCTGGGTAGAGGGGCAGGATGGGGCAAATCCTGGGGAGGCAGCACGGCACACGTGCCCAGAGGCAGGACAGGTAGGGACTTACTGGCCACCCTTATAGTTCAGTTTTAAAATTACACTGGGTTAACTCCATTGGCGCAAATTTCAGCTGCAAATTGCCACAAATTTAGAAGTCAGTGTATGTAGAATCATAGAATGACTGAGTTGGAAGGGGCCTATGAGCCCATTGAGTCCAATCCCTGCTCAATGCAGGATTCGAAATCAAAGCAGATCTGGTTGTCCAACTCTCTCTTTGAGTGCCTTGAGCATTGGAGTGCTCACTACCTCCTGAGGTCATTGGTTCTATTGTTGTACTGCTTGCTCTAACAGTACTAAACTTCCCCTGATATTCTCCCTATATTGGCTTCCTGTAGTTTCAGCCCCTTATTACACATCCTGCACTCTGGGATGACAGAGAACAAATCCTTCCCTTCCTCTTTCTGAATATCTTTCAGGTATTTGAAGAGTGCTATCATCATATCCCCTCTCACATTATCCTCCTTTTCTTAAGGCTAAACATGGCCATTTCCTTCAGCCTTTCCTCTTAGAGATTGGCTTCTGCTCCCTTCGTCATCCTTGGTGTCAACAGGCATTTCCCAATTTTGGTGTATGCAAACCAAGACACAGGACACAGCCTCGGGCTGGGTTAACTCAGGTTTATTGCATCGTGGGCAGAGGGAACATGAGGTAATGGCGGATCGATAGCTCTTTATATACAGCAGTAATACATTTGAACGTGGTTCCATGGTAGCCCATTGGCTACTGTCTGCGTGACGTCATTGCGGGTCACGCCCTTCTTGTCCAGGTGTAGGTGGTGGCGGGAAAACTTCCCGCGCTGTTGCCTTTGATGAGTTTGGACCAAGGAGCTTGGACGCTCGCTGCTGCCAGCTGGTGGTCATTAGCTCGCGTCCTCTTACAGGGTTCATATGATGCAGCTGAAGGTTACATTGTTGCTATAGGCAAGGTTACATTGGTTCAGATACATTGTGGAAGGTAAAACCATTAGAACACAACACCCCTCCCCCCTAGGACGAGACAAAGTCTCGAGCCCACACTTACACACACTCCCCCCCCTAGGAGACAAAGTCTCTCAGCCAAGATGGCTTATTTCGAACACGCTGGGGTCTCGATGCGGGCTGCCTCTCCCCGGGTTTGCTACCTTCTCTTTGTCCCCTGGTTTCCTGTCCTGTAATATGAGAGGGAGACTCGTTAGTGACTTTCCGCGGCTCCGCGGCGTTGTTGGGAGGTGTGTTCTTTCTTAGGGAGGAACCGGGGGCACTGGGGGCTAACGAAAAACCCCTCTTCTCGCTTGGACGGGTGGGGGAACACTCCTGAAAACCCCCCCCGGCTCGCAAAATCAAACTCAAAATTACTATCGGGGGCAGCGGGCGCGAACTCCTCTCCCCCTTCCCCGGCCCCTGATAGGACTGGCGTATCAAAAGGATATGAGTCGGGGCCGCTGCTATCAAAAGGATATGAGTCGGGGCCGCTGCTTCTGCTTCCTTCCCCCCTTGCTTGGGACTGTTGTCCATTGCTGTCTCCCCCTTGGGTGAAGCGGGTGGGGGAGAACCCTAACGCTGAATCCTGCTGCTGAGCTCCACTGACTGGCCCACTCACTCGGTGCCTCAGTTGGTCTGCGTGCCTCCTCCAGAGGAGGCCGGTGTTAGTCTCGACCCGGTACGATACTGGCCCCGTCTGTTCTACAACCTTCCCTGGTACCCAGGCCGGCCCTGCGCTGGAATAGTTCCTGCAGTGAACAGGGTCCCCGGCGGCGAAACCTTTCGAGACTGCCAACCCTATGTTTTTCCCTTTATCCTCGACCCTCGTCGGGTCTAGCCTGGACAGGATCGTGGTCAGTTTTCGCCGCATCAAGAGCTCCGCCGGCGAGTAGCCTGACGCTAAAGGGGTTACCCTATACGCTAAGAGGAACTGGCATACCTGGTGATTCAGGTCCCCCGGGCCCATGCGCCGCAGCGCGTCCTTTGTTGTACGCACTAGTCGTTCCACTTGGCCATTCGTGGCCGGGTGAAACGGTGCGGATGTGACATGCCGAATGGCGTTTGCCTCCATGAAGGCTCCGAACTCAGCGGAGGTGAAACAACTAGCGTTATCGCTGACTAAAGTGTCGGGTAAACCGAACGTGGAAAAGACTCTCCTTAGCCGGCTAATCGTCGCGGCGGAGGACGTGCTCTTTACTGGGATAACCTCCAGCCACTTGGAGAACGCATCTACCACCAGGAGAAACATGGTTCCTCGGAACGGGCCAGCGAAATCCACGTGCACTCTGGACCACGGCCCCCTTGCTGTGTCCCACTCCCTATGCGGGAGACGGGCCGCCTCAGGTCGGGATTCCTGGCAAGCCTCGCAAGTGCCGACCATGTGCTCAATGTCCGCGTCCAGCTGTGGCCACCAGAAGTAACTCCGGGCTAGCGCCTTTGAACGAACTATGCCCGGGTGGCTGACGTGCAGCAGTTCGAGCACCCTCGTCCGCAGGGGCGCAGGGACCACCACCCGTTGGCCCCACAGAAGGCACCCCCTCTCTAGGGACAACTCTAGCTTTTTCCTAAAGAATGGGTCGAACTCTGTACTCGGGGACGAAGCCGGCCACCCCTTCTGCACCCATGAACTAACTTTTCCCAGCGTCCTGTCCTTGCCTGTCGCCCTAGCAATGTCGGCTGGCACTATTGGGGGTGCGTCTAAAACCTCAATCAGCAACACCTGGCGGTCTCTTTCTGCTCTCGCCTTTTGGTCGTCCGACAATGGCAGAGGGGATCGCGAAAGCGCATCAGCATGGCTGATCTCCTTTCCGGGCCTGTACTCCAACTCATGTTGGTACGCGTTGAGGAAAATAGCCCATCGCAGCATTCTCGGGGACAGGATCTGCGGCGTGGGCTTGTTTGCCGTGAAAATCCCTAACAGCGGTTTGTGATCGGTCACGATTTTGAACGGGCGGCCATACAAAAAATCGTGAAATTTTTTGGTCCCCGCTACTATTGCTAACGCTTCCCTGTCGGTTTGCGCGTAATTTCGCTCCGCTTGGGACAGGGACCTTGAGTAAAACGCTACCGGGGCCTCCCTTCCGTCCTCCAACACGTGGCAAAGCACCGCCCCCACCCCCACCGGGGATGCATCACAAACTAGGACCACAGGCCGTTTGGGGTCGAAGTGCGTCAGGATTGCCTCAGATGTTAGGAGTTGCTTTAGCTCTTTGAACGCCCTCTCGTGCTCGTCACCCCACATCCATGGCTCCTCTTTTTTAAGTAACCGATGGAGCGGTTCGGCCACGGACGCCTTCCGCGGGAGGAATGTATGGTAAAAGTTGAGGAGCCCCAGGAAAGACTGCAGCTCGGTTTTGGATGTGGGGCGAGGGGCCTTTTTAATGGCTGCTACCTTGGATTTAGACGGCTTAATCCCCTCGGGTGTGATCCGGAACCCTAAAAACTCGACCTCGGTTTCGAAAAAGACACATTTATCCTTCCTCAATCTCAGCCCCGCTTTCTCGAACACGGTCAGTACCTTGTCCAACCGTTTTGCCAGTTCAGCCTCACTCCCCCCTGTTATCAACACGTCATCAAAATAAGGCAACACCCCCTCCAGGCCCTTTAGGAGGCGTTCCACGAGCGATTGAAAAAGGCCGGGTGCCGAGTTCACGCCGAACTGTAACCGCGACACCTGGAACGCTCCCTTATGTGTAACTATTGTTTGTGCCGCGGCCGTGGCGGGGGTCACAGGAAGTTGCTGATAGGCTTGTGCCAAATCGAGTTTAGCGAAACACTTTCCCCCATTTAGCCTGGCCAAAAGGTGGCTGATCACTGGCACCGGGTATGCATTAGGGCGGATCGCCTTGTTAATTGTACACTTATAATCAGCGCAAATGCGCACCTCCCCGTTAGCCTTTAGAGCCGTTACAATTGGAGTTTCCCACTCCGCGGAATCAACAGGAATAAGAATCCCCTGGCCCACCAGTTTGTCCAGTTCCGCCTCTATCTTGTCCTTGAGTGCGAACGGCACCCTGCGTGGTTTGAGTCTTATCGGGCGGACCTCCGGGTCTATGTCGAAAGCTACAGGGGGTCCCTTGAACTTTCCGAGTCCTTTCTTAAAAACGGCGGGATGCGCATCGCAAACCGCTTGTATTGGGTCCCCCCCCCCACGGTATGCACCCCCCCTATGAACAAACCTAAGGGCTGAAACCACTGTGTCCCTAGGAGGCTACAGCTTCCCCCTTTGAGGACAACTAGGGGCAGTTGCGCAGAATGTCTCTTAAAATTGACCCGAAATTTCCCGACCCCCAACACCGGAATGCTGTTTCCCTGTACGTCCCGTAGTGTGGACCTCAACGCTTTAAGCTTGGGCCGCACGTGGGGGTCGATTTTCAGAAACTCTTTCTGGGGAATTATGGAATAGGAGGACCCCGAGTCAATTTCCATCTTAATAGGGGCCCCTTGTACTAATACCTCAACGAAGTAATGGGACTGTCCCGCGGACACGCTGAACACTGAGGCGTCGTCCTCGCTGCCGTCCGAGACGCGGCCCACGCCGTCCTGCTTCCTCGTGGTCTGGGCGCCATCTTTGGGCCTCGCTGGACGGTCCGGTCTGGCCGCGCGGTCTTGTGACTGCCTCCGGCCCTCTTTCCGCTTTCTGCACGCCTTGGCGATGTGCCCCCGACGGCCGCAGGTGTAACACTCGGCCTTCCTGAACGGGCATCTCGCGCGCTCGTGGGCCGCTCCGCAACCCTCGCAGCGTCGACCGCCCCTCCGGACCTTCTGGACCTCCTCGCCGTCGCTGCCTTCCGTAGACGACTTTGAGGCCCGTCGAGTCGCGTGCACCGACTGTCCGGTCTTCCCGTGCACCGAATTTTCCGCCTTGCCGGCTCTAGGACGCCACTCACGCCACTGGTGCATCTCGTCCACTCCGGCATTCGTGGACTCTGCGGCTTCCGCGGCCTCAATGACCTCTGCCAGCGTGGGTGGCGGCTCCTTATTCATCAAGCTGCGCTGTACCTCCTTGTCTTTCAGGCCACACAACACGCCGTCCCTGAGGACCAACTCCAGGATATCGCCCCATTTACAGGGGGCGGCGGCTATCCTCATGGCGGCCACGAATGCCTCAACCGACTCATCCGGCGCTTGGACTCGCCTCCAAAACGCGCTCCGAGCGGGAAACATTGCCCTCGAGGGGCAGAACCGCTCTCGCAGCAGTTTCATGATGTCGCTCGCCTTAAAGTCGCTCACCTTCTTCGGAGCGATTATGCCCACCAGCGTCCGCTTGGTTTCCATCCCGAGCATTCTGGTGAGGATGGCCCTCTTCCTCTCCTCGTCTTCTCCTTTGACTCTGAGTTCTACCAGGGCCGCCTGGAAATCCATCTCAAGCAGCTCCCAGTCTTGCGGTTTGGTGATGTTGAAACCGCTCTGTGCCCTGGCTGTTCCGTGGGGATCCATCATCCCACCTTCGTCGCCAATTTGGTGTATGCAAACCAAGACACAGGACACAGCCTCGGGCTGGGTTAACTCAGGTTTATTGCATCGTGGGCAGAGGGAACATGAGGTAATGGCGGATCGATAGCTCTTTATATACAGCAGTAATACATTTGAACGTGGTTCCATGGTAGCCCATTGGCTACTGTCTGCGTGACGTCATTGCGGGTCACGCCCTTCTTGTCCAGGTGTAGGTGGTGGCGGGAAAACTTCCCGCGCTGTTGCCTTTGATGAGTTTGGACCAAGGAGCTTGGACGCTCGCTGCTGCCAGCTGGTGGTCATTAGCTCGCGTCCTCTTACAGGGTTCATATGATGCAGCTGAAGGTTACATTGTTGCTATAGGCAAGGTTACATTGGTTCAGATACATTGTGGAAGGTAAAACCATTAGAACACAACACCAATCCATATTGAGTCATGCAACTGTTGTGCAATAGCAAATGCAGGAATTCATAGCTGAGATTCAAATCCGTAGAATTACACTAGCAGGCATTACTGTCAGGATTCTGGCCAATATTTTACAAAGTCACTAAGTTGTCAAGAAGCACCCCCTGTCAAGCATTCTGCAGAGACCTTTGAGGCTGGAGGCTGATATAAGCTGCCCTGAGTAGGAAAGTTTTTCCTAGAAGGGTGGGATATGTTTAATTAATTAATTAATTAAAAGTAGCCCATGAGCTTATGTAATTGCTAGCAGGGGTGTTTGGCTTCACCCGAGTGGTCCCAACCCAGCTTCCTGAGTGCCAGTGTTGCCCAGGAAACCATCTGGCCAGAGGTGGGCCTGTGATGTGAGCTCAGCGATGACATCACAATCCCCCCCTGGTTGGCCTAGCACTGGGGCAGACACAAACCCTCCTGTTGAATATACACCCCCCCCCCTTTGCAGATCAATTCAGGGGGATACCCCCCCATGGGCTTTGGTACCCCGACAGTGACCTGTTCACGTGTGCAAGGTACGTGTGTGCCGAATCTCATGGGGTTTGGTCAAGGGGTGCGGCAGTCCATTCTGGACACCGAACCCACACCTTTGCTTTAGGTATATAAGAAGATTAACTACCTGCACTAGCAGCCATGACTACATTTTTGCTACTATTCCTTCTTTTAAATAAATGAAATAATTTTGCAACATGCATTATCTTTGGAGACCGGGCTTGAGTGTATGGTAAAGGTAAAGGTTGCTCTTGCTCGAAAGCCAGTCGTATCCGACTCTAGGCTTCAGTGCTCATCTCTGCTTATAGCCAAAGAGTCAGCGCTGTCTGTATCTGCAGGCATTTCTGTGGACATGTGGCAGGCATGCCTCGACACCAGAGTGCACGGAACACTGTTTACCTTCCCACCTAAGTGGTCCCTATTTATCTACAGTACTTGCAATTTCTTGCTTTCAAACTGCTAGGTTGGCAGGAGCTGGGGCAGAGACGGGAGCTCACGTCATTGTTCAGTACTTGGGAATTGAACTCCAACCTTCCAGTCATCGAGTTCAGCATCTTAACCATTTGAGCCACCGCAGTCCCTGGTTTGAGTGTAGCTAGCAGGTTTTGCCTTTTCAATAAGGAGGCCTATGTTACCATATTTTTGTCTCTCTCTCTCTCACTCACTCAGAGGTGGTTCAACATAAGGAGCTTACCTCAAAGGGGCTGACAGTGAGTTCAGCTAAGTGAAGCCTAGGACAGGCTTCCCAAGTCCTGATGTTTACTCACTGTTGGGCTGTTTCCAGTTGCCAGTTCAGTTTAGTTTCACCGAACCGGATTGGACCATTACATCTACAACCAGACATTTCCATGGTCATGTGGCAGGCATGATTAGACCCCAGAGTGCACAGAATGCTGTTACCTTTCCTGCCAAAGTGGTACCTATTTATCTACTTGCAAAGTCTTGCTTTCGAACTGCTAGGTTAGCAGGAGCTGGGACAGACAACAGGCACTCTGTCACACAGCACTCGGGTCTCAAACTGTTAACCTGCCGACATTCCGGTCACCAAGCTCTGTATTTTAACCACTAAACCACTGCGGCCCTTCGAACAGTTTACCTCTCATTTATTTATATGCAGCTTTTAAAGTGCCTTTTGGGATGGGTGAAAAAAGGGGAATTGTCGCCAGAATCCTGTTTCAATGGCCCAGTGACCGTACTTGATGGGGGAATTCCAGGGACCTGCATTGCAAAAACTAGTTTTTCTAAGCTTGGGATGTATTGTGTATGCAAGCAGCTAGTTCCACATGGAATTCAGCAGGCAGCAACTGAAGGAGATAACAGCTAAAGGAGCCAAGCCCATGCGGCTCCAATCACCCAATTAATAGCTAGCGCTGGGAACTCCCTGCCTCCAGGTGTTCATGGTCAGGAATACAACACAATAGCTAATCAGGGTGTACATGGTCGGGAATACAACACAATGGGAAATCATGGGCAGGAATACAGTGACATCAAACAATGGGTATTGTGGCAGGGAATTCAAATGCATTATAAAAGGAGCTGCGTCTCCCAGTGTAACCTCATGTACAGATTGACCATGCTGAAATAAAGAAGTGTTTGGCCCGCCTGCTGGCTCAGTATGCAATCAATCTGCCTACATCAAAGGATGTTAAAAAGGCATTTTATTGCAACAGGATTTGGCACATAGAAATTTAACATATGAAGTTGGTTGTTGCTGCTCTATTGCTGAGGGTGGGTTTGCATGCTTGTATTTTATTATCAAATGTTCAAGAACAATACAGAAGAAAAGAAAAAGAAAGAAAGATATGGCCACTGTGTCCTTCTCAGAATTCTCCCTTCCTAAGGGAAATGGCCTCATATGTAGGCAATTTCCGTATCTGTGTCAAATCACCCTAAGGATTGGGGCACATGAAATGCCTGATTACATGGCTAAATATGGTCATTTTCATTACTTGCCATATTATAAAAGAATTTGTATTTGTGGCTCACTTGATATTGCACTGGCTCAAGTGGCTAAGACGCTGACTGGGAGGAGGAAGGTCAGCAGTTCGATTCCCTAGTACTGCAGGACGGAATGAGCTCCCGTCTTTGTCCCAGCTCTTGCCAACCTAGCAGTTTGAAAGCAAGAAATTACAAGTAGATAAATAGGGACCACTTTGGTGGGAAGGTAACAGCATTCTGTGCACTCCGGTGTCTAGTCATGCCTGCCACATGACCACAGAAACGTCTGCAGAAGCAGACAGCACTGGCTCTTTGGCTTTGAAACAGAGATGAGCACTGAACCCTAGAGTCGGATACGACTGGCTTTTGAGCAAGGGAAACCTTTACCTTTACCTGATATTGAAAACATTTTTCACATTTGAGTTAGCTGAAGCAGAAGAGATCGAAAAAAAGATGGCAAGAGTACACAGAGGAACTCTACAAAAGGACCTCAATAAGGAGAAATTTGAACTTGAACCAGACATTCTGGAGAGTGAAGTCAGAAAGGCCCTAAAAAGCACTGCAAACAACAAAGCTAGTGGAGATGATGGTATCCCAGTTGAATTTTTCAAAGCCCTAAAAGATGATGGAATCAAACTACTGCATTCAATATGCCCGCAAATTTGGAAAACAAAACAGTGGCCACAGGATTGGAAAAGATCAGTGTACGTTCCAATCCCCAAAAAAGGCAATGCCAAAGAATGCTCAAATTACCGAATAATTGCACTCTTCCCACATGCCAGCAAGGTGATGCTCAAGATAATACAGGATAGGCTGCAGCAACATGTGGAGAGAGAATTACCAGAGGTGCAGGCCGGTTTCAGAAGAGGCAGGGGGACTAGAGACCACATTGCCAACATACGTTGGATCATGGAGAAAACAAAAGAATACCAGAAACAAGTCTACTTTTGTTTTATTGACTACACCAAGGCTTTTGACTGTGTGGATCACAACAAAATGTGGCAAGTAATTAAAGAGATGGGAATACCAGAGCACCTCATATGCCTCATGAGAAATCTGTACACGGACCAAGAAGCAACAGAGGACAGAACACGGAATGACAGAGTGGTTTGGAATAGGGAAAGGAGTAAGACAAGGCTGCATTTTATCACCCTGCTTATTCAATCATCCCTGCGCATTGCAGGGATGGAGGAATCACAATATGGGATCAAAATTGCTGGGAGAAACATCAACAATTTGAGATATGCAGACGATACCACCCTAATGGCAGAAAGTGAGGAAGACCTAAAGAACCTCTTGATTGGATTGAAGGAGGAGAGTAGAGTGCAAAAGCTGGCTTGAGACTTAATATCAAGAAAACAAAGATAATGGCAACAGGTCCAATCAGTCCCTGGAAAATAGATGGGGAAGAAGTAGAAACAGTGACAGATTTTACTTTCCTGGGATCTAAGATCACTGCAGATGCAGACTGTAGCCATGAAATAAAAAGACGACATTATGGGGAGACAAGCTATGAGAAACCTGGGGAATATAGTGAAAAGCAGAGACATCACCTTGAAAACAAAAATTCGCATAGTCAAAGCAATGGTATTCCCAGTGGTAATGTATGGGTGTGAGAGCTGGACCATTAGGAAGGCTGAGCGCAGAAGAATAGATGCATTTGAGATGTGGTGTTGGAGGAGAGTCCTAAGAGTCCCTTGGACAGCAAAGAGAACAAATAGGTCAATACTGGAGGAAATCAATCCTGACTGTTAATTGGAGGGACAAATAGTGAAGATGAAGCTAAAGTACTTTGGACATCAAATGAGAAGGGAGGACTAACTTGAGAAGGCATTGATGCTGGGAAAGGTGGAGGGCAAAAGAAGAAGGAGGCGTCCAAAGATGAGATGGATAGATGGTATTGTGGACACAATGGGCACAGAGCTTGGCGGGCTGAGGAGAATGGTGGAGGACAGAGGTGCCTAGAGGAAAATGGTCCATGGGGTCGCAAAGGGTCGGAATCGACTGTGCGACTGAACAACAACAATACATCTATCAGGCTTAAATATCTTTCATCTCTATTGGAAAGTACAACATCTGTGGTCCAAATTATACATTGTCTTATCTCCTCATGGGGACAAATTTTGATACTTTATGTAGAACTGCTAAGTTTATAACTAAGGCAGTCGGCTGCAACTCGTATCCGAGAATGCATTTTTCCCCAGAAGCAGGAAAATACCATTGGTGTGAATTTGTTGAAGGTGGATCCCAGCTTGCCATGAAGTGATCACATAGCCATCTTCTGCAGCACATATGAAATGAGACATGCAGGATTTAACACTGGGACTGCAGTGGACCGCCACAGCCTTGAGGATATTATCAAGGTGTGCCTTCACGACCAGTCCATCTGGCATGGCCTCTTCTGCCTCCATGGCCGTTGGGAATCAGAGTTCCGCCACCACTCATTTTGCCCTTGGGCCCAATCTGATGGTTTCCAGTGGCATTTCTTCCACTTAGGGGGACCGTCACCCTATCTAAAGGGGCTCATCTGCCCACAGCTGTTGGCCCTTTTAGGGAGTCCGGTCATTTACCGCTGCCCAACACTTGGCAGCAGTTATAAGAACCCAATATATTGAACAAGTTGGGTTTTCTTGTAAGGGAGATTCATTTACCTAATCTGTGATCTGTTGAACCCCAGATATGTATTATAGGAACTTTATCACTGCATTTTTCTGTTTATATTCCATTTTGGTTCCAGGATATGCATTGCATTGCATTGCATTTATTTCATCTCAATTTTATTGGATTTTATTGATAAGGTCATAAGGCTAATCAATTACTAAATATCTATCTGTAGTGAGAGAGTGCACTGGTGTGGTCGGCAAGACACTGAGGGCCGATGGGGACAGAGCTGGCAGTTGAACAGTTAACCCTCCAGCCTCTGCAAGAATCTTGAGCTATTAATACCCACACGGCTTTATCTGTCACAGAGCTGGTTGCTCTGTCAATGAGACAAGCCCCGTGGATGTGGGTCTCTTTTGCACAGGTCCTGAAGTTTGTATTCCTGGGGGCAAGGCGGAGGCAGAGGCATGTGCAGGGCCGGCGTGGGCTGCCAATCTCCAGGACTCCTTGGCTCCTGTCTCAGCTGATGCCGAGGAAGCCTTCTGGCTCTCGATTTTCTCTTTCATTCAGGTGCATCTGTTTGCATGCACCATGCTCGCTGCTACCACTGCGCATCTCCCTCTCCCATAGATCCGTCGGCATCTGGGCACCAGAAGGCCAACAGATGCTCCTGAAGATGGGTGAGGAAAGTTTTTTCAAGGCACATTGTCCTGGACCCGCTTGAAGAGCCGGGGATGAAGTCCAGCTGGGCGAATCTTTTTCTGGATCTTGAATGCGGACCTCCCAAAAGAGGATTTCCAGAGGAGACTGGAGTGAATACCACTCCATGCTTCTTTTAGAAGATGAACAGGTATGTGGTGATGGGTGAGCACTCCCTGGCTTGGGGGGCAATTTTGGAGCCGCCAACGTCTCTGCAGAAAGGGGTCTGGCTCTTTGTTGCCTGTCTCAGCCTAAGGACCATTTGAAGATCTACTACACCCAGAGAGGAATTGAGATTGCCTTCAAGGTTTATCGGCAGGTAGGGAAAACCCAGAACCTTCTGTTTATCTTCAGTGACTCTTGAGTATAAGAAGGAAACTGCTAAACCCATGAGAAAGTAAGAGGCGGTGGGTTACGGTCTTGGCCATAAAGGAGCACAAGACAAAGAAGTCGGTAACTTTTGCTAGCTCAAGCCAACTTTCTCCACACCTCCATCCATCCAACATCTCCACCATCTCTTGAGTGCTGGGGGTTCCTGCTTCATCTCCCAACCTGGATAGCCTCTTGGCTGGAGAAGCAACGGTGGAAGAAGGAATAGATAACCAAAGAGGAGACCCACAAGTAAGATGTGTCCTCTCAGCTGCCAGGCCAGAACAGATGAATGTGGTCCCATGTGGTTCCAAAGAAGATGCTACTAACACCAGCAGCCAAGAGCAGCCTGGTCACATGCAGTCCCTTCTTTATGCCTTGGAAGAGATGGATTCTTTCTGCTTTGCCTGCTTCCAGAAGGAGGAAATGCAGCCATTGCAGCTGAACAGGTGGGTCTCAGCTTTTCCAACCAAGACTCCTATCCACCCCATAAGGAATGGCATTGTTCATTGGGAGGGATGAGTCCCGGGATCAAGGTCCATACCTTTCCAACTTGTTGCTGTACAGGTATTTTGGACTACTAACCCCATCATTCCGGAGAGGAGCTGAAGTTCAAGGGTGCCTGGTTTGATGAAGGCTGCTCAAAGGGGTGGTTCCTCTATAGCAGGGGCTCCCAACCTAAGGCCCATGGGCCAGATGTAGCCCATGGTGCCATTTCAGGTGGCCCCCACTCCTCCAAGGGCTTCAAGAAACAAAATGGCCACCCCTTTGAAGCTGTTGGGACATAGTGGCTGCTCCCATCATGCAGGGAAGGTAAAATGGCCATACAGCTCTTGAATCTGTCTGAGAGAGCATGACCCGGCCCCCGGCTTGAAAAGGTTGGGAACCCCTGCTCTATAGGCAAAGAGTTGCCAGGTTCAAAACTGGTTAGAAATGATGATTTCCCGCATGAAAGATTAACCCATATCCAAAATGAGAGGCATGCTGTGTGAGTTAGAAGGGGATGGTGGAGACACTCTTGGTGCCTTGCTTCTCTTCCCAAGACTAAGATAAAAATATTTATTGTCATTGTCCCTTTGTGGGAACAACGAGCTTTATAAGTAAGTGTTAGAACTAAAATGTTGATTGAATCAAATCCCATTCCGTCTGGGCTTATGGTAGGAAACAGAAGAATATTAAAAAAGCAGGATATGTTACAGGAGATCTTTATCTGCCTAGCCCAGTGATGGCCAACCTTGGCATTCCAGGTGTTTTTGGACTTCAGTTCCCACTCCTGCTGATTAGGCTTCTAGGAACTGAAGTCCAAGAACAGCTGGAGTGCCAAGGTTAGTCATCACTGGCCTAGCCTAACATAACAATTCTTTAGCCACCTAGCCTAACCTCATCTGCTTTGGATAGGTTGGAACCTCAATGTCTCCATGTAGACCATCTATGATCCAAAATCCATTTACACAGAGATAGATAGCAGGGCTCAACTATAGGGCCTTTACATGTGGATACTTTACTATTGTGCTGTGACACCTTCAGAAAACTCTAGCCCGGGGTGCCCAAACTTTTCAGGCCATAGGCTGGTCACGTGGTTCAGGGGGCTGGTCATTATGGCTCAGGCGCCAGATCCAGCCCCCAATGCCAATTCATCCGGCCCATGAAGCCCTCATTGCTCCCAGGAGCGGAAGTAAAATGTGCCCGTGCACAATTTGATAACCCTGGACTCTATGGTCCATGCAGCTGAATTATTGAGCTAGAGCAGGGGTGCCCAATTTACAGCTCGGGAGCTGGATCTGGTCCCCAATGGCAATTCATCCAGCCCGAGAAGCTCTCGTCCCTCCCGGAAGTGGAAGTAAAACACGCCCGTACGGGGACCACTGGGGACCATTGCTATAGATGTTCAGGAGTCACAGAAATTCCAGCCAGAATGCCTAGTGGTCAAAGATTCTGGAAACTGAAATTCAAACCATCTGGAGCAGGGGTTCCCAACCTTTTCAAGCTGGGGTCCGAGTCATGCTCTCTCAGTCAGCTTCAAGGGCCGGACGGCCATTTTGAACAGCTTCAAAGGGATTGCTATTTTGTTTCTCAAATGCCCTTGGAGGGGTGGGGGCCACATGAGATGTGTGTGAGAGAGCAGCAAAATTGTCTTGTAATGCAAAATATTTTTAGATAGTGTCTTTGGATAGACCATTAAGACTCATTAGCCTTACAAAATATACGATGGCTTGTTGATATCCTTGTATTTTTGGATTTGCTTTGGGGATTGCACCTCAACGTTGACAACTGCAACACCGATTTTTGAGACGCAATACGTTCCTTATGGTCTGCTTATGTGCAGGCCGGCTACATTTTGATTCCTTCCCTTCTTTTCTGGGAAATTGCTTTCTGCTTTTGATTCATATTGGCCAGGGCACAAAGAAGTTCTTTTTTTAGGGCTACAAGTCTGAGAAACCCTTTAAGCTGAGCTTGCTGAGAGGAAGCATAGGACCAAAAGAGACTGTTCTAAGCTTGGGTCCATGGCACACCTCAATTCTAGCAAGGAAATGCTGATGGTTCTAACAGTAGAACAATCTCAAGGTAGGAGTATTGTTGCTACTTATTTTTAAAACTGACCTTGCTTTTGTGTTTTTAATAGAACAAGCTATTTGCCTCTCTGAGATGGAGTTATTAGTATTAGGGTAGGTTGGGGTATAAGGGAGCTTCAGTCACTATAATTCTGGATTTTAGGATGCAGTTAAAACAGAGGAACAAGGCTGGCTAAAATCCATGGCAACCTGGTTTAAAAGTGAAGGTCTCCCTTGCTCGAAAGTCAGTCATGTCTGACTCTAGCGTTCGGTGCTTGTCTCCATTTATAGCCAAAGAGCCAGCACTGTCTGCTTATACAGATGTTTCTGTGGTCATGTGGCAGGCACAACTAGATGCCAGAGCGCACAGAACGTTGTTTACCTTCCCACCGAAGTGGTCCCTATTTATCTACTTGCGATTTCTTGCTTTTGAACTGCTAGGTTGGCAGGATCTTACAGGTGGCATAAGCACTCGGGTTTTGAACTGCTGGCCTTATGACCTGCCAACTGTCAAGCTCAGCATCTTAACCACAGCACCACTGCTGCCAAACCTGCATACTGCAGGCTAATTTCCAATGGTTCTTTCCACGACTCCGAGCTATTGCGGATCTCGCAAAGAATTCTTGGCTTTGGCCTGATTTTTTTGCAATGCATTTTAAAAATGAGTTTAGGTAAATTCATAGACCCACAATCCCATAAAACTCTTCCCCTGTGCCTTAATCATGAAGCAATTCTCATTAAACTTCCTTGCTGTGTAAATTTAACGCACTGGTAGGCAGCATTTCTTTTTTCAAAGGAGATAGACTCCTGCTAGCATTGCCATTCTTTGTCTGCATGCTTCAAAAGGCTCACATTCAACTTCATGCTCTAGCTGTTGTCCTTGTGAATTGATCACTGAGTCATCCCGGGCATGAGTCATTCCTTTGACAGGTGACCCCCTGAGCTTGGTGGTTTTGCAATCCACCTGCTAACTCTTGCCAGGAACTACATCAGGGGAACTCAAACTTTTTGGGCTGCGGGCCTGACCTGTCCATGCCCCCAGAACAGCTGAGCGGGCCACCCCACGTCCCTGGAACATGGTGTGTTTGCACATGCGTGGCCATTTTACTTCCTGGTTTGGTGCGGATACTTCTGCGCATGCGTGAAAAGTTGTCATTTTACTACCTGGTTTGGCATGGACGGTTCTGCGCATGCATGAAAACGGCCATTTTACTTCCTGGTTTGGCGCGGATGCTTCTGTGCATGTGCGAGAGCAGCCATTTTTCTTTGCAGAAGTGTCCACACCAAACGAGGAAGTAAAATGGCCGCTTTTTGCGCATGCGCAGAAGCATCCATATTTACTTCGTGGCTTTGGTGAGGGCATCACAGGCCTGATGGAATGCCTTCAGGGGCTGTATCTGGCCCACAGGCCGTAGTTTGGGCATGCCTGAACTACATCATTAAACACCATCGAATTTGCTAAAATGAATTCAATTTGTTTTGCTGGTCACATGATGCAAATGAATTTGATTTTTTCCCCCTTGCTCACATAACACAAATAAATCTCATGTTGCTTCCTGCTGATCACATGGTGCAAATGAATCTGATTTTTCTGCTGATCATACGATGCGAATGAATTTTTTGGGTTTTTACTGGTTACATGAACCAAAGGCCAGCTCAAATCAGTCCAGCCCTTTTTGCTTCCTAAATGGAGGGTTTTTCCTCTCTCTGATACTTGTAACATCTACTGTTTTCAAGACAGAATGATTCAGAGGGACTTTCCCTCATGTGATCAGTTCTTTTTGTCCTGCAAAATGATGGTGAGGTGCTATGGTGGCATAGGCATTTAGGGCATGATGTTTAGGGAGTGCAGCAACACCTGGACTTCATGGCTGAAGAACCTGAGAGACAGCTGTGGAATGTCCTTGAAAGAACTGTTCTGAGGAATTAAGAACAGGAAGACTCTTGCCATGATGATAGTCAATATCCGGAACGGATATGGAACCTGAAGAAGAAGAGTAGGAGGAGGGACACCTTCCTCGAGATCTGCCCTTGAGTGTCCCAGATTTTTAAACTTGTTTTGTATAAATGAATTTAGCACCTAGTCATTGCATTTATATATTAATTTAGTGCTAGATCACCTTGGCGTTGGAAAAAATATGAGGCCAGAACATCTGGAGAGCCATATTTGAGGAAAGCTGTCCTAAATGATCATTGTAGTGCTGGATTAAATAGGTGGGTAAAAAGAATCTCTGGTTTTATTTTTCATTTTATTGCCAAACAATAAATTGAGGAAACAGATTTTGGTTTAATCTCTATCCAATCTAGCACTGCAATGGAGGGGGGGAATTACACTTTCCCTGCCCCTCTGCAGAGAATCAGGGGAACTGTTTCATTTGCTTGTATGGTGAAGTGATAGCAATTACACTTTCTGTTCTCAGAGCGACTCATCATCCACTTCACCATAGATGGAAAGGTTGCTTGGAGTATTTGGACTAACTATCTTCAAACAACCCAAAAATGAGTGAACCCAGACCATCTCATGAGGGTCAGGCTAGACATGCACTTAATTTTGTCAGCAATTAAGGGATAAAGATGCTGATTCAGAACTGACACCTGCCTTTGTGTTCTTTTTGTTGTTCAGTCGCACAGTCAATTCCGACTCTTTGCGACCCTATGGACCATCGCTCTCTAGGCACCTCTGTCCTCCACCATCCTCCTTAGTCCACACAGCCCCGTGCCCATTGTGTCTACAATACCATCTAGCCATCTCATCTTTGGCCGTCCCCTTCTTCTTTTGCCCTCCACCTTCCCCAGCATCAAGGCCTTCTCAAGTGAATCCTCTCTTCTCATTTGATGTCCAAAATACTTCAACTTCATCTTTGTTATTTGTCCTTCTAAGGAGCACTCAGGGCTAATCTCTTCTAATATTGACCTATTTGTTCTCCTCACTGTCCAGGGGACTCTCAAAACTCTCCTCCAGCACCACATCTCAAAGGCATCTATTTTTCTTCGCTCAGCCTTTCTAATGGTCCAGCTCTCACAGCCATACATTACCACCGGAAATACCATTGCTTTGACTATGCGGACCTTTGTTTGCAGTGAGATATCTCTACTTTTCACTATGTTCCCCAGGTTTTTCATAGCTTGTCTCCCAAGAATCAGTCGCCTTTTTATTTCATGGCTGCAATCCCCATCTGCAGAGATCTTGGATCCTAAGAAAGTAAAATCTGTTACTGCTTCTACTTCTTCCCCATCTATTTTCCAGGGACTTATAGCGCCTGTTGCCATTATCTTGGTTTTCTTGATATTGAGTCTCAGGCCAGCTTTTGCACTCTCTTCTTTCAACCTAATCAGGAGCTTCTTTAGGTCTTCTTCACTTTCTGCCATTAGGGTGGTATCATCTGCATATCTCAAATTGTTGATGTTTCTCCCAGCAATTTCGATCCCATATGGTGATTCCTCCATCCCTGCATTGCGCATTATGTGCTCTGTGTATAAGTTGAATAAGCAGGGTGACAGAATGCAGCCTTGTCTTACTCCTTTTCCTATTCCAAACCACTCCGTCATTCCATACTCTGTCCTAACTGTTGCTTCTTGACTCATGTACAGATTTCTCATGAGACATATGAGGTGTTCTGGTATTCCCATCTCTTTAATTACTTGCCACATTTTGTTCTTTATGTGCCTATAATAGGCTCATTAGTACTGGCTAATTAGTTAGGGACTGGGGTAGCTCAAGTGGTTAAGATGCTGAACTCACTGACTGGAAGGTCGGAGTTCGATTCCCGGCTACCGCATGGTGGAGTGAGCTCCCATCTTTGTCCCAGCACCTGCCAACCTAGCACTTCAAAAGCAAGAAATTGCAAGTAGATAAATAGGGTCCACTTCGGTGAGAAGGTAAACAGCGTTCTGTGCACTCCGGTGTTGAGGCATGCCTGCCATATGTCCATGAAAACATCTAAAGACGCAGAGAGCGCTGGCTCTTTGGCTATAAACAGAGATGAGCACTGAATCCTGGAGTCGGCTTTTGAGCAAGGGTGACCTTTACCTTTGCCTTAGTACTGGCAGCTGATAACTTCCATCTCCTTATCACAGGGGCAATATTTTTAATTACACATTTACGTTTGTATTTTCAAATTGCATGCAAATCCATTTTAAAGATAAAGGTCACACTTGCTCGAAAGCCAGTCGTATCTGACTCTAGGGTTCAGTGCTCATCTTTGTCTCAAAGCCGAAGAGCGTGTAAATTGCTATCCCATCTCAAAGGTTCCTGATGTGGCAATTTAGCTGAAGCCGTTTATGTCTAGTGGTGGTGAGCCTTGAAATGGGAGGTTCCTCCATAGGGGCTTATGCATCTTTAGTGTATGAGAACCAAGACACTAGAAACAGCTGAAAGGTTGGCTTAACACATCTTTATTACATGATGGTCCGGGGGAACATGTGGTAATGGCGGATGAACAGCTCAATATATACTGTGGCTATACATTTGAATGTGGCTCCTCGATAGCCCATTGGCTACTGTCCGCGTGACGTCATTCCCCGTCACGCCCTTCTTGTCCAGGTGAGGTGGTGGCGGGAATCTTCCCGCGCTGTCGGTATTTGGGGAATTGGAACCATGTGAGCTGGGCGCTCGCTATTGCCCCTGGTGGTCACTAGCTCGCGTCCTGATACAGTGTTACAGCTGGTGGTTATTATATCCGCTCATCCGAGTGTTACATTAGTTAAAGGTACAATATTCCAAACAACATCCCTCCCCCCTAGGATGAGACGAAGTCTCTCATCCAATATGGTTTATTGCAAGCGCTTTTTGGGCGCAAGGCTGGCTGGCTTGTCCCGGGGGCGCTATCACGTCTGTGTTCCCTGGTCTCTTGTCCTGCAATGGGAGAGGGAGACTCGTTAGCGACTTGCCGCGGTTCCGCGGCTTTCGGGGTAGGGGTAAACTCCATTGTGGGAAAACCGGGGGCACTGGGGGCTAACGAGAAACCCCGCTTCTCGCTTGGATGGGTGGGGGACCACTCCGAACACCCCCCCCCCAGTTTTGTAACTCAAACTCAAAATCATCTTCTGGGATATCTGTGGGGGTATCCCTCAGGATATCTGCGGGGACAAACTTATTCCCTTCCCCCCTCGGTGGGGACCACTGACCCCCTCTCCTCCCCCTTGGGCTGAACGGGTGGGGGAGAACCCTAACGTTGAATCCTGTTCCGCGCTGTTCTCACTCTGGTTTCCGGAAACCCGGCGTCGGAGTTGGTCCGCGTGTCGCCTCCAGAGTAGACCCGTGCTGGTCTCGACGCAGTACGACATGGGACCCGTTTGCCCAATGACTACGCCCGGCACCCAGGCTGGCCCTGCGCTAGCGTAGTTTCTGCAATGGACCGGGGCGCCTATTTCGAAACTCTTCGTACCCGCTAACCCGATGTTCCTCCCAGTGTCTTCCACCCTCGTAGGGTCTAGCCTGGTCAGTACCGTGGTCAGTTTTCTGCGCATTAGGAGCTCTGCGGGTGAGTATCCTGACACTAGGGGGGTCACCCTATATCCCAGCAAAAACTGGCACAACTGCAGGTTTAAATCCCCGGGGCCCATGCGCCTCAGCGCGTCTTTGGTGGTACGCACGAGGCGTTCTACTTGGCCATTCATCGCTGGGTGGAAAGGTGCGGAGGTGATGTGCCGGATGGCGTTGATGTCGGTGAATGCCCTGAATTCGGCGGACGTGAAGCAACTAGCGTTATCGCTAATAAGCATGTCGGGTATGCCGAACGAGCTGAACACCCTGCGCAATTGTTTAATTGTTGCGGCTGAGGAGGTGTTCGCAACTGGGATAACCTCTAACCACTTGGAGTAAGCATCCACTATGAGGAGAAAAAGCGATCCTCTGAAAGGGCCCGCGAAGTCAATGTGCACGCGGGACCACGGCCCCTTTGCCGCATCCCATTCCCTGTGTGGAAGTCGAGCCTCTTCGGGCTGGGAGCTTTGGCAACTCTCGCAAGTGCCCACCATGTGCTCGATATCGGCGTCCAACTGGGGCCACCAGAAGTAGCTCCTGGCCAGTGCCTTGGAGCGAACAATTCCAGGGTGGCTGACGTGCAGCAGCTTAAGCACCCTTGCTCTCAGGGATTCAGGGACGACTACCCGCTGGCCCCACAGGAGGCAACCCCTCTCTATGGACAGTTCTAACTTTTTCCTGAAGAACGGGGCAAGTTCCGCCGCCGGGGAGGACGTTGGCCACCCTTTCTGCACCCATGAACTAACCAGGGCCAACGTCTTGTCCCTGCCCGTCGCCTTGGCGATCTCTGCGGGCACTACGGGGGGTGAATCTAGGACCTCTATCATGAGCACTTGGTGGTCTTGTTCCACCTCACACACTTGGCTGCTCGTGTGGGGGAGGGGTGACCTCGACAGAGCGTCCGCGTGGCTTATGTCCTTTCCAGGGCGATACACCAGCGCGTTCTGGTATGCGTTTAAAAAATGGCCCACCTGAGCATCCTAGGGGACAGAATCTGTGGCGTGGGCTTGTCTGCGGTAAAAATGCCTAGCAGGGGCTTGTGGTCAGTCACGACGGTAAAGGGGCGGCCATAGAGGAAATCGTGGAACTTCTTCGTCCCAGCAATTATCGCTAATGCCTCCCTGTCTGTCTGTGCGTAGTTGCGCTCTGCCTTAGACAGGGACCTGGAGTAAAACGCCACCGGGGCCTCCCGCCCGTTCTCCAACACGTGGCACAGGACCGCCCCCACCCCCACTGTAGATACATCACATACCAGAACCACTGGTTTCTTGGGGTCAAAATGGGTTAATATGGCGTCTGAGGATAAGAGTTGCTTCAGCTCATTGAATGCCCTCTCCTGGCTCTCGCCCCATTTCCACGCCTCGTCCTTTTTTAGTAGCTTATGAAGCGGCTCTGCTACTGATGCCTTCCTAGGCAGGAAGGAATGGTAGAAGTTTAAGAGCCCCAGGAACGACTGCAACTCGGGCTTGGAGGTGGGGCGAGGAGCATTTTGAACAGCGGTCACCTTTGATTCGGAGGGTTTGATGCCTGCAGGGGTTACCCGGAAACCCAGGAACTCAACCTCTTTTGCGAAGAAGACGCATTTGTCTTTCCGCAACCTCAACCCCGCCTTTTCAAATACCGTCAGCACTTTGTCTAGTCTCTCAGCCAATTCTGACTCATTCCCCCCCGTTATCAATACGTCATCAAAGTATGGCAAGACCCCCTCCAGCCCCTTTAAGAGGCGTTCCACGAGCGATTGGAAGATACCTGGCGCCGAGTTCACGCCAAATTGAAGGCGCGTCACCTGGAACGTCCCCTTATGAGTGACTATCGTCTGCGCAGCAGCTGCAGCTGGGGTTACCGAGAGCTGCTGGTATGCCTGCGCCAGGTCAAGCTTTGCGAAACACTTCCCCCCATGTAACCTGGCCAACAGGTGGCTGACTACCGGCACCGGATACTCATTTGGGCGTATCGCCTTATTAATGGTACATTTGTAATCAGCGCATATTCGAACCTCCCCGTTGGCCTTAAGCGCTGTTACAATCGGAGTTTCCCACTCCGCGGAATCAACAGGAACAAGGATCCCCTGGCCCACCAATTTGTCGAGTTCCGCCTCTATTTTGTCCTTAAGTGCAAAAGGCACCCTTCGCGGTTTGAGTCTTATCGGGCGGACCTCCGGATCCAGGTCGAACGCAACTGGGAGCCCCTTGAATTTTCCGAGTCCCTTCTTGAACACTTCGGGATGTGCGTTACACACCTCCTGTATTGGGTCAGTCCCAACGGCATGCACCCCCCCCCCCAATGAACAAACCCAGGGGCTTAAACCATTGAGTCCCGAGGAGGCAACAACTCCCCCCTTTGAGAACAACCAGGGGAAGTTCCACGGCGTGTTGCTTGTATTGGAGCTTGAATTTTCCAACCCCCAACAGCGGAATGCTATTTCCCTGCATGTCCCGTAGCGTAGACCTCAGTGCTTTGAGCTTGGGCCGCACGTTGGGGGAAATTCCCAAAAACTCCCTCTGTGAAATGATGGAATATGAGGAACCCGAGTCTATCTCCATCTTAACAGGGACCCCTTGCACCAGTACCTCAACAAAATATCGTGGGTGTCCTAAGGACACGCTGTGGACTGCCGTGTCGTCGCCGCTGTCGTCGGAGATGCGGCCCACGCCATCCTGCTTCCTCGAGGGCCGGACGCCTTCCTGGTTTTTCGGTGAGCGGTCTGTTGAGCCTCTCTGGTCTCTGCGCCGCCGTCTGCAGACCTTTGCTATGTGGCCTCGGCGCCCGCAGTTGTGGCACTCGGCCTTCCTGAACGGGCACTTGATGCGGTCATGGGACGCCCCGCAGCCATCGCAACGCCGGCCATCCTTCCGCACCTTCCGGATGTCCTCGTCCTCGCTGCTCTCCGTGGAGGAGTGTGGTGCCCGCCTGGCCGCTTGCACCGAGCCCGCTGCCTTGTCGGCTTGTGGGGGCCTTGCTCTGAACCCCTTAACCCCGGCCCTTGTGGCTTCCGCCGCCTGCGCCTCCTTCACGACCTCTTGCAGCGTCGGAGGCGGCTCCTTGTTCATCAGCTTTCGCTGAACCTCCTCGTCCCACAGGCCGCACAGCATGCAGTCCCTGAGGGCAATTTCCAGGTTCTCCCACTTTCATGGGCCGGCGGCCAAACGGAGGGCCGCTGCAATGGCAGCTACGGACTCACCAGGCGCCTGGACTCTCTTCCAGAACGCGTCCCGAGCCGAAAACATTGAAACCGAGGGCTGGAAATGGTCGCGCATCGCTTTCAGGAGCTGCTTGACCGGCACTTCATTCACCTTCTTCGGAGACACCAGGTCCACCAATACCTTCATGGCGGGAAACCCGAGCATCCTGATGAGAATGGCCCTCTTCTTCCCCTCGTCTGAGATGTCGGACACCATCAGTGCGCTTTGGAAGTCCATCTCGAACAGCTCCCATTCTTCCGGTTTGTTGATGTTGAAACCGGCCTGCGTTGTCTTGATTCCGTGGGGATCCATCATCCCATCTTCGCCGCCAATTTAGTGTATGAGAACCAAGACACTAGAAACAGCCGAAAGGTTGGCTTAACACATCTTTATTGCATGATGGTCCGGGGGAACATGTGGTAATGGCGGATGAACAGCTCAATATATACTGTGGCTATACATTTGAATGTGGCTCCTCGATAGCCCATTGGCTACTGTCCGCGTGACGTCATTCCCCGTCACGCCCTTCTTGTCCAGGTGAGGTGGTGGCGGGAATCTTCCCGCGCTGTAGGTATTTGGGGAATTGGAACCATGTGAGCTGGGCGCTCGCTATTGCCCCTGGTGGTCACTAGCTCGCGTCCTGATACAGTGTTACAGCTGGTGGTTATTATATCCACTCATCCGAGTGTTACATTAGTTAAAGGTACAATATTCCAAACACAACATCATCTGAGCATGAGTTCTTGGATGGGAAAAGAGGGCTGCAGGCCAAGTCATGGCTGGAGCAATGCATCCATTTTGAACGGAGAGAATGGCCCTGGCACTAACCTTCAGCATCTATAGCAAAAACCTGTCAGAGGTTTGGAACATTTAGTATTTTGGCTACATCTCTCTGAATGTATAGCTGGGGGTGGAGGATTCTGTGAACTGTATTCCAAAGGAGTTATTTCTTTTTTCAACCTGGATGATAGCAAGTCTGCAGTGTCTTCCATCCCGGAGTGATGAAGCCAACAAATTGTTCAGAGTCCGGGACGTGGGCAGCTGGCAAGTAACGCCAGCACAAGGGCCCAAGGCAACTAGCCAACAGGCCAAACACCTACCATATCACAGTCCAAAGTCCAAATCCAAAATCAAATCTGGACAGGGCATTGTCTAAAAAGCCAAACATCAGGTGGCTGAGAGACCAGGTGAGGCAGAGTACCTTCAGGGCTAGAGCAGGCAAGGAAGGGGTTCAAGGAGAGAGGTTCCAGGTGAGGCACGGCAAACTGTCCACAGGAACAAAGAACAGACCCAAGGAACTGATTCTCCAGCTTAACTGGACTGTTTCCCTCTGCACGATGTTGTGATGGCTGCCAACTGAGACAGATTAAACACATTAGCAGAGGGTAAGAAGGCAATCATGCTTAGCCTCGTGGTTGTATCTTACCTCCAAGACCAGAGGCACTGTGTTTGTGAGAAACATTTGCTGAGGGGCGTGGGGAAGCGTGCTTGTATTTACATCCTGCTTGGGAGATGCTGATAGGCAACCGGTTGGGCTCTGCATGGATAGAGAATGCTGGGCTAGGTAAGCTTTCCTTCTGATTCACCACGACTCTTCTGATATCCTGATGGCCAGTGTAGTCTGGCTTTAAAAACCATCTTGGACCAGAGGGGGAGAAGGGAAGAAAATCCAAGTTAAGATCAAGTGTACAGGCAAAGAAAGTTTAAGTGAGGGCCAGAAAGATAACAGAAGGAACAAACAAATAGGTAGGAGATGTAGGAGGAGGAGGAACAGGAATATATTTAGTGGTCCTGCTGGCAAAGCGATTTGTCTTTTTTTAAAAAAAGAACATTTTCCACCTTGGGAGCATCAACAGAGTCCTCCAAGCCTCCTCCCTCCTTGCAACCTGGGGTTCTGATTTGGATCAGGGCTCCACGGCTGCAACTTCACAGCTATTCACCCAGTTTCTAAACCCGAGGTTCCCAACCTTTTCATGTGGGGGCCAGGTCATCCTCTCTCAGTCAGCTTCGAGGGCTGAAGAGCCATTTCGCCCTGCCTGCATGATGGGGGTGGCCATTTTGTCCCAACAGCTTCAAAGGGGTGGCCATTTTGTTTCTCAAATGCCCTTGGAGGGGTGGGGGCACATGAAATAGCGCTGGGTGCCTGATCCGGCCCACAGGCCTTAGGTTCTAAACCCTCTGAGCAGCCTCTTGCTGAGCTTGACCCTATGAGAGAGAAAATAGAAGCACAGCATAGAGGAGACCATGGTGACTAGAAAACATCCTGGCCAAAATACATCTACAACGGGAGATGGAAACAATGTCCCTTGCCAGACGAGGTGAACTACTAGAGCAGGAGTGCCCAAACATTTCGGGCCACGGGCCAGTCATATGATTCAGCGGGCCGGTCAAATGGTTCCTCTCACCGGAAGCAGAAGTAAAACATGCCTTGCAATCTGTTTTGTAATAGGATGAGATAGATTTTTAGGCTGCCATTTTCTCTGCTTAAACCAGAGGTGTCCAAACTACAGCCCATGTTCTGGATCTGGTCCCTGACACCAATTCATCTGGCCCACATCACCCTTGCTGTTCATGGAAGTGGAAATAAAACATGCCCATACTTCCGCTTCCAGGAGTGGCAAGGGTGGCATGGGCCAGATGAATGGGTGTCAGGGGCCGGATCCATATGGGCATGTTTTACTTCCACTTCCAGGAGTGGCAAGGATGGCATGGGCCGGGTGAATTGGTGTTGGGGGCTGGATCCGGCCCACAGGCAGGAGTTTGGGCACCCCTATACTAGAGCTCATGAAGGAAAGGAAAAGCTGTACCAGATCCAAGGATTGTAATAAAAATCACTTAAAGTAGAGCCAGCCCTATCGGTTTTGCTTTCAGTGAAAGCAATTTCAATCAGAGGCCTGGGTATGAGTTCCTGCCCATAGACGTTGGCATCTCTCACTACAGATTGGCATTTGGAGATGTCCCCCTCTTTGGAAAAGCTTGGTTTTGCCACTTTGCACTTCTGAGAGCCTGTCGTCAGGGCTGCTTTCCTCATTGCCTTATTCTGAGACCTGAAATGTGTGCCCAGCCCAGCAGGCCAGCCGGCAATGACGGAATTAATATGATCACAAGCATATGCCGATACAATCTGATGTAGGTTATTCCTAGGTTGCTGGAGAAGGGGAAGTTGGCGGCGGGCTGGGAGAAGCAACTTCTTTCATTCCATTTCCATTTTGCTGTAGATTTATTTATTTAAATAAATAGACTGCCAACCTGGAAAAACAAGCTCCTCACTCTGCACAACAAAATACACATATAGACATTATAAACACTATGTAATAAAAGCAAACATACATAATTAAATAACATGTTTTTTTGCTCTTGTTCTTGTTCTTGTTCTCCTCCAAGTGTTGAGGGAGATGTAAGATTCTTGTTCTGGCACTTCTATTGGCCTCCACCAATATTATATATCAGTAGGTGTACTGACTTGGGCTTCTGGTAATTGAAATTCAAGAACACCTGGAGAGCCACGTTTGAGGAACCCTGGTCTAGACAGCTGGACTTTACCCCCTCTAAGGTCATGAATTTGGGGTTTCTGATCTTCATTGTCCAAGACTCTCTGGTGCCATGGTGGCACTTGGCCACAACACAACTCACAGTGTATTTCTTTTTTTGGCCTCAGCTCTTTGCCTTGAAAAAAGGAAACCCACCATCTGTCTCATTGCATTATCTGCAAGAACAGATGAGATAAAGATTATGAAGTACCTTGAAAATGAAATAAATGTATAAATTAATTATTAATTGCTATTGTTATCTTCTTTCCCCTCTTGGCATACACTGGCTATTGATCCAAAGAATGCAGAACTAAATGTTTGCATCTGTAATGAGGCTGATTTCTTCTTACTCTCCCTTGGATTATTTTGTGGGGCATGCAACTGTCAAGGTGACCTCGTTAGTATATTGTTGCAATATTACTAGCAAACGAACTGTTACTACAGTTTAGTTCTCATCATGGGGATCAACCAGTTTCAAACCTGTCTCATTGGAAACAGTAGGGGCTCCTGTCATCCCATGTTCATACACAACAGGGTTCCTCCTGTTACTCCCGAGTAGAGCCTTTTGCCTACAAGTGAGTGGGAACGCACCTGAATTGATGCTCTGAAGCTAAGCAGTCCAGGATTTGGCTTGCCTTCTTACAAATCCTGACCTGAGTTAGGCAGTTAGAAAGGTAGCGGATAGAAAATTAAACAACTCCAGTCACTTCATGTCTTTTAAAAATATATTTTTTGCAAAAGTAGGTTTCAATTCAAAGTTTTAGGAAGCAAAATAATTCTAGGCAAATGGAGCATATTCAGTAGAAAGCACATTGAAAACAACAAAAACCTTTCTAAGTTTGAAAGCTATAAAAGGCTTTATCCTCTAGTTTAAAAGGCTACATGATTTCTGAGTTCAAAGAAGCCCAAAGAACTACTTACGAAGCATGGTGAAAGAACCAAGAGGCAATGTCTTTCTCTCCCCCTTTTATCCCCTCAAACAATTTGGCCCTGCCACTGAAGGGCTCCAGCCAATCACTACACAATACTCCATGTCTATCAAAACTAAGGTTTCATTTCCCCACCGAACACACAATTGGATTGTTGAGTCTATCACACAATTCTTCCCCTGTAACATCCCAGAATGCAACATAGCTTCTCCTTTCAATGAACAGGCACTCAGAAATCTATGTAACTGTTTGAAAAAAATCACCCCAATTTCTATTCCCTTACACGTGGTTCTCCAAATGTTCTTGGACTTCAATTCCTAGTAGCCCTGATCAGCAGGTGTGTGGATTTGTGCTTCTGGGAAATCAAGTCCAAGAACACCTGGAGAGCCACATTTGAGGAACCCTGTTCGACACCACTGGTGGTCAACATGCAGCCCTCCAGATGTTTTTTTTGGTTTGCTCTTGGGTAATGGGATTAACTGTGTCCATCTTTAATTAATTGTAAATGTTACTATTTGTTGAAGGCTTCCTGTAAAGTCAGCCAAAGTGGCATCTGGCCCTGAAATTACATCCCAACTGCTTTGGACTGTTAAAGGCAAGGAAATGAAGCCAGTAAAGCCAACTAAAATTAAACTACAGAAAATTTACCTGGGAGTTTGATTCTCCACTGTGCTTTCCAGGAAAAGAGCCATTCTGGGCAGCCTTGGGCAAACTGCACAGTCCCAAAATCTCCCCCTTGTGGGAGGGAATGGTTAAACCACTTCTGAGTACTCGCTACTTAGAAAACCTTGAAAAGTGTAACCGGAAATCAGAATAGATTTGATAGCACACTGGGCATTGAGATACAGGAGGATCTTGTTGGATCGGGGGGGCCTTTATTTGTTTAATTGGACCTGACAGATGGTTTGGCATAAGAGTGGCATCAACTGACGTGGAGTGAGGACATCCTGGGGTTTCCTCCATGGGGGACACATTGACATCAGTGAGGGAATACATTGCGCGAAACAACAAATCGCCGTCCCCAATATTATCACCCCCACAATCACCTTGAGTGTTGTTTGTTACCATTCCCATGCAAACCACAACCACAATGAATTCCACCACCCCCACGTGGCATCTTCCCTGATGTTCTTGACCAGGGTATGGAGATCTGTGAGTTGGCTCTGTACCTTGCGAGAGTTGTCCGTGAGGTTGAAACAACACATGCCATGGACTGACTCGCAACCTAATGGTGCAATAGCAGGAGGTAATCGATAGCTGCTCGATTATCCAATATGGCATGGCGAAGCTCCGTTTGCTCTTGATTGAGCAACGCTATCGCCGAGGAAGTGTGATTAATGGCTTTTGCCAAAGCGCAAGCCAATTGACCAATCCTGTGTGCGTTGCCTACTGCTAAGCCTGGCACGCCAAACAAGCTGACTGCCAATGAGACATACTCAGCTTTGCTCAGAACCCTGATGTTGCTATCACATGAGCTATCTAACTGGGTGGCACGAACGTGCTGTGTGTGGCAGATACATCAGCGCTTGGGGTAACCATATCCTTAGTGGGAAGCAACAGTGTCAAACGACTGATACAACAGAAGGAATCAGATACATTTGCAGGAATGTAGTTCCAAGTATACTGGTTACATGTAAAAAACCATCCTGAAGGCAAGGTGACATGAACGAACATCGAGTTAATAGTCTCTGGGTTATTACAAGTCCCAAGTGCTATTGCCGGGGTCAAGGCAATGGTGATGTGGCCCTTTGACCGCGGAACAGCTGGTCATGCGAGCACAAGTTGAGTTTGGGCTGACCGCCACTCAGGGAGTGTACAGAGTGGCCGCATCAGCCGGTAGGACCTTCGTGACTTGGGTTCCCCAGTGCGCATATGTTGAGTAAACAGTCTTGTGAAAGGGGCCAAATATCCGCTTCACTAACCAGTCACCGTTCCTGATGCGCGCATCTGGGGAGTGACACACTGGGATGGGACAAGTACTAAGAAGAGAGGCAGAATCGGTGGTCTGCCTCAGGCAAAAATCGGACTGATTGATGAGGTTCACCAATCTTTCCCAGATGTTGTAGTGCAGCTGGGCAGAGAGATCTCCGCCAGGCATCAACTCTTCTGCTTCCAATGAAGCTGCTTGAACCCCTCCCCCCGCAAGCAAGGAAAGGATCAAGATGATGGTCATCAAGGAATTAAAGGTGATCTGGGACAAGGCTGCAACCAAGATGTTCTCCGGCGTTGGTTCCACGTTCTCCCGCCGGACAATGTCCGCCGCCTCCTAGCACAGGGACTTGGCCATCCCCCAGGCGATCTTCGGCGCTGGCATCTGCTGTCGCCGCCTCCTCTGCTTGGCTTTCCCAGTCAGGGTCAATCCCTTCATCTCCGGTAACGGAGCTGGGGACGCCTGGGTCCACGCCATTGGACTCGAGATGCAGCTTGACACACCGGGCTGGAATCCAGATGACACCTGAAGGAGACATAATTGCAGCATACCCTCTTCCCCATGTTATGAGTGGGGCCAGGCCCTTCCAAGAAGGATCCGGTGGCACTCGGTAACTTACCAGCGGCCGCGGGAGAGCCTCTGTGCGATGGAAGTGCTTACTACTGGCTTCTCTTTATTAAAGCAGAGTATCTCAGAAACGAAACTTAACCTACATAATCAATCAGAATGTCAGAACCCAAATAAGGAGAGATAAGGAGCGTTGTCTCTCATGCAAGCAAAGAGGCTTTTGTTTACAAAATGTGTCAGAGACAGCCAGACAGAAAACAGATGCATTCCCACATGTCCTCCTTTTTCATTTAAATTTGAGAGAGGGACGGCTAATCATACCCCTGCATGTCATACCTCATTGAGTACAATTGCCGTCGTGCAAAACCCGATGTCTCCCTTCTATGCAGTGGACATGCGTTACACATAGAAATAAGGTTAGGAATACAATTAATGCAAAAACACAAAGATATAAGGCAGATAATAATAATGAACCCATAAAAGAAAACTTGTCTAAGGACAGATAAATCAGGCAACCAAGAAGTCACCCAATCAAAGAGATTAACATCAGTGCATACATTGTTAGTAATGCTCTCCTGTAAATTCTGAAGTTCTTTCTCAATAGTATTATTCAGATCCTGGAATTTTACCCGACATCCCTGGTTCCCGACCAGTTTACAAAATCCTCCGGATTTTGCTAACAGGTAATCTATGGCCAGTCTGTCCTGCATTTGGTCTTGATGAAGCTCAGTGATTTCCATTTGAAGATCCCTTATGACCCTCCCTGTGGCATTGATTGATTTCTCCAGCCTACAGGTAAGTCCCAAAATGGACCTTCTATTCTCCTGGGAAATGACACCTGGGTATGATCCCAAGGTGAGTGCTCCAGTGATAGCACTCCCTATAGCTCTCCCCCAGGAGCTACCATCAGAAAGCTGAACATCGATGATCACTTCATCATTGCAACCAGAACCCATCGGGCCGGCAGCAGCTCTCCGGCGCCGTGCATCTGCCCGAAGCGGCATTTGCACTTGTACGGGTAAGGTAAAATAACCCAATGCTGCACATTGATATTGTCCTGGATGGAAATTCGTGGCAACTCCATTAAAAAAGAACCACATGTTAGGATCCTTGATTTGCCATCCATTGCAAATTGAACCACTATCTATAGCAGAATAATCAGGAGTAAACATAGGAAACACATCATATATATCTTCAATAGTAGTGTTAAACAAGGTATAATTAAGCTTATAAGAACTGTTATAACTACCCCATAACCAAAAATAATCGTCACAACCCGTATAATTGCCTACATTCTGCAAAACCCTTTTTGCTTGAGTCCAGTACTTCCATTTACTATTCCAGACTCCAGAACTATGACAGCAGAAACAAAGTCCTTTAGTGTATTTCTTGAATGTCATGCTTCGCCAGCGGGTGTTGTTAAATTGTTCTGGAGGATTAGAGAAGAGCGTAGACCTATCAACATGTTGCAAATGTCCAATAACCAACTCTGGCGTGTTGAACAATGCCGGAAGAAAGGCCATTTGAGACACGGCCAGTGGATGCTCATAGTATAACGTTGCATTCTTACCATGAACCTCAAACATATAGTTAGCATGACGAAGCTAACTATATGTTCTTACAGCTGGAAGCACAGTAAAAAAGAAAAGAACAAATGTCAGCACATTTAGTCTACTGGTGAACCACCATCCTGGAGCTGAGTAATCTTCTTCTCTCTCCATGGGCGGATCGCTCGAGCAGGAATCCTTCCACTCAGGATTCCCTTGTTGCCAATAAATGACCAATGGCTTAGGAAGACACTCCCCTAAGAAACAGGAGCATGCCCTGTTATTACTAGTACCATGTAACTAGATATGAAACATGAGTGACATATAACACAAATGCAATATCACAAACCCATTTACATGTGTATGGTACTGAAAACTCTTCCATGTACTTCTGGAGGTACCTTGAGATATGCAGTATGCAAAACATAACATAAGCAAAGACAGGTCTTTCTCCTGCAAGAGAATAAGCAAACATTTAAGCATGAACAAAACATGAACAGTTCTCTTCTTCCTTACATGAAGGAGGTTTCTGTTGCATTCTAGAAAGCATTTATCACTCCCCAAGTACATGAGTAAGGCATTAATTTTTTCTTCTCCCACTGGTGTAAATGAAAGAAGCATTCAATAACTTAAAATCAGCATAGCATGGTAACTCAAATACAGTACAAATCTCATTAGAGCATTTCACACTCATAGCATGAGCAGGTTGCTTAAAAAAGGTTTTCAGGTTTTAAAATGCAAACAAAGCCAATTCTTCTTTACAGTCCACACAAACTTTTTTCCTTTTAGTCCAATTAAAATGTCCAAATTAAAAGTCCAAATGTTGATTAAGCTTTCTTCTTAAACACTCTTCCACGCCCCTTTTCCTCTGCATTTCTTTCATCTGCAGCTTCTGAATCTCAACTTTATGACAAACTGCATCTGTTAGTTTGTACTTGCACCCCTTTCTGGGCTTGGGTTTTTTGCATTCCTCCTCTTCTGGGCCATCCTTCCACTTCCTGCCCACACGTGAGGAATCAAGTTTACTACTCAGCTTCTCCTGCTTTTGTGATGAGGGTTGCTTCAGGGGCTGGCTGAGATCCCTTATGCTGCTCTTTGAATCACACCCCTTGCTTCTTGCCACTTTGCATGCATTAATAGCTTCAATCTGTGATGAGGTCCCCACCATTTGTTCCCCATCAGCTGGCACTAGGTGTTTTCTAGACTCGGCAGGCAGTATTGCAGCAGTGAACAGGTCTTTTGTAGGGCTAAAAGTGCTTGATTGCTGCAAGGCAGGATATAATGTCCCATCTCCATTTCCACCTCCACCCCCATCAGGGGGCTGTTGTTTCTCATATGATGGAGGGGCAGTTGCCATAGCCCCTCCCTTGTCTGGTGGCAAAAGCTTTGGGAGGGGGCCAGCAAGCCCCTGAGACAACAGAATATTCTTTGGAGTGAGTCTTTGAAGGCAGTCTCTGACTTCCTCCCATGTAAATAGCACTGATACAGAAATTCCATTATGCTTCTGCATTTCTTTTCCTATTTGATTCCACTGTTTTAAGTCCAAGCATTCATCAAATTTAACCCAAGGACTGATTTTCCCTATAACTTTGACTAGCTTTTGTATCTCCTTCTCATCAGCCTTCCGCCCATTGTTATTCAAAAGATCTGAGATATCTTTACAAAGTTCCTGCATTTGCGAAGAAAGCACACACCCCATGATGTCACTCACCTAGTGTGGGACCCAATGTTGATTTTGGATGAATTTCGAACGCTCGATTTATGACCTTCCCGGTCGGACCTGTCTGGTCGGAGGTGAATGAAGACCTTGTCCTGGTCGATGAGGTGATAATTAGGTGCTAATTGCTGAAGCAGATCTCTTCAAAGCATTCCTTTGACTTTCATTCAATGGCCTCGTGACGGGGCACCAGTTGTAGGAATCTGATTCATGTAAAGATCTCTTCTCAATCAGTCTCATGAAGCAGCAGTTTATATCATCAGATCTTTTAAGATAGAAACTTAAGAGTCCACGAAGTCCAGCTTCATTAGGCTCAGAGTAAGGAAAGAACAGAGAGAGACAGAAAACACGACTGCAGTCTTTGGCTTTACAAAGGATACTACTGGCTTCTCTTTATTCAAGCAGAGTATCTCAGAAACGAAACTTAACCTACATAATCAATCAGAATGTCAGAACCCAAATAAGGAGAGATAAGGAGCGTTGTCTCTCATGCAAGCAAAGAGGCTTTTGTTTACAAAATGTGTCAGAGACAGCCAGACAGAAAACAGATGCATTCCCACACTCCTGCAGAGTGTAATCCGAAAAAACATTGAGGTAATTGTACGTAAACAATACCTTGTTCAGACAATGCTGTGCCTGACCCTGATTTTTGGGGAGGGCTAGTTCCCCCATTTCTGTTTGTTTGTCAGTGTAGGACTTGAGCGTCCGATTCACCCGCTCCACAATCACTTGCCCTTGCGGATTGTATGGAATGCCAAAAGTGTGCCTAATGTCCCAGGTGGCCATAAAGGTGGCCAGCTGCCTGGAGCTATAAGCCGGATCGTTATCGGTTTTCACGTGCCGTGGTTTGCCCATAGACCTGGTTGGCTTCTGTCCCACACGAAGGGCCCCCCACCGCCCCTGCACAATGCGGGCAGAAACGAACTATGCCCTGGGCTTGGGAAAGTGGCAGGTTGAACTACTGTGCAAGTGCTTTGGCATTTTGATGAAAAAATGCATGACTTTGAATCGGAGTCATGAAGACTCCCAAAACTGACCTTTGCTGAATTTCCCTTGCGGCCGCATCCACTCTGCTATTGCCTGCGGAAATCGGACCAGGTAAATCCTGGTGACTTCTGATGTGGGCGACACAGAGTGCTTCGGTGCAGTTCTGCAAATGAAATTGAGTCATGAGGAAAAGACCTAACAAATTTTTGTCTATCGCGGGAGTGATGTAGGCTCCCGGTAGACTGTGAAGCAAATTACAGACATACTGGCTGTCAGTTATGATATTCAAGCGTTCTTTGGCAAAGGTGCACAAGGCGAGGTTCACTGCTGCCAATTCCGCCTGCTGCACAGATTTCTGCGGAAGAGTCAGAAGCGTGCGCCAAGCCTTGCCAAGTAAGAACACCATATGTTCGACCCCCATCAGTGAACACTGTCCTAGCCCCCTGAAGTGGAACCAGGGACAATAACTCACACAAACTGACTGTCTAAGTTTGAAGCGAGACGAGTCTGGGGTCCTTCGGCAAATGGTATGCCAAACATCCAGTGAATCCTTCCAATGCAATCGGAAGTAAGTCACCGAGCTGCATCAGCTGCTGGATCTGATCCTTGGTGAATGAAACAACGATTTTCGCTCAATTGTGCCCTGAGATATCCCTTGCTCTCAGCCTTCCTCGGTAAATCACAGTGGAGACCAGTTCCTGTGGAGGAACGAATGTTTCGGGAAGAGATGTGTGGTAAATACACCCATTCCATGATACTCGCCCCTCGCTCGGAGTCTACTCGTAGAGCTCCGGTGAACATGGTTCCCGTCTGGACTATGTACAGGTTTAGAACAGGAGCATATGGCACCTGACTAACCCTGTCCATCCAGCTCTGGCTGAGAACTTGGTTGACCTTTTTGAGAGTTAAGCGAGCCTCTCGCGGAATGTGTATCCGGTCTGCTGGCTGCTTACCTAACGTTAGCAGCGAGAAGAGCGGCTTCAGGAGTCCCATATCTAGCCTAAAATATGGTCTAGCCCAATTGATATTCCCCAGAATCTGTTGCAAATTCTACAAGGGTGACTGACTCTTTGAGATTAATCTGTGGCAAAACTGGTGCCGCGAAAGAACGGAGAAGCCGATGGCCCAAGTATGAAAAGGGCTCGATCCTCTGAACTTTCTCTGGGGCAATGAGTAACCCTTTTTCCCCCTGAGTGGCCTGGAGGTCTTTAAACATTTTGCTGCCGAGTTGCGGCGCTGCGATCAAGATATCATCCATAAAATGACACACTAAGACTGTGGGGTGAAGGTTTCGAAACTTTTCCAGTGCATCGTGAACGTAAATTTGGCACAGGGTGGGCAAGTTGAGCATCCCCTGTGGCAAAAATTTCCACGTGTAACATTGCGTAGGCTCTCTGTGGTTCATGACTGGCACCGTAAAAGCAAACCTTTCCCGATCCCTTATATCTAAAGGAATGGTGTAAAAACAGTCTTTCAAGTCTACGACCAGGATCTCCCAACCCTCGGGGATCATGTTCGGATTCAGGATGCCGCATTGAAGTGGACCCATTGGCTGAATACACTTATTAATCTCTCTTAGATCGTGAAGGACTCACCACTTCCCTGACTTCTTTTTAATGACGAATATGGGTGAATTCCAGGGACTGGTGGACTGTTCTATGTGTCCTACTTCTAGCTGTTCTTTGACCAGTTGTTTTAGGGCGACTAATTTTTCCCCTACTACCGGCCATTGCTCTACCCAGACTGGCATGTTGGTAAGCCATTTGAGCGGTAGAGCCATTACCCAAAGATAAGAGTGGCACAGTACTTCTGCAAGATGTCTCGCCCCCAGAGGTTGACGTGCACATCCAAGATGTGCGGCCGAATGACCGCTGTGCCGTCAGCTTTGGGGATCATAACTTCTACCAAATCTTGGCTTCTAAATGCTTCCTGAACACCGCCTACCCCCCACACATCGGAGACCGGCTCGAGAGTCCACTCGCATGGCCACTGACTCTGGCTGACCACGCTGATGTCAGCTCCTGTATCTAATAGCCCATCAAAAGGTTTTTTATTCAAAAATACCTTTATGACTGACCGCCGCTTCCACTCTATGTTGGTTTCCACTGTCGCTAAGACCTGGTATCCTTCCTTGTACTGCCCCTTCTGCGCTCGAGTGGTCTGCCGACCCGGACTCTGAACTGTCCCTAAGCCTTTCCTGGTCTGGCCTGCACCTCCGGAATGCCGGGTGGAATGTGACAGAAATCTAATCCAGCTCTGGCTCTCTCTGAGCGACTGTGGTCTCTGTTTGGACCAGGGCCAGAGAGAAGCCCGCACTCCGGTTTCGGACAGTTCCTGGCACAGTGGAAGCCATTGTCACACCGTGGACATGGGGTGGTCGGAGCCTTGGGTCAACCTGTGTTCTGGCCATTACCCTTCTTGGATCGGCATTCTCTAGCGAAATGACCGATCTTGCCACAATTGTGACATGCTCCTTTGGTCTTGCCTTTGGGTCCCCTACCGCCTTGCACTGCCACTGCCAACAGACCCATTTTGTAGGAATCTGTACCAACGTCGGCACAAGCCCTAATCATGTCGGTAAGCGTCAGATCGGGACAATTGCCCAGTGACTGCAAGATTTTACAGCAGTCGAGGTTGGCGTTGTCTTTCACCAGCTTCATCATAAGCTCCTGTTGGGCTTGTTCGTTGTCTATCTGCCTAGTGACCGCTTCCTCCAATCTATTGATAAAGTCCATGTAGGACTCCTGGGCACCCTGTTTGACTGCTGTGTAATTTTTGGCTGCTTTGCCAGTTGCCGACCTTGAGAAAAGCCCTAAAGGCTGTCTCAGCTGCCAGATGAAGTGTGGCGATTGGCAAGGTGATCTGCGCATCAACGGATTCGAACTGGCCTGACCCATATAGCTGGTCAGGGATTACTGCTCCTCCCATCCTGGAAGCCCTTGCCTGTGCTTTGAGTCGATACTCGCTGTCCCATAGCAAATACTGGCTGGGGTTGAGCATCATTCTCATGACGGCTTTCCAGTCGTATGGAATGAGCATCATAGTCTCGCACACTTGCTGAAGTGTGCCCCTAGTGAAGTGATTCTGGAGTCCTGTCTCTGTGATTGCCTTCCGTATTGTCATGAGCAATTTATACGGAACCGGTGTATGGGTCGTTTGCTGCTGACCCGCGAGGACATCTATCTCTATGTGGACTGGGCATATCTGCCTAAATTCAGCTAGTTCTTCCACTGACAACTGCCGCTTGCTGGTTTCTTCCTCTACCATGCGCTGGATGGAACTTTTGGCTATCTGGGAACTTTTAGCTATCTGGGAAATGCCAGCGTTTCCCATACCTCGCATTCCTTCAGTGACGTCTGCAGCTGTCACTGAGGGAAAGCTCCCTACGCTGCCCTGCTTAAACTGAAGTGACGGATAGAGAACCATCAGGGCTGATGGCTCTTACTGCGCTGGGGGGGGGGTGTTCTCGGTCTCTATCCGGACTAGGTCTACCTCTGCGAGGAGCTTCCTACACTTACTCCATGTGCTGATTACCTTAGCTGGGGCTCTTGGCTCTTGCTTAATGCAGGTCCCTATCCTATCCCAAAGTTGGAGACTTAACATGCCCGTTTCTGGATAAAACAGACAAGTACACAAAAAGATCCGCTAACTGGGTGCTGTGAATGTGTGTATGATTTACCCTGGCCAGGGCCTTGAATTCCATTAAGTGAATTCTCTGGTTAGCGGTCAGACGTTGCCGCTGCGGACAAGTCCCCATATTACCTGCCGGTCCTTTGAAGTTTCCTCCGCGGGACGAGTCGATGTGTCTGGGTTAGGTAACCGGATTCAGTGTGACGTCCCTCTGGGTAGGACTCGGAATGTGGGCTGCTGCCACAGGCCCTCGGTGGCCTCTGCGATGGCGTCAGGGTTCACAGCCGACCCTGAGCGTTCAGAATGTGTTTCCGATGCGCAAGATGCCTCAGAGCTTTGGAGCGTGCTCTGCCGCCTCTGGAATGCCTCGTAGCGTAGCTGTCACTGACCGGAGCTGCTGCGCTGTCCTCCGGGAAGACTTGGACATGGTTCTGGTGTAGAACCGGACCAAGGGGATCGCTACTCATGAGTACAATCATGTCAGGGTCACCATATGTTGGATCGGGGCCCGATGTGGGCCGGAGAGTCCCGGAGGAGACTACTGGTCAAACAAGACACACGAGGCAGGATGGAGCGAAGACCTGTGTTTAATGAAGACAATTCAGAAGCTTATATCCTTGCCTATTCTGGCTGCGTGCATATGCTGCGTGTAGCGACACAAAGGAAACCCTGAGTCTGTCCTGGAGTGCCAACACAAGGGGGCTTGTGAAGAAGGTGCAGCAGAGACTGTATTTTTTGAGAACTCTTAAGGAAAAACCATCTTCCGCAAAAGCTGCTGCTTGCCTTCTATCACTGCGCTATTGAGAGCGTGCTCACTTATGGCTTATGTGTGTGGTATGGGAGTAGTACTCATCAGGATAGGATAAAGTTGCACAGAATTATTAAAACAGCGGAGAGTATCATCGGCTGTCCACTCTCCACTTTAGAACAAATTTACACCATCAGGTGCCACAGAAAAGCATTAGATATAGTAGGAAACCCATCACATCCTGGCCACTGCTTCTTTGAGCTTCTACCATCGGGACAGAGATATAGAACAATGAAGGTAAAAAGAGCCGTCTCAAGAACAGTTTCTTCTCCAGAGATATTTTGGGCTTAAATGGAAACTCTGGACTCTGAAGTCATCAATCATTTTAATTGTTATATTTTGGGATTTTAAAGTTTTAAAATTTTAGAATTTTGAAATTTTAAATTTTTAAACTTGTACTTAATTGGTGTTTCTGTAGCTGTTTTAAATTAAGGGGTATGCCTTATTGGAGTTGATATATAACAACCAAGAAATTTTGTTGTTCCTGCAAGGGGCAATGACAATAAAGATTTATCTTATCTATCTTATCTTATTATTTATTAGTTCCAATTAGCTGCTTGCCTTCCAATCCCCGTCTATGCCTTCATAGCCTCATGGGGCCTTTTCACTTTTCATGGTGATTTTTTTTAATTGTTAAAAGGTCCTGATTGCAGTGAGTGTATGGTTCAGAACATGCACTTTATTTGAGAGCACCTTTCTTTAAAGAGGAAATTGGTCATTATACATATTCAAGCTGGTGACTGTTGTTGATTTTAATTTTAAAGTGGTAGGATTTTGAATCATTGTAGGTAGCTGTCTGGTTGAAGAAACATTTTCAGCAGGAGAGAAATCAACACTTCGGACTGGTAAAGACAGTTTGGAAGAGATCAGAAGATGAGAAATGACCCATCAGCTTTTATCTGAGAACTTCTTCAAGAAATTCATCACCAGTCTAGAACAGGATGGTTGAACATGGAAAGATTAGATATACCACTGTGATAACTGGAAAGATATACTCCCAAAACTCACTCTTTAACCAGGGTTTTCTGGAAGATGCATTCTGGGGGAAGGGGGAAAATTTTTCTTCTTCAAATTATGTATCTGAGTCTGAATATTGACTCTCCTCATGACAATCAGCCATGAAGATTACCCTGGGGACAATATAATGCACTAGTCTTTCATTTACCTTCCACATCACAGTGTGAAACCTGTACCACTGATCTAGTTCCTTCAGTCCCTTTCTGGTATTGAGCTCTTTTGGCATGCAAAGTTATTCTCATCCCCAGGTCATGACTGATGAAGCTGCTTCCCTCCATCAAGATGGATTCCAGTGGGATTTAATCCACTTGTAAGACCATCACCTGGGATCCAAGATCACTGCAGATAGTGAAATAAATAGACCCTTACTTCTTGGGAGGCAAGCTATCAGAAACCTAGGCAGCATAATAAAAAGTAGAGATATCACCCTGCCAACAAAAGTCCACATAGTCAAAGCAATGGTGTTCCCAGTAGTAATGTATGGTTGTGAGAGCTGGACCCTAAGGAAGGCTGAGCGCAGAAGAATAGATGCATTTGAACTGTGGTGCTGGAGGAGAGTCTTGAGAGTTCCCTGGACAGCAAGGAGGTCAAATCAGTCGATCCTGAAGGAAATCAACCCTGATTGCTCATTGGAAGGACAAATACTGAAGCAGAAGCTTAAATACTTTGGCCAGCAAAGGAGAAGAGAGGAGTCACTTGAGAAGGCCCTGATGCGAGGAAAGATTGAAGGCAAAAGGAGAAGGGGGCGGCAGAGGATGAGGTGGCTGGATGGCATTGTTGATGCAATGGGTGGGCTGCGGAGAATGACAGAGGAGCCTGACGTGCAGTGGCCCATTGGGTCTCAAAAGGTTGTACTCGACCATGAGACTGAACAACAACAGACCATCACCCTTCCCTGTGGACTTCACCACCCAAGGCCGTTAGTCCTCAAGGTTGTCAGGTTCGTTAACTGCCAGCTGACGTTCAGAGTTGAGTCATTGGCAGTACGGTTTACTCTATTACCAAAGCAGGATAACCTGGCCAGACTTTGGAGAAAATACTTTTTCAACATTCTGATCTTTCTCTTCTCCTGTCAGAAATTTTTTCGATCCTTATCACAAGAGCTTCTGAGGATGCCATTTCCAATCTTGCTTATCTTTCTTGCTTGGGGACAAATAGTAATATTCAACTGGCTCTCCTCCTTCTTTCCCTTAGGCAGGAATCCAATCTGCAGTGGGCAACATTACCTGCCTCTCTATAACTTCTGGCACTATTAATGAAACAAAAATACACATGCTATAAATAGAGCATCCACCCCCTGCGGTCTTTCCATTATTCCACTATCCTCTTCCTGTTGCCCACCACAGGGTAATACTTACATATCTTGCATCCTGCACATTCCTTACCAACATCTCACAGGCAGATCTTGGCCTTTTAGGGCCCAACAAAAGCAGCAACTGCCGACTGATAGTTCTTCAAATCATCAGATTGGAAGGGATCCACTCAGGGCCATCTATGCCAACTCTACGACCAATGCAGGAATGCACAGCAATGCGTCCCACATAGAGTGACATGTCTAACCTGTATTTAGACATCTCTGGCAAAGCAGAGTCCATCACCTTCAGGGCTAGGCCATCCAAAATTGAAAGAGCTTTTGCTGCTTGGAAGTTCTTTAGCTGAAAAACGTCTTTCTTGTAATTTGACCTCATTGGGTAAGTCCTACTCTCTGGAGCAGCAGAAACCAAGCTTGCTCTGCTTGTTTCATGACATACCTTCAGATTTCAGAAGATGGCAGTCATAACCTGTCTTAGTCCTCTTCTCCAGAAGAAATATACAGGTCACCCCTGTATCCACAGGGCAGTGATGGCAAACCTTGGCACTCTAGCTGTTCTTGAACTTCAATTTCTAAAAGCCCTGATCAGCAGGAGTGCTGACTTGGGCTTCTGGTAATTGAACTCCAAAAACACCTGGAGAGCCAAGGTTTGCTATCACTGCCATATGTTCAGAGACCTAGTGTGGATAACTGGAACCAGATAACAGTGAACCTTATATTTTATGTTGCAGACAGTGGCCTCTACTGGCCAGCTCCAGTAATGCACCATAGAAATATTTATGTATTTCATGAATTGTAATTGAAAATTATCAGACTTGCAGATAGCTGAAACTGTGGATACTGAACCTGCAGATATGGGGGTGGGGGATTGCTGTTCTTCAGTGGATTTTGTTTCCAGTCATACAGCCGGACGGTGGACCAAGTCTCTATCAACCATACAAAAGAAGGGGGTTGGTGCAATTTTAAGGGTGATGGATAGAGAACTAATGCTAATTATGTCTCAGTGCTTGTTTGCAACTTCTCCTCTACTTGCAACAGGTATAATTAGCATTGGCCTCAACCAGCTTGTGTTCCACAGTGAATCTTCATCGATGTGTTTGCTACGGTTGATTGAAAAGCAGCTTAGGTATTATAGATTTTTTTAAATAGTAGCTGTGCTAGTCTGTGTTTCCAGCATATCAGAGAATAAACAAAACAAAAACTTTGAAGACTAACTGTTATATTTTAATATGAGCTTTCATGGATCGTCCACTTCATCAGACATAATAGTGAGACTTCATGGCATCAAGTTATAAACATCAGGTACAGAGGTATAAAATGATTGATTAGCACAGGGGTGGCCAACCTATGGCCCGCAGGTCGGACCTGCCACCACCCTTGCTGTAACCGGAAGCAGAAGTGGACACATTTACGACAGCTGCAAAATGCACTCACGCATGCGTAAACACACCAGTGCCTGCCATAAACACTGCCATAAATGCACCTGTGGCTGTCATAAACACATTTATGACAGCCACAGACATGGGAGGAACCATGTGATGCACAGTAAACCCATTTGTGTGGATTCACAAAGGCTTGGGTTTCTGGGAATTGAAGTTCAAGAACACCTGGAGTGCCAAAGTAATAATAATAATTTCTTGTCTGGGTTGAAATGCTTTTTTTGCTGGAAAAGCTCTGCTCGGGATGTCTGAATGAGGATCCTTTCATGTCCCCAAGTTGTTTTCCCACTGAAGTGGTCCCTATTTATCTACTTGCAATCTCTTGCTTTTGAACTGCTAGGTTGGCAGGAGCTGGGACAAAGACAGGCACTCAAACTGTCCCGCACTAACCAGGTCACGAACTGCTGACTTGCCAGCCTTCCAGCTAACAAGGTGAGCTTCTTAACCACTGAGCCACCGTAGCCTCCCACCCCCCAGCCATCAAGGTCATAAGGAGTGATATCAGAAGCCATGTGTCTGGGGCAAAGAACACAAGTTCAGCAAGAAAATGGGGTTGGGTGTGCTCTTTGACCTCTTTGACCTCTTACTTGGCAACTCATCAAAGCTGGCGTGAGAACAAAACCTTACCCGCTAAATCTTCCAGATGCTAATCTGAGGTTTGGGGTGTCTAGGGCAGCCTTACACTGTCCACTTGTGCTTGCTTCTCAGTTTAATCGCCTCTCCCTCTCCCACCCTTTAATTTCATAAGCAGCTGTCATATTCTTTTCTAACAAACTTCCAGACCGCAGCCCCTCCTCAGTTAAAGGAAGGGGAAAATGCTCACAAAATGTTAACCTCATGGTAGCTCACAATAAAAATTGCAGAAAACAAGTGCAATCATAACATAGAGCAAGTTCTGGCAAAACTAGATGAAAAATTCAATTTAAAACATGCCTCTGTAAAAGCAAACGCTTCGCAGCTTTAGTTCCTGCTAAGGTGACCCTTTAATTCAGTAGGGTTTTCTTGAGTGTTGACTTGCCATTCAGTGATTGATTCCATTGGTCAACTCCTAAGTTGGGATAAATAACAGGAAACCAGCCAGAATACTACAGTATTAAAATATGATTTCACCATCCCCGTAAAGTTGGACACAAAGAGACCTTTACCTTGGCTCTTTGGCTATGAATGGGCCCCTAGTCAATGGTTCAAGGCCCAGTGCTGCATGGGAGGTGTGTGTGTATGTGAAACAGGTAAAACCACTTCTTAAATATTTCCACTTATCTTGAAAGCCCTATTAGAGCTGCTATAAGTTATTTCCAACTTGACAGTACATAATGCAAGATTATAAACAATTACATTTGGGAACTTACAATGTGTTGCGATGGCTCCCAGGTATGGGAGTGGCTGGCTGCAAGGAAGACATGCGAGACAATTGTGCGGTGAAGTCCAGCCCTGATCTCGGTCGGGTGGTACATATTTATTACCCTGCCTTGGGTTGATACGTGCGTAAGATGCGCGTGACCCCCTAATACAGAAGGCTTGCATACGTGGCATTTTCCGGTGGTCAAAACAATACCTGCCCTGTGGTTAATAGACAACCCACAACTAATTAAGGTCTGGGCTGGCGAAACCCATTGCTCCTGCCCTATCTGCCTTATGTGTATTGACTCCGGGTGCCTAGTTTGTTCTGCTGTCTGGCGCGGTTTATTTGCCCATCTTAATCTGCAGCCAGAAGCGGAGGATTGTGTATTTCCATTAGAGTCACCATCTCTGTTTTTTGCCCTGTTTCTATCGTAGCCATCAGCCAAGGCTTTATGATTTGCTCCCCAAGCTAACTAACTAGCCCGCACCCCAATTGCCTTTCCTGCCAGCCCGGTTGGTCCCCGGATCTGTTGAAGGCCGGGCAAACCCCTGGGGAAAGGTTTGGCCAATTATTCCCAGGGGCAACCCACAACTATGACAGGATGTTTGTATTTTTTATATTAAGACCCTGGAGGCTTAGTGGTTAAGACATTGAACTTGACGACTAGCAGGTCAGCAGTTCGAGACCCAAGTGCTGCACAATGGACTGAGCACCCATCTCTGCCCCAGCTCCTGTCAACCTAGCAGCAGTGCAGTGGCTTAGTGGTTAAGACACTGAGCTTGGAGACTGGAAGGCTGGGGGTTTGATACCTGAGTACTGCATGACGGATCTTAAAGAGTCTCATTTGGGAGTCCCCTGAGTGGAGTTTCTCCAGCAAAAACCCTTTTGACCCAGAGTAATTTCTGACACGAAATGTATTAGTTCCAAAGCAAGAAACTGCAAATTGATAAATGGGCACCACTTCGGTGGGAAAGGTAACAGCATTTGATGAGCCAGCCACATGACCATGGAATTGTCAGCATTGGCTCTTTGGTTATGAATGGGCCCCTAGAGTCAGGCACAAATGGCTTTTTGAGTAAGGGCGACCTTTACTTTTGCCGTCTAAGGATCCATTTGTTTTAAAAGCAACTGAAGGTGTGGCAGTAACAGAGCATAACTTACACTCGTGAAACCCTGTCCCTCAATCACCGGTCTGCTGCCACTGGTCAGTTGCTCTTATTCTTACGGACACATTTCCTTCATGTTTTGGCTTAAATAAACCCAGGTTTCCACCCTGTTCATCCAAAAGCCCACTAGTTCTGCGGGAAAATCGAACAGCAGGGCTACACAAATGGGAGCTGGGACAGACGGGTGCTCACTCCGTCATGCAGTACCAATGAATCAAACTCTGACCTTCCAGTCAGTGAGTTCAGCGTCTTAACCACTTGAGCCACTGCAGCCCCTCAGTGAGAATTAACCTCCTACTAAGATCTGATGAGATATGCTCAATGTGTTTTCAGTGGTTGGAAGGCGCAGTTATTCTCATACCCAGACATGCACTAGATGTGGCTGTTCCCTGACCCTGCAGTTTCCTGAGTTTTATGACATGGGCCGGGTTGCATCTCAATAAACTGCTGCTTGGTTCTGCTGCTTGGTCACCCTCCATTCTGAGGATTGGCTTTAATAGAGCATCTGTTGCATCTCAGCTACTGTAGGTTCCTGGTCCTTTCTGAAGAAAAAGGCCTGCTCTTCAGATCTCCTCGGATAATCCTTGAATTGGGGATTACGAGCTGGCTTAACTTCTCCCTGAGATCAAGAGTTAATCACCGTCAATGACACAGTAACCTGGCTTGGCCCTGATGGGCAGGGTGATTTGATGCCACGGTGCCCTTTTCCCCTGGGAGGTGTGTACAAGGGATAGGTGTGCCAAGGGTGCGATAGGTGTGCCATAGGTGTACATTGATGGCATGTAATACCTCGAATTGCCTCTGATCGGCTTTCCTCAGCCTAATTCCCTCCTCTATATATGTAGGGCTATGATTTGCACTGACTGGTTATAACGGTAAGAAAGTCCACCATGTCTGAAGGTCACAATCGCTCTGTTCCAACAGGGCAGAAAATACTTCATTGCCATTTTCTGTATTGCAGCTAATGGCGGTTGGGGGCCTTCTTAGAGATACAGGAGAACAGGCCCATGCTGGCCTACCAGGACACTGGGATGGGCATCCACGTGCCTCTAATTAGAACTAATAACTTAAAGGGCCACTTAAAGTTTCCACTTTGGTTCCTCTTGTTGTTGTTGTTGTTGTTGTTGTTATCATCTCCGTGCTGCCGCCGAAGCACTTTGGACTTTCTCCCACAAAGCGGAGGCTAGCCCGGCAAGAGGAGCCGAAGCTGAAACTGCCGAGGTGGCATGGCCCTTTAAGTTATGAGTTCTAAGTAGAGGTGACCACCTGTCCTAGTATCCCGGTAGCCCAGCACAGGCCTGCAGGAGAACTCCAGTCTTTGGAGGCATCTCCCCAATCCTAGCAAAACTCATTACAGAGAGTTCTTCCGGGTCAAGAAGTCATCCCTTTGGGCTGACGTCCAATAATAAGTTTCAACTAGAGTCTTCTTCTTCTTGTGCTGTATCCGGTTCTGAATATTGGCAATCAACATGACCATCAGCCATGACCACCAGCCATGAAGATTATCCAAATAGTGACCAGGCTGTCCAAGAGACTCAAAAAACGCAGCTTTTCCCAGATGGGTCCTACAAGCCCAAAGTGTCCGCCTACCAATGGTTTTGGTGGAACCACCTTGCTCTGACCTAGAATGGCAGCTGTCAAATATACTGATATTTCTTGGGAGCATTACAGGAAGGAAGGAGTCAACATACTCGGCCTATTTTGGGATGCTAAAGTGATACTTACCATCTTGGTTTCCTCCTGCTCTGTGTTTGCTGATGGGGTTTTGAATTAATAAACCAGGCTGGAGCAGAGGGAAACAGCTGCCGGTGGGATGGGAGGGTGTCGGAAAAATGTGTTTTCCATTGGGATCGGATCACATCCTGGCTCTGCCTTCCCAGCTCCACCCGTAGAGTCAATACTTGTTTGTGGTTCTGAAGAAGCTTGGCTTTTCTAAGTGGCATGAGTAGCTCTGATCATCATTGTTTAATTACTGATTTATCTCTTTTGTTAGGTACACATTATATCCTTGTTCTTGCTCTTCGAGTTCATATATGCATAGGCTAACTTTCATGTTCTGCAACAATTAAGAAGCAGCCGGCAAAACAGGGCTAAACCATTTATTGGGTATGGGTATTCTGCTCCTTATATACACTGAGAAATGGATACATTTCGGCAGGAAGAGGCAGGAAGGGAAGGGGTAACTTAGAGGTTATCGGACTGGAATGAAAACTGTACAAACTACTTAGTTTAGGCGGGAATGCAGTCCCGCGATATTTACAAGGCTAAGAAGAAGGAGACAAAATGGCGGATCGTAATGATCCTAATAACGTTACAGCATAATTGTATTCAAACACAACAATAACAGAGCTGGAAGGGGCCTTTTAGGCCATTGAGTCCAACCCCCTGGTCAATACAGGAATTCAAATAATGCAGATTTGACAAAAGATTGTCCAGTTATCTTTTGAAGGCCTCCAACCTTGGAAGGCCCAGTATCTCCCAAGGCCATGGTCTCCCTTGCCATACTGCTTCAACAGTTATGAAGGGTTTTTTTTCATATTCAACCTACATCTTGAGCTTTTTATTACATGTCCTGCACTCCGCGATGATTGAGACCAGACCCTATCCCTCCTCTATATGACAGCTTTTCAAATCTTTGAAGAGTACTATCAGTGTTCATTCTTTGAAGCAATCTGGTCATATCTCCCCAGTAAGCATCGACAATAAAGAACTGTACTGCCATTTGCGTCATGGGTATGCATACAGAACAAAAGATGAGAAACCAAAATCTGCTTGCCAATCGCTGGGCGATTGGCAGCAGATTGGTAAGGGCTTCTGCCTTGTGATTAATTAAAATTAATAGCAGGAGCAAAATTCCTCCCCTTCTCTCCCGTCTTTTCTAAAATGAAACAAAGCTTGGGGTATTGAGAAACATGTTATTAATGTAATGTCCACATCTTGCACATATACCTGTATAAGTCTGTCTTATTCCTGAGCATTTGCTCCAATACATGTATAGAAATGTCTAATTTGTGTTTGCTTTTATCATTAGTGGCCGTCCACAGCAAGGCATCCAGTTCCCTGATCTACCTCACAGGGGTGGCTAACGTGAATCATAACATGAACAATAATCATAGAATTGCTTAGTTGGAAGGAACTTTTTAGTCCATCGAGTCCAATCCCCTGCTCAATGCAGGAATCTGAATCAAAGCAGATCTGACCGAAGGTGGTTTAATTATGAAGGCCTTCAGATGCTCACCTGTGGGTTGCCCGCATGAATGATTGGCTAAACCTTTCCCCAGGGGTTTGCTCGGCTTTTGACAGATCTGGGGACCAACCGGGCTTGGCAGGAAAGGCAATTGGGGTGCGGGCTAGTTAGTTAGTTTGGGGGTGAATCAGAAAGCCTTGGCTGATGGCTACAATAGAAGCAGAGCAAAAACCAAGATGATGATTCTAATGGAGATACACAATCCTCCGCTCCTGGCTACAGATTAAGTTGGGCAAATAAGCCGCACCAGACCGCAAGACAAGCTAGGTACCTGGAGTAAATACACATAAGGCTCGGAGATAGGGCAGGAACAATGGGTTTCGCCAGCCCAGACCTTAATTAGTTGTGGGTTGTCTATTAACCACAGGGCAATGTCCAAGAGCAGGTATTGTCTTGACCACGGAAAATGCCACGTATGCAAGCCTTCTGTATTAGGGGGTCACACGCATCTTACGCACGTATCACCCCAAGGCAGGGTAATAAATATGTACCACCTGACTCTGATCGGGGCTGGACTTCACCGCACGATTGTTTCACGTGTCTTCCTTGCGGCCAGCCACTCCCATATCCAGGAGCCATCACAACATCTGGTGACCCCAACGTGATTCTGATTGGAACGTTACCCCAATCGGAACCCGACACGATCCCAAGGCTAGGCCAACGGGGTCCCTAGCGGAGGCCGCGACAATCTTGAAGCAAGGAAGCCAACGCGACCACAAGCCTGGCAGACCCCACGCATGGGAACGGACACGTTCCAAAGCCAGGGGAGAGCCGCGATCCTGAACAGGAGACGCAGAGCAGCAGAAGCCCACGGCAGAGAGCCATAGCCGCGATCCCAATCCACTGACCAGAGCCAAGGGACACCGTCCTGTGCATCACTCACCCCGCCATACTACCTAAAGGGGCGCTGACTCATCCTGCGGAAGCAAATCTGGAGATCCCCTAATCAGGTAGTAATGGGGGCTTGCGGGGGGGGGCAAAACTCATCCATCAGGCAAAGAGCTCAGGTGGAGGAGCTCAAGGGCCTGGCCAGGCTATTTCAGATAAGGGTGCAGAGGAGTCACCTGACGGACTTGGTGATGCATCTGGGGGAACACTGTTCTACCCAGAAGCAGGCATGATGGATCCAGAGATTTGGGACAGAGTAGGGAAATGCCTCAAAGAAGAACCCCGAGTGCCCGCCAAAATCATAGGGACTTGGAGCAAGTGTCAGATAATTGCAGCCATCAGTCCAGCCCGGGTAGAGACCGAGAAACCCCCAGCGTACATAGAACCATCAGCCCCAGCGTGTCTCTACCCGACCATCCAGTTCAGACATGGGGGCTTGGGAGACCCCCCTTCTGTGGCAGCTGCAGAAGCAGCGGGAGCGAGCAGAAACCCAGGAAGCGCAGGCGCTTCCTGGGTCACTAAGAGTCCCTTCCAGTTAATGGTAGAGGAAGAGTTGCGCAAGGGGGAATTGCCAGCCGCAGTACTGGCCAAGCTTCAGATGCTGTGCCCAGTCTGCTTAGAGACAGATGCCATCACGGGCAATCAGCTGGCGGTATACATGCCTATTCCATACAAGCTGCTTGCGGAAATCCGCAAAGCCATACAGGGCTCCAAAGCAGATTCACAAGGAGCACACTCCAACAGCTGTGGGACTCCACCACGCTCACCCCTCACTCATGACTGGAAAGTCACGATGAGGATGATGCTGAACCCCAGCCAGTACCTATTATGGGACAGTGAGTACTGGCTGGAAGTGCAGGCTAGGGCTGCCAGGATGGGAGGAGCAGTTATTCCCAAGCAGCTATATGGTTCAGAGCAGTTCGATACAATCCCGAAGCAGTCCGTCCTGCCAGCAGCCATGCTCAACCTGGCTTCTGAGGTCGCCTTCAAGGCATACCTCAAGGTACCTGCCACTGGCAAGGAACCCTACATGGACTTCATTAACCGGTTACAGGAAGCCATTAGCAGACAGATAGACAACCAGGAGGCCCAAGAGGAGCTTATGATGAAGCTGGCAAAAGACAATGCCAATCAAAAGCAGTAACACCGTTTGTGGCAATAAAATGACAAGAGTTTAAGTAAATTCCAAAATTCCAAAATTTACTTAAAGTGCATTAAACTCTTCTCGTTTTATTGCCACAAATGGTCTTACTGCTTTTGACTGGATTTACACTGTTTGGCCCCTTCTCCTGGAAAAGACAATGCCAACCTCAACTGCCGCAAAATTTTGCAGGCAATGGGTCACAAAACTTATTTGACGCTCACCGACATGATCAGGGCTTGCACGGACGTTGGGACAGACTCGTATAAAATGGGGCTGTTAGCAGCGGCCGTGCAAGGGGGGAACCAACCCAAGGAAGCTTGCTACCAGTGTGGCAAGATGGGACACTTCACCAAAGAGTGCAGGTCAAAACAGCCCTGCAAAGGGGGAGCAGCCCTCCCACGGACTGCCTGACCACATCATCCACCCAGTGCCCAAGGTGCCACATTGGCTTCCATTGGGCCAGCAACTACCCGAATTCGGGAAACCGGGCCACGGGCGTGTCTCTAGCACTGGTCCAAATAGAGACAACTGCCACCCTGGAGGCTCCAGAGCGGACATCCCAATAGTCACCCCCAGCATCTCCGAGGCACAGGCAGAAATCCAGGGCAGCACAGGGTTAGACCTAGAATGCCAGGAGGACGTTATTTGCGACTAGGCACAGTCAACCTAGCTAACACCCAGTACAAGGGTCCCCTGCCCCAAGGCACAGTAGGGTTAGTCTTGCCTCAAAGCAGTGCAAAGAAGAAAGGGATGTTCGTGATCCCAGGAGTCATTGACTCCTATTACACCGGCATCATCAAACTCCAGCTATGGACACACCTACCCCAAACAATCAGCAAAGGGGATTCAGTAGCGCAATTGATCATGGTTCCATATCATCTGCCAGGTGGGGGCAAGGAAGTGATCAGAGCAGATTTAGGATTCAGATCGACAGACCGCCAGAGAGAGGAAGGGTCAGTAGAAGGATACCAGATCATAGTGACAGTGGAACAGAACATAGAGTGGAAACAGCGACCAGTCATTAAGGTATTTTTGAATAAAAGGCCTTTTGACGGTCTGTTGGACACGGGAGCAGATGTCTCAGTAATTAGCAGAAAATTATGGCCCGATCATTGGGCAATCATGGCAGTTTCAGATGTGTGGGGGGTAGGAGCAGCTAAAAAAGCTTACAGGAGCCGAGATTGGGTGGAGGTCACTATCCCAGGGGCAGACGGCACAGTGGTAATACGCCCGCACGTCTTAAACGTGCCCATCAACCTCTGGGGGAGAGACATTCTACAACAGTATCGTGCCACCCTAACTTTCGGATAATGGCCCTGCCGCTCAAATGATTGATGAGTCAGTATGGGTGGAACAGTGGCCGATGGTTGGGGGAAAGTTAGAGGCTTTAAATCAGCTCGTTAAAGAGCAGCTAGATGCGGGACACATAGAACCATCCACCAGTCCCTGGAATTCACCAATTTTTGTCATTAAAAAGAAGTCCAGAAAGTGGCGACTTCTCTACGATTTAAGGGAAATCAATAAGTGCATTCAGCCCATGGGACCGCTTCATTGCGGTACACCCAATCCCAACATGATCCTCAAATGGTGGGAGATCCTGATTGTAGACTTAAAGGATGGCTTTTGCACCATCCCTAGGGACAGGGAAAGGTTCACATTTACAGTGCCAGTCACTAACCACAAGGAGCCAACCCGAAGGTTCACGTGGAAATTTTTGCCACAGGGAATGCTCAATTCGCCAACCTGGTGCCAAATCTATGTCCACAAGGCCTTGGAGGGGTTCCGGAACCTACACCCCAAACACAGATTCGCAACCCAAATGGTGTAAGAGCAGCAAATAGTCAATTGCTGCATGGTTGTCTAAACTGCATGTCTTAGTTCAGCCTGCTCTCCATTTAACATGGCAATGGCTGATGAAGTGTGATTGATGGCCTTCGCTAGCGTGCACGCCAGCTGGCCGATCCTGCTGCATACTGCCAGTCCGGGCACCCCTATAATATTGAGTGCTAGGGATACATACTCTGCCTTGCTGAGCACGGTGATATCACTGTCACATATCTCATCTAGCTGGATCACTCGTATGGGCCGTGCTGGCCTTGGGGTGACCGGGTTTGGGGTGACCATTTCCCTCTCGGGGAGTACTAGGGTTAAGCGACTCACACAGCAGTATGAGGCAGACACATTAGCGGGTATGTAGTTCCAAGTCCGTTGGTTGCAAGTAAAAAACTATCCTGTAGGCAAAATAATATGAGCATACACATAACTGATTGTCTCTGGTTGGGCACATTTCCAAGTCTCTTTCCCAGGACTCTGGCAACGGTGGTGGCTGTGGAGCAGCCAGTCATTTTGGCACATGGCGTGCTTGGGCTGATGGCCACCTGAGGTGTGTAAAGGGTGACTGCATCAGCGGGCAAAGTCTTTGTTACCTGAGTCCCCCAGTTCGCATAAGTCGTGTACGTGATCCAGTGGTGGTACCCAAACACGCACACCCATTCAGTGTCCCCAGCCTGCTCTCCTGCCGCGCAGCAGACCGGGATCAGGCATGTACTTAGTAAAGAAGCAGTGTTTGTGGTTTGTTGCAAGCAAAAGTCCGATTGGTTGACAAGTCTGGCTAATTTCTCCCAAATTTTGTACTGGAGTCTGGCGGTTAAGTTTCTGCCAGGTGTTAAGTCCTCATAAGAAGCTTGAACCCCTCCCCCCATCAGCAAGGAAAGGATCAAGACGACCATCAGGGAATTGTAGGTGATTTGAGATAGCACTGTGGCCACCATGTTTTGTGAGGTGGGTTCAGTGTTTTGCTCCCTCAGGACGGACAAGGCGTCATCACACAAGGTCTTGACCATCCCCCAGGTCACTCTCTGGTTTGGTCTTGTCCGGGGTCATCGGCTCCGCCTGGGCCCTCTCGTCAGGCTCACTCCCTCCATCTCAGGCAGGGAGTCCGGGATCGCTCAGTTCCACGCCATGCGGCTCAAAATGCAGTCTCACGCAATGGCCCGGAATCCAGACAGGTCATGTGGGGGACATAATCAATGCATACCCTCTCCCCCATGTTATCAGGGGTGCCGGACCTTTCCAGGAGGGGTCTGGTGGCACCCTGAAGCGAACCACGGGTCGCGGGAGGATTTCCTGCCATCAGAAATGCTTCTCTTGCGGGGTGCAGTCAGCGAAAATGTTAAGGTGGTTATAAGTGAATAAAACTTTGTACAGGCATTGCTGTGCCTGACCCTGGCTTTTCAGGGGGGGGCGGACTATCTCCTCCCTTTTTGTTTGTTTTTCGACAATGGCTTGACCCTGTTTGATAATGGCTTGTCCCTGGGGATTGTATGGAATGCCAAATGTGTGCTTTATGTCCCAAGTTGCTAGAAATGTTGCTAGCTGTTTGGAACTGTAAGCTGGTGCATTATCGGTCTTCAAGTGGCCTGGTTTGCCCATGGCCGCAAAGCATGTCAAGAGATGTTGCTCTACATGAGTTGCAGCTTCTCCCTTCTGGGCCGTGGCCCAGGCAAACTGCGAGAAAGTGTCAATGGAGACGTCCATGTACTGCCATCTCCCATCTGCCAAATTTGGTTAGCTCCCATCCATCGTGGGTTAACCCCCCGTGAGGGCCCCCCAGCGCTCCTGCACATTGCGGGCAGGAGAGCACGATTCCTTGTGACAATGGCAGGTTGAACTGCCTTGCTAGCGCTTTGGCATTTTGATGAAAAAATACATGACTTTGGATCAGGGTTGTAAAGACACCCAAGACTAATTTCTGGTGAGTTTCTGCTGTTGCCCTCTGAAATGGGACCAGGTAAATAATGGTGGCTCCTAATATGGGCAACGTACAGTGCTTCTCTGCGGTGCCGCAGGTGAAACTGCATGGTCAAGAATAGAGGCATAACAAATTCTTGTCTATGGCGGGAGTAATGTAAGCTCCCGGTAGACTGTGGATCAAATTCCTAACATACTGACTATTGGTGATGATGTTTAATGGCTCCTTGGTGAACGTTTTCAAAGCGAGGTTCGCTGCTGCTGATTTTTGCGGAAGTGTCAGCAGTGTTTTCCAAGCCTTTTCCTCGTGCCAAGTGAGAACTCCGTACGTTTTTCCCTCGTCAGTGAATACTGTCTTGGCTCCCTGGATGGGAGTCAAGGACAGCATTTCCTGCAACCTGATTGTCTGAGTCTGAAGTGAGACTAGTCTGGGGTCCTTTGGCAAGTGGTATGCCAGGTTCCCCATGAACCCTTCTAATGTGATGGGCAGGGTGACTCCCAGCTGCATTAGCTGCTGTGTCTGCTCTTTACTGAATGGCATGACTATCTTGGCCAAGTCTTGTCCTAAAATGTCCCTTGCTCTCAGCCTCCCCTTATGGATGACTGTGGCTACCAATTCCTATGGAGGAACAATGTTCCTGGAGGAGGTGTTCAGTAGATACACCTATTCCACGATTTTTGCCCCCCCCCCACTGGAGTCTATACCTAGCACTCCTGTGAACATGGTGCCTGTTCTAATGATGTACAGATTGAGCATGGGGCCATATGGTCCCTTGCTAATCCTGTCTATCCATCGGTGGCTGAGAATGCTGTTTACTGCCTATAGTGTTTGCTTAGCCTCACGCGGAATGTGTATCCGGTCGGCTGGCTGCTTTTCTTGGGTTAGCAGCACGAAAAGTGGCTTTAAGAGGTCTGTGTCTATTTTGAAATATGGCCTTGCCCAATTAATGTTCCCTAAGATTTGCTGGAGTTCTACTAGCATGATTGTGTCCTTGATATTGATCTTAGGCAGCACTATCACTACAAAAAGATCAGAGCAGCTGGTGCCCCAGGTAAGAATAGGGTTTGGCTCTCTGTACTTTCTCAGAGGCTATGACTAATCCTTTCCCCCCCAGTGTGCTCTGGAGGTCTTGAAATACATCACTGCCCAATTTGGACGCTGGCTTTGGTACAGTTAATAGTTTAGTGAAATGGTGTTTTTAAAATAATGTTGGATCTTTTAAAATGTTGAAATTTTGAAGGTTGCAATGTTGAAATGGGACTATACCAAAATCCAAAAACCAAACAGCCTTTACTAAAATAATTTTTTCACTTTATACCATTTAAATTTTATTCAAAAAAACACAGCCCAGGGACATTTCAGACACTTTTAACTGACAGCAATCCATTTTAAAAAAACTATTTACTGTCCGGAAGCCATTTTTTCTAAACCTCAATCCATCTACTGTGCAAACAATTACAACACCAAGAACCAAACAGTCTTTTCTTAAAGAAATATATCATTTAAAGCATTCGAATATTAGTTTGTAAATTTAAATTAATACAAAAAACACTAAACAAATTTTAATTAATTAAAACATCAGAACAATAAATGTAAAAGATAAAGCCCCATTTATAAATTGTTTCTCTCCTGCAAAACATTATTCAAACAAATTTATAAACAGAAAATAATTAACTTTACCTTAAACCATATTCAGACATACTATTTCAAAAAAAATAAAAAAGGGAAAGAAAAATAAATCAACACTGATCGGATTCCAGTCTTGGTGTAACACACTCCAAATACTGTACTTCAAGTAAACAAAAACAAATAATACACATTACATTATTATAATACACAAATAGAACAAATCCATTGCATTGAATATCAAAATGCCTCCAAAGAAAAGAGTAAATATAGCGCAAAGAACAAGTGAAAGATTAAAAAGAAAATTGCAAACCACGGAGCAGACACCACAAGAAAGGGAAGAAAATCTTTATAAACGAAGAAAGGCATATTTAGAAAAGGCACAACAAACAAATTCAGAGGAACATGAAATCATGTTAGCAGAACGCAGACAAATAGATAGTGCTTCAAGGGCAAAAGAAAGTAATAGAAGACATGAAAACAGATTAAAACAGAATAAGGAAACAAGAGAAAAAAGAAGGGAAAAGAGTAAAGGAGAGAAATTGACATTAAAAATGGCTGCATTTTCCTATGATCCAGAAATAGATTATTCTCAGCAATTTAATTTACACATTGGAAATCTGGACAACATCTGCAAATTCTGCAATGCAAGAAAATTTAAAAATGAAACTAAATCCTTATGTTGTAAGGAGGGAAAAATCGAAATTTAGCAACAAATCCCACCACAACAACTTTTACAATACACCAGTGGAGAAACACAAGATTCAAAACATTTCTTAAAGAACATTAGAAAATACAACTCATGTTTTCAAATGACCTCATTTGGAGCCACAAATATTATACAACACAAAGGTTTCAATCCAACATTCACCATACAAGGACAGGTGTACCACCAGATTGGATCACTACTACCACTACCAGAAGAAGATCCAAAATTCCTTCAAATTTATTTCATGGGAGATGAAGAAAAAGAAACAACTCAACGATGTACATACATTGAGGGAACAAAAAAACATATAATACTAAACATGCAGAGAATGCTACATGAACACAATAACCTCATCAGCACTTTCAAGAATGCAATGGAAAATATGCCACAAGAGGAATACAAAATTATCATAGCTGCAGATAAAACACCAACAGGAGAGCATATACGAAGATATAATGCTCCAGAAACAAATGAGGTTGCAGCCCTCATTTCAGGAGACACTTTCCATCCAAGAGACATTATACTAAAAAGACATGATAAAAAACTGCAACGAATTTCAGAAACACATTGCTCTTATGATGCTCTTCAGTATCCCATCCTTTTTCCATATGGCGAGGATGGTTATCACTTCAATTTGAAACAAATTGATCCAAAAACAGGAACAGAAACTTCCAAAAAAATTTCTGCAATGGACTACTACTCATACATTTTAATGATTAGAAATGAGGAACAAAATCACATTCTATACTGCAAAAAATTGTTAAACCAGTTTGTTGTTGATATGTATGCAAAAATAGAATCTGAAAGACTACTTTACATTAGAACCAATCAAAAATCACTAAGAGCTAAACAATACATACACTTAAAAGATGCTGTAGCAAAAGATGGAAACACATCTAATGTTGGAACACTACTCATACTGCCCGCAACATACACAGGAAGCCCGACATATGCATGAATACACTCAGGATGCCATGACTTATGTTAGGAAACATGGAAGACCAGATTTATTCATTACTTTTACATGCAACCCAACATGGCCTGAAATCAAAAATAACCTCAGAAACAATGAGACATCTAATGACAGACATGATTTAATTGCAAGAGTATTCAGACAAAAACAAACACAATTAATTAATCTGATCACCAAAAATGATGTATTTGGACAAACTATTTGTCATATGTTCACGATAGAATGGAAAAACGTGGGCTGCCACATTCACACAATTTAATATGGCTGAAAAAACAAAATACATCCAACTGTGATAAAATAATATCTGCAGAAATACCAGACGAAAGTGAAGACAGTGAATTACATGAAATAGTTAAAAAAAACATGATTCATGGTCCATGTGGACTTCTTAACCCACAATCACCATGTATGAAAGACAAAAGCTGCACCAAAAGATATCCAAGAACATTACTGAAAGAAACACAAACATCTGAAGATGGATACCCACAATATAGAAGACGTTCAGAAGAGGATGGAGGAAAAACAACAAAAATTAATATGAAAGCACAAGGGGAAGTAGAAATAGACAACACATGGATAGTCCCATACAGTCCATTACTATCAAAAATATTCAATGCTCACATAAATGTGGAATATTGTAATAGTGTTAAATCAATTAAATATGTCTGCAAGTACATAAATAAAGGAAGTGACATGGCCGTTTATGATGTCAGAAACCAAAACAAAAATGATGAGATACTGCAGTACCAATGTGGCAGGTACATTAGCACAAATGAGGGTTTCTGGCGTATTCTAGGATTCCACATTCATGAAAGACATCCCACAGTCCAACATTTAAGTGTACATCTTGAAAATGGCCAAAGAGTTTATTTCACTCCAGAATCAGCCACAAGTGTTGCAGAAAATCCAAAAGAAACAACTTTAACAGCATTTTTAATTTGTGCAACACTGATGAATTTGCACAAACCATCCTATATAATGATGTCGCAACATATTACACATGGAATAAAACTAAGAGACAATTCTTCCGGAGAAAGACTGGCACATATTCCAGAACTTGACATGTACCAAAGTGATGCAATTGGAAGACTATATACTGTGCACCCTAATAATAGCGAATGTTTCTATCTCAGGATGCTGCTATACACTATTCCTGGCCCGAAATCTTTCAAGGAACTTAAAACTGTGAATGGAAAAATTCTGGAAACATACAGAGAGGTTTGTCAGCAAATGGGGTTATTGGAAGCAGACCAACATTGGGAAACAACTTTGGAAGAAGCAAACATTTTTTCAATGCCACAATAAATGAGAACATTGATAGCTAAAATATTGACTTCATGTAGTCCATCAAATCCACTACATTTGTGGGAAATGTTCAAAAACCAACTAAGTGAAGACCACCTACTCAAAGCAAAGAAAGAGCATCCAACTTTAAACATTGACTACACACCACACATCTACAATATTGCATTAATACAAATAGAAGACCAATGCATACGCATGGCAAATAAAACACTAAAACAAGTTGGCCTTCCAGAACCAACCAGAGACAAAGGAGATGCATTAAATGCTGATTATATAAGAGAGACCACATATGACATAGACGAATTGAAACAATACATAACTCAAAATAAACCACTTCTAAATGATGAGCAGAAAGCTGCCTATGAAACAATAATGACTCAAATAAAAGCAGAAAGTGGAGGAATAATATTCTTACAAGCAGCAGGAGGAACTGGAAAAAACATTCCTTACAAATTTAATTTGGCAGAAATAAGATCAGAATGCCATGTGGTATTAGCAATAGCATCATCTGGCATAGCAGCCACTTTAATGGAAGGGGGTCGAACAGCATATTCTGCTCTCCAAATACCACTTGACATAGCAAAACAAGAAACACCCACATGTAATATTACAAAAGACAGTGCACGTGCTAAGGTACTCAAAGAGGCAAAAATAATAATATGGGATGAATGTACTATGGCACATAAGAAATCAATTGAAGCTTTGCACAGAACTCTTCAAGATATTAATGACAATCAGAAAATAATGGGAGGAATTCTATTACTTCTATGTGGTGATTTCAGGCAAACACTACCTGTAATTCCAAAATCAACTCCAGCAGATCAAATAAACGCATGTATTAACCAATCCTTTCTATGGAAACATGTGCAAAGCATAACATTGACAGAAAACATGAGAGTACGACATAACAGAAACACAAAAATCTTTACTGACTTTCTGCTAAATATTGGAGAGGGAAAGGTTCCAAAAAATGAGGAAAACAACATTACCTTCCCAGACTACTTCTGCACCATGGTACACTCAGAAAATGAACTGATCAATGTAATGTACACTGATATTTCCTCTAATTATCATCATCATGAATGGCTAAGAGCAATCTTAGCAGCCAGAAATGATGATGTCAACAATATTAATTACGAAATACTAGACATGTTGCCAGACCAACCAACTGTATATAAATCCATTGATACAGTGGTTGACAAAGATGATGCTGTAAATTTCCCAACAGAATTTTTGAACTCAATAGAACTCCCTGGAATGCCATCTCACCACCTATTACTAAAACAAGGAGCACCAATTATTTTACTTAGAAATATGAATCCTCCAAACTTATGTAATGGCACAAGACTATGTGTAAAAAACCTAATGCCAAATGTAATAGAAGCAATAATTATCACAGGGAAAGGAGCAGGTGAATCAGTATGCATTCCTAGAATACCACTTATACCGACTGATCAAACTATTCCATTTAGAAGACTGCAATTCCCAGTTAAACTAGCATTCGCAATAACAATTAATAAATCACAAGGACACTGAAACATTGCGGAGTTCACCTCAGAAAACCATGTTTTGCTCACGGACAATTATATGTTGCGTGCTCCAGAGTTGTAGCTGCAGAAAACTTATTCATACTAGCAGAAAAAGACCAAACCAAAAACATTGTCTACCAGCAAGTACTGCAAAAAATAAAACAATAAGCACCACATTCAAACATAACTCATTAAAAAATTTAAATAAAAGCAGACAGTTATAAATAGATATACTACAACACCATTACAACAAAAAAGAAAAAGAAAACAGTAACACTTACCGAAGCACGAGTTAAGGGAGCACCCAAAGTCTACGACAGTAAGCATCGCGTGTCCTAAAACTTACAAAAAGCCAGGAGAAATACACTCACAGACGCTTCAGTACGAAGCAGGACACAAAAAACTTTAAAGGGAAATACGCACTCCCTTATAGCCATGCCTTCTACGCAGCGAAACAGCAACGCGGAACACAGACACACCTCAAAACATGCAAATCCACTTAGCTCACCTAGCTCTCCCTAACTCCAAAAGCAGCGAGGGAAAATAACGCGATAACATGATTTTCCAAACATACGGGAAACACACAGCTTAAAAACGAAACTAATCGATCAACGGAGAGTAGCCAAAGACGTTAGTGAAAACTTACCGACAGAAATCAATAGCGAAGAAAATAAATAGAACTTGAGATGGAGAAAGAAAGCAACAAATCACCAAACCAAAAATCCACAGAAAGCGAAACTCTGGAGGAAGACAAACGTTCCAAAAATCAGTACCTCAAAGAACCCTTCAGCGCAAGCAAACAAACTATGCATCACTCCATGGAATATTACAATGGAAAAATATTACCATGGAAACAACAAACTACAGAAATACAAGAGAATGTCTCCAAAATGTACAGAAAAGACAGAACAGAGGAACAAGAAAAAACAAACACAAACAAACAAATTATCCAAAAAGAAGAGGCAGAAAATAAACAACCAGAAATGCAAATTAACAAGAAAAAAGAAATGCAAGCCACAACAAAACCAAAACTAATATTACCATGGAAACAACAAACAACAGAAATTATAGACAATTGCTCAAAAAACAAAAGAAATAACACAACAGACAAACAAGAACAAACAAACACAAACCAACAAAATAACAAAAAAGAGGAGCCAGACGATAAACAACCAGAAATTCTAATTGTCAGGAAAAAAGAAATACAAACCACAACAAAACCAAAATTAATATTGCCATGGAAACAACAAACAACAGAAATAAAAGGCAATGACAACACAAATTACAAAAACAACAGCAAAGGAAACAGAAACAACAACAAAAAAACAATTACAAACAAGAACACAACGGAAATAAACAACCAGAAATGCAAATTGTCAGAAAAAAAGAAATAAAAACAATCACCAAACAACACTCAATATTGCACTTCAAAGAACAAACAACAGAAAATGCAGAATTACAAGAGAACAACACTGAATTTAAACAACACCCAAAGAAAAAACATTAGAAGAAATAATACAGCAAATGAACAACAAAAATAGAGCAACAAACAAAACACTCAACCAATGAAAAACAACATCAAAACCAGCAACCACCGCAACAAAAAGACCCACAGCAGCAAATGAATAATGAGGTAGATATAGACTCAATCATACGAAGACATCTACTCATCATGACTCATCCACCATGTCTATTCAACCAGCCACTAGCTGAATTAATGCTCCACCATTTTCTGAAAATCAAATGTGAACAGCCAGAAAAAAACAGGTAAATAACCAAAACAATTTAATTTTCAATTATTTTAAAAAACAAATATATATAACTTTGCAATTATTCTCATTAAACAGATACCCCTACAAATCAACACTCAACTAACTGAACCACAAAAACCAAAACAACTGTTAATGAAGGTAAATATAAACTTATGCAGAAAAATTTATAAAATTATATTTACTAACAACAATATTTACAGTTAAAAATAAATTAAAAAATTTTATGGATCACAAATACTACATTCAAGAAAAAAAAATTTGAACATAACAATACACAAATATCAATATCTCTCCCTGTGTATTATGTTTTACAGATGCAAAAGACACAGTGCTGGACAAAACAAAAGAGAAAAAAAACCACTTATAAATAGTTAACTGTTTAATATATGTTTTAAAAACAAAACAATAGCATACTTTACTGTGCAACTAACAGTAATGACACAACCAGTTTAAAAATTTTTTTATTAATTGTTAAACATGTTTATGCAAAAAAATTATTTTTTAAAACATTAAAAATATTTCCCAAAAAATAAAATGCATCTTTTTAAATACAACACAGGGGGGGAGGGGAAGCCCGGCAATGCCGGGCAACCCTTGCTAATAACAATATATAATACGGGAGATTTATTGGAAAATACGGGTGGCGGGAAAAAGGGGTAAAATACGGTAATTTCCCGGCCAAACCGGAGTACTTGACAGCTATGCCTAAACCTAATTCCTCACTCCCTAATTTAGTATATTAAAATTTCCCCCTTTTAAATGATTGCTATCTATGTATGAGAGTATGATATAATATTTGGTGTAAGTGTTTTAATTTTTTTAAAATAATAATCTCCAAGCTATCTCCCCCCCCCCCGCCCCGGGTAAATGACTTTGTAGTGTGAAATGTAGTAGGCCTTAGATTAGTCTGTTAAATGGATTGGGTATATTTATAAGAAATTCATCTTATTTTGATGTCTTTTGAAGAAAATGCAGTTGGGTGTGTGTGTGTGTGTGAGAGAGAGAGAGAAATATATTCAAACAGAAATCATCCAACCCACTTATTCACCCACTCATGTGATTTAAACCAAAAGGATGAACACTCCCAAAGTGAAAGGATTCAGCCTTCTATTCTTCCTTGAAATATGGCTGATGCATTCAATGGTTTTGATTTGGGAGGAACTCTAGTAGCATAGTGGTTAAGATGCTAAGCTTGATGGTCAGCAGGTCAGCAGTTCGAGACCCAAATGCTAGTATGCGATGGAGTGAGCTCCAGGCTCTGTCCCAGCTCCTGCCAACCTAGCAGTTTGAAAGCAAGAAATTGCAAGTATATAAATAGATGCCACTTTGGCAGGAAAGGTAACAGTCTTCCGTGTTCTCGGACATCTAGTCATGCCTACCATATGACCACAGAAATGTCTGCAGATGCAGACAGCATTGCCTCTTTGGCTGTAAACGGAGATGAACACCAAACCATAGAATCGGATGTGACTGGCTTTCAACAAAGGGAGACCTTTACTAGTGAATAAAACAAATATTACAGACTTTGCCTTCTACACAGCCTGTGAGCTGGTCCTTCTCTGAAGTAATGCACAACATTCACTAGAGGGCGTTTGATCCCTAAATTCTGTAACAGAAAATTTTGTGGGGGGGTTTCCAGGTTGTTTTTCCTCCCTATTCTGTTTCTGGGTGGTGGATGCAATTGTTTTGCCCTGAACAACTTCCCTTCCTGAATGTGATCGCTGTGTTCGTGAGTTCAGAACAACAGAATCTTGATATGCCACCTCCTGGTTTTACTCACTGCGAGACCATGAGGTAGTCCAGTGATGGCCAACCTTGGCACTCCAGGTGTTCTTAGACTTCAATTCCCAGAAGCCAAAGCCAGCACTCCCGCTGATCAGGTCTCTCTCTTTCTCTGTCTGATCTGCTTTGCAAAGCGGTTGTTGTGATGATATACTTTCTCCAGTTCTGGGCACTGCACTTGATGAAAGATGCAAACAAACTAGAGCAGGTACAGAGAAGGGCAACAAGGATAATCAGATGTTCAGGTCTGCCTTGATTCCGATTCCTGACTTGAGCAGCGGCTTGAACTCGATGGACTAAAAAGGCTCATTCCAACTCAGTGATTCTATGATTCCATGGTTGTTATGTCTGCTCACGTCAACCACCCCTGTGAGGTAGATCAGGAAATTGGATGCCTAGTCGTGAGCTCATGGAAGGAAGATGGAATAGGGTTACCACTAACACTGCATCACACACACACAATATTTATCTGCTACTTGATCTAATCCAGTGATGGCTAACCTTGGTACTCCAGCTGTTCTTGGATTTAAATTCCCAGAAGCCCTGATCAGCAGGAGTGCTGACTTGGGCTTCTGGGAATTGAAGTCAAAAAACAGCTTGAGTGCTAAGGTTAGCCATCACTGGATTAGATCAAGTAGCAGATAAATATTGTGTGTGTGTCATAGAATCATAGGGTCTATTCCTTGTGTCCTATACTAAATCAAGTGCGCTGAATCCAAATCTGAAATCCAATTCTTCCTAGGATGTCAGGATCTTGTTAGCGAATCTCACCCTCTTGTTTAGGTTGTTGCGTTGATCACACAGGGTATATTTGCCACAAATGTAGCAAAAATTGTCCAGTATATTAACAGCTGTGCCTACTCATCTTTAGCTCAAAACAGACTCATGCCCTAGCCGTACTATCCAATAAGATGGTTTCACACTAGAGATAAGACAAGGCCTTGGTCCATCTCGCCTTATATACCTATTTCTGACGTCAGCTCACTCACTTGCCCAGACATGCTTGGCTGCTGCTGGAACATGCATGCCACCAGGGGACATGATTCAGCTGAGGCGGCAGCAGGCATAGTGGTAGCTGCAACCGTTATAATGTTCCCATGTAAAAAAATACATTACCCAATTTCCGACCATTTGAACAGCTATAGCACGTCTTAAAATCTGTATGTGATAGGCAAATTCTGAGCAGATTTGGAATCAGCACAATTGATATCAGGCCTATGTTATATCTTCTTCTCCAGGTCTGGAATGTCCATTTACATCAACATCCAGAGCCTAGGAACACCAGACATTTCTTACGGGAACCAGTAGTTTTTTATACAAACCCTGGGCTCTAATTGGCTGTATGCTAATTAGGAAGGCCAAGCTCATGTCTTTCCTATAGGCACATGGGTTTGGGAGTTTAGTTCTAGTTCGAGTTCATGGGAGTTTGGAGTTTCTGAGAGTTACACCTCAGAAAGGAGAGGGGGACTCTAACACTGAGTCCTGACTCCAACCCAAGCTTAGTCATGATTACCTAGATTAGCTAGGTTTTTCTTTTGTTTCTGGGGGAAGGCCTGAGTGCGGATTTCCCTAACTGTCCCTTTTGATATTTTTGAATGCTGTAATTCTGAATCCTGAACCAACGAGTGAACTGTTATTTCTTCAAAATGCTTCAAGAACAATAAACATTTTTACTTCATCAACAACGTCTGTTCTTTGGAAGATGGGGTAGGACAAGAGTTAAGCCATAAGCCACATGCTACCACATTTAATACAATACTCTCCATAATACTTGCTGGGCTCTGTTAATTCAGGTAAGCCCCGGGTTGCTGCAGGATATGCAGGAAGGCATTTAGGCCTCCTGAGCTCAGAATCTTTGGGGAAGTCCCATAGGGCAGGCTGGTAAAAGTTGCTCGGCAGGAACGGGAGAACTCCAAGGGCAAGGGCCAGGTCAAAGCCTATCTGTCACAGAGGAGAGGAGGGATTTTCCTCCTGCTATTAATTTTAATTACTTGCAAGGCAGAAGCCATTACCAATCTGCTGCCAATCACCTAGCGATTGGCAAGCAGATTTTGGTTTCTCATTTTTTCTCCTTTTCTTCTCATACACGTCTGTGCCTAATCATGATGTACAGTAATTTATTGTTGATGCTTACTGGAGAGATACGACCTGATTCAGAGTGAACACTGAGAATTAGAAAAGATCATCAAGTCTTTTCTAACTCCTTCATTGCTGCCATTTCAAGTCCTAGTCGTCTTCTGATTTACTGGCTCCATTTGGATTGATGATTGAAGCTCAGGATACAAAAATTTTCACTCTCTCAATTTCATCATTGTCTGTTTTAAAGTTGTGTAGTTCTTCAGTGATAAGTCTGGCCAGCTTATCCTGCTATTGTAATAGAGTAGACCCTACTGCCAGTGACTCAATGCTGATCATTAGGTTGTGGTTAACTAATGTGACAACCCTGAGGACGAACGGCCTTGGGTGCCAAAGTCCACAGGGAAGGGTGATGGTCCCCGAGTGGTTAAATCCCACTTGAATCCATCTTGATGGAGGGCAGCAGCCTGGCCTGGGGATGATGATGGCGGCTTTGAGTGCCAAAAGGGCTCAGGGCCAGAAAGTGACTCATGGAACTGGATCAGTGGTACGGGTGTCACCCTGCGAAGCAGAAGACAAATGGAAGACTACTGCGTTATTATATTGTTCCTAGGGCAATCTTCATGGCTGATTGCCACAAGGATAGCCAATATTTGGAATAGAATACGGCATTTGAAGAATAATAGTTTCGTCTGTAGTGATATTTTTTGTCTTCTTGATATTCAGCTGAATTCTTGCTTTGGCACTTCCCCCTTTCAAGTTTGTTAAAAGTCGCTTCAGGTTATCATCTCTTCTATGATTCTTCTTTCCCCTCCAAGGAGTGTCAACAACAGTTAAGTAAAAGTTCTCTGTTTTCCAAGTGCATTTTTTTCCCAATGCATCAAATGCATTTGATGCTGTGCTTCAGGTAGCCAAATATCTCAGGACGGCCTTCAGGTGGATGTCTTTGCCAGTCCTTTTGAGGAAGAGGTGGCAGGGGCTAAATCTCCTCTGACGGCTTCATGGTTAAGAAGCTGAACTTTATGACTGGAAGGTCAGTAGGTCAGCAGTTTAAGACCTGAGTGCTGCATGATGGAGTGAGTTCCCGTCTCTGTCCCAGCTCCTGCCAACCTAGCAGTTCGAAAGCAAGAAATTGCTAGTAGACAAATAGGTACCATTTTAGGGGAAGGTAAATAGCATTCCGTGCACTCCGGTGTCTAGTTATGCCTGCCACATGACTACGGAAATGTCTGCAGAAGCAGACAGCTCTGGCTCTTCAGCTTTGAAACAGAGATGAGCACCAAATTCTAGAGTTGGATACAACTGGCTTTACCTTTACCAGCAGGAATAATAAAGTGGGATTGAGTTGGAGAAATAGCCAGAGGGCAGGAGATGAGAGCAAGGTTTTTGCAGGAACTGGTTGATCTAGTGGTGTTGCCAATTGAATGTGGATCATGCCTATCTGCTACAAAAAAAATGGGGGGGGGGACAAGAACAGGAACAAGAACAAGAAGGTTGAACTTGACAATCTCAACTGGCATTTGGAAGGGAAAAACTAAGATTTTAACCTGCCCCATCCCTAGGTGTGAAAACAGGCCTCGGTTCTTCTTCTGTGTTTTAGGTCAGATGTGAAACTAACAAAATGAAGCCACCTTTGGAGAGTTCATTCTGTCGTTTCTTTTGCCTGACCCAGTGTGAAAAAGTTAAGACAACCCAAACCGATCATTGTCTGGGGCAGTGATGGTGACCCTATGGCATGCATGCCAGAGGGGGCACTCACAGCCCTATCTATTGGCATGCGTGCTGTCACTCCAGCAGAGTTTACCCCACTCCTCTGCCCAGTAGCCCAATGGGAGCGCTTCCTCCCTCCCCCAGCACATAGCTTGCCCTGCCGCTCTGCCCAGCAGCCCAATGGGAATGTTGCCTCTCTCCCACCAAGCACAGAGTTCAACCTGCCCATCTGTGGCACGGACGGCAGCCTGTTGGTCTCTGAAAGGTTCGCTATCGCTGGCCTGGGGTATGCCTGATTGTGGGTCAAAAATCCCATGATCTTTGAGGAGGCTCTTTCTGTATATCCCATGAGATCATCTTGGTAGCCAAGAGGAATATATTTTGGATTAAGATTTTCAGTGTCTGGACCTGTAACACCCTAAAACCCATGAGTTACACTGGATGAAATGCGTATCACGTCCCCCTCCTAAGCCGAGAGATGTTGGCTCATTATAACATGCCGTGGAGCCTTGTCTTGAATTTCATTTTGTGATTAGCTGTTGGCAAGGAGACAGGGGCTTAGGTTGCGAGTCAGATAGGCAGGCTATGCATCTTTGAGGAAATACTCTTGCAGGATAGAAAATAAGTTAATAAGAGGTGGTTTGGATTTTCCTTGAAGACTAGGTTGACCCTAAGATTCAAAAAACTAGTCCTGGTTACAGACGCCTCCATGTAGTTAGACTGTCCTTCACCTGTCAATCTGAAATTCCCATCAGAAACACAAGGAAGCATACAAATGCCTGCAAATTTGCAATATGTATGGAGACTACAGGGTGATGTCAGGGCCATAGCCAGGGGGTGACCAGGGTGGGCATCGCCTACCCTGAGTAAGCATTTTGCCTTTCCTCAAACTCCTAGCTACTTATATATGAGACATTGTTGCTACGGCCCTGGGTGTTGTGCTTTTAGCCCTGGAAATATGCTTTATTAAATCAATGTCATTTGGGCCAGAGGATAAGCGTAAGCAAGCTTTTAATTGATCCTGCAGCTCTGGAAAGGAAAGAGTGTACCTAATGCGTCCTTTTGAGAGTTTGATATGTGGCAAAGAGGGGGAAAGTTACTTTTTGTGGACTACAGCTACCATAATCCCATATGTACATATATATTTAAATCTCTGAATCATTTAGATCAGGGATTCTCAACCTGCGGCCCATGGGCCGGATGTGGACCACAGCACCATTTCATGTGGACCCCCACTGCCAAAACCACACCAGGAAGTGCCATATGGTGGAAGAAGGGCAAAATGGCCATCTGGCCCCCAAAGCTGTCTGAGGGAGCATGACCCGCCCCCCTGGCATAAAAAGGTTGAGCATTCCTGATTTAGATGTCTTCCCCCCCCCCACATCTTCCTCTTAAACTAGCTTCAGACCCAAGCAAATGCTTATATATGCTCAGTTGACTTGCCCAGCATGATTCAACTAAAAATTGACTTCAAAAGCATGTCACCTCTCAGCTCAGGGTTAATGTCTCCCTTGGTCAAACGCCAGACGTATCCAACTCTAGAGTGTGGTGCTCATCACTGTTTACAGCCAACGGGCTAACACTGTCTGAGTTTGCACAAATTTCAGTCGTCATGAGGCAGGCATGACGATGAAAGAAACACACAGAATGCTGTTACCTTTCCTGCTGAAGCGGTACCTATTTATCTGTTTGCAAAGTCTTGCTTTCAAACTGCCAGGTTGGCAAGACAGGCAACAGGAGATCACTCCGTCATTCAGCACTTGGGTCTTGAACTGCTAACCTGCCAACCACTAAGACACACACCTGAAACCAGCTCTTCCGGTTAGGAAGCATCATCTTACCTACTTTGGGACTTTTCCAGAAACAGGCATTTATAGTAAGTAAATATGACATCCTCTGTTGGATCAACATAACTCTTCAACATGATCTTGTCATGCCTGCCATCAGTAGCTGAAATAGCAGCCCAAGGCTAACCATTTATAAGCAATAGTAGAATTTCAGTAGGAAGAGACCTTGCGATTTATCTATTCCACTGGTTTTTTACTCTTTCTGGACTTACTTCTCAGATTTCCCAAGGACTGCAGTGGCTCAAGTGATGAAGACACTGACTGGGAGGTGTAAGGTCAGCAGTTCGATTCCTGAGTACTGCAGGACAGAATGAGCTTTGTTGGCTCCTGCCAACCTAGCAAGAAATTGCAAGTAGATAAATAGGGAAGGTAAATAGCGTTCCGTGTGCTCTGGTGTCTAGTCATGCCTGTCACAAGACCACGGAAATGTCTCCAGAAGCAAACAGCACTGGCTCTTCAGCTTTGAAACAGAGATGAGCACTGAACCCTAGAGTCCGATACGACTGGCTTTCAAGCAAGGGTGACCTTTGCCTTACACACAACAAAGCCTCTCAGAATTCCCAAACACACACCATGTTGGCAGAGGTTGTAGGACTTGAATCTGATCCAGCTAAATGGCTAAAGGTCAACAACCACTGACTCGAGCAAGGGCGACCGACCGTTTCCTTTACCTATCCCTGCAAGGAAGTCGTAATGAGAAAGAGAAAGTGTTAAACTGGCTCAGGACTTTCTCAAGCCAGGTTCCAGCAGGAGTGGGATCAGGACCCTGGACAGAGCTATGGCTGTTTGGGACGGATTTCAAGACAAAAAGACTACAGGTAGCCACCTGTTTCCCTTGGAGGATTCAGGCAACTTGTCTTCTGGTCAAGTACAGTACAGGTAAAAGTGGCCATCCTATTAAACATATCAACAGTAGAGGTAAAGTTCGCCCTTGCTCAAAAGCCAGTCGTATCCAACTCTAGGGTTCAGTGCTCATCTCTGTTTCAAAGCCAAAGAGCCAGCGCTGTCTGCTTCTGCTGACGTTTCCATGGTCATGTGGCAGGCATGACTAGACACCGGAGCGCACGGAACGCTGTTTACCTTTCCACCAAAGTGGTCCCTATTTATCTACTTGCAATTTCTTGCATTTCCAACTGCTAGGTTGGCAGGAGTCGGGACAGAGATGGGTGCTCACTGCGTCTTGCAGTACCAAAGCTGTATTTTAATGTGTCATGAACCCACCATAACCTATGAAACAGAAATACATCTAGCATGTAAATGAAGCATAAGGGGTCCTGGTGGCTTATTGGCTAAGATGCTGAGTTTGATCACCAAAAGGTTGGAAGATCAATGGTTCATAACCCAAGTTCCCATCTGTCCCAGCTCCTGTAAACCTAACAATTCAAAAGCAAGACATTGCAAGTGGATAAATAAGTACTGCTTTGGCAGGAAAGGTAACAGTGATTCTTGTGCTCCGGCATCTAGTCATGGCTTCCACATGACGATGAAAATGTCTGCAGACACACACAGTGCTGGTTCTTTGGCTGTAGATGAACACCGAACCCTTGAGTTGTACATGACTGGCTTTTGAGGAAGGAAGACATTTACATAACGCATGTTATGTAAACAGGAAACACATAATTCTTGTTATATTCTGTCAAGTTGCTTCTGAAATGGAAAGATCCCCCCCCCCCCCCAATAAGAGCCCTGCTCAGGTCTTGCAAGCTGTAACAGTTGTGTCCTTTCCTTGAATTGTCTGATGCCTTCACTTCATTCTCGTTGGATTCCTGCAATACGGGGCCGCCTTCCTTTGGAGGCGGCTTGAAAACTTCGGCTGGTGCAGAACATGGCATCCCAGATACTAACTAGGGGTAATCGTGGGGAGCATAGACCTCCCTTGTCACAACTGCTTCATTGCCTGCCAATTCAATGTGCTGGTGATGACTTATACAAAGACGGGGCTAGGGCAGTGGCTCCTAATGTGGGGCAGGCCCCACATGGGGACTACAATTCCCAGAAGCCTAAATCAGTCCATTGGCTGATCTCTGCTTTGGGGAATTGACTTAGGCTTCTGGGAATTGAAGTCCAAAAAACAAAGGTTAGGAAATGTGGGTCTAGCCAATCTGAAAGGCCATAATGTCCCCTATGAGTCTTCCTAGCAACTAAGATCTTCATATGAAGCTCCTATTCAAGCCTCAAAAACCTGCCTTTTTAGTAAAGGTCTCCCTTGCTCGAAAGCCAGACATGTCTGACTCTAGGGCAGGGGTTCCCAACCTCAAACCAAGGGCTGGGTCATGCTCTCTCAGTCAGCTTCGAGGGCTGAATGGCCATTTTGCCTTGCCTGCAAAAATGGGGTGGCCATTTTGTCCCAACAGCTTCAAAGGGGTGGCCATTTTGTTTCTTGAATGCCCTTGGAGTGGTGGGAGACCACATGAAGTGGCACCATGGGCCAGATCTGGCCCATGGGCCTTGAGTTGGGAACCCCTGCTCTAGGGCAATGTTTCCCAACCTTTGGTTTTTGGACTTCAATTCCCAGAAGCCTAAGTCAATTCCCCAAAGCACTTATCAGCCAATGGACTGACTTAGGCTTCTGGGAATTGGAGTCCCCCTGTGGGGCCTGGGCCCCATGTTGGGAACCACTGCTCTGGTGTCTGTGTGTGTGCTCATCTTCGTTTAGAGCCCAATAACCAGAGCTGTCTGTGTCTGCAGAGATTTCCATGGTCATGTGGCAGGCACAACTAGCTGGTAGAGTACATGTAATGTGGTTTATCTGCAGATATAATTGGCATAACCTTTCCTGAAAGGTGGGGTTTGGGCGCACATGCCCTCGAGCCCTCATAACTTGGTTGGAAGGGAAAATTGGGAAAATTGGGTGCGGATTAATATTAGCCATAGTTAAGGATTCGTGCATAACACCTTGGCCATTAGCTCGGACATAGGTAAAGGCAAAGTCACAAGGTAGTAATTAAAGGTAAACACACGATGTATTAATCATATCCACGGACTCCCTAAGTAGGAGAGCAAACTGTAATGATGAGGTTAGTCCCGGAAAGATTCCGTGATAGGGCAAGACAATGGCCTCGCCAGCCGGTAGTTAATTAGTAGATAACAGACTCCCTGGTAATTTCCTATTACACATTACTTCCAAGTAACTTCTGCAAATGTAACTGGATTAACAATGTGCCACGTTGGCAGTCTTCTGTGACGGGTCGCAAGCAGCCTATGCGAGCAATGACCCGAGGCAGGCAATAAATGCCAGCCAATCGGAACTGGACGTTCACCTCACATTTGCCTCCGTGCCTTCCTTGTGTCCAGTCACTCCGCAACCCAGCGGGCCATTTCTGGCCCACCATTGCAACAATGGAACACTATAACTTTTCCCACTAAAGCAGTACCTATTTCTCTACTTGCAAATTCTTGCTTTCACACTTGCTTTCACACTACTTGGTTGGCAGGAGCTGGGACAGAGATGGGAGCTCACTCCGTCGTGCAGTACTCAGGTACTGCCGACCTTCCAGTGGAGAAGGCTAAAATCCTTTCAGTCAAACACTGATGTTTGACTGAACATCCTAGTTCCTGAAATGGTAACATTCCAGAGCTAAATAGCATTTCCCCATGTGTTTGTGTTTAGTAGCCTAAAACTACAGTGTCAGACAGGACTTGGTATCATCAGTATATGCTGTAAGTTATTTCTGTTTCTTTCTTGGGTAAGAAATATCTCAAAGTGTATTTAGGCAGATATGTATTGTTCTAATCTCATGCTATAAATATCATTTGCCATACAAAGCTTAGAGAGTCTTTAGCAAGCACGAGTAACAGAAATTTCTGAATGTGGCTAAAGCTAAAAATAATTCCTAACCAGAATTCAAATACTGAGAAAGGTTCCTGCACATGGAATGCAAATGCTTTATTGTTAGGCTGACATAGAACAGAAACAAAGCAAAGAGATGTTTGAAGAACACTGTTTGGGGCTATGAAATGCAGTTTTCCAGAAAAAAATCTATGCTCGGGCTCAAACATGTGAAATGGGAATCCTGTTTTTCTCATGTACTCTTTTTAAAAAGCAGAAAAACAGCCACTGAGAATGGGGTAAACTTTTTCAGGCCAATGGCAGTTAGAGGTAGGTAGTAAAGGTAGAGGTAAAGGTAAAGGTATTTTAATAACTACTATAAAGTTTTGTGTTACTTTTTGCCTCAAATAGTTTTTCGTTGTTTCCATCTCTGTTTATAGCCAAAGAGCCAGTGCTATCTGCAGCTGTAGACCTTTCTGTGGAGATGTGGCTGGCATGCCTAGACACTGGAGTGCATGGAATGCTGTTTCCCTTCACACCAAAGTAGTCCCTATTTATCTACTTGCAATTTCTTGCTTTCGAACTGCTAAGTTGGCAGGAGCTGGGTCAGAGATGGGAGCTCACTCCATAATGCAGTACTTGGGTATTGAACTGCGACCTTCCAGTTTTCAAGTTTAGTGTCTTAACCACTTGAGCCACTGCAGTCCCGAGGTAGAAAAGCACAGTACTTAATCTTTCAACTGTATACCATTTCCTGGATCAAAATCCCATCTCTGAATTGGTCAATGGATTTTGCAGAAGAAAAAGAAATTGACAACTCTCTTCACCCAACTCACATAAGTAGGGTGGTGATTTAACCAGGCAATTTTTGCAGTCATAAAGTTGAGCTGTCTCTTCCCCCAAATCCAGACCCAAGGTTGCCTCAAATCTTTTTTTAAAAAGTTATTATCTCCATAGAGGAACAAATGTGGGTCAGTGGACAAAGTGACAAGGTCAAAGTCAAGATCCCCTTTGCTCAAAAGCCATTTGTACCTGACTCTGGGGTGTTCATCTTCATTTATAGCCAAAGAGCCAACATTGGCTGTGTTTGCAGACAATTCCATGATCAAATGGTATGCATGACTAGATGCTGGAGCACATGGAACACTGTTACCTTTCCCACTGAAGTGGTACCTATTTATCTACTTGCAATTTCTTGCTTTCTAACTGTCAGGAGCTGGGACAAACAATGGGAGCTCACCCTGTCATGCAGCACCTTCCAGTCATCAAGTTCAGCGTCAACCACTCGGACTCAGGAGATGGGTTTAAATAGCTCCTTAGCTATGGAGATTCACAGATTGGTGGTGATGGTAATAAAACCATTTATCACACTTCTCACATATGTTGGGATTTCTATTGTGGTTTCATTCGTTTGGAAATGACTTGATGACACATAACAACTCCATAGATGTCATAGTGGAGTCACTTGCTGTCTTGGCTGTCATCCAAAAAGGCCACTTTTTCAAAAATCTGAAGGCCGAATCTGCTTGCAGAGAATGTCCAGGTTGAATCCAAGTCAGGCAAACTAAACTGCAACTAGCACATTGGAGCATAAAGCTTTCACTGCCAGTAGTGAAAGCTTTGGAGAAGCAACTCAGCATTTAAGAATGGGGTGAGGTGGGGAAATCTTTACCAAATTTAGGAAATTGACATGTCATGGGCCAAGGGAAGGTAGTCACTTGGGAAAACCCAAAGGGCTATACCTGTGATGGTGAACCTTGGCACGCCAGATGTTCTTGGACTTCAATTCCCAGAAGACCAAGCTCCTGTGAATCCACACAAATGGGTTTACTGTGATTCATCCAGCCCACGCCGCCCTCATTGCTCCCGGAAGCGGAAGTAAAGCGCACCTGCGATGAGGGTGGTGCAGGCTGAATCACATTTAACCTATTTGTGTGGATTCACGGGGTCTTGGGCTTCTGGGAATTCACCATCACAGGGCTATACCATGATCCCAGGAAGTGTTTGGCCCTAGGGATTGATGTCTCCCCATCACGGGTGTAAGCAATATTGATGGAGAAGGACCAGCCATCTGCCTTAGACAAAGATAAATTCATGTACTTTAGAGAGAGCCATTCATTTTGATGGCAGAGCACATCCCTTTTCATGCATGAGATTCCAGGTTCGACCCTGGCTGGGAAAATATGCCTTTCCTTCCTTCTTTCTTTCTTTCCTGCCTTCTTCCTTCCTTGTCACGATCAAGCCCTGGACTGCCAAAATGAAGCCACTTTCTTTGGCTTTTTCATTGGCCAAACTTAAGTTCGCATTGGTGCATGTTTCTGGTAGTACTCATCAGACCAGCAAATAAGCCGGGTTCTGTATCTCTCCACATTCACACAGTGTGTTGTATGCCTGCAGCTCCCACTTGACCATGTTGGTCTTGCATTTAGGGACCAATCCTCAGCCTATTCAGGGTCCTCCAAGTGATACAGGTTGAGTTCCTCAGCTATATCCTCATTTAAAGTTATTCCTTGTCCAGCGAGCTCCTTCTGTAGCAGTTTTTTAAAATATATATATATATTATTATGATTTTGAAAATTACAAAATAAGTAAAACAAATTAGTAACAGTATAATTTTTTTAATAAATGAATAAAAATTAAGAAAAAGAATAACATAGACATAAACATAAATCATAGACATAATCATAGACATAATCATAATCATAAATGGAAAAAGAAAGAAAAAAGATAATAAGATCTTGATAACATATGTCTCAATACAACTATTTGTGGGTTCCGCGCACACAATTGGCACAGCTGTGTCTGATAGAACTGCAGTTATGGGAGATCACTCCTTCGAGCTGCAGGTTTCGAGGGGACAGAAATTGAGGAGTGGAATATTAGATATAGTTTGATTCACCTATTGCTGACCTGACAGGCAGCTAGGACAATAGGGAGCTAAAGATCACAGGTGGTTAACTCGATAGGCATGTAATGGGTAATCTTGCATCCACAGAAGCCCTAAAGTCTAAGAGCCAACTTCAGCCAGTTGTTTGCCCCCGATAACGAGGAACAATGCATGTCCCCAGTAGTTAATTAGTTAGATAAGAAACTTCCCCGGTGAAGACTTCCCCAATTAACTTGTGTAAACATGATGTGCAGACTCAGGGCTTCCTCAGTATTGCTACACGCAACGTATGCACGCAGCCAGATCAGGCAGGCATAAAAGCTTCTGATTTGTCATCATTAAACACTGGTCTTCGCTCCATCTTGCCTCACATGTCTTGCTTGACCAGTCTCCTCCAGGACCCTCCGGCCCGCATCGGGCCCCGATCCAACATATGGTGACCCCGACGTGATTCTACTTGTGAGTAGCGATCCCCTTGGTCTGGTTCTATGCCAGAACCATGTCCGAATCGTCCCGGAGGACAGCGCAGCAGCTCCGGTCGGAAAGCCATCCGATCTGAGTGACAGCTATGCTACAAGGCATTCCAGAGGCGGCAGAGCACACTCCAAAGCTCTGAGGCATCTTGCGCATCGGAAACGCGTTCTGAACGCTCAGGGTCGGCTATGAACCCTGATGCCATCACAGAGTCCTACCCAGAGGGACGTCACACCGAATCCAGTTACCTAACCCAGACGCATCGACTCGTCCCGCGGAGGAAACTTCAAAGGACCAGCAGGTAATATGGGGACTTGTCTGCAGCGGCAACGTCTGACCGCTAACCAGAGAGTTCACTTAATGGAACTCAAGGCCCTGGCCAGGGTAAATCGTACATGCATTCACAGCACCCAGTTAGCGGATCTTTTGGTGTACTTGGGGGAACACTGTCTGTTTTATCCAGAAACGGGCCTGTTAAGTCTCCAACTTTGGAATAGGATAGGGACCTGCATTAAGCAAGAGCCAAGAGCCCCAGCTAAGGTAATCAGCACATGGAGTAAGTGTAGGAAGCTCATCACGGAGGTAGACCCAGTCCGGATAGAGACCGAGAAACACACACACACACCCCAGTGCAGTCAGAGCCATCAGCCCCAATGGGTCTCTATCCGTCACTTCAGTTCAAGCAGGGCAGCGTAGGGAGCTTTCCCTCAATGACAGCTGCAGACGTCACTGAAGGAATGCGAGGTATGGGAAATGCTGGTGTTTCCCAGATAGTTTAAAAGTTCCCAGTTAGCTAAGAGTTCCACCCAGCGCATGGTAGAGGAAGAAACCAGCAAGGGGGAGTTGTCAGCGGAGGACCTAGCTGAACTTAGGCAGATATGTCCAGTCCACATAAAGGTAGATGCCCTCATGGGTCATCAGCAAATGACCCATTCACCGGTTCCATATAAATTGCTCATGGCAATACGGAGGGCAATCACAGAGACAGGACTTCAGAGTCGTTTCACTAGGGGCACACTTCAGCAAGTGTGCGAGACATACCACTGGAAGGCCGTCATGAGAATAATGCTCAACCCCAGCCAGTATTTGCTATGGGACAGCGAGTATCGACTCGAAGCACAGGCAAGGGCTGCCAGGATGGAGGAGCAGTAATCCCTGACCAGCTATATGGGTCAGGTCAGTTCGAATCCGTCAATGCGCAGATCACCTTGCCACTCGCCACACTTCATCTGGCGGCTGAGACAGCCTTTAGGGCATATCTCAAGGTCCCGGCAGCTGGCAAAGCAGCCAAAATTACACAGCAGTCAAACAGGGTGCCCAGGAGTCCTACATGGACTTTATCAATAGATTGGAGCAAGCGGTCACTAGGCAGATAGACAACGAACAAGCCCAACAGGAGCTTATGATGAAGCTGGCAAAAGACAACGCCAACCTTGACTGCCATAAAATATTGCAGTCACTGGGCAATTGTCCCGATCTGACGCTTACTGACATGATTAGGGCTTGTGCCGACGTTGGTACAGATTCCTACAAAATGGGTCTGTTGGCAGTGGCGGTGCAAGGTGTTAGGAAAGCCAAAGGCAAGACCAAAGGAGCATTTCACAATTGTGGCAAGATCGGTCATTTCGCTAGAGAATGCCGATCCAAGAAGGGTAATGGCCAGAACACGGGTCGTTCCAATGCTCCGACCACCCCATGTCCACGGTGTGACAATGGCTTCCACTGGGCCAGGAACTGTCCGACTTCGGGAAACCAGAGTGCGGGCTTGTCTCTGGTCCCAGTCCAAACAGAGACCACAGTCGCTCTGGGAGAGCCCGAGCTGGATTAGATTCTCAGCGCATTCCATCCTGCATTCCGGAGGCGCCAGCCAGACCTAAGGGCAGTGTGGGACTAGATTTGACTTGCCAGTCAGAAGTCACATGTGACTTGCCAGGCACAGTCTATCTGGTCAATTCCCAGTGCATGGGACCCCTGCCTAAGGGCTATATAGGTTTAGTTTTGCCCCGCAGTATTGCAGGAACGCGAGGAATCCTAGTAATCCCAGGAGTCATTGACTCCAATTTTTCAGGTGTACTCCAGGTTCAACTCTGGACACACCTACCCCAAACCATTCACAGAGGAGAACGTTAGCGCAACTGATCATGGTTCCTTGTCACTCGCCAGCAGGCAGCCAGGAAAGGCTCAGAGTCCGGGTCAGCAGACTGCTCGAGCGCAGAGGGGGCAGTACAAGGATACCAGGTCTTAGCAACAGTGGAAACCAACATAGAGTGGAAGCGGTAGCCAGTCATAAAGGTATTTTTAAATAAAAAACCTTTTGATGCGCTATTAGATATGGGAGCTGATGTCAGCGTGGTCAGCCAGAGTCAGTGGCCATGCGAGTGGGCTCTCGAGCCGGTCTCCGATGTGTGGGGGGTAGGCGGTGTTCAGGAAGCATTTAGAAGCCAGGATTGGGTAGAAGTCACGATCCCCGAAGCTGATGGCACAGCGGTCATTCGGCCGCATATCTTGGATGTGCACATCAACCTTTGGGGGCGAGACATCTTACAGCAGTACCGTGCCACTCTTACCTTCGGGTAATGGCTTTACCGCTTAAATGACTTACCGACACGCCGGTCTGGGTAGAGCAATGGCCGGTAGTAGGGGAAAAATTAGTCACCCTAAAACAGCTGGTCAAAGAACAGCTAGACGCAGGACACATAGAACAGTCCACCAGTCCCTGGAATTTGCCCATATTTGTCATTAAAAAGAAGGGAAGTGGCGACTCCTTCACGATCTCAGAGAGATCAATAAGGGTATCCAGCCAATGGGTCCGCTTCAATGCGACATCCCGAATCCGAACATGATCCCCGAGGGTTGGGAGATCCTGGTCGTAGACTTGAAAGACTGTTTTTACACCATTCCTTTAGATGTAAGGGATCGGGAAAGGTTTGCTTTTACGGTGCCAGTCATGAACCACAGAGAGCCTATGCAACGTTACGCGTGGAAATTTTTGCCACAGGGGATGCTCAATTCACCCACCCTGTGCCAAATTTACATTCATGATGCACTGGAAAAGTTTCGAAGCCTTCACCCCACAGTCTTAGTGTGTCATTTCATGGATGATATCTTGATCGCAGCGCTGCAACTCGGCAGCGAAATGAGAGGAGAGGGGGAGAAAGGGTTACTCATTGCCCCAGAGAAAGTTCAGAGGACCGTGCCCTTCTCATACTTGGGCCATCAGCTTCTCCGTTCTTTCACGGCACAAGTTTTGCCACAAATCAACCTCAAGGATTCAGTCATCCTTGTAGAATTGCAACAGATTCTGGGGAATATCAATTGGGCTAGACCGTATTTCAGGCTAGATACGGAACTCCTGAAGCGTTGTCAAGCGTTGTCTTTCTTCCCTAGGAAACGAGGGGTTTCCACTGTTTGGAAAGAGTTCTGAGGAGTTTTCGAGAGGCAGTTCTTGAAAAAGCTGCCTTAGAGATCCTTCTTTGAGTGAGGGCTGGACATGACCATTAAAGAAAGAAAGAAGGAAGGAAGGAAGGAAGATAGATAGATAGATAGATAGATAGATAGATAGATAGATAGATAGATAGATAGATGGATGGATGGATGGATGGATGGATGGATGGATGGATGGATGGATGGATGGATAATAGCACATTGCCATGTATATTAAAAATGCTGCCTGGGATTGGCGGATGTCATAATTCAAAGAAAGCTTGCGTTTCCCAACTTTGTCAAAAAGACAGCAGGCTCACTGTCTGTATGGCTTTGTCTAATATTAGGGCCGGCCCTGACTTTGTTCTTTTTTTTTAAGGGAAGGAAAAGGTCAAATTGTCTGCAGTCTGAGAAAAGAGGAAGCAACTGTAGCGAAAACACAAGAAGGGAATGATTAGAAGTTGTCATGGGATAGAAACAGGGCCTATGGGATTTTCATAATAGTGACGGGGAAGGTGGCAATGTTGCATTATGGGTTGTCCCTGGGCAGAAACTGATTCCTAAACTAAACATTCTAAACATGTTCTTGGAGAAATGAAACTTAATTTGTGATAGACATGTAGTAATCTGTATGGTCATTGGCTGGGACCCTTCAGAGGAGGGGCCAGAGGGGTGGAACTTATTGAAGGAGATAAAAAGGAAGGGAGGAGAAGGAAGGTTCCTCTTTTTTTGTTCTTTCCTCTTTCCACACTGTGTAAGTCTATGGGGGGGATGCTTGGAACTCTGCAATCATGTAGTCTAGGAGTTCTCAACCTTTTAAAGCTGTGTCATGCTTTGGGGGAGGATGACCATTTTGCCCTTCCTCCACCACATGGCACTTCCTGGTGTGGTGGAGGCGGTGGGGGGCACATGAAATGGTGCCATGGGCTGCATCTGGCCCACGGACCACAGGTTGAGAATCCCTGACATAGTCTATTAAATCAGAGGGAGGGGCCTTTCTGGGCTTAGTCAGGTTTTCATTGTTTCACTTAGTCAGGTTTTCATTGTTTTTAATGTGCTTTCTGAACTAAATTTGCTTCATTCGCCTAGAACTGTTTTGCTTCCTGAAACTTTGTTTGTGTAACCTACTTTTGCTACAACATACTTTTAAAACCCATGAAGAGGACTGGAGTTGTTTATTTTTCCGTCCGCTACTTTACTAACAGCCTGACTTTGGTCAGGACATGTGAGAAGGCAAGCTAAAATCCTGGATTCCTTAGCTGGAGGGTGTCAATTCAGGTGCACCCCACTTACTTGTAGACTAAGGGTCTACTCGGGAGCAACGGGTCCATTACAGGTCAGTTCTATATCTCTCTCTCTATCTACCTATCCATCCTCCCTCACTCTCTCCCTACCAACCTAACCTACCATCCAAGAACCATTTCAACAAAGCCACAAAACAGACAATTAATCTGTGAATTGCTAGGTGAAAATAACAGAGGATGATATATGGCTCTACAACTCCTAAGTGAGTCTTCAGGTGCAGCAGAAAATGCCTATTCGTCACTGGTGTTGTTTAGTTCCTGACCCACCTGGTATTTAAAAATAGACATTTCAGGAGGATCTGGCTGCTTTTCACTTCAATCAGGAAAAAATATATCTTGGTTTATCTGTTTATTTTGTAATCTGATGGATGTGCCGATCTTCACCTTAACCTAGAAACTGAGTTGGGGTTCAGTTTTGCACTTTGAAATCCACTCATAAACCTAAAGCCTTCTTTAAAATAATCATACAGCTTGATCATAAAGCTTGATCATTGCATTTCCAAACTTAGATTTAAATAATGAAAATTAAAACGCTACAGGTAGATCTAGGGATCTGCGAGAAACATAGTAATCTGCAACAATCAGGGGTGCCCAAACTTTTTGTGCTGTGGGCCGGCCATGTGGTTCAGGGTGGTGGTGACTACAGCCCAGGGACCAGATCCATCCCCTAATTCATCCCGCCCACGGCTCCCTTGTCACTCCCAGAAGTGGAAATAAAAGGCGCATTTTGCTTCCGCTTCTGGAAGCGACGAGGGCATGTGGGCCGGGTGAATTGGCATCAGGGGCCAGATTTGGCCCCCGAGCCATAGTTTGGGTACCCCTTGCATAGATCATTCTTGTTTCCCAGGGCTTCTTCCAACCTGGTGGTTTGTTTCCCTATAATTTCTGGCCACCTGTCAACCTTAACTCCCATCTGGAGAAGTCCAAACGCATTGCTCCTTCTACTCAGAAAGTCCACTTGCTGGAACAGCCAGAGACTTTCTACCTATTTATTCATGTATATTGAAATTATCAGGCGACTGCAATGGTTTAGTGGTTAAGACACCAATCTTGACAACTGTACAGCCAGCAGTTCAAGACCCGAGTGCCGCATGATGGAGTGATCTCCTATTGTCTGTCCCAGCTCCTACCAACCTAGCAGTTTGAAAGCAAGAAATTGCAGGTTGATAAATAGGGACCACTTTGGCAGGGAAGGCAACAGTGTTCCGTGCGCTCTGGTATCTAGTCATGCCTACCACAAGACAACGGAAACTGTCTGCAGATGCAGACAGCACTGCCTCTTCAGCTGTAAACGGAGATGAGCATTGCCCCCTAGAGTCAGCTACAGCTGGCTTTCGAGCGCAGGCAAATTTTACCTTTTACTGTTGAAATTATCACTACCGGAAAACGATGCAATTTTAAAGTTTACAATCAAGAAACTGTGATAGTGAATGGATGGATATACTTTGGTTCAATCATCAATCCAAATAGGAACAATAGCCAAGAAATCAGACGATTGAGACTTGAAAGAGCAGCAGTGAAGGAATTAGAAAAGATCAAGTGTAAACAGGTGTTACCTGTGACCAAGGCCTAGAACAGTGGTGGCGAACCTATGGCACGTGCACCGGAGGGGGCACTCAGAGCCTTCTCTGTGGGAACATGTGCCGTCGTCCCAGCACAGAGTTTTCCCCATCCTTCTGCCCAGCAGCCTAATGGGGGCGCTTCATCCCTCCCTGCAGCACAAAATTCACCCACCCCTCTTCCCAACAGTCCAATGGGAGCACGTCCTCCCTCCTCCCAGCACCCCACCCCTCTGCCCAACAGTGCAATGGGAGCACTTCCTCCCTCCTCCCAGCACAGAGTACACCCCGCCCCTCTGCTCAACAGCCCAATGGGAATGCTTCCTCTCTCCCGGCAGCACAGTTCACCCTGCCCCTCTGTCCAACACCCCAATGGGAGCACTTCCTCCCTCCTCCCAGCACAGAGTACACCCCGCCCCTCTGCCCAACAGCCCAATGGGAGTGCTTCCTCCCCCCCTCAGCACAGAGTACACCCCGCCCCTCTACCCAACAGCCCAATGGGAGCACTTCCTCCCTTCCCCCAGCACAGAGTTTGCCCTGCCCCTCTGCCCAACAGCCCAATGGGAGCACTTCCTCCCTCCCCTGTTGCTGTGTTGGCACTTTGCGATAACTAAGTGGGTTTTGGGTTGCAGTTTGAGCACTGGGTCTCTAAAGGGTTCACCATCACTGGCCTAGGTCATCCACTCTCTTGTATAAACCAATTACCATGTATTGGTGTAAAAGCTGGACAGTAAAGAAAGCTGATGGGGTGGTGGGGTGGCATCGACTCCTTTTGAAGTAAGGAGAACTCTGGATTGCTAGTAACATAAAGTGGGACGTAGATCAGATCCACCCTGAACAAAAATGATGGGACCTGAGGCTGTCCTATTTCAGGCACATCAGGATTCCTTTGGTAAGGAATCCTCTGAGCTGGAGAAACCAAACCTTCTAGAGGCTAATGGGAAACAACTCTGATCCAGCTCAGCCAACATGACAGAGAAGTCAAGGATGATGGACACTTTAATCCTGGATTTCAATAGGGAGCCTAGGGTTGTGGTGTGTGCATAGGATGGGGGAAGTGAGGTTCTTTTCTTCATTCCTAGAAGCATGCAGAAAGAATGGAGGAGATGATGATGAAGAAGAAGAAGGAGCCGCAGCGTGTGCATAGGATGAGGGAAGTGAGCTCAAGGTAGCACTCTTGGCTGATTGTTCCCACTTTAGCTTCACAGCAACCCGGCAAGGTAGATCAGCAGATAGAATGTGAATGTTTGAGACTCACTTGGTGACTGAGGATCATAGCTGAGAGGGGATCTGAACCCAGTGTTTGATTCCTAGTGTATCATTCTCACCTCTATACCACACAGTCTTCACTAAACCCTGGTACAAGAGTCTATTGTGGGCAAGGGGGTCTGGAAGTGGGTCCTCACTCCTAAGAGCCATTCTGGGCTAATATTCCCAGGAATTTGGAATGATACTTTAGAACAGGGGTTCTCAACCTGAGGCCCATGGGCCTGATCAGGACAGCGGTGGCATTTCATGTGGCTCTCCCACCTCTCCAAGGGTATTCAGAAAACAAAATGGCTGCCCCTTTGAAGATGTTGGGTCAATATTTATTTATTTGATCAAATTTGTATTGCCACCAACTTGGCAAGCGACTCTGGGCAGTGCACAACACTTACATCATCAAACACATAAAATCAAAATGGCCACCCCCATGGAGCAGGCAGGGCAAAATGGCCATCCAGCCCTCGAACCTGACTACAGCACAGCCAGCAGCAGGAAAGTGAAAAGATACAATAAAAAATTAGATACATAGCACTTAACACAATAAACCGACACAGTCAAACGAAACAACATTCAAAATACGTCCTCTGGTGACGTTGGGGGCCAGAGGGTAGAGGCTAAGCATCCCAGCTGGTCTTTTGTCCCTCTCCAGGCGAAGCAGGACCCAGAGGAGGGAGGGCGGGAGCCAAGCTCCATCGCCTGACCGCCACAGCTGATGCCATTTCATCCTCTGACGATGTCGGGGCCAGAGGGTGGAGGCAAAGCGTCCTGGCATCTTTGGGGCTACGGCCAGTCCTTTATCCCTCTCTGGGCGAAGCAGGACCCGGAGAAGGGAGGGAGGGAGCCGAGCTCCACTGCCCGACCGCCACAGCTGATGCCATTTTGTCCTCTGGCAATGTCAGGGCCAGAGGGTGGAGGCAAAGCATCCCGGCGTCTTCAGGGCCACGGCTGGTCTTTTGTCCCTCTCCGGGCAAAGCAGGACCCGGAGGAGGGGGGGAGGGAGCCAAGCTCCACCACTGCAGCTGATGCCATTTCATCCTCTGACGATGTCGGGGCCAGAGAGTGGAGGCAAAGTGTCCTGGCATCTTTGGGGCTACGTCCGGTCTTTTATCCCTCTCTGGGCGAAACAGGATCCGGAGGAGGGAGGGAGGAAGCCGAGCTCTACCACCCGACTGCCATAGCTGATGCCATTTCATCCTCTGGCGATGTCCAGATAAGCTCTGTATGGTGTGGAATCCCAAGACATTCTCTCTTTATTGGTTGTCTCTGTACGTCGTCAAGCTCAGCATCTTAACCACTAAGCCACCACAGCCCCTCCATGAGCCAGTACCCCTTCCTAAAACTGTGCTCCTAAATTTCTTCCCTCTCTAACATTTCCTAGGCTGGGAGCCTTTAAAAAAAAGACCTTTCTAGAAAGACATCCCCATTCGATTGTGGCAGCAAAAATTACCAAGAGACTCATGATATCTTAAAGCAGGAGTACCCAAACTACGACCCATGGGCCGGATCTGGGTCCTGACACCAATTCATCCGGCCTGTGAAGCCCTAGTTGTTCCCAGAAGCAAAACACGCCCGTTACTTCTGCTTCCGGGAGCAACGACGGGTCAGCAGTTCGAGACTTGAGTGATGCACAACTGAGTGAGCGCCTGCCAATGTAGCAGTTTTTTAAAATATATATATATATTATTATGATTTTGAAAATTACAAAATAAGTAAAACAAATTAGTAACAGTATAATTTTTTTTATAAATGAATAAAAATTAAGAAAAAGAATAACATAGACATAAACATAAATCATAGACATAATCATAGACATAATCATAATCATAAATGGAAAAAGAAAGAAAAAAGATAATAAGATCTTGATAACATATGTCTCAATACAACTATTTGTGGGTTCCGCGCACACAATTGGCACAGCTGTGTCTGATAGAACTGCAGTTATGGGAGATCACTCCTTCGAGCTGCAGGTTTCGAGGGGACAGAAATTGAGGAGTGGAATATTAGATATAGTTTGATTCACCTATTGCTGACCTGACAGGCAGCTAGGACAATAGGGAGCTAAAGATCACAGGTGGTTAACTCGATAGGCATGTAATGGGTAATCTTGCATCCACAGAAGCCCTAAAGTCTAAGAGCCAACTTCAGCCAGTTGTTTGCCCCCGATAACGAGGAACAATGCATGTCCCCAGTAGTTAATTAGTTAGATAAGAAACTTCCCCGGTGAAGACTTCCCCAATTAACTTGTGTAAACATGATGTGCAGACTCAGGGCTTCCTCAGTATTGCTACACGCAACGTATGCACGCAGCCAGATCAGGCAGGCATAAAAGCTTCTGATTTGTCATCATTAAACACTGGTCTTCGCTCCATCTTGCCTCACATGTCTTGCTTGACCAGTCTCCTCCAGGACCCTCCGGTCCGCATCGGGCCCCGATCCAACATATGGTGACCCCGACGTGATTCTACTTGTGAGTAGCGATCCCCTTGGTCTGGTTCTATGCCAGAACCATGTCCGAATCGTCCCGGAGGACAGCGCAGCAGCTCCGGTCGGAAAGCCATCCGATCTGAGTGACAGCTATGCTACAAGGCATTCCAGAGGCGGCAGAGCACACTCCAAAGCTCTGAGGCATCTTGCGCATCGGAAACGCGTTCTGAACGCTCAGGGTCGGCTATGAACCCTGATGCCATCACAGAGTCCTACCCAGAGGGACGTCACACCGAATCCAGTTACCTAACCCAGACGCATCGACTCGTCCCGCGGAGGAAACTTCAAAGGACCAGCAGGTAATATGGGGACTTGTCTGCAGCGGCAACGTCTGACCGCTAACCAGAGAGTTCACTTAATGGAACTCAAGGCCCTGGCCAGGGTAAATCGTACATGCATTCACAGCACCCAGTTAGCGGATCTTTTGGTGTACTTGGGGGAACACTGTCTGTTTTATCCAGAAACGGGCCTGTTAAGTCTCCAACTTTGGAATAGGATAGGGACCTGCATTAAGCAAGAGCCAAGAGCCCCAGCTAAGGTAATCAGCACATGGAGTAAGTGTAGGAAGCTCATCACGGAGGTAGACCCAGTCCGGATAGAGACCGAGAAACACACACACACACCCCAGTGCAGTCAGAGCCATCAGCCCCAATGGGTCTCTATCCGTCACTTCAGTTCAAGCAGGGCAGCATAGGGAGCTTTCCCTCAGTGACAGCTGCAGACGTCACTGAAGGAATGCGAGGTATGGGAAATGCTGGTGTTTCCCAGATAGTTTAAAAGTTCCCAGTTAGCTAAGAGTTCCATCCAGCGCATGGTAGAGGAAGAAACCAGCAAGGGGGAGTTGTCAGCGGAGGACCTAGCTGAACTTAGGCAGATATGTCCAGTCCACATAAAGGTAGATGCCCTCATGGGTCATCAGCAAATGACCCATTCACCGGTTCCATATAAATTGCTCATGGCAATACGGAGGGCAATCACAGAGACAGGACGTCAGAGTCGTTTCACTAGGGGCACACTTCAGCAAGTGTGCGAGACATACCACTGGAAGGCCGTCATGAGAATAATGCTCAACCCCAGCCAGTATTTGCTATGGGACAGCGAGTATCGACTCGAAGCACAGGCAAGGGCTGCCAGGATGGAGGAGCAGTAATCCCTGACCAGCTATATGGGTCAGGTCAGTTCGAATCCGTCAATGCGCAGATCACCTTGCCACTCGCCACACTTCATCTGGCGGCTGAGACAGCCTTTAGGGCATATCTCAAGGTCCCGGCAGCTGGCAAAGCAGCCAAAATTACACAGCAGTCAAACAGGGTGCCCAGGAGTCCTACATGGACTTTATCAATAGATTGGAGGAAGCGGTCACTAGGCAGATAGACAACGAACAAGCCCAACAGGAGCTTATGATGAAGCTGGCAAAAGACAACGCCAACCTTGACTGCCATAAAATATTGCAGTCACTGGGCAATTGTCCCGATCTGACGCTTACTGACATGATTAGGGCTTGTGCCGACGTTGGTACAGATTCCTACAAAATGGGTCTGTTGGCAGTGGCGGTGCAAGGTGTTAGGAAAGCCAAAGGCAAGACCAAAGGAGCATTTCACAATTGTGGCAAGATCGGTCATTTCGCTAGAGAATGCCGATCCAAGAAGGGTAATGGCCAGAACACGGGTCGTTCCAATGCTCCGACCACCCCATGTCCACGGTGTGACAATGGCTTCCACTGGGCCAGGAACTGTCCGACTTCGGGAAACCAGAGTGCGGGCTTGTCTCTGGTCCCAGTCCAAACAGAGACCACAGTCGCTCTGGGAGAGCCCGAGCTGGATTAGATTCTCAGCGCATTCCATCCTGAATTCCGGAGGCGCCAGCCAGACCTAAGGGCAGTGTGGGACTAGATTTGACTTGCCAGTCAGAAGTCACATGTGACTTGCCAGGCACAGTCTATCTGGTCAATTCCCAGTGCATGGGACCCCTGCCTAAGGGCTATATAGGTTTAGTTTTGCCCCGCAGTATTGCAGGAACGCGAGGAATCCTAGTAATCCCAGGAGTCATTGACTCCAATTTTTCAGGTGTACTCCAGGTTCAACTCTGGACACACCTACCCCAAACCATTCACAGAGGAGAACGTTAGCGCAACTGATCATGGTTCCTTGTCACTCGCCAGCAGGCAGCCAGGAAAGGCTCAGAGTCCGGGTCAGCAGACTGCTCGAGCGCAGAGGGGGCAGTACAAGGATACCAGGTCTTAGCAACAGTGGAAACCAACATAGAGTGGAAGCGGTAGCCAGTCATAAAGGTATTTTTAAATAAAAAACCTTTTGATGCGCTATTAGATATGGGAGCTGATGTCAGCGTGGTCAGCCAGAGTCAGTGGCCATGCGAGTGGGCTCTCGAGCCGGTCTCCGATGTGTGGGGGGTAGGCGGTGTTCAGGAAGCATTTAGAAGCCAGGATTGGGTAGAAGTCACGATCCCCGAAGCTGATGGCACAGCGGTCATTCAGATGCATATCTTGGATGTGCACATCAACCTTTGGGGGCGAGACATCTTACAGCAGTACCGTGCCACTCTTACCTTCGGGTAATGGCTTTACCGCTTAAATGACTTACCGACACGCCGGTCTGGGTAGAGCAATGGCCGGTAGTAGGGGAAAAATTAGTCACCCTAAAACAGCTGGTCAAAGAACAGCTAGACGCAGGACACATAGAACAGTCCACCAGTCCCTGGAATTCGCCCATATTTGTCATTAAAAAGAAGGGAAGTGGCGACTCCTTCACGATCTCAGAGAGATCAATAAGGGTATCCAGCCAATGGGTCCGCTTCAATGCGACATCCCGAATCCGAACATGATCCCCGAGGGTTGGGAGATCCTGGTCGTAGACTTGAAAGACTGTTTTTACACCATTCCTTTAGATGTAAGGGATCGGGAAAGGTTTGCTTGTACGGTGCCAGTCATGAACCACAGAGAGCCTATGCAACGTTACGCGTGGAAATTTTTGCCACAGGGGATGCTCAATTCACCCACCCTGTGCCAAATTTACATTCATGATGCACTGGAAAAGTTTCGAAGCCTTCACCCCACAGTCTTAGTGTGTCATTTCATGGATGATATCTTGATCGCAGCGCTGCAACTCGGCAGCGAAATGAGAGGAGAGGGGGAGAAAGGGTTACTCATTGCCCCAGAGAAAGTTCAGAGGACCGTGCCCTTCTCATACTTGGGCCATCAGCTTCTCCGTTCTTTCACGGCACAAGTTTTGCCACAAATCAACCTCAAGGATTCAGTCATCCTTGTAGAATTGCAACAGATTCTGGGGAATATCAATTGGGCTAGACCGTATTTCAGGCTAGATACGGAACTCCTGAAGCGTTGTCAAGCGTTGTCTTTCTTCCCTAGGAAACGAGGGGTTTCCACTGTTTGGAAAGAGTTCTGAGGAGTTTTCGAGAGGCAGTTCTTGAAAAAGCTGCCTTAGAGATCCTTCTTTGAGTGAGGGCTGGACATGACCATTAAAGAAAGAAAGAAGGAAGGAAGGAAGGAAGGAAGGAAGGAAGGAAGGAAGATAGATAGATAGATAGATAGATAGATAGATAGATAGATAGATAGATAGATAGATAGATAGATAGATTGATAGATAGATAGATAGATAGATAGATAGATAGATGGATGGATGGATGGATGGATGGATGGATGGATGGATGGATGGATGGATAATAGCACATTGCCATGTATATTAAAAATGCTGCCTGGGATTGGCGGATGTCATAATTCAAAGAAAGCTTGCGTTTCCCAACTTTGTCAAAAAGACAGCAGGCTCACTGTCTGTATGGCTTTGTCTAATATTAGGGCCGGCCCTGACTTTGTTCTTTTTTTTTTAAGGGAAGGAAAAGGTCAAATTGTCTGCAGTCTGAGAAAAGAGGAAGCAACTGTAGCGAAAACACAAGAAGGGAATGATTAGAAGTTGTCATGGGATAGAAACAGGGCCTATGGGATTTTCATAATAGTGACGGGGAAGGTGGCAATGTTGCATTATGGGTTGTCCCTGGGCAGAAACTGATTCCTAAACTAAACATTCTAAACATGTTCTTGGAGAAATGAAACTTAATTTGTGATAGACATGTAGTAATCTGTATGGTCATTGGCTGGGACCCTTCAGAGGAGGGGCCAGAGGGGTGGAACTTATTGAAGGAGATAAAAAGGAAGGGAGGAGAAGGAAGGTTCCTCTTTTTTTGTTCTTTCCTCTTTCCACACTGTGTAAGTCTATTGGGGGGGATGCTTGGAACTCTGCAATCATGTAGTCTAGGAGTTCTCAACCTTTTAAAGCTGTGTCATGCTTTGGGGGAGGATGACCATTTTGCCCTTCCTCCACCACATGGCACTTCCTGGTGTGGTGGAGGCGGTGGGGGGCACATGAAATGGTGCCATGGGCTGCATCTGGCCCACGGACCACAGGTTGAGAATCCCTGACATAGTCTATTAAATCAGAGGGAGGGGCCTTTCTGGGCTTAGTCAGGTTTTCATTGTTTCACTTAGTCAGGTTTTCATTGTTTTTAATGTGCTTTCTGAACTAAATTTGCTTCATTCGCCTAGAACTGTTTTGCTTCCTGAAACTTTGTTTGTGTAACCTACTTTTGCTACAACATACTTTTAAAACCCATGAAGAGGACTGGAGTTGTTTATTTTTCCGTCCGCTACTTTACTAACAGCCTGACTTTGGTCAGGACATGTGAGAAGGCAAGCTAAAATCCTGGATTCCTTAGCTGGAGGGTGTCAATTCAGGTGCACCCCACTTACTTGTAGACTAAGGGTCTACTCGGGAGCAACGGGTCCATTACAGGTCAGTTCTATATCTCTCTCTCTATCTACCTATCCATCCTCCCTCACTCTCTCCCTACCAACCTAACCTACCATCCAAGAACCATTTCAACAAAGCCACAAAACAGACAATTAATCTGTGAATTGCTAGGTGAAAATAACAGAGGATGATATATGGCTCTACAACTCCTAAGTGAGTCTTCAGGTGCAGCAGAAAATGCCTATTCGTCACTGGTGTTGTTTAGTTCCTGACCCACCTGGTATTTAAAAATAGACATTTCAGGAGGATCTGGCTGCTTTTCACTTCAATCAGGAAAAAATATATCTTGGTTTATCTGTTTATTTTGTAATCTGATGGATGTGCCGATCTTCACCTTAACCTAGAAACTGAGTTGGGGTTCAGTTTTGCACTTTGAAATCCACTCATAAACCTAAAGCCTTCTTTAAAATAATCATACAGCTTGATCATAAAGCTTGATCATTGCATTTCCAAACTTAGATTTAAATAATGAAAATTAAAACGCTACAGGTAGATCTAGGGATCTGCGAGAAACATAGTAATCTGCAACAATCAGGGGTGCCCAAACTTTTTGTGCTGTGGGCCGGCCATGTGGTTCAGGGTGGTGGTGACTACAGCCCAGGGACCAGATCCATCCCCTAATTCATCCCGCCCACGGCTCCCTTGTCACTCCCAGAAGTGGAAATAAAAGGCGCATTTTGCTTCCGCTTCTGGAAGCGACGAGGGCATGTGGGCCGGGTGAATTGGCATCAGGGGCCAGATTTGGCCCCCGAGCCATAGTTTGGGTACCCCTTGCATAGATCATTCTTGTTTCCCAGGGCTTCTTCCAACCTGGTGGTTTGTTTCCCTACAATTTCTGGCCACCTGTCAACCTTAACTCCCATCTGGAGAAGTCCAAACGCATTGCTCCTTCTACTCAGAAAGTCCACTTGCTGGAACAGCCAGAGACTTTCTACCTATTTATTCATGTATATTGAAATTATCGGGCGACTGCAATGGTTTAGTGGTTAAGACACCAATCTTGACAACTGTACAGCCAGCAGTTCAAGACCCGAGTGCCGCATGATGGAGTGATCTCCTATTGTCTGTCCCAGCTCCTACCAACCTAGCAGTTTGAAAGCAAGAAATTGCAGGTTGATAAATAGGGACCACTTTGGCAGGGAAGGCAACAGTGTTCCGTGCGCTCTGGTATCTAGTCATGCCTACCACAAGACAACGGAAACTGTCTGCAGATGCAGACAGCACTGCCTCTTCAGCTGTAAACGGAGATGAGCATTGCCCCCTAGAGTCAGCTACAGCTGGCTTTCGAGCGCAGGCAAATTTTACCTTTTACTGTTGAAATTATCACTACCGGAAAACGATGCAATTTTAAAGTTTACAATCAAGAAACTGTGATAGTGAATGGATGGATATACTTTGGTTCAATCATCAATCCAAATAGGAACAATAGCCAAGAAATCAGACGATTGAGACTTGAAAGAGCAGCAGTGAAGGAATTAGAAAAGATCAAGTGTAAACAGGTGTTACCTGTGACCAAGGCCTAGATCAGTGGTGGCGAACCTATGGCACGTGCACCAGAGGGGGCACTCAGAGCCTTCTCTGTGGGAACATGTGCCGTCGTCCCAGCACAGAGTTTTCCCCATCCTTCTGCCCAGCAGCCTAATGGGGGCGCTTCATCCCTCCCTGCAGCACAAAATTCACCCGCCCCTCTTCCCAACAGTCCAATGGGAGCACGTCCTCCCCTCTGCCCAACAGTGCAATGGGAGCACTTCCTCCCTCCTCCCAGCACAGAGTACACCCCGCCCCTCTGCTCAACAGCCCAATGGGAATGCTTCCTCTCTCCCGGCAGCACAGTTCACCCTGCCCCTCTGTCCAACACCCCAATGGGAGCACTTCCTCCCTCCTCCCAGCACAGAGTACACCCCGCCCCTCTGCCCAACAGCCCAATGGGAGTGCTTCCTCCCCCCCTCAGCACAGAGTACACCCCGCCCCTCTACCCAACAGCCCAATGGGAGCACTTCCTCCCTTCCCCCAGCACAGAGTTTGCCCTGCCCCTCTGCCCAACAGCCCAATGGGAGCACTTCCTCCCTTCCCTCAGCACAGAGTTTGCCCTGCCCCTCTGCCCAACAGCCCAATGGGAGCACTTCCTCCCTCCCCTGTTGCTGTGTTGGCACTTTGCGATAACTAAGTGGGTTTTGGGTTGCAGTTTGAGCACTGGGTCTCTAAAGGGTTCACCATCACTGGCCTAGGTCATCCACTCTCTTGTATAAACCAATTACCATGTATTGGTGTAAAAGCTGGACAGTAAAGAAAGCTGATGGGGTGGTGGGGTGGCATCGACTCCTTTTGAAGTAAGGAGAACTCTGGATTGCTAGTAACATAAAGTGGGACGTAGATCAGATCCACCCTGAACAAAAATGATGGGACCTGAGGCTGTCCTATTTCAGGCACATCAGGATTCCTTTGGAAAGGAATCCTCTGAGCTGGAGAAACCAAACCTTCTAGAGGCTAATGGGAAACAACTCTGATCCAGCTCAGCCAACATGACAGAGAAGTCAAGGATGATGGACACTTTAATCCTGGATTTCAATAGGGAGCCTAGGGTTGCGGTGTGTGCATAGGATGGGGGAAGTGAGGTTCTTTTCTTCATTCCTAGAAGCATGCAGAAAGAATGGAGGAGATGATGATGAAGAAGAAGAAGGAGCCGCAGCGTGTGCATAGGATGAGGGAAGTGAGGTTCTTTTCTTCATTCCTAGAAGCATGCAGAAAGAATGGAGAAGATGATGATAATGATGGAGCCGCAGCTTCAAGAGCAGCAGAGCAGACTCACACACACACACAAAAAACTTTTCTACGGTGTATTTTTTTGGTTGTGTGTGGTTAGTTGTGATTTTTTCTTTTAGTTTTGTGTGTTCTTTTTTATACTTTGATTCAACAAATATTGTATAAATACATCTTCTTCGCTTCCTCTTTTACCCCATCAGGTGGTAGATTAAATAAAGAAATATTTTTTTAAAAAAAACAAATTAATTAAATAATTTAAATAAAATTACACACACTCACACACACACTCCAAAATAAACACACAATCCAAAATAAAAATAAAAACCAGCCAGCCAACCGGCCCACCTCGACCTTTTTGCCCCTCATTCCTCAAACTTTCCAAGGAGGCCAGCGACAAATCTCGGGGTGGGGGAAATAAATAAATAAACTAATTAAGGGGGATAAAAAGTGGGCGAGAGGATCCGCGGCGGAAACCGGGTGGGCTTTAGGACCCGCGCGAGGCGAAGGAGGCGGCCCGGCTTGCCTGCACCGGGGACCCACCCGAAGGAGGGCAGACCCGGCAGAGCCGCCGACGGGCGTCCCTCCCTGGCCAGGGAAGCGCAGAGCGAGCGAGAGGGGCGCATTCACACGAGACGCGCGCCGAGAACCAACCAAGGGAGGGCGGGAGACGGGAGGGAGCGAGCCGGAAGGAGATCTCGGGAGCCTTCCCGAGGCCGGCGATCTCCCTGGCTTGGGCTTCTTCTTCTGCCTCCGCCCGGGGGGGGGGCACGCGCCTCTTCTCCTCCGCCTTGATCGCTCCTCTCTCGCCGGCCAGGATGACTCCGGGCGGCCCGGGCTGGAGCCGCCACCGCCGCCGCCGGCCACGATGGAGAGGCTGAAAAAGCCCTCGCCTCCTCCTTCTTCCTCCTCCTCCTCCCTCCTGCGTCGTCCTAGCCGCGATCCCGCCTGGGGAGCCTTCGGGCGGCGGCCGGAGCGGGAGCGGCATCCTCTGAACCTTCCGGGCGCAGGATCCGAACCGGGGAGAACCGGGATCAACTGAGGACGACGAGGCTTCTTCCCGGGCAGGTGCGTCTGGATGAGGTGGGGGAGGAGGAGGGGGGGTCTCTCGGTCTCTATTGCACCCCGATCTCGCCCTGGGTACGTGTGGACACACCCTCCCTTCAGACACGCGTGATCAGGCTTGGATTCACACGAGCGCTTTGCTTTCCCCACCCACCCCCGCGACGGTGGCTTTGACCCAGGTAGGATCGCGCTGGCAGGTGGGCTTGGAAGATGGATCTGTATGTGTCTCTGTGTGAAGCCTAGCCCCTCCCCCATCGGCCAGGTGGGGGGGGGCGGAGTGGGTTGGGGAGACGATTGGGGGGGGTGTCGTGTCGCCCGGAAACGGCGAGACCCTCCCTTTCGCCCCATCGAGGAAGGGCGATCGGGGCAGGTGAGGCACGCCTAGGAAGGCAAGGCTGTGGATGGGCAGGATTATGAATTGGGGGAGAGAAAAAAGGGAAAGCAGGATCGGGGCCCTGCGCGCGCCTGAGTCCGAGCGCGCGCGCGCGCCCGCCCCACGGGTGGGTCTCCTATACATGCATGGGGGGAATTAATATTAAAATGTGCATGCAAATAAGACCCCCCCTTGCAAAAAGGGGATTGATGTTGGTTAAGGAAGAAAGGGGGTGAATTGGGAGGGGGGTCTTTTTCAGGGTGGGGGATTGGAGAGTCCGGGAATAGCAACAGCAGGGGTATCCAATAGCCTTTATTAACTGATTAGTCATCGGAACGTATCGGGTTAAAGCATGATAAAATACAATTAGATCAAATAGGATGACAAAAACAGAAGAAAAGTAGAAGGATGCAATAAAGAAAGGCGGCAATACAAATTAGAAATAATAAATAAATTAAAAAGGGGAGGTAAAATTGACTCGATGAAACGCGTCGCCTTTGCAATGCGTCCCCGATCTGATCAATAAAACGTCCCCCATCCACTTGACAGGACTAATTTTTACATATTTATTATAATAGCCAGCGCAAGGACATTTCAATACCGCCCCATAACGGCGATTAGTCCTTCACAAGGCAATGAGCATTTTTCGCCCTGCCAACAACATGCTGGGGACTCATTCGCCCGACCTCGGAAGGATAGGGAGGCAAAGTCAACCTTGATTTTCCCCCCATCCAGTCAGGATCGAACTCACAACCTTTGGGCTGCAGTAGAGCAGTTTAACCCCTGCGCCGCCCTGCGAGGGGGTGATGGAGCGCCTGGAACACAAAGCGCAACCGCTGACACAAAGGACCTCTTTGCTCTGACCCTCCCTCTCTGTCTCTCCCTCCCCCAACCAACCCTTCCCACCCTGGCAAAAAAAGGGGGGATGCCAGTCGGGTCTACCTAGCAGCACAAGGTCAGCCTGTTCTTTTGCCATCCTTTCTCCAAGCCCAATGTAGGAGGGGCAGGAGGATTTCCCCCCCAAATATGCCCCTCCCCTCCTTCTCCTTCAGCACCCCCCTTCATTTTAAGAAGGTCTTGGGGTTCCTTTATCCCTAAGAAGGAAGAATGTATTTATATTTATATTATTTGTTTATTTTTTTATTTTTATTTTCTAATTTGTATTGCCGACCAACTCCGAAGACTCTGGGAGGCTCACAGAAATTAAAACCAATGGCAGTTTTACAAAAGCAATTTTAAAAACCCATTAAAAGCTATATTTTATTGATTGATTACATTTCTATCCAGCCCATATTTCCCCACTCTTGGGGCGGCTTACAACAATTTTTTTAAAACAATCTTTACAATAAAAAAATTAAACAAATCGAATACATTATAAATACTAACAAGAATAAAAATGGTAAACCACCCTCGCCCCATTAAAAACAGCAACCAAAAAACACATCTTGGCGAGGAGAAAAGTGAATCAAAACCTATGGCTCAGCCATTTGGCAGTACAGTATGTCCTTAAAAGCCTCTTTAAAAGAGGGATGGTTTTAGTTGATTTTTTAAAAATGATAGAGAGAAAAGCCCCCCTCCAGCTCCAGCCCCACACCTGCATAGGTGCAGCTAGGCTGGATTAATGGATCCCCCTCCCCAATTGATGGGGAGGATCAAAAAACCCCTCCCAATAGTTACAGATGCTGTCCAGGGGTGTCTCGGATGCCTGGCTGGGCACAGGGCATTGTTTGAATGCTGCCCGCCTTCATTCCCACTTGGAACACAGCAAAGGAGAAGGAAGGGGAGGGGGTCTGGTGGGGAAGAGGGGGGCAAGCCTCCCCCCTTTCTATTTTTTTTATATAAATGGGCTGTAGAGTAATCTCCCCCTCTTTCCCCACCCACGGTGAGCATGCACAGTTTCTTCGTGGATCCGAACCCACCAGGTTGGTGTGAAACCTGTAAGCTACAGGGTTCGATCTTGAGCAGGTTGTCATGTGTGAATGAGAGAGAGAGAGAGTTCTTCTTTTTTATACAGTAAAACCCCTACTTACGAAAAAGTCCGTTCCATAGGCTTTTGCTTAAATCTTTTTTTTTTATGTAACTCAAAGCAAAACCATAGGAAAAAGAATCTTTATGTAACTCGAAGCAAACCCATAGGAAATTGTGTAAATCGGGACTTGGTTTTAACACAAAATCATTATGTAAGTCGAATTTTATGTAACTCGAGGCATATGTAAGTCAGGGTTTTACTATAATAGTATACAAAGTTAAAACCAATATATATAACACAAATTTCTGACACGAAGAGAGTGAATGATCTGGGTTTTATAATAAAAAGCTGTGGGTTTACGGTGGCTCAGTGGTTAAGAAGCTCGCCTTGTTAGCTGGATGTCGGCAGTTCAAGACCCGACTACTGTATGACAGAATAAGCTGTCCCAGCTCCTGCCAACCTAGCAGAAATTTGCAAGTACAGTACAGTAAAACCCCGACTTACATATGCCTCGAGTTTAGTTAGCACGTTGGATAAGGACAGGGGTTCTCAATCTTTTCAGGCCAAGGGCCAGGTCATGCCCCCTCAGACAGCTTCGGGGGCCGGATGGCCATTTTGCACTGCCTGCACAATGGGGACAGCCTGTACATGAAATAGGAACCACACATGGCACTTCCTGGTGTGGCGGAGACAGGGGGGGCACATGAAATGGCTCTGCAGGCTGCATCCGGCCCAAGGGCTTGAAAACCCCTGCCCCAGGTTGAGAACCCCTGCCCTAAGCACTTAAAAGATTTTGGAGCCCCCACATATATGTAATTCAAAGTATAAATAATAATAAACAATAAAATAAAATTTTATTTAAAATTAAACAAAACTTACAGTAAGATGGAAAATAATGTTTATTTTTTGTATACTTCCACTTTATTTATATTTGAAAAGTTTTCTACTTTTTTAAATTGCAAAATCTTTGATCAGATCCTCATAACTAATCTTATGTAACACATCTGCTTCTCTGCTTAATAGAGATAAGGCATCCAGCCTGCCTTGTTGCATAGTTGTTCTGATGGGATTTTTGATATACTTCAACTGAGAAAATGAATGCTCAGCTGAGCAATTTGTGACCATTAATGTTAAAAATACACGAAAGTCAATGTCTACATTTGGAAAGGCACATTGTCTTCTACAATTATTTTATAAAGTTCAGCATAACTGAATCTTGTTTTTACATTTGTTGTTGCACTGAACATCACTGATAATATCTTTCAATGTAGATGATGAAGTGACATTATGTGGCACATTACTTAGAAAAGAAAATATCTCTGCTATTTCTTTGTATAACTCTCCTCTTCGTTTCATCTCAGTTTCAAGTTTGTCAACAATTGTGTAAAATATGGTGATATGAAATTTATCTCTCGAATTCAGATATACTTCTGGTGCATCTCCATCATTGAGTACCTTCTTTCTGATACGTTTGCAAGTTGTTTTTTGTTGTTCAGTTGCACAGTTGATTCGGATTCTCTGCGACCCCATGGACCATCGCTCTCCAGGCACCCCTGTCCTCCACCATCCTCCTTAGTCCGCACAGCCCCGTGCGTGGTATCTACAATACCATCTAGCCATCTCATCTTTGGCCGTCCCCTTCTTCTTTTGCCCTCCACCTTCCCCAGCATCAAGGCCTTCTCAAGTGAATCCTCTCTTCTCATTTGATGTCCAAAATACTTCATCTTCATCTTTACTATTTGACCTTCTAATGAGCACTCAGGGCTACTATCTTCTAATATTGACCTATTTGTTCTCCTCACTGTCCAAACTCTCCTCCAGCACCACATCTCAAAGGCAAGTTGTAGCTGCCTTATAATCAACATCTAGTAGCATTTCCTTTGTAGCTGCTTCATAGCTTTCAAATTTATCTTGTGAAGTGCACGGTTGGTCAGCTAATGACATATACAGATCTGCACATGTGTTGGTTTTTTAAGTTCACATCCTCATTTTGTAGAACTTAGCTTACTCTGTGAAAATTCTGCAAAATCTCATTCCAAAAATTCAACATAAAAAAGAAATCTAGCTCTTGCATCTTATCTGCAATATTATTTGCTTCTCTTTTAGCATCTCCCTTTTGTGACTGGTCTTCGGCTGTACAGTACGTACTGTATATTCTAATGCTTCTAACATTTTAAGGAAAGGTTTCAAAATTGCTGCTGTTGCCATAGCATGTGCCTCCTATCTGGTATCAGAGGGGGTTTAAGATGCTTTCATTTCCAATACAACCTTTAAGAATTTTCCACCGGCTGCTTGAAGCTGGGGGAAAAATGGTATAGAGCAGCGATGGTGAACCTTTTAGATAACGAGTGCCCAAACTCAACAGACTGATGTCTGCGCCGCAGAGGAGCAGGGTGAACTCTGTGCTGGGGGCAGGAAGGAAGTGCTTTCATTGGGCTGCTGGGCAGAAGGGCGGGGAGAACTCTGTGCTGGGAGAAGGGAGGCAGTGCTCCTATTAGGCTGCTAGGCAGAGGGGTGGGAGATCTCTGTGCTGGGGTGATCGTATGGGTGCCCACAGAGAGGGCTCTGAGAGTCCCCTCTGGCACGCATGTCATAGGTTTGCCACCACTGGTATAGAGTAACTGCACTGTAGAGAAGAAATTAACTGCCTCTTGACAGCAGCAACAGCACTTTGGCCTACTAGATTCCTCCAAGTGACCTGGGGAAGGTTGAGTTCCTCAGCCATATTATCTAATGTTATTCCTTGTCCAGTGAGCTCCTTCCTTCATCTTCTGATTTGATATAGAAAACAAAGGGATATCAGAAACAAGTCCTACTTTTGTTTCATTGACTACACCAAGGCCTTTGACTGTGTGGACCACAACAAAATGTGGCAAGTAATTAAAGAGATGGGAATACCAGAACACCTTATATGCCTCATGAGAAATCTGTACACGGACCAAGAAGCAACAGTTAGGACAGAATATGGAATGATGGAGTGGTTTGGAATAAGAAAAGGAGTAAGACAAGGCTGCATTTTGTCATCCTGCCTATTCAACTTATACACAGAGCACATAATGCGCAATGCACGGTTGGATGAATCACAAGTTGGGATCAAAATTGCTGGGAGAAACATCAACAACTTGAGATATGCAGATGATACCACCCTAATGGCAGAAAGTGAAGAAGACCTAAAGAAGCTCCTGATTAGATTGAAAGAAGAGAGTGCAAAAACTGGCTTGAGACTCAACATCAAGAAAAACAAGATAATGGCAACAGTCCCTATCAGTCCCTGGAAAATAGATGGGGAAGAAGTAGAAGCAGAGACAAATTTTACTTTAAGATCAAAGATCACTGCAGATGGGGATTGCAATCATGAAATAAAAGGGCGACTGATTCTTGGGAGACAAGCTATGAGAAACCTGGGGAATATAGTTAAAGGTAGAGACATCACCTTGCAAACAAAAATTCGCATAGTCAAAGCAATGGTATTCCCAGTGGTAATGTATGGTTGTGAGAGCTGGACCATTAGGAAAGCTGAGCACAGAAGAATAGACACCTTTGAAATGTGGTGTTGGAGGAGAGTTTTGACAGTACTCTGGACAGTGAGGAGAACAAATAGGACGATCCTAGAAGAAATCAAATAGTGAAGATGAAGTACTTTGGACATCAAATGAGAAGAGGATTCACTTGAGAAAGCCTTGATGCTGGGGAAGGTGGAGGGCAAAAGAAGAAGGGGTGGCCAAAAATTAGATGGCTAGATGGTATTGCTGATGCAATGGGCACAGAGCTGGGCAGGCTGAGGTGGATGGTGGAAGACAGAGGTGCCTGGAGGACAATGCTCCATTGGGTCACAAAGGGTTGGAATCGACTGTGCAACTGAACAAAAAAAAAAAAAGAGCCAGGATTCTAGATGTGGGTGGGCGAATATTTTTTCAGGTTGGGCAAGAATACCAGAAACAAGTCTACTTTTGTTTTATTGACTACACCAAGGCTTTTGAACCAAGAAGCAACAGTTAGGACAGAACACGGAATGACAGAGTGGTTTGGAATAGGAAAAGGAGTAAGACAGGGCTGCATTTTATCACCCTGCTTTTTCAATCTATACACAGCACATAATGCGCAATGCAGGGATGGAGGAATCACAATATGGGATCAAAATTGCTGGGAGAAACATCAACAATTTGAGATATGCAGACGATACCACCCTAATGGCAGAAAGTGAGGAAGACCTAAAGAACCTCTTGATTGGATTGAAGGAGGAGAGTGCAAAAGCTGGCTTGAGACTCAATATCAAGAAAACCAAGATAATGGCAACAGGTCCCATCAGTCCCTGGAAAATAGATGGGGAAGAAGTAGAAGCAGTGACAGATTTTACTTTCGTGGGATCTAAGATCACTGCAGATGGTGACTGTAGCCATGAAATAAAAAGACGACTGATTATGGGGAGACAAGCAATGAGTAACCTGGGGAATATAGTGAAAAGCAGAGACATCACCTTGAAACAAAAATTTGCATAGTCAAAGCAATGGTATTCCCAGTGGTAAAGTATGGGTGTGAGAGCTGGACCATTAGGAAGGCTGAGCGCAGAAGAATAGATGCCTTTGAGATGTGGTGTTGGAGGAGAGTCCTGAGAGTCCCCTGGACAGCAAAGAGAACAAATAAGTCAATACTGGAAGAAATCAACTCTGACTGTTCATTGGAGGGAGAAATAGTGAAGATGAAGCTAAAGTACTTTGGACATCAAATGAGAAGGGAGGACTCACTTGAGAAGGCGATGGTGGAGGGAAAGAGAAGAAGGGGGCATCCAAAGATGAGATGGATAGATGGTATTGTGGACACAATGGGCACAGAGCTTGGTGGGCTGAGGAGAATGGTGGAGGATAGAGGTGCCTGGAGGAAAACGGTCCATGGGGTTGCAAAGAGTCAGACTCGACTGTGCGACTGAACAACAACCATGCCTCTTTTCAATACATTCCTTTGGGAAACCATGCCTTGACAGGGTGGGCAAACTGCTAACTCAAGGTGGGCCAAGCCCCCTCTGGGGTCCCCTCTGACTATGGCCCAGGCTAGAAACCCCCTTAATAAGAGAATCCTTCAGCGATTGATGCTTCTTCTTTCATGTCCAGGTCAGACTTTGAAGTGCCAAGATCAAGCCACTTTCTTGGCTTTGTCGTTGACCAAAGTTAAACCCTCACTGGTACATGTTTCCGGTAGTAATCGGAAGACCAGCAAATGAGCCTGATTCTGTATCTCTCCTCATTCACACTGCGTGTTGTTGTCCGCCAGCAGCCCCCACTTGAGCATGTTGGTCTTACATTAAGGCACTCTGACCCTAAGCCTCTTCAGGGCCCTCCAAGTGATATAGATGATGTCAAGTTCCTCAGCCATATCCTCCTTTCATGTTGTTCCATGTCCAGTGAGCTCCTTCTTTCTTGTGTAACCTCAAGAACGTTTGTTCTTGCTTATTATCTAAGACTCAGGGAGGTGAAGCCCACCCGGTCTCAATTCTGTTGTGTAGTTCTGCAACCACCTGCTTTATTCTCCCATTGCATGTCATGAGAATTTGTGTGTTCTGCCCACATGGATATGTCTATACTTCTCACCCCCCCCCCAAAAAAAAACACCATTTTCCTGAGATGTATAGGTTTGTGTGCCTTCCCCATCACCACCACACCACTGACTAAAGCATTTCTGTATATTTTCCAGCTGCCCATATTTCCAGGCATTTGCATTTAAGAAATAGCTCCGTGCACGTTTTGCGTCTCTAAAACACCTTGCAAATGTGTGAATTTCCAAGGCAATATTCGCTTTGTCTCTCGGCAAGTCTCAGATGGTGCGAAACAGACACTTGTGTCAAGTATCTTAATGACTTTGGGGGATCCCCCCACCCTCGGCCCATCTCTACTCATCACTAACTATATTCAAAGAATTGGATTCATTGATAGGTTTGTTCAGGCCACCACTCTAAGCATTTTAGGGGAGGAGGTGGTGTCATTTCAGTACTAATTACCGTGTCCGTTTCCAAGATTATCCAAATGTTGTGGTTCTCTAGATACAATGCACAGACCAGATCTTTATTGCTATGATAATTTCCCCTTGCGGCAATGCGTAATCCCATCCAACTTTCTCTACTGTATCAGTTTCATGATTGACTTAATTGGGCTTCCCCCAGGCTGGCAGGGCTGACTTTTATACCTGCAAAAGAACAGGTGTAAGACTTCCCCCCAGATGTGCTGGTTGAAAACAAATACCGTATGTGCCGACATATAAGACGCATTGGAGTATAAGACGTACTCTGGTTTTTATACACATTTTAAAGGGAAAAAATAATTTTCTAAATTTTGTCATGAATTTCCAAAAGCAACTCCAGGAGCTGGGGAGGGTGGGATGTGAGTGCGCGTGTGGGGAGTGGGGGAGTGGGCTCCTTTGAAGCACCATCCGGCTGCTGCTGGCCACCAGGAACCGAGGAAAGTGGGATGGCGAGGAGATTGGGAGAAGGATCCTTTAAAGACTGTTTCCATCCAATCCCACTGCTGCTGACTGCCAGGAGGCAGGCTAGGGTGGGATTGGCCAGGCAAGAGAGCTCCTTTGTAAACTGCCCTTTGGCCGGCTCCTAGCGTTCAGAAGGGCCCTCCGAACCACACCTCTGTATTTGTGTTTGTGTGTGTTTGTGTGTGTGAGTGTGTGTGTGTGTGTTGAGGGCAGCTTTAAAAAAGTCTTTTCTGTAGCCACCAATCCTCTCTAGCCGCCAAACCACACCAGCGGAGTGTGTGTGTGTGTGTGTGTTACCAGCATATAAGGCACGCTCCATTTTTCCAGTGTATTCTAAGGTGCATCTTATACACTGGCAAATATGGTAAATGGAAAGCCAACTTATTATTTATTGTTTACATCAGGGGTTCCCAACTTTTCAAGCTGGGGACTGGGTCATGCTCTCTCAGTCAGCTTCGAGGGTCGAATGGCCATTTTGCTCTGCCTGAACAATGGGGCTGGCCATTTTGTCCCAACATCTTCAAAGGGGGTGGCCATTTTGTTTCTCAAATGGCCTTTGTAGGGGTGGGGAGCCACATGAAATGGTGCTATAGGCCAGATCCGGCCCTTGGGCCTTAGGTTGGGAACCCCTAGTTTACATCTTCCTTCCTGCCAATAGGCACAAAGGGGTGGGCAGAGATTTCGGTCTCCTATCTGCCGTGAACATGACAACCCTGTAGTGTAGATCAGGTGGAGAGAGAAAGCAACTGGCTCAAACTCACTCAGTGTTAGCTGATCTTGAAAGCTAAGCAGAGTTGGGCTTGGTTAATATTTTCAAGTGGCCAGAGCGTTAAATAGCCCTTTATGGCATCTGGAACAAGTGGCACCGTCTCCCACCCACCCCACTGTGAAGCATGAGCCTGAAGCCCCGAGAAAAGGAGGAAAATGTGCCATCCTCCTAAAGCAGGAATACTCAACCTAAGGCCCGTGGTCTGGATCCGGCCTGCGGCACCATTTCATATGACCTCCCACCTTCCAAGAGCATTTGAGAAACACAATGGCCACTACTTTGACGCTGTTGGGACAGAATGGCCACCCCCATCGTGCAGGCAAGGCAAAATGGCCATCTGGCCGTTGAAGCTGACTGAGAGAGTGTGACCCGGCCCCTAGCTTGAAAAGGTTGGGAACCCATGTCTTAAACAAAGATAAAGTGCATACTTTCCAAAAAAAGAAAATCAAATTGGCTGCAAAAGGGCTTCGGTTGATTTTTCTTAGTTTTGCTCAGTGGTGGTTTTCTATTTTTGTTGCCCTAAGACAGGGCTTTTTTAGGGTTGCTGCCTGCCTTGCTGCCTGCCTTGGGAAGGCCAGTATCCATCATGCTAATTTAGAGGAAGGTGAGTACTCTACCTAGAAACCCTTGGAAAGGATCACCATGAGCCAGAATTGACTTTATAGCATCCAATTATTATTATTCTTGACTTGATATCATCCAATTCTTCTTCTTCTTTTTCCTGACTTGATAGCATCCAATTCTTCTTCTTCTTCGCTGAAGAGCACATTCAGAAGGTATCCACCCTGTGTGCATCCTGCCACTGCAAATCCACACTCTGCAGTGGTGGATAATGCTGTGTTGAAGGGGCTTTGTAGGTTGTGGTGCTTTGCTTGCAGAATTTCCTCTTCTGGAGCAGACCACCCGGGAGCCTATGCTGGTGGCCAGGTGGCCAGGTGAAGTCCTTTTGGAAACCATTCCCAGGCTTTTTAAATTGCGGTTATTTTTATCTCAGTTGCTGGGTGGTTGGCATCTGTTTTTGGTGTTGATATCTTGTCTCGTTTGCTGCTTTCCATCCCCGAGATGTTTTCTGCTATTTTTGGCTGGTGTTGCCAACTGACTGGAAAGAAAGAGTTTCCATGTGATGTCGCAAATGAAGGATTACAGTACCAACAAAAAACTCCCAGGTTGCATGCCAGTTTTAAACCAGTTGCTTTGAACATTGGCTTGTGAATCTTGATCTCTTAGGACTTGCTTAATGTTGATGCCCCTTTGTCACCGTGAGGTCATGTCATTATTATTGCTATTGTAGTTGGATGTCACATAAAGCTATCACTTCCTAGTTTTTTTGCCTACACATGTGAACAGATAATAAAAATAGAACTGAGTGAACTGCAGACATCATGATGGTACCTAGGAGTGTGCGTATCTACTCACATATATTTACACACGTGCAGATGCAGTGCTGGCTCTTTGTTTGTCAACAGAGATGAGCACTGACCCCTAGAGTCAGCTAAGACTGGCTTTTGAGCAAAAGCGACTTTACCTTTATCTATATTTTTACATAGGTGTACAGGGTAGCCTGTAAATCCCTACCGGGCCCATAAGTCCCTACCCAGCCCGAAATTCCCTACCCATCTTCTCCATGGGCACATGCCCTGCTCCTCTGCCCAGCAGTCCAATGAGAACGCTTCACCCTGCCCAGCAGCCCAATGGGAGCACTTCCTCCCTCCCCATACCTGTCAAGTATCCTGTTTTGCCTGGGAAAACCCTGTAATTTAGAGCCCCTAATCCCATCATCACATTTTTTTTTTGTAATTTCCTGTCTTTTCAAAAAAAAATGAGGGGCATGTAAACCTCCCATATATTATCACGTTATATCTTTATGAGGTTTGCAGCTCATGCCATAGAAGAGGTGTTGGGCTCCCCCTGGTGGAGGAAGAACCATCCCATAAGCACAACTGCTTCCCCTCATGGGGAAAACTGCAGTTAGCAAGCCAAGCTTACTTATAATTATATTCTAAATTTCCCCCTACTCTCCCCCCCAATTTGACTGCATTTCATTTTATGGCGATTTTTCATGGAACTGTTTTTTACACTTTAATCAGTTAATTGTCTCCTGTCTTAGTGTTTTTTGCCTCAATTTCATTTTTTAAAACTCTGTGTTTAGGAGAAAATTGTGGAAGTATCCTGTTTATGCTGTATGCAAATATACTTGAAGCAGATTGGCTCATTGACTTCCCTTTAACACCCTCTTTCCCAGGAGAGATAGGGCTTCAAGTATATTTGCATACAATATAAACAGCATACTTCCATGGTTTCCTCTTAAATACAGAGTTTTAAAAAATGAAATTGAGGCACAAAACGCTAACTGATTAAAATGTGAAAAACAGTTCCATGAAAAATCACCATAATATGAAATGCAGTCGAATAGGGGGGAGAATAGGGGGGAATATAGAATTGTTGAAGTAAGCTTGGCTTTCTGGCTGCCTTTTTTCCTGTGAGGGGAAGCAGTTGTGCCTATGGGGTGGTTCTTCCTCCACCAGGAGAACTCAACATTCCTCTGTTGCTTCTCATCTTCTAGGCTCTTGGATGTGCCTAGATTTTGGGGAGAAGGGATGTGGCCTGGGAGAGAAGGTTGTGGCCTAAATTTTCCCTTATTTTCATGTCTAATACTTGACAGGTATGTCCCTCCCCCAACACAGCCCTACTCTCTTTGTGGCTGGATAGGGACTTATGGGCCACCCTGTGGCTTGGGCTTCTGGTAATTGATGTCCAAAAACAGCTAGAGTTCCAAGGTTCACCACCAGGGTCCTAGAATATGACCCTCATAAATCAGAATTGACTTGACGGTGTGTGTGGCTTAGCAGTTAAGATGCTGAACTTAATGACTGGAAGGTTGGCAGGCAAGCAGTTCGAGATTGGACACCAGCACATAAGTGCTGTGTGATGGAGTGAGCTCCTGTTCCAGCTCCTGCCAACCTAGCAGTTCAAAAGCAAGAAATTGCAAATAGATAAATAAGTACTGATTTGACAGGAGAGGTAACAGTGTTCTTTGTGTTGTTGTTGTTCAGTCACACAGTCGATTCTGACCCTTTGCGACCCTGTTGTGTTTGAATAGAATTTATGCTGTAACGTTTGTGAACTAATTAGGATCATCACGATCCTCCATTTTGTCTCTTTCTTCTTGGTCTTGTAAATATCGCAGGACTGCGTTCCTGCCTAAACTACGTAGGTTGTACAGTTTTCACTCCGATCCGATAATCTCCGTTACCCTTCCTGCCTCTTCCCACCCAAATGTATCCATTTCTGAGTGAATATAATGAGCAGTGCTGTGCCTAATAAACGGTTTAGCCCTGTTATGCTGACTGCTTCGTATTTCTACCAGAACATCAAATTGGCGACGAAGGTAGGATAATGGTGTCCCATACACCTACCCTCGCTCCCTTCAACGTGGCTGCTCCAGAGAAATGGCTGCTGTACAAGCAGTAGTTCCACCACGCCATGGCAGGACATCGCCGACGAGGACAAGAAGCGCTCCTGCTTCTTGTCACAGTGCAGCCTGGCCACTCTCATCTTGGCCAGGGACCATCGACACCGTCCCACTGGCTGAAATCTTGGCGGCGCTTTGGACACACTTCTAGCCAAAGGTGTCCATCTTCCCGGCCTGGGTGGCGTTCCACAGATGAGATCAACGCCCCGGGGAGTCTGCAGCTGACTATGCCGCAGCACTGAGACTGGCCGCCGCTCCATGCCAGTGGGACAACCTAGAGGAGGTGTTGTGGGATCGGCTACTGGCCGGGTTGCGAGATGAGGAGACTCAATGCCTGCTCATGGTCAGGAACATCCTGACCTTCAAGTCGGTCCTCCGGGAGGCTTTGGTGTCTGAGGCTGCCAGATTGGGCATCAAGTCCATTAAGCATAGGCCTGCCGCCTCCAGAGGTTTGGAGTTCGCCGTGCAGGCCCATCGCTGCTCGTCTCCACGCTCCTCCGTGTCTTCAGCGTTGCCGGCGTCTTCCTCCACATCCGGGTCCGGATCCAGCGACGAGGACGGCGAGGTCCGGAAGGTCCGCAAGAAGACGTTGGACAAGTGCACCATCAAGAAGGCCCAGCACAGATGAGTCGGCTGCGGAGCAAGGCACAACCGCCGTCAGTGCCCCTTCAGGAACACCGAATGCCATCATTGCGGCAAGAAGGGCCACATCGCCAAGGTTTGCAGGCAGCACCAGAAGCAAGCCCCGGAACCGCACAGCCGACCAAGCTGGAAGGGTGCACAAGCGTCGAAGATCTCAGCCGATGAGCCGTCCATCCGCCGTGTGTCCATCATCAACCATTTCTTCATGACGTTCCGGTCAGGATGGAGGTAGACTCGGGGACATCTTACTCCATCCTCACCCAGAGGGAATTTTTGAGAATCCTCCCAAAGCTTCGCCCGAAACTTCGGGCTCTGAAGACATCTCTCTGAGACATGCAAGGTTCCCTGATTCTAGTCGTGGGGGATTTCTCCGTTGCTTTCAAAAAAATTAAAACTAAACTGCCCCTTGTAGTGGTCAAATACGGCATGAACTGCTTGCTGGGGGTGCAGTGGTTTGACCCATTAGGGATTAAACTGTCCGGCATCAATGCCATCCACACTGACCCAGTGCAGGACGTCTGTAACACGCACCCAGCAGTTTTTGAAAAAGGTCTAGGACAGTACAGAGGCCCCTCGGTGTCTTTCGATCTTGATCCGGCCAATCCGTCTCAAACTTCATATAGTGCCATTTGCTTTAAAGGACAAAATTGAGGCCGAGCTGGACAAACTGATGGGCCAGAGGATTTTGGTCCCGGTGGACTCCACGGAGTGGGAGACCCCTATCATGACTGTGATCAAATCCAATGGGGAGGTGAGGATTTGCGCAGATTATAAATGCACCATCAACAAGGCTATCAGGCCTAATGCTTACCCGGTGCCAATGGTTAGTTGCCTATTGGCTGCTCTACATGGGGGCAAATGTTTTGCCAAATTAGACCTAGCACAGGCCTATCAACAACTATCAGTCTACCTGCTTCTGCGGCAGCACAAACCATTGTTACACACAAGGGGGATTTTAAGGTAACGCACCTTCAGTTTGGGGTGAATGCAGCCCCGGGAATTTTTCAGTCACTGGTCCTCCCATACTTTAATGATGTCCTAATAACCGCTAGTTAGTGAGTCTGAAATCACCAGCAGGTTAGATCAGGTGTTGCAGGTTTTTGAAAATGCGGGGTTACGTCTTAGGAGGGACAAATGTGTTTTTCTTGCAAGGGAAGTGGAATTCCTCGGGTTTAAGGTCACTCCTGAGGGAGTTAAACCCTCTGATTCAAAGGTTGCTGCTTTCCGCAACACCCCCCACCCAACCACAAAGTCTGGGTTGCAGTCCTTCCTGGGTCTGCTCAATTTTTATCATTTCTTCCTGCCAAGGAAGGCTTCCGTGGCAGAGCCGTTACACCGGTTGCTTAAGAAAGATGCAGTCTGGCAGTGGGGACAGGCTCAGGATCATGCATTTCGTGAGTTAAAAGAGCTTCTTTCATCTGAAGCAGTCTTGACTCACTTCGATCCCAGGAAACCTGTGGTTCTTGTGTGTGATGCGTCACCGGTGGGAGTGGAGGCTGTCCTGTGTCATGTCTTGGAGAATGGGAAGGAAGCCCCGGTTGCATTCTATTCGAGGTCTCTGTCTAAAACCGAGCGCAATTATGCCCAGACCAACAGGGAGGCTGGCCATAGTTGCTGGAACAAAAAAGTTCCACGACTTCCTCAATGGGAGAGAGTTTACCATTGTAACGGACCACAAGCCCTTGCTGGGGATTTTCATAACTTTCAAGCCCCGCATGTTACGTTGGGCTATTTTCTTGAAAGCTTATCAGTATACCCTGGTGCTCCATCCGGGTAAAGATATCAGCCATGCTGACGCGTTGTCTCTGTTCCATTGCCAGACTTGGGGGAGGCATATTGCGAAATTGAACAGGATATTCAGGTGCTGTTAATTGAGTCTCTCCACTCACCCCCTATTGTGCCTTCCGACATTGCTAAGGCAACTGCGTGAGACAAACTTCTATCCCAGGTAATCTCCTGGGTTAGGAAAGGCTGGCCCACATCCCCTCTTGGGGAGGAGTTTAAAGTGTTCTTTAGGAGACAGTTTGAGCTCTCACTCGAGAGAGGTTGCCTTCTATGGGGTCAAAGGGTGGTCGTCCCTACTGCACTATGCTCTAAGGTACTGAGGCTTCTACATATTAGTCACCCTAGTATAGTACGCTCAAAGGCTTTGGCCAGGAGTTTTTTCTGGTGGCCTCAGGTAGACCGTGATATTGAGCAATTGGTGGGCACTTGTCGGAGCTGCCAGAGTTCCCGTCCCGAGGAGTCCCGACTTCTGACCAGGGAGTGGGACACTGCCCATGGTCCATGGTCACGGATTCATGTCAATTCGCAGGCCCTTTTCGGGGCACACTTTTCCTACTGGTGGTCGACTCATTTTCTAAATGGCTGGAGGTAATCTCTTCTGCAGTCACTATCAAACAGCTCTGGAGGTTGTTCAGTTGTTTCGGGTTACCGGACATGCTAGTATCCGATAATGCCACAACGTTCACCTCTGCCGAATTTCAGGCATTTCTGGAAAGGAACGCCATTCGGCATGTAACTTCTGCCCCTTTCTACCGTGCCACCAATGGTCAGGTAGAACGTCAAGTTCGCACTACTAAAGAGGCACTTCACCACATGGGTCAGGGGGCCATAGAGGTACAAATTTGCCAATTCCTTATGTGCTACTGGACAATGCCCCTGGCTTCAGGGCTGTCGCCAGCTGAACTCTTAATGCACAGGAGGCCGGTCTCATTGCTTGACCGGTCAGATCCTTCCAGGGTGGAGGATAGGGGTGTTAATGTTGAAATTGCTCACAAAAAGGTATTATCTGCCGGGGATCTGGTGCACTGCCGGAACTATGTGGCCGCAGGTCCAGCTTGGATTCTGGGCATTGTGGTGGAACAAACAGGGCCAGTGTCCTATCATATCAAAACAGGTGCTGGTTTGCTTTGGTGGCGCCACACCGACCAGCTCAGACATAGGGTTATGGAGTTTTCAGAGGTATCAGGCGATTCCTCATACGGTAAATCCACGTTAGGGTCGTCCCCCACCCGTTTACGCCCAGGGGGATGCAAGGCAGGCAGATTGGCAGTCAGCCATGATTCCTGTCTCTTTAATTCAAGCCAGCCCCAATTTCTTTGGAGGCCGCCAGCAAGCCCAGAACGTGGAAATGTGCCTTTTGATTTACAGGATCGGGGGGAGTTTACAGAGTGTTCCCCCACTCATCCAAGTGAAAAGCGGGGCTTTGATTTCTCTCAGGGAACCCCCCCCCATCCTTCTGCATTCGAGTCTACCTCAACTCCCACCCAAATGAGGCAAGTTTTTGTTGAGTCGCCCCCCCACTCATGATTCTCAAAGGTGAGACTTTTCATTGTGTTTTACCCCTGCTCCTGCTTCATCCAAATGGGGTTTTGATTTAGTTTGCCCTCTCCCTGGCTCCAACTCCGAGTCAGGTCAGTACTCCCTGAATTCAAATGGGTCAGGTCAAGCCCCCAGCACGAGGTATCACTCTATGGAACCAGTCTACCTCAGACATCCAAGTTCAGCCAGGTACCAGAGCAACCCAAAAGGGTTTGTAAGCCTCCACAATGGCTGAGGGACTTCGTCCCATCCTAGTGGTAGAGGAATGTTGTGTTTGAATACAATTTATGCTGTAATGTTTGTGAACTAATTAGGATCATCATGATCCTCCATTTTGTCTCTTTCTTCTTGGTCGCCTAAACTATGTAGTTTGTACAGTTTTCACTCCGGTCCGATAACCTCCAAGTTACCCCTCTCCCTTCCTGCTTCTTCCTGCCCATTTCTGAGTGCATGTAATGAGCAGTGCTGCGCCGCTGCCCTCTATGTTCTGACTGCCTAATAAACATTTTAACCCTGTTATGCTGGCTGCTTCGTATTTCTACCAGAACATCAAAGACCCCATGGACCATTTTCCTCCAGGCACCTCTATCCTCCACCATCCTCCTCAGCCCGCCCAGCTCTGTGCCCATTGCGTCCACAATACCATCTATCCATCTCATCTTTGGACGCCCCCACTTGACCATGTAAATGTCTGCAAACAGACAGTGCTGTGCTTTTGACCATGATCTCCAGACAGCTGAGCCAATTGGACCACACACCCCAGAAGCAGAAGTAAATGTGCTTGCTTCTGTGTTTACTACAGCCATGGACACATTTACAGCTGATGTAACCATATTTTTGACAGCTGCGGGCGCATTTACGGCTGACATAAACACATATGTTTCCCTCAAATTAGGCTTTGTGCCTGATGACTGGAAGGTAGCGAATGTAACACCAATTTTCAAAAATGGATCCAGGGGTGATCCAGGAAATTACCAACCAGTCAGTTTGACATGTGTCCCAGGTAAAGTGATGGAAAACATCCTAAAAGATAGAATTAATAGGCACATAGAAGAGAAGGTGCTGCTAAAGTAAAGCCAACCTGGCTTTTGCAAGGGCAAATCATGCCTCACTAATCTGTTGCAATTTTTTGAGAGTGTCAACAAGCATGTGGATAAGGGGGATCCAGTTGACATTGTTTATCTGGACTTCCAGAAGACTTTTGACAAGGTCCCGCACCAAAGGCTCTTGAATAAACTTACTAGTCATGGAATAAAGGGACAGGTCTTGTCCTGGATCAGCAACTGTCTAAGGGACAGGAAACAGAGGGTAGCACTAAATGGACACTTCTCCAAGTGGAGGGAAGTAAAGAGTGGGGTCCCCTAAGGTTCAGTACTGGAACCCCTGCTTTTCAACCCCTTCATAAATGATCTAGAAGTAGGAGTAAATAGCAAGGTAGCCAAATTTGCTGACGACACTAAATTATACAGGGTAGTGAAAACAGAGATTGTGAGGAGCTCCAGAGGGATATCTTGACACTGGGGGAGTTAGAAAAACAGTGGCAAATGAGCTTCAACACTATTAAGTGCAGAGTGATGTATGTTGGGGCAAAAAAAATTACATTTATAAACTGATGGGGTCTGAACTCTCTGCAACTGGGACAAACCAGGAAAAGGATCTTGGTGTCCTGGTGGACAGCTCAATGAAGGTGTTAACCCAGTGTGCCTCAGCAGTGAAAAAAGCAAACTCAATGCTAGGGATCGTTAGGAAGGGTATAGAACAGTGATGGGCAGTCTTGGCCCTCCAGCTGTTCTTGAACTTCAATTCCCAGAAACCCTGACCAGCTGGGGTGTTGACTTGGGCTCCTGGGAATTGAAGTCCAAGAACAGCTGGAGGGCCAAGACTGCCCATCTCTGGTATAGAAAATAAGTCAGCAAGTGTCATTTTGCCTCTTTATAAATCTATAGTGAGGCCTCATCTGGAATACTGTGTACAGTTCTGGTCGCCATACCTCCAGAAGGATATTATAGAGCTGGAAAAAGTGCAAAGGAGGGCAACCAGAATGATTAGGGGTCTGGAACATCTTCCTTACCATCTGAGGCTGCAACGGTTGGGCCTCTTCACTCTTGAACGATGGCATCTAAGAGGTGACCTGATTGAAGTTTATAAAAGTTTATAAAATCATGCACAGTGTGGACAAAGTAGATAAGAAAAAACTGTTTTCCCTATCGCACAACACTAGAACTAGGGGGCACAAATAAGAGAAAGTACTTTTTCACCCAGAAGATCACTGGTCTACGGAACTCCCTGCCAGAAGAAGTGATGACAGCTGTCAGTCTTGACAGCTTTAAGGAAGGATTAGACAAGTTCATGGAGGACAAGGGTTATCAATGGCTATAATTATGGATACCTAAGGACAACCTCCAGGTTGGAAAGATAGGCAGGATATCTCACAATGCCATTTCCAGGGAATCCTAAGCAGGTGAAGGCATCTGCTTGGGAATACCCTGAAGCAAATGGTGAGCCACTGTGTGAGACAGAATGCTGGACTGGATGGGCTGTGGCCTGTTCCAGCAAGGCTGTTCTTATGTTCACTTCTGGGCGGCGGGCCACATGAAATGCTGCCGTGGGCTGGGGCTGGCTCATGGGCCGTAGGATGGGAACATCTGCCTTATAGTATAGAAACAGCAATAGTCCATAATAGGACTAAGATTGTGACCTTAGGCATGCTTACCTGGGAGTAAACCTCCTTTAACACACTGGCACAACTCTCTGAACTATATAGTACAGTTGAGCTGTGTGGCTGTCAGCCAGTTAAAGACTGTTTAACTAATCACACTTTTAAGTTGATTAATTGGTGAGTTTATCCATTAAATTTAAATCAATATTTATACTGCTGTTACCAAACTCTCAGCGCTGGTGTCTGTTCAAGTGGAGAAACATGTGGTTGGTCTTTGGTGTTTTATTTTTTAAAATCCTCTTTTCAGAGTAATTAATACAGTCTTCCAAAATAAGCAAGTTGCGCTATTAATTCGTAGCCCCACTGATTAAAATTTCTCTTGCCATTTAATCAATGATGTTAGATTAGATTAATTTAATGACTGTACGGATTAAAAGTGGGAGTTCTGCTGTGTTTGCTTAGTGTGGACTGCATAGTTGCTCACATTTACATAAAATATGCTCATAGAAGATGCAAGTCCAGAAATATGTTTGCAAGCATTGTTCCAGTGTGTGTGTGTGTCCCCCTGGCTTGTGAGCAAAGGCAACCTTTACCTTTTTATATAATACTAGCATAGGTTGCCCGGCATTGCTGGGCTGTTATAAACTGTGTTTTGCTGTTTTTGGTTTTGTTTTGTTTTTGAGTAAAAAACAGGATGCTACAAATGTGTTTTTTTTCTTTAACATATTTTTTTTATTCTGTAAACTTTTGATTTATTCTTATTTTTAAAGTTGTTTTTACTCTTGTGGCCTCTAGGTGGGGCTGTTAGCAAGAGGGCTGCTTTGAATTTTTTTTTACTTGTTTTTAATCTTCCAGCCTGCAGGTGGGTCTTAGTAATAGTGTTGGATTCTTTTTTTGTTTCACTTGTTTTTTATCTCCTGGCCTCTAGGTGGTTCTTCTTCCGGTAAGTAGCCTTTGTTTCTTCAGTTCTGTTCTGGTCTCATGGAGGGAGGACGTGCTGGTGAGTTCTCTGGTTTTCTTTCTCCTGGGTTTTTCCTTTGTTTTGTTTTTTGTGGTGGTGGGCTGGGAGATGTTTCTGTTTGTTCTTTAATGGTTTTGTGGTTTTGTTGGGTTTTAGATGTGTTTAATTGGTTTGTTTATTTCTGGGGGTTTTATTTTTGTGATTTCGTTGGTGTTTATTTGTGTAATTTGTGGTAGTTGTGTTGTTAGAGTTAGGTATTTTCGTGTTGCAGTTAGGTGTTTTTCTGTGCTTTTCTGGTATTGTGGATGTTTTTGTTTGTGGATTTCGTTGTTTACTTTTTTGTTTATTTGTTTTTCTAATTATTATTTTTATTTGTGTTTTATTAATTTTGGTGTTTGGCGTTTTTGGTAAATATTTGGTTTTGTTGTTGTGTATTTTTGTGTGAAGAACGGCCTGCCTGTCGGTTCCTCTTTTCCCCATTGCTGCTTCGAATTTTGGGTTTGATGCAGCAATGGTGAAAAGGAGGAGCCAGCAGTCAGCTCGCTCTTTGTCCAGTAAGGTTCATTAGGTAGGTCGGGGGAGAAGGAGGCAGAGAAGAGCTGACGATGGTTCTCTCCTCTCTGTCTCCTTTTTCTCCTAAGGCTTACCTAACCGGAGATCGGCAGGCAGTGATCCGTAAGGGGTGGTGCTCTTCCTTGCGGATTGCTGGCTGCTGCTTTTGTATTACCTCCACCGTTGTTTCATGCTAGTTCTCGAAACAGTGGTGTCGGAAGTACAAGATAGCAGCCAGTCATTCGCCAGGGAGTGTGCTTCCCCTGACGAACTGCTGCCTGCTGGTGGTTTTTTTCCACCCCGGCTCAACTTACCTTGAGGCTGGCGGTGGTCTCGCCGTGTCTTCGGCAGGGTAGCGTGGAGGAGAGGGAGTCCCTCTTCTCCCCATTTCTCCGGGAAAGAAGGCCGGCGGGTGTCTTGCCGTGGTTTTTTTTGGGGGGGAGGGGGGTGTTTTGCAAGGCTGTGAGTCGCTGTGTCCGCCTGCAGCGGACTTGCACTCCTGTTGCAGGATGCCAGCATTTTTTAATTGTATTTTTTGTGTGCTGGCTTTTTCAGCGTTCTGTGTGCTCACGCCCTTTAGCCTGATTGGCTGAAGTGCTCACGGCACGTAGGACACTGGGACTTGGAGTTTTGTTTGTTTTGTTTACGTTCGTACGGCAGTTCTTTTTGCTTGTGCCTGTCAGTCAGCCTGATTGGCTGAGGCGCGGCGCGGAGGACGTTGGGAATTGAAGTTGTTTCCCTTTGTTCACGTTCGTGGGGCTATTGCCCCACTGCCGGCTTCGGCAACCATGCAGTACTCTGTAAGCCGGGTTCGGGCGAGTACAGGAGGCTCGGTACGGGATAGTGTGGACGGGTGCGGAAGCATATGCTGAATTCCAACGGTTAACATCTGGTTTTATAGGTATAGATAAATGACTTTTCCATGGTCATGTGGCAGGCATGACTCGACACCGGAGTGCATAGAACAGTGTTACCTTTCCCGCCGAAGCAGTACCTACTTATCTACTTGCAATTTATTGCTTTCAAACTGCTAGGTTGGCAAGAGCTGGGACAGACAACGGGAGTTCACTCCGTTGTGCAGCATTCGGGTCTCAAACTGCTGTCCTGTCAACCTTCCGATCATCAATCTCAACATTTTAATTGCTAAGCCACCATAGTTTGTTTCCATCCATGATTTATCATTCAGTAGGAAATAGAGAGAGAGAGAAAGGTGGGGGAGTTACCGTATTTGCTGGCGTATAAGACCTACTCCCCCTCTTTAAATGCACTAGAAAAATGGAGTGTGTCTTGTACTGTATATTGTGGCCTAAGCTGGGCTATTTTATTTATTTATTTTAGATTTATATACCGCCCCTTTATTGGTAATAATGGGGTACATCTTATACTCCGAGGCGCATACCTGTCAAGCGCTGCTCCGAACAATATGGGACATGCAGAACCCTTCTGCACAGAACCCTTCTCTGCATGTGTAGAAGGGTTCTACGCATGCGTAGAAGGGTTCTGCGCAGAAGGGGATGCCCAGTAACTACTTTTCCCCCGCCATCAAATTACGGGATGGCGGTGGCTCTGGGCAGGAAAGTAGGAAAAGCGGTGCTGAATTACGGGAAATCCTGGCCAATACGGGATACTTGACAGGTCTGCCGATGCGTCCTATATGCCGCCAAATACAGTCATTCACCCAAGAATGGCTAAGGAAGGGATTATGGGCTGCTTTATTTTAATCCTTCTACCCCCAAAGTTGCCATGCTGACTTTGGGATTTGGGAAAGCCGGGGATGTGTGTCGTTTGACAAAAGTGGGTTTAGGTTTACTCATGAGCAAGAGAGAGCGCGACCACGCGAGAGAGCAGAAGAAGGATTTCGTAATGTCTTGAGAGCCCGTTCAGGAGGAAGGAGAAAGAAAGAGACGGTTAAGACCCATCCTTTCGCTTTTCAGAAGATGGCCTTCGCAGAGGACCATGAAGGGATAACTGGTAACCCTGACAACAACTGGGTAAAATGGGAAGGGTTGCCATGGTGGGAGAGATGGAGAAAAGAAGCTATGCATTCGGGGAAACTGGCTGTATCTCATGAACGAAGCTGGATACAGATGAATAGAATTCATGCATTAAGATACGGCGGGTGAGAGAAGCATTTTTATTGGAAGTGGGGAAATAGCGCCTTATGTATAGATCTGTCCTTCTGCAAATCAAACCAAAATTACGATCCAAGACCAGCATAGTCCAGCAAAAAAGAACAGAAGTCAAAACGGGGGCCTTTAAAATAGATCAAGATATATATTTTAACAACGGAGTGTGTGCCTGTCATCTGTCTAGCAGTTCGAAAGCAAGAATTTGCAAGTAGATAAATAGGGGCCACTTTGGTAGGAAAGATAACAGTGTTCGGTGTGCTCCGGCATCTAGTCACACCTGCCACATGACCATGGAAACTTCTGCAGATGCAAACTATGCTGGCTCTTTGGCTGTAAACAGAGATGATCACCACACCCTAGCATTGGATGTGACTGGCTTTCGAGCAAGGGGAACCTTTAGAGCTTGATGCTATGTGATCTATGAGGAATCACTAAAGATTCAATCCAGTTGTTCCAGAACATGTGGTTTTGGCCTTTGTCACAAATTCGGGATGGTCTCCTCTGACAGATCGTGGTTTCCCAGGATCTGAGTCGGAGGAAGGTTTCCACCCTCTCTTGGATTTGATCCGTTTCCTGGGAGATGCCGAGGAATCGTTGGCTGGCAAAGCATATGTCCTTCTGCTGAGCTGCTGTGCTTTGCCTTCAAGAAACACGTGGGCTTCTTGGGGCTCTGGGAGCTCTTGCAGGAAAACAGAAACAGGCATCTGCTGGCAACCTGAGGGAGACATAGTGCTTGCCTATAAATACCAGCCACCGTCTTAGAAGCAGGAAGGAGGGGGCGGATGATCCTTTTAGTCTATGAGAAGCAGTGAAACACAGCAATTTTAGTCTGCGCTAAAGGCGACAAGGAGGAATAACGCATTGGCAACATAAGTCATGCGGTCTTGGTCTCGCCCTCTGTCCGGGTGGGACAGATTCTCCCATCCACAGGGTGGGAGAATTTATTTATTTATTTAAAAATATTTCTATCCCGCTTCCCTCACTCAAGAGTGACCCGAAGCAACTCATTGATGGGGAGGGGTGCTGGGGATGTAACTGGAAGGTGACCCGTGTCATAAAGCCCCTAGAGCAGGGGTTCCCAACCTATGGCCCATGGGCCGGATATGGTCAGTGACGCCATTTCAACTGGCTCTTCGCTGTCTCCCCTGCACCTGGAAGTAGAAGTTTACATCAGCTGTAAAATGCATGTGCAAACGCACCCATAGCTGATGGTAACACAGAAGTGGCCGCATATACGTCAGCCATAAATGTGCCTGCTTCTGCTTCCAGGGCTGTGTGGTCCCACCTACTCAGTTGTTCCAGGGGCATGGTCCAGGCCTACAGTGCAAAACGTTTGGCCACCAATGTCCTAGAGGAAAAGCTGAGCTCTAATTTAATTTAATATTTGAACTTGTATTGCCGCCCACTTGTCAAGGCGACTCAGGGCGGCTCACAGATATAAAACACTAGCATATTTTGCCCGGCGGTGCCGGGCTTTTTAAAATTGTGTTGGATAGTAAAGGGTTTCGGTTTTTTTTCTTGAACCAATGGTGCTGGGCTGTTTTAAATGGTGTTGTAAGGTTTTGTGATTGTGTGGCTTCGAGGCACAGTGTCCGCCTGCGGCGGACTTGCGCTCCCAATATGTGTTTGATTTTTTTATTTTTGCACGCCGGCTTCCTCAGTGCCGGGCTCTTTAAATTGGTTTTCGAAGGTTTTTGTTTTATGTTTATGCAAAAAAAAAATTGTAATTTAATTTCTTTAATGTAAATTATTATTTTTTTAGTTTAAAATTTAATTTTGGTTTTTTAAATCTTTATTTTTATGCATTTTTATTTTTGTTTTGGGTTTTTTGAGTGAAAAGTGATTTCTGTTTTTTTGGTATTTTTTGAGATTAGTGTGATTATTTTTGAATGTTTTTATAATTTATTTGATTAATTTGGGAATTAATCTTATTAGTTTCAATATTTTTGAATGTTTTTTCTCTTGTGGCCTCTGGGTGGGGGTGGTGAGCTTTTCTTCCTCTCTACAATTTTTCTCTTCTATCCTCTGGGTGTCGCTTCCGGTAAGTATTTTCTTTATTTTCTCATTTGAGTTCCGGTCCTCATGGAGAGATGACGTCTTATGGTAAGCTCTCTGGGTTGTTTTTTTTTTTGGGGGGTGTTGGTTTTTTGGGGGGGGTCTGTGTGTTTTTTCTTGTTTGTTTTTGGTTGTTTTTGTGTTTCCTTTTTGGATTTTGGATTTTTGTTTTTGAGTGTTTTTGATTGTTTTTGGTTTGTGTTTTTGTGTTTACTTTTTTAGGGGGGGCTGGCTGGCCCGTGGGAAGGAAGGGCAGCGGCGGCGGGGGGGGCCTTTCTTTCCCACGGGCCATGCTGGCTGGCCCGTGGGAAGGAAGGACAGCGGCGGCTGGGGGGCCTTTCCTGCGGCCGATGCTGGCTGGCCCGTGGGAAGGAAGGGCAATGGCGGGGGGGGGGCTTTCTTTTCCACAGGCCATGCTGGCTGGCCCGTGGGAAGGAAGGGCGGGGGGGGTTACTTTTATTTTTTGTGCACCGGCTGCCTCAGCGTTCTGTGCGCTAATGGCGCGCAGGACGCTGGGGCTTGTAGTTTTGCCTGCGCGTGTTTGGTTACTGCAACGGTTTTGTTCCTGCGGCTTTTTTTTTTGATTGGCCACGGCGCGTTTTCCAAACGTTCCTTTTGCCATGCCGCTCAGCCTGATTGGCTCTGGCGCGACGCGCCGCAAGGAACGTTGGGAATTGAAGTTCCCTTTTTTTATTTGCATCCGGGGGGCTCATGCCCCCTGGGTGAAAATTTCAACCCAACAGTTACCTGCAAACCCCGTTCGGGCGAGTGCACGGAGGCTCGGACGGGGCTAGTGGGGCCTGGTGCAACATCCTTTGTCACATTCCAACGGTTAACACACCATTTTATAGGTATAGATCATACACATCAAAAATTACAGAACCTTAAACAGGTTGGCAAGAGCTGGGACAGCGCTAGCTTTTTGGCTGTAAACGGAGGTGAGCAAGGGAGACCAAGATTGAGAACAGATCAAAGAAAATATATCTTCCTGTGGCGTCCAATTTGTGTATGGCATGTTTGCCACAGAAAGATGAGATTAGAAGATTATTGATAACAAGTAATCCTCTAAAATGCATCCAACTGAGACTCTTATTTTTCAAACATGCATCTGATGGAGACCAGGGAAGGAATTAGTTTGGTCTATTATTTATGCTGGCTGTATAGCTCAGTGATTTAAGAGCCAGAGGTTGGGAGTTTAATTCCCCATTGTGCCTCCTGGGAAGTGTAGGGATAACAAAGCCACTTCTTTCCACCACTATTGGACTCATTCCACATGACAGAGACCTGCACCCATCCAGGAAGCCAGCACAAAACCTTTTGCTGCTTCAGAGGGCATGTGGTTCTTCTCCATACTAGAGAAATCTATGATAGGTTTCAATCACTGATTGTTTATGCTTATAAACCAGCCAGTTCAGGTAGGAAATAGCAATGTAAATTAGGTAGCAATATGTAGCATTGCCAATAAAGAAATACAGGAAATCTTTCACCAGCTTATGCTCTATATAAAAAGTACAAACTGTTACAAACCAACTTTTATTTGAAGGGAAAATAGATCAAAATTCAGTTCACGAAAACAGAAAAGGAACATTTTTCCATTCCTGGATAATAAAGTATAATACTGCAAAGACATATCTAGCTATATCTCCTGGCATAGCCGGCTAACAAAATCAAGATTACATCTTTCTACTGTTCTACACACAAGCAAATTCAGGTAACTCCTCTCTCCACCTGCTTTTGGAACATGCACTCATAATCATGGCATTTCTTCTATCACATTCTAAGATAACCAAAGCCATTTTTCATCTTTCATTACACCATTTCCGGTAAGTTACCGGCTTCGCTTTCAATATTCATCATACCTACTTCCGTTCTCCCAGTTACGGCTTGTTATGAATTCCAAGAGCAAAGGAATTCCCACTTGGCTTTGATGGTCAAATTCTCAGACTTTCTTCACCCCCTGCTCAGGGAGCAAAAAAAAACCACAGTGACCATCTTAGCCAGGGGTTCTCAACCTATGGCCTTTGAGCCGGATCTGGCCCAAGGAACCATATCATTCGGCCCACCCCCTTGCTCCAGCCACCGCTTCTGCTGCCACTGCCTTAATCCTTGTCTCCTCCACTTGGATTAGCATGTCCCTAACGGCACTCTGTAGCAGAGTGGATATTGTAAGCCTTACAACAACATCCGCCCCGCTACGGAGCAGTGTTAAGGACACACCAAGCCAAGTGGAGGAGACAAGGATTGAGGCAGTGGTGGCGGAAGTGGAAGCGGCGGCTGGAGTGAGAGTGCAGGCTGGATGATTTGGTGCCATGCTGCTCCTCCAGGCCGGTAAGCAGGGGGTGTGGATGGAGTGATGGGTGGCTTGGGGGTGATCGCGGTGACAGGACCACTCTGAGCCCACCACTCCCCTTCCACTGCTGCCACGGCACCTATCTGGCTCACTGACAGTATGAGGGAGCGTGATCTGGCCCCCGGCTTAAAAAGTTTGAAGATCCTGGATCTCAGTTCTCTAAAAGCAAAGGCTCCATTTTTATTGATTACAAGAAGAGCCATCCTGTGTTACCTTGGGCAAGTTTCAAAGGGGCAGCCATTTTGTTTCTCAAATGCCCTTGGAGGGGTGGGTGGGCCACATGAAATAGCACATTGGGCCAGATCCAGGCCACGGGCCGTAGGTTGGGAACCCCTGCTCTAGATTTATGTGAGAGACATACCAGCTGGCTCAAAATCTCTCAGTGAAAGATCACCATGCAGACTTCATAACTGAGTGGGGATTTGAACCAGGGTCTCTAATCTAGCCTTCCCCAGCTTGTGTCCCCTCTTTGTCTCTCTCTTTCTCTTTCTCTGTCTGTAAGGCTGCTAATTCTGTCATTCTGGCTTGGATGAGGGCTGTGTTGTACTTCATTATATCAGGAGGGCTTTGGAACAGGGAAAACTGCTCAAAAATGCCACACTACATTGGGTGCAAGCCCAGAGAAGCCACTTTTCAGAAAATTCTCCTCAGTGCTTCCAAAATTGGCTCTAGCAGGTTTTCTTGTCACCCCAAAATAAGTTTTTTAGAATGCTCTAAACCAAGGAGCTTCTGTTAGAAGATGTGGCAGCGTTCCGGTGGAAATACACAACTGGATCCAGTCCAAAGTTTGCCATCTTCCTCCGTAGCTTTCACAAACAGTTTGTTCAGTAGCAACATTATTATTATTATTTTAATCCTCCAGCCTTACAAATAATGTTGGGCCTGGTGGGTTTGGCATATTAGTGATCGGCTAAAAAAGACAGAAGTATTCACCACATGGCGATATGTGTATGAGTAAGAGCGAATTGTCTGCCAGGTGAGTCTTGGCATGATGGAAAGGCCTATTCTGGCTCATAAATGCAGTGTGGTTAATTTGGGTGGGAAAATGCAATGGGTTGTTTTAGGGGAACCTGTGGCGGTCACTCTTGATTGTGATCTCATAATTGCTAATGCAATGCTATCATCAAACACTCACTAAAATACTTCCAAGCCAATAGGTCTCTGGTCTAGGGATTATTACCCAGTAATTTATGGCAGTACTTATCTGAGTCTGGGTTATTTTATGCCACAATTCTGTTTCTCTGGTCAATTTCTCTTTACTGTATTTCCCTCCCTTGTCCCTGCCCCTGTCCCTCAGTATTACTCAGAGCAATTTCTCTAAATGAGAAATATGGAGATTAAGAAGGTCGATAACCCACTTCACAGGACCATTGTGAAGGAAAAAGCAATTAAGGACGATGAGGGCACAGAGGAGTTTTGAAAAGGTTTTTAGAAGATCATGAGGAGGTTTTGTGTTGTCAAGAAGGTTGATTGTCAACCATCGGGGAAATCTATTTTAAGAGATTGTGAGAAAGCAGCTGTAGGAGTCAAGCTATGACTTCTAAAGTAATAATAATAATAATTTCATGTCAGACATTACTTTGGGTTGAAAGGATTTTTGCTGGAGAAACTCCACCCAGGGGACGCCTGAATGAGGCTCCTTTCATGTCCCCAAGTATCAAAATCCGAAATTCCAGTCTCTGGCTCAGCGTCTTAACCACTAAGCCATCGGGAGAGCTGCTCTAAAGAAATCAAGCAACAGATGGGTATCTGTCTGTTTGTCTGTCCAACTAAGGTAGTGACTAGAAGGCAGAATGCTTCAACGAATTGCTGACTCTGGTATATTTTGCAGTGACTATCCTTTTCTGCACAGGATAAGAGCTTGGTCTAAGACAATGATGGTGAACCTTTTAGAGACCGAGTGCCCAAACTGCAACCCAAAAACTCACAAAGTGACAGCACAGCAACAGACGATGAAGGAAATGCTCCCATTGGGCTGCTGGTCAGAGGGGCAGGGTGAACTCTGTGTTGAGGGGAGGATGGAAGCGATCCCATTGGTCTGCTGGGCAGAGGGGCGGGGTGAACTCTCTGCTGGGGTGACTGCACTGGTGCTCACACAAAGATGGCTCTGAGTGCCACCTCTGGCATGCGTGTCATAGGTTCACCACCACTGGTCTAAGACCTCATGGGATGTTGCTGGGAAAAGACAGCCTGGACTTTTAAGTCATTGCCACGTTTTTGCTTCCCCATTTTATTGATTTCAGATGGGCTCAGTTCCTTTCTGGGAATGAAATATTGACACGGTTCCCTCCTTCTTTTTCAGTGTAACAATGAGTGCAGGCTCTATTGAGCAAGAGCCATCACGCAAGTTGGCTTGCTGCGGGGTGCCCCTCATCACAGAGGACATGCAGTCCCTGGCCATCCGCACCCTTTCTGGAACGGACATCAACAAACACTATGACCTCATCCGCGAGCTGGGAAAGGGAACATACGGCAAGGTGGACCTCGTCTCCCATAAGAGCACAGGTGAGCGCAGGAGGAGGTTCTAGACCAGAGAAGGTGGCTTCCACTCAACTTAGAGTTGGACTATCACAGTGTGTTCTACATGGGCTTCCCTCGAGGCCGATCTAGAACCCCAGCTAGTGTCGTAGTGTTGTATCTCTGACAAAAATAATAAATAATAAATTGAATAAGTTATTGGAATGAATTATTAATAAATTATCATTAACTTATTATCGATAAATTATAAATAATTAATAAATAATAATAGTTTCATGTCAGAGATTACTCTGGGTTGAAAGGCTTTTTAGGGTATGCCAGAATGAGGCTCCTTTCATGTCCCCAACTGCAGCTCTCAGGTATCGCTCAATGCCTTTAACCACTAAAGCTACTGGAGGAGCTGCAAATAATAAATGGAATGTGGTTGCTCAGTGGTTAAGAAGCTTGCCTTGTTAGCTAGAAGGCCTGCAAGTCAGCAGTTCGAGACCCGGGTACTGCATGACGGATTGAGCGCCCGTCTCTGTCCCAGCTCTTGGGGACATGAAAGGAGCCTCATTTGGGCATTCCCTGAGCAGAGTATAAATACTATATCTGATAAATGATCAACCAACTTATTAAGCTGTCAGGACGTCAATTGAGGCTCTACATCTGTGGTGGTGGGGATTTGATTTGTTTTGGAGGGGGGGCAATTTGAGAATGAGTTAGACCAAATTAATGGCTTTTTAGGCTTCCTCTACATGAATAGGAGTTCACTTTTTGAATAATAAGAATTATATGTCCCCTGGGGTGAGGGTGGGGGGAATCAGGGTTTTAGAGATGCTTAGGTGGTGTGACTGCAGTGGCTCAAGTGGTTAAGATGCTGAACTTGCTGACTGGAAGGTCGGAGTTTGATTCCTGGGTAGTGCAGGACGGAATGAGCTCCCGTCTCTGTCCCAGCTCCTGCCAACCTAGCAGTTCAAAATCAAGAAATTGCAAATAGATAAATAGGAACCACATCGGTGGGAAGGTAAACAGCATTCTGTGCCTGCCACATGTCAATGGAAATGTCTGCAGAAGCAGACCATGCTGGCTCTTTGGCTATAAACAGAGATGAGCACTGAACCCTAGAGTCAGATACGACTGGCTTTCGAGCAAGGGTGACGTTTACCTTTATTTAGGTGGTGTTTGACCGAAAGAAAGAAAAAAAGAAAGAAAGAAAAAGTTGGGAACTACTGGTCTTCATTGAATTTTAGCAAAGCCTTGAGATAAAATGAAAAGATTCACTACTAGAACCTAAAGAAGAAGCATTATCATGCTGTAGCAGAGATTCCCGAGTACTGCAGGACGGAAATGAGCTCCCGTCTTCATCCTAGCTCCTGCCAACCTAGCAGTTCGAAAGCAAGAAATTGCAAGTAGATAAATAGGGACCACTTCGGTGGGAAGGTAACAGCGTTCCGTGCGCTCCGGTGTCTAGTCATGCCTGCCACATGACCACGGAAACGTCTGCAGAAGCAGACAGCGCTGGCTCTTCGGCTTAGAAACAGAGATGAGCACTGCACCCTAGAGTCGGATACGACTGGCTTTCGAGCAAGGGAAACCTTTACCTTTTTAGCAGAGAGGTTATGGGGGTGGGTGGATTGGGAGTTAAGTGGGAAGGTGTCTAGTTTTTCATTCTGCTCTTCTGAAATTCAGCCAACGCACTGGCCCCACCAGAAGACTACAACCCATGGGTTATTTTGTTCCAGGTTGGCTGGCCACCTGAACACAAGTATGGAATTTGGCTTCCAGAGGGAGATATGCCACAGTCTTCTAAACTAATGTGTCTTAGACATGCTTATTTTCACTATGGCATTGAAGTAACTGTGGTGCATCGCCTTATGAATTTAATGCGCCCCACGGAATGTTTTCTATTACAAAAAAAATTGTGAAGCGAAACATGGTTTCCCATAGGAATGCATTGAAAATAAATCGTTCTGAAAAATTCGTAAAGCGAAACATGGTTTCCCATACAAATGCATTAAAACCAATTAATCAGTTCTGAAAAGTTTGTAAAGCGGGACGTTATTTTCAATGGATTTTCCTTCGTTAAGTGAAAATTGCGTTAACCTAAAGCGTTCATAAAGTCAGGGGTACCCAACCTTTTCACGCTCTCTCAGTCAGCTTCGAAGGCCGGGCAACCATTTTGCCTCATTTTGTCCCAACAGTTTCAAAGGGGTGCTTATTTTTTCTCAGCATTCTTCTTCTTTCTGCTATTATTCCATTCTCAGGTACCAAAATGGCGCTGAAGTTTGTCAATAAGAACAAGACCAAGCTGAAGAACTTTCTGAGGGAGTTCAGCATCACCAATACACTATCTTCCAGTCCGTTCATAATCAAGGTCTTTGATGTTGTCTTTGAGACTGAAGATTGCTATGTCTTTGCCCAGGAATATGCACCTGGAGGAGATCTTTTTGATATCATCCCACCACAGGTAACTAACCCATGTTTTTTGTGTGACTCAGGCTCTTTACCACAAGGAAATGGGATATTTGGGATGGCGGTTTCCCATCCCCAATACAGTTTAAGAAAGATGCAAACATGTGCAGGTATAGAAAACGGCAACAAGGATGATCAGAGGACTGGAAACCAACCCATATGAGGAAGGACTGACGGAACTGGGCATGTTTAGCCTTGATAAAAGGAGACTGAGGGGAAAATATAATGATAGCACTCTTCAAATACCTTAAAGAGGAAGGGAAGAATCTGTTCTATCATCCCAGAGTGCAGGATGCATAATAATGGGCTCAAACTACTGGAAGGCTGAAAATTAGGAAAAACTTCTTAATGGTTAGAGCAGTATGAGAAGGGAACCCTTGATGACCTCACGGGGTGATAAGCACTCCAACAGTGGAAGCATTCAAGAGAGAATTGGACAACCAACCATAAGTCAGATACACTTTGATTTGGATTCCTGCAGAGAGGGGTAGGTGGGTGTTGGACTCGATGGCCTAAATGGCGCCTTCCAACTCAGTTATTCTACGAATCTATGATTTTGCAAAATGCCTGCTCCAGGCATGGCTGTGCTAAGTCAAAAGATATGCTCATCTTTTGACATAGACAGCTGTGGCGTCAAGGGAGGTTGCATACCAGGGCTTTTTTATATTTACTTTTGGGTGGTAGAGGGAATCGCTGAAGGGCCACATGCTGAAATCCCCTCTTATACATAACAGCTAAAGGCACAGGAGTGTGGACTCCATTTTTCATATGGCCATCCTGAAATGGTGCTGGTGCTTCTGGGTTGATGCCCAAGATAACTGGGCAGAACCACATTATTCTATACCACCTGGCCAAGAACAACCATGACCTGTTTGGAAACCTCTAAATAGACTGCATGCCAGGGTAGAAAGTGGGGTTTCCCTGTAGATGGCAGCCTGTGTGAATGCAGAGAAGAGCAAACAATCCCATAGGATCCAATGCACACAGTGCCCTTCAATGTGCAATGAGGAGGGCCTTATGTTGGCAAGAGGAAATGCTGTTGAGTTAGTCAATACTGGGTGGATGTCATCTAGTCCTTTTAATTCCTTTAATTCTTTTTTGTTTTAGATATGTTAATTGGGCATGTATAAAGAGATCCGGGGAGTTGAGTTTGGGGGCTTCTAGCTGATAGTTCAATGCTCACCCTATCTGTCTCTGTTTGCAGGTGGGGCTTCCGGAAGACATGGTGAAGCGTTGTGTACAGCAGTTGGGGCTGGCTCTGGATTACATGCATAGCAAAAACCTGGTCCACCGAGACATCAAGCCAGAAAACGTCCTTCTCTTCGACCGGGACTGTCGGCGTGTCAAGCTGGCGGATTTTGGCATGACGCGGAAGGTGGGCTGCCGGGTGAAGCGCATCAGCGGGACCATCCCGTACACGGCGCCTGAGGTGTGCCAGGCCGGGCGGGTGGAGGGCTTCACTGTGGACATCAGCATCGACGTGTGGGCTTTTGGGGTGCTCATCTTCTGCGTCCTGACCGGTAACTTCCCCTGGGAGGCTGCTTCCCCTTCAGACACATTCTTTGAGGAGTTTGTGAGGTGGCAAAAGGGGCGCTTGGCGGGCTTACCCTCCCAGTGGCGCCGCTTCACAGACAACGCCCTAAGGATGTTCCAGCGCCTACTGGCCCTCGACCCAGAGAAACGCTGCCCCGTGAAGGAGGTCTTCTTCTTCATCAAGTATGACCTGATGTCGGAGGTCCGCCGCCGGCCCTCATACCGTTCCCGCAAGCACACCGGGGACAAACTCTCCACCGGCCCTCACCGCCACGAGACGTCCACCACCTGTACCCCGACCCCACTCAAGAGAACCATTCTGACAGAAGGCAGTGTCTCCCGACTGTCCGGCACGGAGCCTGGCCTCCCTTCTGCTGGAGGAGGGAGCAGGACTGATGGACGTCCGGACAAAGGGAAGGGGCAGATGGTGCTGGCCACAGCCATCGAGATCTGCGTCTGAGGAGCCGGTTCAGGGCAGGCATTTCCTTGGTGCTTTGCAGCCTGCGGCTAAGACATCAGCACTTCTTCTCTGGGTGGTGCTGCGTGCAAAAGAAGACCTTGTTTATCCACTCAGTGAGATTGGGATCTATATCTATCAAAGCAAAAAAAAATCTTATTTTGAGGAGGGGGAGATAAAAAGAAGCAAGCAGGAATCGAAAAGAGGAAATCATAGGGGTTCTCAACGTGCGCAATCGGACGGTTAACGGTTATCTTTTGGCTTAGCTAGAGCCACGTGTGGCAGTAGAAGACCGCTTTCCTCACATCAAAACTGGGGAGCCAGAACTGAGGGAGGGGTGGAGAGAATGAATGGACCCGATGGCTTGGCTTTGAGGAATGGTTGGCAGTTGGCTACCATGGTTTCTTCCAGAGCCTGGTCACGTTCAGCAACTGATCTCAGATTTCTTCACAGTTTGACTACTGGTGAGCTGCAGGATTGGTGCTGAACCAAGATGCTGAGGGTTGGAGCAGGGGTGGTGGTGGCGATGGTGGGTTGTTCTTTAGGTCAGCTGAATGCATTGCCACCCCTCCTTCAGGCAATAAGCACATCCTGTTATTTAGCCTCAACTGGCTTTCCTCTCTACCCATCTTAGGTGCATGTGTCATAAACTGTGGTCCACAGTTTATGGAGGTAGCTCGCAAAAACTCCTGTGACAGGGACTGATGACCTCAGAATGTCAGGAGAGACCTATGTGAGGGTTGGGGAGGGTTGTCTGTTGAGTGGACCTCTGTCCTTTTTGTTGGCTCCTTTTCTTGATTTTGAGGTGGCACCTCTGAGGTAACATCTCTTGTGGGTGGAAAAGAAATTAGTCCAATTGGCTAAGCCAATCTTGAGCCTCCAGGTATTCTTGGACTTCAATTCCCAGAAGCCCAAGTCAGCACACCTGCTGATCAGGAATTCTGGGAAATAAAGTCCAAGAACATCTGGGGGCCCAAGGTTGAGAAACCCTGGGCTAAACCATTGTGGCATTCAGCCTAGAGCAGTATTTCCCAACCTTTGGTCCATGGGATGCTGTTAAGAATCTCGCCTTGTTAGCTGGAAGGCTGGCAAATCGGCAGTTCGAGACCCAGGTACTGCATGACATATTGAGCACCCGTCCCTGTCCCAGGTCTTTGGGACATGAAAGAAGCCTCATTTGGGCGTTCCCTCAGCAGACTTTCTTCCACAAAAATCCTTTCAACCCAGAATAATTTCTGACACAAAATGTATTATTATTATTATTATTATTATTATTATTATTATTATTATTATTATTATTATTATTATTATTATTATTATTATTATTATTATTATTATTATTATTATTATTATTATTATTATTATTATTATTATTATTATTATTATTCCCAAAAGCACTCACCAGCCATTGTACTGATTTAGGATTCTGGGAATTGAAGTCCAAAAACCCAAGGTTGGGAAACACTGGCCTAGAGTAATATGTGGCAGTATCTCTTCCCAGGGCCCTCCTCCATGTCCAAACGTGCTCCCCTGCTCTGTAAGCAAAATGCAAAAATAGAATGACTTGGGGAGAACCCGGAAATTTTACAGGGCTGCCAAGGAAGCAACCGGTTGCCGCTGATGTAGCAAGCGTTTCTTGTATCATGTGTTTGTGTGTGCTTGTGCACATATGTGTGTTGAGTGAATGTATGTGTGCCTACATGATTGTCAAGTAGACGCCAGCTCTTTGCTGTGTGGCTGTCACCCCTCAGGAAAAACAGACTTTCTACTGCTTTGAGGGCCGAACAAGGCGTTTGGGTCTGAGGAGAAGGAGGAGGAAAAAGGGGAAGCCATTTTGTATGAGATAGCAACACACCTCTGATCAGAACTGAGCATGTGTGTGGCAAGATGTTTTCTCTGGGGAGGGGATTTCTAGGTGGAAGCACCAGCCATAACCCACTGGGCGTATGTTCGTGCAAGATGCCTTGTTGTCCAGTGCGGAGAGACGAGGGACGAAGCCTCCTGAGATACTGTGTGGTTCCTGCCAGTGAGCTATAAGACTGAAGAACAAAGAAACATGGTCTGATCCACTGTTAGCATCCGACAGCGTTGAGGCCTGCCAGAATCTCTCCTGGCCACCCAGCTGTGGATAGCGGGAGAGCATTGGATCATCTAGGAAAAGAGACCGCGAGCTTCCAAGGTGTAAAAGCGGAGCCAAGAGAGAATCACAGAGCAATATCTACTGCCTAATGGAGACCCTCAAATGCTACAAAGGGCTCATTCCACACCACTGGATTTTGATTGGGGCCAATTTTTTAAAAACAAGCTTAGGTTTCTGGAACATTTCGTGGCAACAAGGCTGAATTCCATTGTGTGGGTGGGGCTTAGAGAAGTATAATACTCTTAAGTTTTTCTCCTCACTCCACAACCATCATCCCGGTGTGGAACAAGGGTAGGTTGACTCTAGACCACCACTGGAATCCCAGTATGCAGCTGGCGGAAAAAACAACTACAGGAAAATATCAGCCCAGATCTTTTTAAAAAAATCAACCATGCATCTCAAGGTTGTGTGCATTATTTCTGAGATGAATCACATGGAGTTGAATCTGTTGTGAAGGGCATCTTGCAAGTTGACTAGGGCTCATCCAAAACCACACTCTTTTCATCAAGGGCTTATTAGACCAATATTGACCTCCCTTTGCTCTGTAGACCAGGGGTGTCCAAACTTTTCTGGCTGTAGGCCAGTCACATGGTTCAGTGGCCTGGTCATATGGTTCCTCCCACTGGAAGGGGAAGTAAAACACACCTTGCAATCTGTTTTGCAACAGATATGTTTTGCAACAGGATGAGATAGATTTTAGGCTGCTTAAACCAAGGATGCCATACTATGGCCTGTGGGCAGATCTGGCCCCCAACACCAATTCATCTAGCCCGTGCAATCCTCGTCGCTCCTGGAAGCAGAAGTAAAATGTGCCCACTCAGGCACGTTTTACTTCTGCTTCCTGGAGTGACAAGGGAGGCGTGGGCCAGGTGAATTGGCATCAGGGGCCATATCTGGCCCACAGGCTGTAGTTTGGGCACCCCTGGAGAGGCCCTTCTCCTCCTCACAGTCACTGGCAGTCCTTCCTTCTGTGCTGCCATTTGGAGGAAGGCAAATTCTGGGGATGGAGGTTTCAGCACTGCGGGATCTTTCCTTAACAGTGCCCAGTCTGATCCCAATTCCAGTCTGCTCCATCGCCTCGACCAAAAGCAAGCAGGGCTGAGTAGAGAAACCCAACCTGGTCCTTCATTCCCACAGGTGACACACATCTCCTCCAAACCGCTCTGCAGAATCGCCTTGTGTGGACCTCGATGTGTCGCCCTCCCCAAGACTTTGTCCTTTTCCTGCACAAAGGGCTAAATAATGATATTTCTCAAGCAACCGCAGTTTACAAACAAAAAACACAACATGGCTGGTCTCCCTCCTCTTCCTTGCCCTGGCCTTCTCAACTTGAGGGGGAAAAAGTGTGTGTGTGTTTATGTGAAGGACAAGGGTATATTTTCTTAGTGGGCAGCTCCAGGGTGCCTGCCGTCAAACACCTTTGCTGAACGCATTAACCCTCAATTGTCCATAAGAGTTACGACTGCCTGCCATGACTGCCGGTAACAATTGTCCCCTTCACCTCCCTGCATTTTCTACTGCATTTGGGGTGCAATGAAACCGCCACGGCCTTCCTCGGCGTGGCCCGAGAGATCCACTTCCCATTTCTTTGCTTGTGGTCCGAACCCTCTTTTTAACTCGACGCATCAGAATGGAGCTGTTTAACGCCCCTCTCTCTTATTGTGGCCCCACCACCCCCTGTGTGTGCGTGTGGTGTGTGTGTGTGTGTGTGCGCGCGCGCGCATGGAGGTCGGGATGGTGGCCAACGCTAGAATATTTTTAGAAATAGGCACTGCACCAATTTTAGACATTTAGCCGCAATCTCTCCTTCTTGCCTTAGGTCTTACCTGTCCTTGGATCTTCTGTGCAATAATGTAGATAAGGGTTACAAACACCTTATAGACCTTCTTTCCTTCTGTGTTGGTTTTTTTTTTTAAAAAAATCAAGGTAGGGGTTGGGGAGGAGGGAATGGATGGGAAGGGTGGGGGACTAATAGAGGTCATCGGATGATAGCTGTGTAAAAATTGGGGGGTTGTTTCCCCATTAAATTTCTTGTTCATGGTTATTTTTCCTTTCGTCTGCTGTTTGGTTTTGGACCCTTCTCCCCCACCCCAGTGTGAAGAGGTCCCCCCCCCCCGCCCCTGTTTAAGCATTAAAGTTACCTCAGTTCCTGTCACTGTTGAGAAGAATGGAAGCCTTTTTTAAAATAACAAAAAATAACCAAAAAAAAGGGTAACAAATAATTTTTAAAAAAATTAAAAATCTTGTAGGGAAGATACAACTTTTCAAAAACATTTAGGATGGCAAATTTTCCTGTTGTAGCATTTTTTAAGGCAGTGAAGCTCTTCCAAAACGACACTTGTGATAAGACTGCTTTGGTTCTGGAAGCCCAAACCGCCATTATTGGTAGCATTGGCATCTCTTGGTTGGGAACTATTGCTTCAAGGACCAACCTGACTAAGGTGGGTTCAGCCTTTTTGAAAGTGGTCATGGATGAACAGCTGCCTTTTGCCCCTGCCCCCCCCGTCACAATTGGGTTCACTCTACCCAACCTCCTAAAAGGGTGGAAATCATGCTCAATTTTAATAATACAGTGCCTGTGGTGGAGGGTCGTGGCTTCAGTATTGTGGTCTTCTTCTGTGTCTAGGCCAGATGTGAAACTGCCAAAATGAAGGCACCTTTTGGTGAGTTCATTCTGCAGTTCCCTTCACCTGACCTAGTGTGAGAAATATTAGTCGGCAACACAAGATTGCCATTACCCATCCCCCTCTGCCCAGCAGCCCAATGGGAGTGCTTCCTCCCCCCCCCACACCACAAAGTTCACCCCACCCCTCTGCCCAGAAGCCCAATGGGAGCGCTTCCTCCCTCCCTCCACCACAGAGTTTGTCCCATCCCTCTGCACTGTGGACGGCAGCTTGTTGAGTTTGGGCACTCAGTCTCTAAAAGGTTCACCATCTCTGCCTTAGGGAGTTCTGTAAAGTTCAGAGTAAAAATGGGAGCAGATAAATCACCTGCCCCCGCCCCCCTACACATAACTGAAGCCAATGCCACCTCATCCTCCACTGTGTACATCACATAAGCCATCCTGATTTTGCCCTCAGATCCACACAGACAGGGCCGGTCCTCCCATGATTCAAAGTGAGGCAACTACTGAAGGTCTCAGATGTTGAGTGGGTGGTGGCACAGGTGAAGCAATAACCTTCCTGAAGCTTTAAACCAGGCCACTTCTCCTAAGTTTGCTTCTGGGGAAAGATACAGAGGGTGCCAAGAAATGTATACACATTTTAATAAAGGGGGGGGATAACAACGTTTTAATACTTAATAGTTATCAATAACAAAAAATGAATACAAATCACATTTGACTTCTGCAATTACAAGAGGTAATTGCTCAAAGTGGTTTTTCATCAGTGTCCAGACACTTCTGATTATGGCAAACTACTGCTTGAGCAACGTTAAAGTTTCCACTTGCATCGCTGCACATGGCATTTCAATTCCTTCCCGAAGTACTGCCAGTGGAATCAGTTTTCTATGGTACACCACATCCTTTAAGGTCCCCCACAGGTATTGGTCAGTGGGTCTTAAGTCATGAGAATGTGGGGGAAACTCAACAGCACATCTTCAAAATGGCCTTGCACTCTTCGAACAACTGTGTTTAAGTGATCTGTAGCAGCAGCACAGTAAAGCGGGGCAGGTTTTAGACCAATTTTAGTTTGAATGCAAGTTCTCCTTAGCTTTCTTTTCTCCCTGTTTAGCCCAGCCAATGAATACATTTGCACTAAATGCTTAGAGAAAGAAAAACAAAATATTTACTCACAATTAGATTAGAGAAATATACAGGTGCTCGGGATTCTTTTTTAGAAAAAAATACAGTTAAGTAAAGAAATATATTTTGGTCTTTTAAGGCTTTTAAGCCTGCCACGTGGCCCGCAAAATAGAGGAGCTCAAATAGGTACATCTTTCTTGGAAAGGCAAATAAATAAATAAATAAGAGAGAGAGAGAAGGCCAGAATATGTAAAGCAGGAGTTCTCAACCTTTTTAAGCTGGAGGCCGGGTGATGCTCCCTCAGACAGCTTCGGAGACTGGGCAGCCATTTTGCCCATCCTCCACCACATGACATTTCCTGGTGTAGTGAAGGCGGTGGGGAGCCACATGAAATGGTGCCATGGGCCACAGGTTGAGAATCCCTGATGTAAAGCCTTAATACATGCAAATAGGCCAGATGACCCCCTAGAGGCAGAAAGACAAGAAACTTTACAATTAGTTACTTAGGGACAAACAATATAAAACTTCCTTTAGGCTAGTACAGTGGAAACCTATACAACAATTGCCCCAAATAGCAACGAAATCGCATAACAATTAGGTTTGGGAGGAAATGGCGTCCTGCATAATAATTTTCTCTATGGAAAAAAATCATACAAAAAATTTTCAATGGGAAAAACCACTTAGCAAAAAAATAATAATCATGGTACGATGCATCCCATAGGGAAAATTGCTATACGATGCATGTATCATATAGCAATTGTTTCGTACAACAACGAGCCCCATGGAACGGATTAAAATTGTTGTATGAGGTACCACTGTATTTCTGTTTCTACTAACACCCACTGCATGCTGGGGTTGCACTACAATATGCTAACAAACCACCGTGTGTCTGCCATTTTGTTTGACTGTCCTGCCTGTTGCACGGTGACCCTAGCATTCATTCTTTTGAGCGAACCTCATTGCTACCATAATTCAATTCAACTTCCAAGAGTAAGACATAAATAACATCTCTTAAAACATGTATATATTTTGGCACCCTCTGTATTTCATTGCCAATGTGGAAGCAACATTGACTGGCCAGTCTGGTTGGTTTCTGTAGGTGGAACTGAGATGGAGGTGGGGATTTGTCTTGGGTTTTGTTCTGGGCATCAAAATGCTGTGGTTTGGTCTTGTCACACCCTAGGTGCCCAACACTGCCTTCTTCCAATCCTTACACCAGGTCCTGCTTGAGAACATCGCCTTTGGGAAAGCTTCACTTCCTTGCCTCAGTTGTGTTTGTGATTTAGCGTTGTGAACTGGTCTGTTGTATACGCACTTTTTTTTGTACTGTTCTCCTGCAAGGAGAGGGAGTAGGGGTTGTTATGAAGTCCCACCCAGCAAGGCTGGGCATGTGGCCGTGTGGAGACAACTTCTTCCACTCTTTTCCTGGTGGGGAAAGAAAGGAAAGGAAAAATAAATGGATAAAAGTGGAACAAGAAACCAATCACCATCATACACACGAAAGAGCAAAACAAAATGTTTGTAAATATTCCAGGACTCTCTTGACTTGTGCAAAGGAGATTTTAAAATGTTATTTAATTCTATATTGCAGTCAATTGGTATAAAATTAAAAAGGTGTAAAATATGCAATATGTCTGTATGTGTTCTTTACAGTTTGAAGGTGGGGAAATAGAGGGATAATATTGAGACACGAAAGAAGAAGATCAGGTTTGCAGATGACACAAAATTGGGTGGAACATCTTGGAAGACAGGAACAGAATTCATAAAGATCTTAATAAGATATGATAAGAGTTTTATTTATACCCTGCCCTCCTGGTGCTAGCACCACTCAGGGCGACTTACAACATAGGAAAAAAGAAATACAGTATACAATAAAGAATATAATTACAAATTACACAGTTACATGATCACAGTCAATACAAAATAAATATACAATGGATATAAAATGGTGCAACATACATAACAGAGTCAAGGCTCAACAAACAGCATCAGCGATGGACTCAGCAAAAACAAAGTGTGGTTTTCCCACGTTCATAATTGGCCAGAAACCTTTCCCGATGGGAAACCTTTCCCAATGAGAACCACCACGGGCTTTGCTGGAAAGGCAATTGGGGTACAAGCTAGTTAGATAGTTGGGGGACAATTCATAAGGCCTTGGCTGGAGGTGACAGTGGAAATAGGGCAGAAGTCAAAAGGTGATGACTCCAAGGTAAAAACACGCTCTTCCTCTTCTGGCCAAAGATCAGGTTGGGCGAATAAGCCGAGTCAACAGCTAAGCAAGTTAGTTCCCGGAGCCAATACACATAGGCTCCGAGATAGGGCTAAAACAACTAGTTTCACCAGCCCAGACCTTAATTAACTGCGGGTTGTCTATTAACTACAGGGCGATGTCCAAGCCCAGGTATTGTCTTGACCATCAGAAATGCCACGTATGCAAGCCTTCTGTATCACGAGGTCACATGCACCTTAGGCACGTAGTACCCTGAGGCAGGGTAATAAATGCGTCCACCCAAGACAGATCGGGGCTGGACTTCACCGCACAATTGTTTCGTGTGTCTTCCTTGTGGTCAGTCACTCCGACCTCTGTGGGCCAATGCAACATCTGGTGACCCCGATGTGATTCTACTCGAGAGTCATGGCATGGCTCTGATTGGGATGTTACCATGATCCTGAGGCCAGGTCAGCATGGTCCCTAGCAGAAGCCACAATGACCCAGAGGCAAGGAAGCCAGCGCGACCACAAACCTGGCCGAGCCCGTGTATTGGAACAAACGCGTTCCAAAGCCAGGGGAGAGCCATGATCCCGAAACAACTTAGGCAGAAGCAGAGTGGCAGAAGCAGAGCAACAGAAGCAGAGCAGCAGAAGCAGAGTGGCAGAAGCCTGCGGCAGAGCCAGAGCCGCGATCCCGACCAGCTGACCAGACCCAAGGGACGCCGTCCTGTGCATCACCCGCCCCGCCATACTACCTAGACTCATCCTGAAGAAGCGCATCCGAGGGAATCCCCCAACCAGGTAGTAATGGGGACACGCTTGGGGGGGGGGGCAAAACTTGACTGTCAGGAAGGGGCTTAAGTGGAGGAGCTCAAAGCCCTGGCCAGGCAATTTCAGATCAGAGTAGGGAGGAACCGTCTGATGGACCTGGTGGTGCATCTGGGGGAGCATTGTCTGTTCTACCCAGAAGCAGGCATGATAGATCCAGAGGTTTGGGACAGAGTAGGGAAATGCCTTAAGAAAGAACCCCGGGGACATGGCTAAGATGCCAATGGAGTAACATCGGAATAGTTAGCTCGCGCTGATAAAGAGGTTATGAAAGAGATTTATTACCTTTAAAACCGTCTCAAACATTGAAAAAAAGAGGACTGTGCCATCCTGAATTAATAAAAAATTTTCTGAGGATTTGAAGCCTGTGGAGCGGCGGTGCTGGGTGAGATAAGCAGCAGTGGTGGGGGCTGAGGGCCGAGCCAGACACGCCGAGGGTCGAGCCGGACGCACCCCGGATGGGCGAATTTTCCTCGAGAAAGAGGGTTTTTAAAAGAGAATAAAGGTGGACAGACAAAGACACGGCAGTTACGGGATCTCCAAAGTGAAAGAGCGGGGAGAATCCACGACGGAAAGGCAAGTGAAGAGAGAGAGTGTGTGTGTGTAAAGTTGTGAGAAGGAAGGACAAGGCTCTGTAATGGCGGTGGAATGGAAAGTGAAAGTTAACTGAAGACAGAGAAGGGGACGGTGAAGAAGGCTCCCAGGTGCTGGGAAGCAAGCGTGGGATATTAGGGAATTAAGAAGCCTGGAGAGGAGAGAAAGGTGCAGAAAGGAGTTGAAGGATTAAACTTGAAAAATATTGGCCGGAGTTGCAGAGAACGGGCGGAGCAGAAGAATGAGGGAGTTGGTTTCGACTTCGGTAGTTTTAAGATCCTGCGCTGCTCAGAGGGGTCCTTTGGATCTCTTGGTTACTTTAAAGGTTTGGAGTCCCTATCTTCGATCTGCTTTGAGTTAGGGATTTTTTATGGCCCATTTCTGTGGAATACTAGAATTTGGCTGGGCATCCTGGAAGGTGGAATTGTTATTTTGAATTCTGTCGATGTCTGCTACTTGGATTACAAAGTGAAGGGGTGGTTTTATTGAGAAAGTTATAGCTTCCCTCCTCCCCTAGCAACACGCTGTTGCTGTTCTCGTTGGGAGCAAGGAGCTTATTAAAGTGGCAGTTGATTGTATCAACAGGAACAGCTCTAAGGAGAAGGACTCCTCAGAGATAAAAGGGTTGAAGTTCTGAAGCTCTTGTTTGATATCATAATGGAGGGCTGTGCTGTGCCCTGAAGCGTTTTACTCCTCCCATTCCTTTGGATATACAGACTAAAATTGGGTTGCCGGATGCTGTTTTACAAGTGGATTACAAAATTGAGTGAACAGTAATTGATATCGATTGGATTATGACACGATTGGCTCCTCCTTTTGGATTTAATTGACTATTTTTTGGAGTTGGAAAAGCTGGAATTTACCTGGAAAAAGAAACCGGTGAGCTGAAAAACGGTGCATCTTTTGAGTGCACTGTTTGAAAACCTATCAAAAGAAATGGATAAGAGAAAGGAGGAGGAGGTGGTTAAGCCAAAAAAGCTGGATTCGAGAAAGGAAGAGAAGAAGGATGAAAAGAAATAGAAGTCCGCACCCACGGAGTTAACAGCAACAGGAGGGACAGAAGCTGATTGCAAATAATAAATGGTGGAGTTGGGGAAACTGATGAAAAAAATAGATAAAATGGAGGTAAATGTAAAGGGGTTTTGTGAATTGAGTGAAGTGAGGGGGAGAGATAAGGAACAGTTAATGGGGTGTCATAAAAAGCTTGTTTCACAGTTAACCGATTTATCTATAAAGGTGGACGCTAACTACCAGAGGATGGATAAAGTTTTGAATGTGGTGCAAAAAGATATGAAATTGATGCAAGATGACATGAGAGGGCTTCATGAGGAACAAAAGGAGGTTAAATTAAAAATTGAGATTCATGGGGGAAAAATTAGATATGGTTGAAGAGGTGATGAGAACACAGAACGTGGTGATACGCAATTTGGTGGAGAAAACGCCAGATAAGCTGAAAGAAAGAATAGTGGATTGGCTAAACAGTTTGAACATGGGGATAAATTTTGTAAATGAAGATATTGTCCACTGTTTCAGATTGGGGGCAAGAAGGGGGAAAAAGAACATAGAAATGTATTAGTAAAATTTGCAAATTGGGCGGAGAAATTAAAGGTGATGGCTTTTATAAAACTGGCTGGATCTGGCATTTTAAAAATTGATGGATGTGAGATTGAGGTATACAACGACATATCCGTTGAATAACGAGTGTGGAGGTTTAAGATGAAACCAGTGACAAAAATCCTTAGGGAGCGATCTATTGATTTGTTTCCCAAACAACTCAGATTTTTTAATGAAAAAAATGCATGTGCTGGAGGATGAAATGGATTACTTAGATTATTTGTGCCAGATTGGACTGGTCAAAATGTCATCTCGAGAATGGAGGGGATTAAGAAAAGCGTTTGTGGAATCGGGGGGATTGCGGAGAGAATACGCAGGTGAATCTGAGAGGGGGCAGCAGGAGGAACAGAGGTGGAAGCGGAGGTGCAGGTGGTTGCAGAGGACGGGTGAGATGGATTAATTTGAAATAGAGTTTGTTTAGTAATAGTAATAATTTTATAATATTAGTAGATACAGCACTAGAGCTATAGATAACATGCATTTTTTACACGTTCCCCCCCTCCCCCTTTGATAGTCAAGGGCCACTTTTTGAAAGAAGGGTGGGGAGGGTAGATATGATTGTTTTTTGTGTGGGTAGATTAGATGTTAAATGTAATTTTCTCTTTTGTTGTAGTCTGATAGTTAATGTATATGTGGTGGAGGAAAAGGCACGAATAGGAGTCCGTGATTGTCAGAAAGAAAGGAGATCAAGACTTAGGTCTGAAGAACATTAAAGTATTGACCTGGAATGTGAAAGGTACCGGCTGTCAAGTTGAGGAGGAGGTTAGAATCTGCCCTGAGGAAGGATAGACCAGATATAGTCTTTCTTCAGGAAACCCATCAAAAATCAGAAGATGGATGCAGGTATATGAAAAATCATATGGAGCATTAAAAGCGAGAGGTGTGGCAGTCCTGATTTTGAGGAGACTTGGCTTTGAGATGATAAACAGTATTTCAGACCCAGAAGGTAGATATTTGATTATAATTGGGAAAATAGATGACGAAGAGATATACGTCCCAAATGATCATCAGCAAACATTTTTAAACAAAGTATATGGTATTTTAGAAAAAGAGAGAACTTCAAAAATGATAGTTGCTGGAGATTTCAACTTAATACGGGCATCAGAGGACTGTACAAATTTATCAAGAGCTGGGAGAGCAGCTGGTATGAAGATCTTAGATAAATGGATGAAGACATTAGGTCTGAAGGATAGCTGGAGGGAGATCAAGGGATCAGAGAGGGCATACACATATTTTTCACAGGTCCATAATACATATTCTAGAATAGATTATATTTTTGTTTCGGAAAACTTGATTAAAGATTTAGAAGATGCGGAGATTGGGATTTTTAAAGAATCAGACCACGCAAAATTTTGGGTTGAACTAAAAATTGATAGGGAAAAATATATAGGAGAAATTGGAGATATGATGAAAAACTGTTCTACAATCAAAAGTGTAAAGAACAAGTAATTGAAAAGTGGAATGAGTATTGGGATTGGAAGGATACAGGTGAGGTTGATTACAATGTGGTTTGGGATGCCATGAAGTCGGTTTTTAGAGGGGAATGTATCAAATTGGCCTCAATTAATAAGCATTTTAGAGATAAGCAACACAAAATTGAGAATGAGATTAAACGGTTATTAGAAGAGCACGCAAAGACTAAAAGAAAAGATGTTTTTGAGAAAATGCAAAGATTAAAGAATGAATTGGTAGGGAAAGATATACAAAAAGTGAAAAAAGATTTGGTGTATTTGAAGAGAGAATATTTTGAATATAGTAATAGAAATTCGAAGTTGTTGGCAAGAGCTGCTAAAGTAAAAAGGAACAAAAGAGAGATGGGGACTTTGGTGGATGTAAGTGGTAGGAGGTGTAATAAGACACCTGAACTATAAGACTATAAGATCAGGATAGTAAAAGATTTCTATCAGGAATTGTATACTAAAAGGGAGGTTAATATAGAAAAGTTGAGAGAACAATTGAAGAAGCGAATGCAAAAACAGATAAGCTTAGAGCATAAAAATAGAATGGAAGAAAAAATTACAGAAAAAGAGGTAAAAGATAGCCAATTTGAGGACAGGTAAATCACCTGGGGATGATGGTTTGACAGCGGAATTTTATAAGGAGTTTAAAGAGTGTGTGGTGCCAAGACTGGTGAAGTTGTTTAATTTTATAATAGATGGGGGGAAGCTACCAACTTCATGGTATAGAACTATAATTGTGCTATTGCCGAACCCTGGAAAGGATCCAGAAAAGGTGGAATCTTATAGGCCAATCTCTCTAAATCAGGACACCAAGATCTTTACAGCGATAGTTGCAAGTAGATTGAATAGCTTTATGACAAATTATATAAATAGGGATCAAGCTGGTTTTTTGAAAGGAAGGCACATGACGGACGACAAGTAGGATCTACCAAACAGAAACTCGGTATATTATCATTAGATATATTCAAAGCTTTTGATTCATTACAATGGGTGACAATTAAGGAGATTATTAGATTTTACGGATTTGGGGATAGATTTTGTAATTTAATTGGACAATTATATCAATTTGGATTTTGCTAAAGGTAAATGACGAATTTACAGAAGAAATTAGATTTGGAGGCAGGGACAAGACAGGGGTGTCCATTGTCCCCAATATTATTCATTATGGCAATGGAACTGTTAGCAGATGCTATAAGAGGGGACAATACGATAAAATGGGTCTTAGACAATAAGATAAGTCTCTACGCTGATGATACTTTGGTAGTTATGAAACATCCCGGAAAGGCATTGGAAAAAATAAATGAACATTTAAAGGATTTTGAGGATATAACAGGATTGAGAATAAATTGGGCTAAATCTAAAATGATATTTTGTAATTTAATTTAATTTAATTTAATTGTCACATTTATATACCGCTCACTCGGCCAAAGCCAACTCAGGGCGGTTCACAATAAAAATTAAAAAAAAAAAACACATGTTAAAAACAGTTAAAACTACCCACCCCCTAAAAACAAGGGCTGCAGGATCCAAAGGCACCATGGGGAAGAGTTCTTCTACACCAACCACCCAATGGAGGTTACCCTTCCACCTGCACCCCACACTTGACCCGCCAGCCAGGTTTTAAGTTCTTTTCTGAAAGGCAGCAATTCCGTCCGGAGACGTAGCTCTGTTGGCAGGAGGTTCCAGAGGGCCGGCGCAGACACGGAGAAGGCTCTCCTCCTTGTGCCAGAGAGGCGAGCCCCTCTGGCTGATGGAACAATTAGAGAGCCCTTCCGGTCCGCTCTGGTTGGACGGACAGACGTCCTCAGGGCGATGCGGTCTCTTAGGTAACCCGGCCCACTACCATATAGGGCTTTAAAGGTCAAAACCAGCACCTTGAATTGCACCCGGAGACAAACTGGCAACCAGTGCAGCTCCCGGAGCAGTGGCAAAGCATGGGCATAACGCCCACACCCCATCACCACCCTGGCTGCTGCATTCTGGACCAGCTGTAGCCTCCGAATGGTCGTCAAGGGCAGCCCCATGTAGAGCGCATTGCAATAATCTAGTCTGGAGGTGACCAGAGCGTGAGTGACCATGAGCAAGGAGTCCCGGTCCAGGAGTGGGCGCAACTGGCGAATCACCCGAAGTTGGGCGAAAGCCCTCCTGGTCACAGCCGCCACCTGTTCTTCTAGCAGTAGCCGCGAATCCAGGAGGACCCCCAAGTTGCGCACCGGGTCTGTCTGGGGCAAAATAGCCCCATCCAGAACCAAAGATGGTAGCTCCCGGGTTAACGCAGGACCCCTTATCCATAGCCACTCAGTCTTGCTGGGATTCAGTTGTAGCCCGTTAGCCCCCATCCAGACCCCAACAGCTTCCAGGCACCTGGAAAGGACTTTGACGGCATCACTGGGGTCCCCATGGGCCGAGATGTACAACTGAGTGTCATCCGCGTACTGATGGTACCGCACCCCATGGGAACGAATGATCTCACCCAGCGGCTTCATGTAGATGTTAAATAGGAGAGGAGAGAGCACCGAGCCCTGAGGCACCCCCCATTTGAGGGGCCTAGGACTCGACCTCTCACTCTCCAACCACACCGACTGGGTCCGACCCCTCAGAAATGAGGAAAACCAGGACCACACAGTGCCCTGGATTCCCAATCCTTGGAGCCGTTCCAGAAGGATACCGTGGTCAACGGTATCGAAAGCCGCTGAGAGGTCAAGAAGAGCAAGGACGGATGGGTGACCACCGTCCCGCTCCCGCCAGAGATCATCCATCAGTGCGACCAATGCCGTCTCGGTACCATATCCAGGCCTGAATCCTGACTGAAAGGGGTCCAGGTAATCCGCTTCATCCAGTACCCCCTGCAGCCGACGCGCCACTGCCTTCTCCAACACCTTCCCTAAAAAGGGGAGGTTGGAGACAGGCCTATAGTTGGTTAGGACAGCTGGGTCGAGGGAAGGTTTCTTCAGGAGGGGGTGCACCAAGGCATGTTTTAAAGGTGCAGGAAACACCCCCTCCCGCAATGATGCATTGATCATAGCCCCAACCCAGCCACCTGTCACCGCCTTGGAGGCTTTCACCAACCAGGTGGGACAGGGGTCCAATGGGCAGGTAGTGGCGCGCACAGCTGCAAGGAGCCTGTCCACTTCATCAGGGGCAACTGGGTCAAACCGGTCCCAGATGGTATGGCAAGACTGTGCTCCAGCTCCCTCCGGACTCTCCCCATCCACGCCAGGATTAAACCCCGAGCGAATCCGATCGATTTTCTCCACTAGATGGTCAGCAAAGTCCTCAGCCGACCCCTGCCAACCAGGCACCGGGGTCCCCCTACCAAGGAGAGACCTGGTAACCCGGAACAGGGTGGCTGTTTAATGTAGATAAAGAGGAACAAGAGAAAGAGATAAGTAAGTTACAGGTTAAAAATCTGTAAATATTTCAAACAATTTGGAAGAGCTTAAATGATTAAACTACAAGACACAAAAAAAGGAAATTAAAGAGAAAATAAGCAATTTAAAAGGATTAAGCTATCCTGGTTTGGCAGAATAGCGTTAAGTAAAATGATGCTGCTGCCAAAATTAATTTTTTATTTGATGCGTTGCCCATACAAATGAAAGATAAAGAGATTAAAGATTTTCAAAATATAATAAATAATTATTGTAATGGGGAAAAAATTTCGAATAGCAAAGACTTTTTTGGTATTTATCGCAAAAGGAGGGAGGACTGGGGATACCAAATTTGAGAAATTATTATAGAGCTTTTCAAATCAAGAATTTTAGCAAGAGAAAGGGGTAATATGGGAAGATTTGGAAATGAAGGAAATTGATCATGTGGGTAGAGGAGTATTTTTGGACAGTAGCAATAGAAAAATAGTAGTCAAAAACAAGATGTTGAAGACATGCTGGGGGTATGGAAAAAAGTTAAAAAGGAAAAGTCCTGATGTGTCCCCAATAATTGATATAGAAGATCTTAAAAGTTTTCCAATAAAATTAGATAAAAGGGTGAAAGAAGTATTAAGAAACGATGTTTTCCTGTAGAAAGCCTGGATAAGAGAGTGTAAGGATGGAGGGAGAAAAGCGGAAATATATAAGCAGTTAAATTTGAATTGGTTTCAGATAGCATTGATAGATAAATGGAATGAAAAATATAAGGAGCAATTGTCTAAAGAGAGATAAAACTGAATTTGAAGAATTGTTATTAAAGATAAGAAAAGGAGATATGGGATTAAAGGGCATGGTTAGCAAATTATATAAAATACTAAATAAGGTTGGCAACCCACAAGAAACGTTGAAATTGGGAACGAGATTTGAATATAATGATACCTGGAAAAAGTTGGAAAAATAAATAGAGAAAGAGGTATATGAAAACAATGTCTGTTAGAATAAAGGAGCATAATTACAAGATGTTATGGAAATGGTATTTGACACCAGAGAAGATTTCAAATAGATAATACTAAAAGTAAAAATTGTTGGAGATGTAAAAGCACCCTGGGAACATATGAACATATGTGGTGGGAATGTAAAGTGGTAAATGACTTCTGGGGGAAAATTAAGGAGATATGTGAAATTATGGGGATAAAATGTACGTTGGATATAAGAATGGTGTTACTAACAGATGTTGATAAAGTAAATTTGGATAAAAAGGAACTATTCTTTAATGCTGATAATTGGTAGAATGTGTACTGCAAGAAATTGGAAATCAGATGGAATATTGAGAAGAGTGGTATAAAGAGATGTGGGATTTCGCATTGAATGATAAACTAATGTGGGAAATAAATAAATATAAAGGGAGAGTTAAGGAAAACAGATTTTGGAAAATTTGGCAATTGTTTGTTGATCATTCATTGAAGGGAGAGTATGGGGATAGTCGGGTACCGGAACATAAAGTTTGGAAATGGTAAGATAAAAATTAAAAATGTGACATTCCGCGGACTCTTTTATACGTGTAGGCACACAGTGTGTTTATTGTAATTGTATGATGTATAACGAATTTTTTTCTTTTGCAATCTATTTTGATTTTTGTTAAACAAAGATATAATACATTATAGTGGACTTGATTATCACAGCACAACTGAGAATACTTTTGGAGATGGAAAATCAGGAAGAAGATTGGCTGTGATAATTAATGTGATTGAAGTTCAAAAATAAAGTGTTGAGCTTATGTTAACGGGAAGTAGTTTTATTGAAAGTATTATCTTTGTGATTTAATGATTTAGTGATTAATTCAAATGTATGTTGTTTACTGTTGTTTCTGAATTTTGTATTATTGTTTTTTTTAAAATCAATAAATATATATATATATATATGTATATATATATATATATATGTATATATATATATATATATGTATATATATATATATATATATATATATATATATATATATATATATATATATATATATATATATATATATATATATATATATATATATATATATATATATATATATATATATATATATATATATATATATATATATATATATATATATATATATATATATATATATATATATATATATATATATATATATATATATATATATATATATATATATATATAAAAAGAAGGAACCCTGAGCGCCCACTAAAATTATAGGGACTTGGAGCAAGTGTAGGCAGATAATTGCAGCAGTTAGTCCAACCCGGGTTGAGACCGAGAAACCCCCAGCGTACATAGAACCATCAGCCTCAGCATGTCTCTACCCGACCATCCAGTTCAGGCATGGGGGCATAGGGGATTCCCCTTCCATGGTAGATGCAGAAACAGCGGGAGTGGGTAAAAAGCCTAGGAAGTGCAGGTGCTTCCCAGGTCCTTAAAAGTCCCTTCCAGCTCATGGTAGAGGAGGAAGCATACAGGGGAAAGCTGCCAGCCGAAGAACTGGCTGAGCTCCAAAGATTATGTCCAGTCCGCTTAGAGATGGATGCCCTCACAGGCAATCAGGTGGCAGTATACACATCTATTCCATATAAATTGCTTGCGGAGATCCGCAAAGCCATCACAGATACAGGGCTCCAAAGCAGATTCACAAGGGGCACGATCCAGCAGCTGTGGGAATCCACCACACTCATCCCTCATGACTAGAAAGTCACCATCCCCATTGGATGTTGAACCCCAGCCAGTACATATTAGGGGACAGTGAGTAGCAGCTGGGAGTGCAGGCTAGGGCTGCCAGGATGGGAGGAGCAGTAATTCCCAAGAAGCTATATGGCTCAGGACAGTTCGATACCATCCAAACGCAGTCTGTCCTGCCAGCAGCCATGCTCCAGCTGGCTTCTGAAGTCGCCTTCAAGGCATACCTCAAGGTACCAGCCACTGGCAAGGGTGCCAAGAATTATACTACCATCAAACAGGAAGCGCAGGAACCTTACATGGATTTCACTAACCGATTAGAGGAAGCAATTAGCAGGCAGATAGATAACCAGGAGGCCCAAGAGGAGCTTATGATGAAGCTGGCAAAAGACAATGTCAACCTCGATTGTCATAAAATCTTGCAGGCAATGGGTCATCGAACTGATCTGACACTTACTGACATGATCAGGGCTTGCGCTGACATTGGAACAGACTCCTATAAAATGGGGCTGTTAGCAGAGGCGGTGCAAGGGACCAGCCCCGAGGGCCCAAGGGAGCTTGCTACCATTGTGGCAAAATGGGACACTTCGCCAAAGAATGCAGGTCAAAACAGCCCCGCAAGGGGAGAGGCAGCCTTCCTGTGAGCCAACCAATTATGCCATCTACCCAGTGCCCAAGATGCCACAACGGCTTTCACTGGGCTCGTCTCTGCCTGAATTCGGGAAACCAGGCCATGGACGTATCTCCAAATAGAGACAGCAGCCACACTGGAAGCTCCAGAGCGAATGTCCCAATAGTCATACCCAGCATCACACCCAGCATTTCCAAGGCACAGGCAGAAACCCAGGGCAGTTAGACCTAGAATGCCAGGAGGACGTTATTTGCGACTAGGCACAGTCAACCTAGTTAACACCCAGTACAAGGGTCCCCTGCCCCAAGGCACAATGGGGGTTAGTCTTGCCTCAAAACAGTGAAGAAAGGAATCTTCGTGGTCCCGAGAGTCATAGACTCTGATTATACAGGCATCATCAAAGTCCAGCTGTGGACACACCTACCCCAGACAGTAGATTCAGTAGCACAATTGATCATGGTTCCGTGTCATCTGCCAGGTGGGGCCAAGGAGGTGAGCAGAGGAAGTTCAGGATTCAGGTTGACAGACCGCCCAAGAGAGGACAGAGCAGTGGGAGGATACCAGATCATAGCAACAGTGGAGCAGAACATAGAGTGGAGACAGCAACCTGTCATTAAGGTATTTTTGAACATGTCCTTTTGACGGTCTGCTCGACACCGGAGCAAATGTTACCGTAATTAGCAAAAAAATGGCCCAATGAGTGGGCAATTGAGTCAGTTGCAGATGTGGGGGGGGGGGTAGGAGGAGTCCAGGAAGCTTATAGTACCTGAGACTGGGTAGAAGTCACTATCCCGGGGGCAGATGGCACAGCGGTGATCCGACCGCACATCTTAAATGTGCCCATCAACCTTTGGGGGAGGGACATTCTGCAGCAGTATCGCACCACCCTAACTTTTGGGTAATGGCCCTACCACTCAAATGGTTAACAGATGAGCCGGTGTGGGTGGAACAGTGGCCGATAGTTGGCTTTAAAGCAGCTTTAAAGCTGCAATAGAGGCTTTAAATCAGCTCGTTACAGAGCAGCTAGATGCGGGACACATAGAACCATCCACCAGTCCCTGGAATTCACCGATTTTGTCATTAAAAAGAAGTCTGGAAAACGGCGACTTCTTCACGATTTAAGGGAGATCAATGTGCATTCAGCCCATTGGACTGCTTCATTGCGGTACACCCAATCCCAACATGATCCCCAAAGGGTGGGAGATCCTGATCGTAGACTTAAAAGACTGTTTTTACACCATCCCTTTAGATCCTAGGGACAGGGAAAGGTTTGCTTTTACGGTGCCTGGCACCAATCATAGGGAGCAAATGCCGACACCCAGAGTAAGCAATAAACAAAATGATTTAATGAAGCGTTCAGAATTACCGCGGCACGGAGAAGCTAGCTGTAAGAAAGGCAAACAAAGGCTGAATAGCCAAATAGCACATCTAAAAAGCATGTCTAAAAAGCAGTAGGTCAATCATGTCAAGAATGGACAATCATATACCAAGCAAATATAGTCAGAAATAACGTCTTAAAGTACAGTAATAATCACGAACGATGATATATAACAATTATGTTCAGGACTGTGATTCAAAGCGAATAGACATACAATGCGATATAGGAGTGTCAATAGGCTAGTACTAACAAATAGTATTAACACGGGTATGAATGAAACACAGGTCCATCATATAAGAACACTAGTCCATCATATGGAAGAATATTAACATAGGAAAAAGTCCCACAACTAGGAAGTTGTAGATAAAAAAGTGCCAAAGTATCCTGGAGAATGCAAATCCTGAAAATAGTAGAACAGTGCAGAATAGGGGATTCGATATCCTTCCGGACAAACAGATATTTTGTGTCTTTAAGAATATGCAACATAATAAACATGAAAATACACATAATACAATATACTAAAATAAGTATAATGTAAACCCTAACAGTACTCATGGCAAAATAAACAAAAAATACCTGTACAATATGCAAATGCGTTCTCACTGAAAATTCTTATCGGGTCAGAGCGTTACAACAAGAAAATGGTGTGCACATTATAAAGTAAACTGCAATACAGCTAACACGTGTGGGATCATTCTAAGAAATTATGTGAAAAGATCATATAATCAATGTTAAAGGAGACAAACCACAGGGATGAAATCACTAATATGATCTTAAAGAAAACATGCTATTTGGCTATTCAGCCTTTATTTGCCTTTCTTACCACTAGCCTCTCTGTGCCACGGTAATTCTGAATGCTTCATTAAATCATTTTGTTTATTGCTTACTCTGGGTGTCAGCATTTGCCTCCTGTCCCCCCCCTTGTATCACACCCTTGCCGTCTTTCCTTGCACCAATCATAGGAAGCCAACCCAACGTTTTGTGTGAACACTTTTGCCACAGGGAATGCTTAACTCTCCTACCTTGTGCCAAATTTATGTCCATGGGGCATTGGAGAGGTTTCCAAACTTTACCCCAAAGTCTTAGTCTGCCATTTCATGGATCGCAATGCCCAAATTGGACAGCAATGTATTTTGCGACCTCCAAAGTACATGGGGGGGGGGGGAAGGCTTGGTGATTGCTCCTGAGAAAATGCAGAGAACTGAACCCTATTCTTACCTGGGACACCGGTTACTCCGATCTTTCACAGCCATATTAAGGACTTTGTCATGCTAGTGGAACTCCAGCAAATTTTAGGGAACATTAATTGGGCAAGGCCATATTTTAAGATAGATACAGATCTCTTAAAACCACTTTTTTCACTGCTAACTTTAGGAAAGCAGCCGGCTGATCAAATTCAAATTCCGACAGAGGCTAAGCAAACTCTCCAGGAAGTCAACCACATTCTCAGCCACTTCTGGGTAGACAGAATTAGCGAGGGGCCATTCACCCCCGCGCTAAATCTGTATATCATTAAAACAGGGACCATGTTCGCAGGAGCTCTAGGCACAGACTCCAGCGGGGGGCGAGAATTGCAGAATGGGTGTATCTACTGCATATCTCTTCCAGGAATATCGTTCCTCCGCAAGAACTGGTAGCCACAGTCATTCACAAAGGGACATTTCAGGACATGACTTGTCCAAAATAGTCATGCCCTTCAATAAAGAGCAGACACGGCAGTTAATGCAGTTAGGAGACGCACTCCCGATAGCATTAGAAGGTTTTACAGGTAGCTTGCCAAAAGATCCCAAACTAGTCTCACTTCAGAATGAGATGATCAAATTGCAAGGCATGCTGTCCTTGATTCCCATACAAGGAGACAAGACAGTATTCACCGATGGGGGAAAAGTATACAGAGTTCTCACTTGGCACAAGAGGCAGGCTTGGAAAATGCTGCTGACACTTCCGCAGAAATCAGTGTAAAGAGCAGAGCTGGCAGCAGCGAACCTTGCCTTGAGAACGTTTGCCCAGGAGCCACTGAACATAGTCCATAACTTAATTCACAATTTATTGGGAGCTTACATCACCCCCGCCATAGACAGGAATTTGTTGAGCCTATTCCTGACCATGCAGTTACATTTGCGGCATCGCAGGGAAGCTTGTATGTCGCCCATATTAAAAGCCACCAGGATTTGCCTGGTCCCATCTTCGAGGGCAATAGCAGAGCTGATGCAGCCACAAAGGAAGTGCACCAAAAATTAGTCTTGGGTGTCTTTACGACCCTGATCCAGAGTCATGCATTCTTTCACCAGAATGCTAAAGCTCTAGCAATGCAGTTTAACCTGCCATTGTCACAAGCACAAGGCATCGTGCATTCTTGCCCACAATATGCAGGAACACCGGGGGGGGGGGTCTTGTGGGGACAGAAGCTAACCAAATTTGGCAAATGGACATCACGCACGTTCCACAAATTGTCAGTACATGCACGTCTCCATTGACACATTCTCGCAGTTCGTCTGGGCCACAGCCCAGAAAGGATAAACTGTGACCCATATAAAGCAACATCTCTTGTCATGCTTCGCAGCCATGTGTAAACCAGGCCACTTGAAGACCGACAACACACCAGCTTATAGTTCCAAGCAGCTGGCCACATTCCTAGCCACTTGGGACGTAAAGCACACATTTGGCATTCCATACAATCCCCAGGGATTGTCGAACGGGTGAAGTCCTACATTGAAAAACAAACAGAAAGGGAGGAGATAGTCCCCCCAAAGAGCCCGGGTCAGGCACAGCAACGGCTGCATAAGGTTTTATTCACATATAATCACTTAAATATTTTTGCTGACTGCTCTCCGCAGGAGAAGCATTTCTGACTCCGGGAAACGCCATAGTTCGATTCAGAGTGCCGCCAGACACCTCCTGGAGAGGTCCGGCACCCCTGTTAACCTGGGGTAGAGGGTATGCAGCAATTATGTCTCCGACAGGAACCTTCTGGATCCCAGCCCGCTGCGTGAAGCCGTATTTCGAACCGCATGGTGTGGAACCAAGCAATCCCGGACCCACTGCCAGAGATGGAGGAGATAAACCTGATTATGGGGTGGAGATGGAGCAGGCGGTCTCGGCCGTGGCGACCAAGGATGGAGGAGCCGAGAGTGACCTGGGGAATGGGCAAAACCTTGTGTGACGTCGCCATGTCCATCCTGAGAGAGCAAAACACTGAGCCCACTCCACAAAACATGGGGACCGCAGTATTAGCTCAAATCACCTACAATTCCCTGATGATAGTCTTGATCCTTTCCCTGAGTCTTTTTGCTTTGGCAGAGTAAGAAGGACTTATCAACTAAACACAAAATTAAACGACACAACACTTGATCTTAGCCAAAAGACCAGGAAGCAATTCTTAAGGTAGTCTCCCTTGTTCGAAAGCCAGTCGTATCCGACTCTAGGGTGCAGTGCTCATCTCTGTTTCAAAGCTCAACAGCCAGGTTCTTGCTTTCGAACTGCTAGGTTGGCAGGCGCTGGGAGAAAGGCGGGAGCTCATTCCGTCCTGCAGTACTCTGGAATCGAACTGCTGACCTTCCGCCTCCCAGTCAGCAGCCACTTGAGCCACTGCAGTCCCCCCCACCCCCAGGTATTAGTCTCTCTCTATTTGTCACTAATTAGACCATGCCTAGAGTGTCTGTGTCTGGTTCTGAACAGATTTTGAGAAGGATGGCAGAAAAAAACCTGGAACATGGTACGAGAAAAGCAACAAAAAAATAATTAGGAAACTGGGAAACCAAGCCATATGAGGAAAGACAGAACTGGACATGTTTAGTTTAGAGAAAGAGAAACGTAGAGGGGATATAATCGCACTTTTCAAATGCTTGAAAGATAGTCCTAAAAAGGAGGAACAATGATCTGTTCGATTTCAGGACACATAATAACGTTGAAACTGAAGGAAAAACTTTTTAACCAGAGCAGTGCAACAGTGGAACCTTCTACCTTGAGAGCCCTGGAAGTGCTCAAGAGAGGATTGATAGCCATTTTTAGAGGCCACTTGACTTGATTTTTCAGTGTACATCTCTATAGCCAAAGAGCCCATACTGTGTCTGCAGATGTGGACATGTGGCAAGCGTTCCTCAACACCTGAGTGCACAGAATGCTGTTTACCTTCCCACCAAATTTCTTGCTTTCAAACTGCTGGGTTTGCAGAGACAGGAGCTCAATCCATCGCACAGTAAATCGAACTCTGACCTTCCAGGCATCTTCAGTGTCTTAACCACTTAAACCACCACAGACCCTCCAATCTCTACTAGGTTCCCCTTGCTTGAAAGCCAGTTGACTCTAGGGTCCAGTGCTCATCTCTGTTTCAAAGCTGACACTGTGGCCATGTGGCAGGCATGACTAGACACCGGAGCACACGGAATGCACCTTCCATAAAAAGACTGCATCAAAGATTGAGGTTCATTCTTCTGTCTCGTTTCTGCAGAATAGGACTGGGGGGGGGGCAGGAGGGAAGGCCAGGAAGACCCAGGGTTTCTCTTAATATTCTCATTCCTTAAAATATCACCTTACAGAATGTAAGTACATAAATATCATTTCATGGTTTTTTCTTTCTTTCTATATATGGTGAGGCTCCTGGTCTTTGGGGAAGAGATGGTGGGATAAAATACAGAAAATGGTGAGCTGCAGATATTTCTCCATCACTAGAACCAAAGTAAAATTTATTTGCTAGCCCAGTTGACTTCTGCAAGTGGAATAGAAGGGGAATACTGTATTTTCTTTTGCATCAGGGAGCAAAACAAGTGTCCAAACTGGCAGACTCATGTATCAAGTATCCCGGATTGGCCGGGATTTCCCAAATTTCTGCTCTGGTTCCTCCCCTTTCCCACCGCCATCCCATATTTGAACAGCGGGGAAAGGGGTTACTGCGCACGTGCCCCCATTGCAAATGGGCTCTAAGCATGTGTATGGGGGTTCTGCACGTGCACATAGGTGTTCTGCACATGCACAGAGGGGTTCTGCGCGTGCACAGATAAGTTTTGCAGTGCATGCGCACCCAGGCTGGAGCAGTTCCCGTATTTTCAAGAGCTACACTTGACAGGTATGGAAACTTGAAGCAAAGAAGGTGAAACCAAGGTCATTCCCAGCACCTACCAGTTCTTTTTGTCTCAGATTAATAACTTCCCTGAACAGAGCATTTGTTCTTGTAAAATAACAGTGCTCAGCGCAGATTGTTTTTGATACTTCCTCCCCCATCCAGATGAGATTATGTCCCGTGATATTCAATGACTTTCCTGTGTCTTTCCGTGCTTTTTTTTTGCTCCTTCCAGAAAGCATGGTATATTTTGTTCTTGTGTTTGTTCCAGGAGAAGAGGTTACTTATTAGAGGTTCAATTTGGAAGCTTTTAATTAGCACACAAAACATCATCATCTTAAGTAGCTCTAGCAAGGAAGTGGGTTCCTGGTGGCTCAGAAGTTAAACTGCTGTCCTGCAACCAAAAGGGTGTGAGTTCAATCCTGACCAGGGATCAAGGTTGACAGCCTTCCATCCTCCCAAGGGTGGTAAAATGAGTACCCAGCATCTTGGTGGCAAAATGCTAATTAATTTGTGAGCCACCCAGTGAGTGCACAAAGTGTGATTGCTTTGTTTTATATTGGATCCCAACCAATCAACCTCCTCCTCCCTTCCTTCCTTTTATGATTTTAATTCACATCTCATCATACCATTTATCCAATTCAAATTCCCAATCTACTTTCCCTTTTTCAAAAACAATATTCAATCTCCAAGCTGTTACAAACAATCATCTCTTTCTTGTTCCATTCTATCTGCATGTTTCCAAAATCCATTAATAATGCTTTTCTAGGAACTGCAGTGGCTCAAGTGGAACTGACTGGAATGCGGAAGGTCATCAGTTCGATTCCAGAGTACTGCAGGACGGAATGAGGTCCCGCTTTTGTCCCAGCTCCTGCAAACCGAGCAGTTCAAAAGCAAGAATGTTGCGATGTGCCACGGATCGGGGCCCTCTGGTACGGAGATGGCCCACGGAGGTTCGGAGTGACTGGCAAGGAAAGACATGGGAGACGAAGCGTGCGGTGAAGTCCTATCTTTGTCCAATTTCCTCCGCAAGAGAAAGTAAACAGCATTCCATGCATTCTGGTGTCTAGTCATGCCTGCCACATGACCACGGAAACGTTTGCAGAAGCAGACAGCACTGGCTCTTTGGTTTTGAAACAGAGACAAACACTGAACCCTAGAGTCAGATATGACTGGCTTTCGAGGAAGAGAAACTTTGCCAACATCACCAATTTTCCTTTTTGCTTGTGAGGAACCTTTCAAAGACACAATAGTGTTTCCAGGTCTAAGGACAATGGATTTCCATGCATGCCCCTTGGGGGGAAATTTCACCAGTGGTGATTGTGGTGGAAATCTATTCTCGTGCTCTGCACCACACACAGCTTTGCATCAAGGAAGCTTTGATGTATGCTCCATAGCTGGATCCTCAGAGATTCAGGAACCCCTGACGCCATAAAAGTGCATGACGGCTGGTTTCTGATCACAGCTGCTCCCCATCAATATGCAGAGCATGTTTTCCTTGCTCCATGGGCCCAGGTCTTTGGATTGGGGGGGCAGGATCTGGCAGTAATGAACATTAAAGAAGCAATTTATGGCTGCTGTAAATATGTTCACGGCTGTCATACACGCATTTACGATGGCTGCAGACTAATTTACAGTGGCTGTTAATGAGTCTGTGGCTGATTCTGGTGGCAAGAGCGGGGTGGGGGATTATTTGCACCGTGGACCAGATGTAGATGGTTCTTACATCTAAATGTGGAAACCAGTAGTCTGGATTGTCAAAAATGCCCCCCCCCCCAATCTTGCACGAATGTTTCACTTGTTCAGTTTCATAGGTCAAAGTACATATGAAGGGGACAGAAGTGTGATAAAGCCCTGGTGGGCTTTCTTTTCTCTTTTTCCTCATGAGATGCATTCCGGGGAAAACTGTAGATTAAGTGTAGCAAAGGTGTGGGAGATAGAGATAGTCTCTTTCCTGGTTTTGTGTGTGTGTGTGTCCCTCTGTCCAAAGGGAGCACTTCCTCCCTCAGAGTTTGCTCTGACCCTCTGCCCAGCTTCCTGGGCAGAGTGCTTCCTCTCTTCCTCCAGCACAGTTCATCCCGCCCCTCTGCCTAGCAGCCCAGTGTGAGTGTTTTCTTCCTCCCGTTGTTGCTGTGTTGGCACTTTGCGATAAATAAGTGGGTTGCAGTTTGGGCACCCGGTCCTTAAATTGTTCCAGTTGAACATTCTCTCTCTCGCTATTTGTCCTCATTCTCTCCATCTCATGTGTGCCGCCGCTTCAAATTCCAGCCCCTCCCCACCCCACACACCCGGGCCAAATGCATTGTTTTCTTGTTCATGGGTTGAAATGATTTTCAGGGGACGGCCAACTGAAGTGCAGCTCTTGGGTATTGAATCCCGACCTTCCAGTATCCAGCTCAGCATCTTACCCATAAGCCACTGAGGGAGCTGCAATGCATTGTGTTAAAAGCAAAAGGCTGGCGCACAACATCTGGTTTGGCCATGTCTTGTTTCTTCTGCATGCAAACTAAGAAATGCCCCGCCCACACACACACACACACACACCACTTGGTTTTAGGAGTAAATGTAGAAGCAATTTGCACCAAATGGCATTGACTGTTTCCTTTAATTAACCAGCAAGGGAAAGGAAATACTGTACTGTATATAAATGGGCAAGCAACTGAATTAGAGCAGCATTCTGACTCCTTTTTGCCAGAAGAGGCGAGCTGTTACTTCCCACTGTAAACAGGAGCAGTAATAGGCTCTTTATTTATTACTAAATGCTGTGTTTATTTATTTAAATACATGCATATTTTGCTTTCCAATCCTTCCCCAGAGTTGAAGATGCCTGCCACTGATTTGGTGGAAGGAAGGCTGGCTGGCGCCCTGCAGGCCTCAGCTGGTTGTCATGGCAACTGCAGCTGCTGGAAGGCCACATGGCTCTCCGTGAGATGAAAGGGCCTTCCTCCTAATAGATGAGCAGTGTTTGAGTTGTGTCCGCTCCGCAGGCCATCATCTAAGGCAGGGTTCAACTGGACTCAAGTCAGCCGCCTTGTCCTGCTTAGCCAAAGCTCAGTGTGGGTGTGTGGGGATATCGCCTTCCTTGGTGGCTTCCTTGATGGTAGCAGATGATTGCTAAAGATTTTGGGTGGATGTGATGCCTGGAAAGATTTCCTCAATTTTAAAATGGCTGCTCATTGCTCATTCACCCTGAGAAAGGGTTAACCTCTGGAATGGAGAAAGAATGGAGAAGAAAATGGCTTGTTTTCCTAATTCCATGATGGTGAACCTTGGCACTCCAAGTGTTTTTGGACTTCAGTCCCGAAAAGTCCCTGTGAATCCACATGAACTTGGACTTCTGGGAATTGAAGTCCAAGAACAGCTATAGCGCCAAGGTCCTAAGTTCACAGTCCTAAGTTCTCTTCCACATGTTCTGATAAGCAATTATTTTTGGATATAATATTTGCTGCAGCACTTGTTGGATTGGGGCCGTGAGGAGGCCCTTAGGATCCCGGAGGAGACTGGTCAAAGGAACGACACGAGACAAGATGGAGCGAAGACCAGTGGTTTATTGAGGGAAAGACATCAGCATATATAGGAATTCAAGGCAGCGTGTGATAGAATTGTCATCTGACAGAAAATCATATCACCCATTTACCCGGGTTAATGGGAAATCTCTCTTGGGGGTTAATTAACTGGGGCAAACACTGACAGGGGAAATCCATTGTTCAGGGCTTACACCAAGGTAAATATGGCCTCTATTTGCACTAGAGCTTGGGCTGATCTGTGAATCAGTAATTGCCTAATGCGTAACGGAGGTTAGCGATTTGCTTCCCTCAGCGGAATCGCTGCTCAGGTCATATGTGGGTGAATCAATCCTATGATTATTAATCCGCCCCCCCCCCCAATTTCCATGCTGGCAAGGGCCAGAGGCCAGGAGTCTGCTCGACTGGTTTGACCTCTGCCAGAGGCCATTTGTGCCAATTGTGTATGCGGAATCCGCAAGCACTGGAACAGGTTCAAGGGGAGGGTTCTGCGAGAGTCAAGAGTATTGCAGCATTGAAGCTTTTAGTCGACGTTACTATGGATAAGGTTACAAGAGGAAAGGCGAAAGAGGAGGAGCCTGTGGTGAAACCTAAGAGGAAGGATAAAGTACCAGTGGAGGAGGCTCCCCCATCATCATCACCTGAACCTTATGATCAGACCCAAATTATGGTTGAATTTGGTAAATTGTTTCAGAAATTTGAGAAGATGGAAGAGGCAAGATAGGAGATATTGAATGGAGAAATAAGTGGAAAAAGAGGATAATGAGAACAATGTCAGTAAGAATCAAGGAACATAATTTTAAAATGTTGTGGCAATGGTACTTGACACTACTGAGGCTGCATCAGATGGATAATAAAAGGGATAATTTATGTTGAAGATGCAAAGAAACGGTTGAAACTTATAAACATATGTGGTGGAGCTGCAAAAAAATAAATTAATTTTGGAGAAGAATAGAAGGAGAGATTGGGGAAATACTGGGTAAAAGAATTAAGTTGGTGTCAGGTACCATTTTATTAACAGATGTGGAAGGTATGGGTTTGAATAAGGTGGAAAAAGAATTATTGGAAATCATGTTAACCACAGGTAGACAATGTATCGCCAGAAATTGGAAAAATGATGTAGAAATGTGGAGTTTTAGCATTGAACTGACATGGGAGATAAAAGTAAAAAGGGATAATTTGAAAGAAAATAGGTTTTGGAATATTTGGAAGCCGTTCGTGGATCACTCCCTCATGGCTAGGGACAGTTCTGGACCTGTACCATCTCAAAGTGGGTTTTGGAGATGATACAGACACTAAACTCCGGGCATTGTAAATATTCACTGTAATAAATAGTTGTAATACTGAAACATATGAATGCTATGGTGACAACCTATAATGTGGGTATTTAATACTGTGGGTTATACTGTATGGTTTCCCCGTGCCCAGTGGGCACGGAACGGCCCGGCAGAGGCCACTTTCGGGAGAAAGGCTCCCTGGCCCGTGGGCTCTGCGAGCACCCAAATTAAGGGGGGTGGATAAATTATAGGGTTTGATTCACCCAATTACCTGACCTGACCAACGAACCTGCTGAGAGAGCAAATCTCTAACCTCTATTACGTATTAGGCAATTACTCTGAGTTAAGCTTAATCTCTGGTGCAAATAGAAGCCATATTTACCCAAGCCTAAGCCTCAGACAATGGTCAGTGTTTGCCCGCACTAATTAACTTCCCCAAAAGAGATTCCCAATTAACCTGAGTAAATAGGTGATGTGATTCTCTGTCAGATAACCATCCTACCATGCACAGCCTTCTGCATAATATATACTGATGATTTTCCCTCAATAAATCACTGGTCTTCGCTCCATCTTGCCTCGTGTCATTCCTTTGACCAGTCTCCTCCGGGACCTCAAAGGCCGCTTTACGGCCCCAATTCCTACATCTGGTGACCCCGAGGCGTGATCTACTCGAGAGTAAGCGACCCCCGAGCGGTCTACTCGTGAGTAAGCGATCAGCACAGCCAGGTTCTGCGCTTGAACCTTGTCCAATCATCCCGGAGGACAGAGCAGCAGCCCCAGTCGGAAAGCCATCCGATTGGGAAGACAGCTGCGTGGTGAGGCATTACAGAGAGGCATCCTACAGCTTGCTCCCGACTTTCGTGGCGGCTTGCGCCAAAGGGAAAAACGCGTTCCGCTCAGGGCTGCTGTGAGCCCCTGACAGCGCAGTGGCCACTGAGGGCTCGTGGCCGCAGTCCACGCTCCGAGCTTCTACCCAGAAGCGTCGTTGCCAGAACCTATTGCCTGCCAAAGACGCGTCGACTCGTCCCGAGGAGGAATCTTCCGAGGACCCAATCGCAGGTAATATGGGGACCTGTCCTCAGCGACAGCGTCCATCCGCTAGCCAAAGAACCCATGAGGAGGGGTTCATCATCCTGGCCAGGGTATTTAATTTGCGTTTTCACAGCGGGGAGCTAGCGAGACTTTTGGTGTACCTAGGGGAACACTGCCTGCTTTACCCAGAAGTAGGTACGTTAACCCTCGAGTTCTGGGATCAGATAGGAGACTGCATTCAGCAACCCCCGAAAGCTCCAGAGGGCATAATTCGCACATGGAGCAAATGTAGGAAACTCTCAGTAGAGGATGACCCAGTCCGGATAGAGACCCAGAAAACCCCAGCGCAGTCAGAACCATCAGCCCCAAGAAGTCTCTATTCGTCATTTCAGCTTAAACAGGGCAGTGTAGGGAGCATTCCCTCAGTGACAGCTGCAGACGTCACTGAAGGAATTCATGGCATGAGAGGCCCTGGCGCTTCTCTGACAGTTAAAAGTTCCCTGCAAAGAAAGAACTCCATTCAGCGCATGGGTGAGGAAGATCCATTCACAGGGAAATTGCCAGTGGCACAATTAGCTAGCGCCCAACTGCTGTGCTCAGCCTATCTGAAGGCAGACACATGTTCAGGCAGGGCTGCTCAGCGCCCACTGCTCACGGAAATCTGCACGGCCCTTGGCCACGCAGGGCTCCAGAGCAGACCCATTGCCACACTCAGGCGCAGAGCAGTGCCAAAACCCCAAGGCGCCTGCTTCCAGTGTGGAAAAATGAGACACCTTAGAAGAGAAAGCCAATCTAGACCAGGCAGATCTTCAAAAGATTGTCTTAATGCCAAATGGCCACCCTGGCATGCATTTGGCCCAGGCTAGAAAGGAGGCAGCCATCGCCCTGGCTATGCCAGAAGAACCATCCCAGCAATAGTACCCCGAGTTCCCCCAGGGCACAGGCAGAACCTACTTGTCTCACCTTGGGAGTAGCCCAGAGAAACTTGCCCCTAAGTAGAAGCACCCAGATGGTTGTAAAATAGCCAGCTGTGTATCAGCCATCTCCTCATGTGTAGTATAGAACGCTGCAGATCAGGGGAGGAATGTGCGAATGTGCGAATGCGTAAATAAATGTGTGTATGCGTGGTGCACCACTGAATGTATGTCTGCAAGAACTGTGTATGATTGCAAAAGCCTTGTCTCTATGACCACAGTATGACTGGGAAAGTGTTCCTTGTGTGTAACTGCGTGGTAATGTCACTGTGAAATATGTGTTAAACAATTTGCACTCTGCTCATGGGCAGGAACTATTTAAAGGTTGAGAAAGCATAATGAACAAAGCCCCTTGCCTTGCCTGCTTAGCAGCTTAAACAGGAGGGGAGGAGAGGGGGGGAATCCTAACCCACAATAGGGCGGGGTGGTTCCTCCCTCCTCCCTTGAGACTTTTCTTTGTCAAAGGATTAAGCCACTCTTGGAAACCGGTTTTGCCACTCAGGAAAACAGATTTTTCTTTTCAGAAGCGCGATCTGAAAACAAAAATCACTTCTATGAGTTTTCCTACCTGTATCATGAGCTATGGGGCCCCTCCCTACGTCTGTGTTCCTCTGTGTTTAAGGTTTTTTGTAAACTCGGTTCTCAACCTTTTAAAGTCAGGGGCCAAAGTTCCGGGGCCGCAGGCAGCTCTGGGCGTCCGGATAGTCATCCTGCCCTTCCTTCGCCACACAGCCCTTCTGGGCTTGGCGGGGGTAGTGGCAGAGCAACGTGGGTTCCGGCCCACTCGCCCACATCTGGCCGTAGGTTGAGAATCGTTCTAACTCTCCTTCATTCTCTTAGGAAAGATATTGCTCTGGTATTTTGACTTTAATCTGTGCAAAGTAACTCACTCATTGTACCCCTTTCACAGGAAAAAGCACGCAAACAGGAACAAAATTCCTCTCCAGGCCTTAACCAATTTCTTTCTTTCTACAGCCTTCCTTTCACAGGCTCCACGGTTAATTACTGATAGGGATTTTCTTAACAGGAGAACCCGGTTGCCTTGGTTACCTGACCTAATCTGATTTCGTTATGATAAGAGTTGTTGCATTCCCATTGTGCTAACTTCTGACTTGTCTTTCCTCCTTTCCTCCTTTCGCCAGTGGAACTCCCTGCTGGAAATGTTTAACTTGTGTGTCTTTTCATCTTTGTGTGTTATTTCCTTACAGCTGGCACGTCATAGTTGGCTTGTTTTTAATAAGTCATAGTAGGTCATTTTAAGTATGGCACCTGGCCCGCAGCACCCTCTCTAGTGTGCAGACACATTTTGCAAACTCCAGAGCACAGAGGATTAGTCCCTGAGCTCCCGAGCATGTGCAGAGCGCCACCCATTAGCCAGGACTGCCTAGGACCATTTTAAGAGTGCAGTCAGGTCACACCTTCAATCAGATACAGGCATTTTTAGGCCACCCCTTCCTTTTTTGCTGCTAGTCTAAGCACAGGCAAAAGGCTAGCCACCATCTGGCACTCTTCTAAAAGTGTGCACGCACACCATGAATGGATGTGCACAGGGGGGCCTCCATGAGAAATTTACCCAAGGGAAGCCTGGCGCTTCATGCGCCAAGGTTTGCCATAAGACCCCAGACTCGTCTCAAACGCAGGCAGTCACCTTGTGTGAATTTATGTCACTGGTTCCTCTTCGGGGGGGCTAGGACAGTTTTCACTTATGGGGGTCGCACATATTAGGTTCTTACTTGGCAAGAGGACCGAGCTTGGCGCACGCTCCTGACTCTTCCGCAAGCGGGCAGAGTCAGCAGCCGTGAACCTCGCTTTGCGCACCTTTGCCAAAGAACGCTTCAACATAATTGCTGACAGCCAGTTTCACAGGAATTTGCTTCACAGTCTACCGTTAGCACACATCACTCCTGTGATAGACAAAAATTTGCTAAGTTTGTTCCTCACAACTCCAATTCAGAGTCATGCATTCCCTCTTCAGAATGCCAAAGCGCTCGCAAGGCAGTTCAACCTGCCACCGGGGGGGCCCTCGTGGGGGGTCCACCCACGAGGGACAGAGGCCATTCAGGTGTGACAAAGGGACGTCACACATCCCCACATTTTGGCAAATGGCAGTACATGCACGTTTGCATTAATACAAACAAACAGAAAGGGGGGGGGGGAACAACGTCCCATAGTTGCACAGCAATTGCTATCCTATAAGTGCAAAAACTAACTAACTCTTTCAGAATTTTTATCTCCCAAACAAGTCTCTTCCCCATGCAGGTCCCAGAGGCCAGAATCAGACCCGGATGATTGCAAAGAGCGGCACCAGTCACTGTCCGTCATCAGCTGTCCGTCTTCCTTTATGACTTACATCTCCAAAGACATTTCTATGAACATTTTTGCATACTCAGTGCTACTTCTGAGGACCATGCTTTTCCCCAAAACAAGACTTTTCCAAACTCAAGTTGCACATGAAGCCCCACCAAGAAGGGAAGCCTCAAGAAGCAGCTGAATGTCTTTTATTGCTATTGTTATCTGTAGTTGCTATTATTTATACATGCCTTGTACAATGCTCCAGTTGGGATTTGCAAGGGACACTTGAATTTCTGTATATTGTTAATAACGGCCAGCTTCCACCAAAGGAAGCCAGACCGGCCCATATTTTGCACCGGCCCATTACTTGGAAAGATTGAGCACCCGGTAGCCGGCTATCTCCAGCCATTGTAATCTTCACACCTCCCCATAGGTGTTAGAAAGACATTTGTACAACACCAGAAGCTGCAGAAATAGCTTAGTCACCCCAGGTCACAGTATCAATGACACATCTCATTATCTTGCCTTGCTACAGAAAGCAGTCTGGATTCAGACCCACCGCTCTGAAAAACCAGGCTGTAGTCAGGCTTAGCCATAGGCGACGCTCGGAGAATTGGTCAAATTGGCTTGCAGATTAGCAAAAGCCATCAACCACACCTCCTCAGCAATAGCGCTGCTCAATCAGGAGCAGGCAGAGCTTCGCCATGCCATACTGGATAATCAAGTAGCTATCGATTATCCCCTATTGTTACATCATATGGGCTGCAAGTCTGTCCACAGCATGTGTTGCTTAAATCTCACAGACAATACCCACAAGATACAGAGCCAGCTCACGGACTTCCACACCCTAGTTAAGAACATCAAGGAGGATTCTTCATGGGGGTGGTAGGACTCCTTGTGGTCGTGGTTCCCATGGGGACGGCTTCAGATGACACTGAAAGTGATTGTGGGGGTGGTAATACTGGGCACAACAGTGTGTTGTTTCGTGCAATGTATTCCCTCACTGCTATCGAGATGTCCCCCATGGAGGGAACCCCGAAGCGTCATTCCCGCTCATCAGCTGATGCCCCTCCTATGCAGAGTCGTCGGTCAGGTCCTTAAATAAAACAGAAAGGGGAATTATGGTTTCCCCGTGCCCAGTGGGCACGGAACGGCCCGGCAGAGGCCACTTTCGGGAGAAAGGCTCCCTGGCCCGTGGGCTCTGCGAGCACCCAAATTAAGGGGGGTGGATAAATTATAGGGTTTGATTCACCCAATTACCTGACCTGACCAACGAACCTGCTGAGAGAGCAAATCTCTAACCTCTATTACGTATTAGGCAATTACTCACTCTGAGTTAAGCTTAATCTCTGGTGCAAATAGAAGCCATATTTACCCAAGCCTAAGCCTCAGACAATGGTCAGTGTTTGCCCGTACTAATTAACTTCCCCAAAGAGATTCCCAATTAACCTGAGTAAATAGGTGATGTGATTCTCTGTCAGATAACCATCCTACCATGCACAGCCTTCTGCATAATATATACTGATGATTTTCCCTCAATAAATCACTGGTCTTCGCTCCATCTTGCCTCGTGTCATTCCTTTGACCAGTCTCCTCCGGGACCTCAAAGGCCGCTTTACGGCCCCAATTCCTACAATACTGTAAACAATTAGTTTAATCATTATGTATGTGTTAATGAGCTTGCTGTAATATTGCATTGTATTATTGTTTTTTCTGCATATATAAAGAAATAATGCTGATGTTTTTTATGTATGTAATTTTGATGTTGTTTATTTGTTGGTATTGTACTCCCAATTAACCTGAGTAAATAGGTGATGTGATTCTCTGTCAGATAACCATCCTACCATGCACAGCCTTCTGCATAATATATACTGATGATTTTCCCTCAATAAATCACTGGTCTTCGCTCCATCTTGCCTCGTGTCATTCCTTTGACCAGTCTCCTCCGGGACCTCAAAGGCCGCTTTACGGCCCCAATTCCTACAATACTGTAAACAACTAGTTTAATCATTATGTATGTGTTAATGAGCTTGCTGTAATATTGCATTGTATTATTGTTTTTTCTGTATATATAAAGAAATAATGCTGATGTTTTTTATGTATGTAATTTTGATGTTGTTTATTTGTTGGTATTGTATTTTGTTAAAATTCAATAAAAATTTATTACAAAAAAATAAAATAAAAATTTATATATAAAAAAAGAAAATGCCTGAGTCAAAATGCTTCTTTTGTATCCCGATAACTTTCTTGTCTTTGGCCAAACAAGCCCTGAACATGCTGGGGGATGGAGTCCCCAAACTAGTTGACAGATAATAACACGCTGTGTGAATGTGGAAATATACAAAGCCAGCTCATTTACCTGGATTGCCAATTACAGTACTGCCAGAAACATTCACCAAGAATGATTTAAGTTTGACCAACAACAAAGCTAAATAGGTAGCTTCATTTTGGGCTGTTTAAAGTTGATCTGAACACACAAGAAGAATCTCAGTTCTTGCCATTCATAATTCCAACTGTGCAAAGCAGCAGTGGAAAAAGGATTCACTCTGGATTCAGCACAGCACTCCATGGCAAACTAGCTTGGCATTTTGTGGTGCTGAAGGGTGCCTGTAGCCTTCGTTCCCTCCCGCACACACTGCTGCTATTTGTGCTTTGCCCCAGCTGGTCTCTGAGGAAAAGTGCCCAGAGGCAGGACTCTGACAAATAAATAAATAAAATAAAATTTCATTGGCTGCTACTCATGTCTGAGTATACATTCCCTCCAATGGTGGGCATCAGCAGGTTTGCACCAGTACGCGTGTACTGGTAGTAAAAATGGTTCCCGTGCTCACCTCCCCGTCCACCTACGGAGGGGGTTGGCTCCATTTCCCCCTTCATCAAAGGTTTTTCTTGGGCTCCGTTTCACCCCAAAGGGTGGGAAGGCACTTGGACAAAAGGGAAATGGCTTCACAGGATCGCTGTAGATGAAAATAGAAGAGGCTTCTATTTTCATAGCTCTATAGCGAAGAACTGTCATGGCCAACAGGCCACAGCCACCCAGTGGCTTCTTTTCGGCAATAATTCTTTACTTAAAGGTGTCCCTTTTTCGAAAGCCAGTCATGTAACTTTCCTTCCAATGTGGGAATTGCAACGTAGTTGCAATTGCATCTTTTCCATCTGCTAGGTTGGCAGGAGCTGAGACAGGGGTCTTTTTTTTAATGCCATCTGGTAGCCATTGCAACACATTTTCACTGTTGAAAGAACAATGACAAAGGAAAAAAAGCCATTGGTGTGAATTTGTTTAAGGTGGGTCCCAGCTTGCCAGTGACTGTGATCACGGAGCCATCTCCTGCATACCACATGCAGGATTCTTAAAGAAAGAAAGAAATGGTGTGAGAAAGATTGGCTGCAAAACAAGATTGTTGTTGCTGATTATGGTTCAAAAACATAAAAGGCATCCATAATCCTTGTGTAAGCTCTTTCTGTCCCTCATCTGCTCCAATGAACAGAATAATGGATTGTTGTTGAACAACTTTCCTAGGACAGGCAGAACATTAGCTGGGCGATTTCATAAATGCCAGAGTGTGCATGAAGAACAAATAAAGTCCACCTGGTCTTTTCAAGAGAGTAAAGCACCTTAAGCAACCATATGTTGCTACAGGAATAGAGAACTAGGTGCAGGATTTTTTGGAATTCAGGGTCTTCTAGTCATAGTTTGGCATAAAGGATAGGACGCCTATTGTAATACTTTGGCTTGGTGGAACTCAAAGAAAGAAAATACATATTCTTTGAAAAGAAAAGTTAAATTGGGACCCTCGTGGTAATTGACTAGTATAAACCGTGTCCCCTTTTGGGGGCTAAAAACCTGGTTTATACTCGAGTATTTTTCTGGCAAAATGGGTAAACCTGTTGAATCCTACCACTGGGTTATGCCAGCTCTCTCACAGCACAGTCACTACAACAGGCAGTAGCAACTCCGTTATATTTCATCCACACAAACACACAGGCAGTTCGTATCAATAATTCTTCTATATAAGAAAAGGATAAAACACTCCCCAATTCTTTCTTCCTTATTTCTCCTTTCCTTGCTGCCTTCACTGGCAGGGCATTCAACCTTGAAGTCTTTAAAACAAAAATAACCAACACGAAGAGGCAAAATGTTCTGGAAACCAACAATGAAAGCTTTCTGGGTTGCTAGCTGGGTTTATAATGTTATGCGAGCGTGGAAATATTACTTTTTACTTAGTCTCTGCTTCCTACAATCCAATTGCACAATCTGTGGATGAGTTTGGTGGCCAAAATCTTGCTGGGGTAAGGGCAAAACTGCATGACAGCAATTACCCAGTGCGATTTCCTTTCTTACTATGCATGTGTGGGGGTTGTGTGCAAATCTGCTGAACAGGGTGAATCCCATGACTAATTTTATACGGGTTTAATCCTCAGAAGCTGGCACAACTAAATCTGTCAGATGGCATGACTTTTGGGCTTTTATTTTGCTTGTCCCTTACCTCTACCAAGAGCCCCGACAGGAAATGTCAAACATTCTCTAACATTGTATTAAAATATACTTGGAACTTCACTTTTTTTGAATCAGTTTTGTTATACGTTGGACCTCCTCCTCCTTTCCCGTCTTTCTTTATAATCCTCCTTCTAGTGCCATATCCAATTCCAAATATCAGCTCTCATCAGCCACAATGATTATCCTGAGAAGTCCAGTGGACTTCCATCCCACATTGCAGTGTAGCACCCATACCATTGATCCAGTTTTGCAGGCCACTTTCTAGTCCTGAGACCTTTTTGGCAAAAAAAAGTCCTCCTCAGCCCCAGGCCAGGATGGATGAAGCTGCTGCTCTCCATCAGGATGGATTCGTGGTATTTAATCTACTGGGGAATTATCGCCCTTCACTGAGGACTTTGGCACCCACGGGGTTGTTAGGTTAGTTAACTGACAATTGGCATTGAGTCGCTGGCAGTAGGGTGTGCTCTATTATCATAGCAGGGAATACCTGGCCGGACTGTTCCAACACTGCTTGTCAAATTCTGTATTGCTCTGTCCACTTCCCATACAAACCAGCTTGGAGAACATTGGTTTGCCAGATGTTGCCATTGATATGTGTTTTAGTGCTGAGATTCAGAGCAGTGAAGGTACATAAAGTCATCTGCCTATTTTTTAATTTTTTAAAGGACTTGAGATTCCATGGCACACTTTCATCTGTGTTCTCTTACAAATGATGTTACTTGTAAATAACCAACACAATGTACTGGATTGACGCTGATGTTGTGTTGCTATCTTGAAAAGCACAGACCCCAGAGGAAAAGCATTAATTGCTTAAAGAAAGAACATCCCACCAAGGAACATGAGATCTCTCCACAGCTGAGGTGGATCATTTTACATAACTGCATGAGAAAAAGAACTGGTGCTGATGTGAAGTTTAAGTGACGGCTAAAAAGCAATGGTGTCTGGCGAAAAACATGATAAATGCATTATATTCCCCAACTTTAGACAATGCCTCCTTTAAAAGGAGAGATCTGATTTTAACCTACTTCAACTGTCAAACTGCGAGGGAATCTAACCTTTCTCAGGGTCTGAGCAGCTATATAAATGTTTGGGTCAGACAAGTTTAGGATTGGTTCAGGCCAACTAGCCTCAGTTATAGAGTTAAGGAATAAGGGAAGAATTTAAGAAATGGTTATAGGTGTTCTCGTAGCAGAAAAAGCTTTGGGTGTGCAAGAAAAAAAATTCAAACAGCAAGAGGGATGAATGCCCCTGGAGAATAATTTTCTTTGTCAGTTTCAAATTTGTAGAGCTTTTCACGGTGCCTAATGCACAACAGCTCCCAATGGATTATATAATCTTTCCCCCACGTAATTTTTCCGTAATTCAGATGACAGACCCCCTCCCCCCTTCAAGGATCACGTAATTGTTGAAACAGAAGGAAATGCTGACCAAAAGAATGTGGAATTTGGAAGTGGCCCTCAGGAAACCAGTTTTTATTCCTTTAATCCATGTAGGATGGGAAATTAAGGACAACAATAATTCTGTTTAGGGCTTAATGGATAAGACACTGACTGTTCTGGGTGATGGAGTGAGCTCCCATCATCTGTCTCCTGCCAACCGAGCAGTTTGAAAGCAAGAAATTGCAAGTTGATAAATTGGTACCACTTCAGTAGGAAAAGTAACAGCGTTCTGGACACCTCTGCAGACACAGATAACACTGGCTCTTGGACTGTAAACGGACATGAGCACTGCCCACTAAAGTTGGATATGACTGTTTTTCGAACAAGATGAACAAACGTCATCATGACGTTTAATTTTGTTAGATCCTAGGAAAATAAGAACTGTAGTATAAAGAATCTTGTGTGCAATTTGTGCATGCATAAATTCCCGCCGTGTCCCCCCAAGCTTTGGAGAAGCAGCTGTGCCTCAGATATCACACTTGCCCCTATGTTCTGGGGAGCCCTGCAGGAGTCCCCAACCTTTTCAAACCAGGAGCTGGGATCATGCTTAAGGGGCCTATCAGGATCTTACGTTAGCCAATCTCACCCTCTTGGTTAGGTTGTGTTGATTACATGGGGTATATTTGACACAAATGTAGGAAAAATTGTCCGGTTTATCAACACAGCATCAACAGTGCCATCTAGCCATCTCCATCTACCACACAGGTTCCGTGTAGACCCATTATTGCTGCAAATAATTCTTTGTTAGAACCATCACATTCATCCCTTTGCATCTGACACTCCATTTATTAGAAAATTTTACCATTCCAGATGATCCAGAACCATGGATATTTCTTCGTTATATAGTAACATACCTTTACAGGAAGCACCCATTTTAATTGAATATCATTTATCATCCTGCCCCCATTCTGATCCACCGTCACATTTTATTTTAGATTTTCTGGATATTGCATTTGAGCACAATTTTTTTAGATTTACAGATTTTTTTATTTACAGATTCAAGGTGTGGCAATGGGGTCTAATTTTGCTCCATCCATGGCGAATTTTTTATGAACAATTTTGACCGTACTTCTATTCTCAATCCATTCTTCATGAATCAGAAAGTCTTGGCTGATGGAAACGATGAAAACAGGGCAAAAACTAAGATGATGATTCTAGCTGCTGGCTGCAGATTAAGAAGGGGAAATAATCCGTGCCAGACAGTGGACAAGCTGGGCACATGTCAATACACATAAGGCTCCGAGGTAGGGCAGGAATAATGGGTTTTGCCAGGCCAGACCTTAATTAGTTGCAGGCTATTCATTAATAACAGTATTGACTACCGAAAAATAAAACGTAATCAAGCCTTCTGTATTAGGGGGTCACACACATCTTACACACATAAGAGAAGCAAGACACGATCGTAAGCCCGGCAGAACCCGGGGAGCACCGCAATCCTGAACAGCAGAGGCAGAGGCCCGTGGCAGAGAGCCATAGCCGTGATCCAAATCCACTGACCAGACCCGAGGGACATCGTCCTGTGCATCACTCGCCCCCACGTACTACCTAAAGGCACACAAACTCATCTTGCTGAAGCAAATCCAGGGAATACCCGTTCAAGTTGTTATGTTAATGTTATTCTAGCCCACAAAAGGGGCAAAAGTGACCCCCCCTTCCTCTCAGCCAAGCCTGCTTTTAAATGTGCAAGGGAGGTTTTTTTGGTGTGCTTATCACTTCACAGAATTAAGCCGCAATTTACACATTTTTAACCAGGCTTAGCAATTAGTGCTGTTACAAAGCAAACAGGGAAGAAATTGATTCATTTAGAGACGCGCTGGAAGAGACAATTCGCGAACCTGAAAATTTGTCTCTGTTTCTCACCCGGCAAGTGCCCCAAAAAAAAGGGAATAAAAAAATCCTGTCAATCTTCACAAAATGGAGCCCCTTTTTACAAATTACATGTCTCATAACGGGTTAAATAGTAAGTAATGAATAGTGGCTTGTCTAGTCTCGTCTAAATGTTTCAAGAATATAGTAAAGTCAGATTGTCTGAAATATAGGCTCTAAGCATGTAAAATTGCAGGTTCAGATTTTGCATTAGGTATGCCACTGGCAAAAAGTTAAATAGAATCTTGATCAAGATAAAATGTCACTAACCCATTACATTATGAACAAGCCTAACGACTTGGATTTATTCCCACAGCTCTGTTATAACTATGCCCAATCCCTTTACGTAAATAACGCTTTGACTTTTGCAAACCACATTTCAAAGGCAATTTGCTTTTCTGCAGTCATTACATGCCTGGAACTGTTCCAACCTCTGTGAATTGTGTAGTTTTTTCCACAGCCTTCCTTAGTTAATTGACAAGATTGCTATCTCTTTCCACAGAAACAGGAAAAGGGAGCTAACCTCTTTTTCATTCTCTGACACTTTCATTTTATTTTCTGCAGGCTCTTTGTCATTAGATTAACTATATGAAATTCTCAGCTCGTTTCTTCATTTTGATGTATTTTCCACCACAGCATTGCTTGTTTGTCCTATTCTAATTGCTGATTTTTTTCAACATTCACAGCTTTTCCTCGAGGCATGCAGGATTTGACTAGAATCCCTTCTTTCTCAATCTAACATTTTTGTTTTCTGGCAGACCTTCCTAGCAGGAATCAGGAAGTTCTGTATCTAAATGGCACTTTACAATTCCAGGTGAAGCAATTGTGGAATGAGTTAACCTACACTGTCTTTTCTTTTTGATAAAAGGTGGGATCCCCCCCCCCCCGATCATTACCTATAATTACAAAAACTAATTCTCTCAGACCTACCAGGATTTCCAAGGCTGCTTCCGCAGCCATCTGCTCTCCAGATCCATTTCTTTTTTTAATAATTTGTATTAAATTTTTTAACAAATAAAATACAAAACACAATACATGAGAAAAAAATAACATCATACTAAAGAAAAATCAATATACACAAACAATGGAAAAAATATACACACCTATCGTAATACATTTTATACCTATCTTCTTTTAAATCAAAATCTTAACACCTAAGTAATAATAATAATAATTTAAAAATCTCTTAAATTATGACTAGTTATTCTCTAACATTAGCTAATGTTCCAATACTCATTTCCCCAAAAAGTCATAATATGCAGTTAGGATGGGAGAAACAAAGGAAAAAAATATAATAATACAATTATAAATAGTCATCACCCAGTGTTTATTTACATTGCCCTGGAGAGCTCAGAATATCTCATTATTTTATTTCCAAAATTCACTTTGTTCAGGTACAGATCTTTTTCTACCCTCCCTCTTAAGGGAGTGATCCACAAAAGGTTTCCAAATATTCCAAAATCTATTCACTTTTAAATTATCCCTTTTTTTCTTAATCTCCCAAATCAATTTATCGTTCAATGCTAAATTCCACATTTCTTTATACCATTCTTCAGTTTGTATAGTTACATCATTTTTCCAATTTCTAGCAATTGCATTGTACCTATTACTTGTCAACTTTATACACTCCCCTCTAAAGACCGACTTCATGGCATCCCAGACCACGTTATACCCCACCTCACCATTATCGTTCCATTGCCAACTTTCCTTCCAACTCTTCATAATTTGTTCTTTACACTTTTGATCTCTAAATAAGTTAACATCATACCTCCAAATCCTTCTTGATCTAATTTCATTCCGTAATTTCAATTCTAATATCACCTTAGCATGGTCCGATTTCTTAAATATTCCAACTTCCATTTCCTCCATATTTTTAACCAAATTTTCAGTTGCAAATATATAATCTATTCTGGAGTAAGAATTATGAACCTGTGAAAAATACGTGTATATCCTTTCTGGACCCTCCAGTAATCTTTCAAACCTAAGGCAGCCATCCAATTGTCCAACATCCGCCTTTTAATCCCTTTTCCACATCTTAATATATTTGTACAAATTTGATTTTACTAAATTAAAATCCCCAGCCACTATCATCTTGTTTTTTCTACCAAAATCTTGCACATTTTTTCTAAAAATTCCGCTTGATAATCATTAGGGGCATATATATTCACCAGCATTATTTCATCATCGTCTATTTTCCCTTTCACAATCAAAAATCTCCCTTCAGCATCAGAGATACTATTTATTATCTCAAACCCCAATCTAGCTGAAATCAGTATTGCAACTCCTCTTGCTTTTGATGTACCATATAATTTTTCATAGTGCTGCATCCAACTTAAAAAGATTTTGTTTGTACCCTGAGATTTTTGATGAGTTTCCTGAAGAAACTGTCCTTTCTTCAGAGCTGATTCTATCCTTCTCCTCTTAATCTGAGAACCTGTACCTTTTACATTCCACATTAATACTTAAATCGCTCTCATAATTTAGTTTAATTTGTCTCCCTCTTCCACCACTTCTGAGTTCTCCATTAGGCGTGTTATCAAACCCTCCTTTAAAGCCTCCCATTCCTTAGTACCATTCTCCAATAGGCAGATCCATTTCTGAAGGCCAGCCAGACCAGGCTCAGATACCAGAACCAGGCCCCAATCCTAGAAGTCTAGGAGGTGTGATGCCAGCAGGTCCCAGCCAACAGCCAATATGCAGCAAGCGCACAGTCAAAGCTGACACCAGCTCTGTGCTCTGGAGTTTCAAAATGTGTCTGCTCACTAGAGAGGGTGCTGTGGGCCAGGTGCCATACTTAAAATGACCGACTAAGACTTATTAAAAACAAGCCAACTATGACGTGCCAGCTGTAAGGAAATGATACACAAAAATGAAAAGAGACACAAGTTAAACATTTCCAGCAGGGAGTTCCACTGGCGAAAGGAGGAAAGGAGGAAAGACAAGTCAGAAGTTAGCACAATAAGAATGCAACAACTCTTATAACGAAATCAGATTAGGTCAGATAGTTAAGACAACCAGGTCCTCCTGTTAAGAAATCCCTACCAGTAATTAACTCTGGACCCTGTGAAAGGAAGCAATTTAAGACTTAGAAGGAAACAAATTGGTTATTTTTAAGGCCTGGAGAGGATTTTTGTTCCTGTAAAAAGGTAACAATTAAGAATTTTCTGAATATACAGAGCACAAGAATGTTTGCGTGCTTTTTCCTGTGAAAGGGGTACAATGAGTGAGTTACTTTACACAGATTAAAGTCAACATACCAGAACAATATCTTTCTTGAGAGAATGAAGGAGAGTTAGAACGATTCTCAACCCGTGGCCAGATGTGGGCAAGTGGGCCAGATGCAGCCCATGTTGCTCTGCCACTACCTCCACCAAGCCAAGAAGGGCTGTGCGGCGAAGGAAGGGCAGGGTGACTGTCCGGACCCCCAGAGCTGCCTGAGGCCCCGGAACTTGGCCCCTGAAGGAGGTTACAAGATGATAACACAGTACACACATGAAGACAATGCAATACTCATTCCTAGTGAGATACGTGACTTAAAAGCGCTAAGAGACATTCAAACACCTTAAAACACAGAGATGGGGGCGTGGCCAAGATGGCACTGAACTGAATGGGATCACCCAGTGAAGCTGGATGGCAGAGAATTTTGAAGAGGAACTTCTTTCTTTCAGTCTGGAATAATATATGGAATATTGAGAACTGGGTCAAGAACTGTGATGGCATGGGGGAGATTTGTGACTGGAGCACTTAAAGGAAATAAACCAAAGCCTTTATGATGTCTCTCAAAGCCCTATGGCATTATGTGCCGTAATTGACACACTAGGTGAATAAACACCTGCAGAAGGAGATTTAGTCTTACTCCAGAATAATTGATTCTGATGGGACTGCTTGGCACAGAAAGGATACAATTCATAGGCCTATGTATGTTGTAAATGTTAGTAAATCTCAGAGTAGGCACTGCCATGAGCAGCCACCTGGGTCTCATCCATAACAAAACAAAGAAAAAAACACATCTGTCATCCATGTGCATAATCCAAAATGTGGGCAGGGTAGCACCTCTAAATAATAATCCTTTTCAAGAGGCTTCTTGAATAAGCTGAGCCTTGCAGATCTTATAACACTGCATCACAAAAAATAAATATTGCCTTCCTGTTTAATCGATGTGTAAATATTGCCTTCCTGTTTAATCGATGTGTCCTTTGCAAAACCAAGTGTGCTGAATCCAAATCTGAATTCCAGTTCTGCCTAGAACATCAGGATCTTAACTAGTAAATTGTGGATTTCCCACGCCCGGTGGGCATGGAATGGCCTGCGCAGAGGCCACTTCGGGAGAACGCTCCCTGAGCCGTGGGCTCTGCGGGCAGAGAAATTAAGGGGGGTGGATAAATGATAGGGTTTGATTCACCCAATTCCTTGACCTGAACAGCGGCTCTGCTGAGAGAGCAAATCTCTAACCTCTGTTACGTATTAGGCAATTACTCACTCTGAGTTAAGCTTAATCTCTGGTGCAAATAGAAGCCATATTTACCCTAGCCTAAGCCTCAGACAATGGTCAGTGTTTGTCTTAGTTAATTAACTTCCCCAAGAGAGGTTCTCAATTAACCCGGGTAAATGGGTGATGTAATTTTCTGTCATATGACCATTCTACCATGCGCAGCCTTGGACTTAATATATACTGATGATTTTCCCTCAATAAATCACTGGTCTTCGCTCCATCTTGCCTCGTGTCGTTCCTTTGACCAGTCTCCTACGGGACCTCAAGGGCCGCTTTACGGCCCCAATTCCTACAGTAAAACTCTCTTGGTTAGGTTCTTGCATTGATCACATGAGGTATATTTGCGATGTAGCAAAAATTGTCCGGTTTATTAACCCAGCTGTATTTAACTCAAAACAGACTATCCATTAAGATCGGTTTGCACTAAAGATGAGCCCTTGATCCATCTCGTCAGCTCATTGACATGCCCAGCAGCTGCTGGCACATGCACACTGTTGTGATTCCATCTGGGAAGACCTCATTTTTTATGTTCATTACATTATATTCATATAGATTATTGAGGATTTTAAATCTGTTTTTATTGTGTTACTGCAATACTCTCTGCCTGTGGAGCCATTTTAAGTTGGCAAATGCCATTCATTATCCCTTTTCCCTTGGTAAAAAATCTTGGGAAGATGTTCTCACGGGATGAGAAGGAACATTGATAAGATGGCCACCTGCTATCCTTTGATCTATGCATGTAGTGTCATTTTGTCAATTAGCACTTTTCAAGGGACTTTTCCGAGGAGTATAAAAATCAGAGCTTTTGGTAGTCATGCCTACCACATGACCATGGAAATGTCTGCTGAAGCAGACAGCACAGGTTCTTCGGCTTTGAAACAGAGAATAGCTCTGAACCCTAGTTGGATACAAATGGCTTTCGAGCAAGGAAAACATTTACCTTTAAATAGGTACCAGAAAATTTGAGTCACCCACAATTGCAGTTTGTTATATGTCATCAAGTGGCACTTGAATTATCACAACCCTAATTTGGCAGATGCCAAATTTTAGACGGGTGAGATATTTAGGGTGTAAATATCTTGACCAGTTCCACCTACCCATTAAGTTGCTGCCAATGGAGAGAGTATTTGAACACGGGTCTCCTGAGTGCATTATACAGTGCATTATACTACAGTACATTATACTGTCCATTATACTATATACTATATGTGAGATCCTTTCTCCCAGCACGAAGCGAAAAGCTTAAATATCTCACATCTTATGTAGGTTTATCGTCAGATTCAACACAACAAAAATTCAAGATAAACCCAACAAAATAATTCTTTTGCCTGATTTAGAATAATGCTGAAGGAGTGACGAGTGGACAACAAGAGTATAAACCATATGTTCTATTGAAACCAGAATATACATCAGATTATTTATTTAATCAATAACATTATCAGTCTCCCTTTGTACTGTCTTTGCTTAGGTTTCTCTTCCTTAAAAGCAAGTCATATCTGACTCTAGGGTTTGGTGCGCCAGTGCTTTCTGCATCTGCATGTTTCCATGGCCTTGTGGCATGCTTTGACTAGACTGGAGTGCATGAGAAGCTATTACCTTTTCTACTTAAGTGGTCCCTACTTGTAATTTGTTGCTTTCAAGCTGCTGACCTGCTAACCATCTGGTTTTCAAGCTCAGCATCTTAACCACTAAGCTACTGCAGTCCTCACGCAAGAGAATACAGTACCTTAATGTGGCACAGGGCATAGTATGAAAATTATGGCCAAAGCTTTTGTTGTATCTTGATTTATCCCTGGAGCGTCCATAATATCTGTACACTTTCTGAGGCTTCTGATCTGGTGCTTTGTATCTAAATTCAAGGGGACTGTGGTAAAATGCTGAACTTGCCAACTGGAAGGTTAGCAGGTCAAGAGTTTGATTCCCGAATACTGCAGGATGGAATGAACTCCTTTTGTCCCAGATCCTGCTATACTAGCAGTTCAAAAACAAGAAATTGCAAGTAGATAAATAGGGACCACCAGTAGGAAGGTAAACAGCATTCCATCTACTTCCATGAAAGAGAGCTAGGAAGACTGATGATAGGGGGAAAAACAAAACAGGAGTATGTGGGTAGTACTACTGCCTCCCAAGGTTGTGGCCCCTATAATGCTTTAAAGGAGCTCCGTGAGGTCTTGTACCGGAGGTAAGTTCCCCATAAGGAATTTGATGAGGAAGCGGTGGACATGCCCTATCCATCTATGATGGAAGCTTCAATGCTATTTACATGTGCCCTCGAGAACTGACTATCCCCCGAGGACTATCCCACGATGTTCAAGCTGGACCTTAGCTTCTGTTGTATTAAACAAATATATATATACTGACTATCAATGACAGGAGTGGTAATTCTGCCAAAGTTGCTGGTAGAATGGGGCCAGGTTTTGGAATCTCAAGAGCCACCGAGCTAGATAATGGTCCTAGTCTGCTCAAAAAGTCTCTGGTAGAGATCTCTTCCTAGTGGATGGCAGCCTAAGCTACCCAAGACTAAAGGTAAAGCAACATCTGGAGAGTGTTGGCAGTCACTGTGGGAAACACATAGAATGTGTTATAATGCATATAATACTGTTATGTAGGAAGTGTAATGCCTTAGTGGTTAAGAAGCTCTTTTTATTTGGAAGTAGGCAGGTAACTGCATGACAGTGCCTGTCTGTCCCAGCTCCTGGGGACATGGACGAGTTTCTTCCACAAAAATCCATTATTATTATTATTATTATTATTATTATTATTATTATTATTATTATTATTATTATTATTATTATTATTATTATTATTATTATTATTATTATTATTATTATTATTATTATTATTATTATTATTATTATTATTATTATTATTATTATTATTGGAACAATAACATTTCTTACAGCGAAAATCATTAACCGAATTTCCCATAGGAATTCATTGAAAACCCAAAACTGCTGTCCTTTTGCCTTCCAGTCAGCATCTTGGTCACTTGAGACACTGCAGTCCCTCCTATACCTCACCCAAAATCCCTGTAGGCTATTTGTGGAAACATGAATGTTTGGATACAATGGCTGTGTTTTTTTAAGATCAGAGAGCTGAATGCGTTCGGCTTCTGATAACAGATTAACCTGTCCACCAGCTGTGTTAGCGTGGCCGTAATTAGTCATGCCTTCCCATTGCGATTGAGCTACACAAGAAGGAATCTCTGTGAAGATAGTATAGTTAAGCATTTTAGCGTGGTCCAGGGATTTCATTGTGTCTTTGTGTGACGTCAAGAAATAAATGCTGTAGCAAGTGTATTTTGTACACTTTCATCTTTCTGGTCAATTCTCACATTCATGGCAAACTTCATCAGAATGTATGTTGGTACATTTTCCAATCTTCTTTCTTATTATAAATGACTTCAGGGGGACTTTTTGTTTCGTTTTTTTACTCCAAGATCAAGGGCTTCTTTCACAGTCTCGATTACATGCAGAGCTTGTGCGAGCTAGTGGTTTAATAGCTATTTGTTTTAAATTCTTGTTAGTTTTAGCAATCGTCTCAAGATATCGGACAACAGCCTGTTTTTTGTTGGTCGATTTTATTGTCTGATGAGCCCACTTTGTGGGGATCTCTGTGCTGCTTTCCCAAGGCTATACGGACTGGCCTGACTCTTGGGAGGCACAGCAAGGAATTGATCTCTCAACCTCTGGCTCTGTAGCCAAATGCCTGATTTGCTGCGGTATCCAAGCAGCTGTATATTGTGTTAGCCTAATTTAGTCTTACAATCATGTGTAATCACAAATGATTATGGCAAGAACAAACATTCTTGAGGGTACGCAAGAGCAAAACCAAATTAGATGGACGAAGGAGCTCACTGCACGAGGAATGACATTGCTCATGATCTCAACCTCCCACTAGGACCTGAATAGGCTGAGGGTTGGAAATTCGAGACCACATTCTTACTTGAATGTGTGAATGTGGACACAGAACCTGGCTCATATACTGGTCTGTTGATTGCCAGAAACATGCACCAATAAGGACAAATTTGGCCAACAAAGCCAAGAAGATGGCTTCATTTTGGCAATCCAAAAGGTGATCTGTTCAGGAAAGAAGTCTTATTGAAATCCCTGGGTGACGATAAACAGAGGAGCATACCTTGTTAGCTGAAAGGCTGGAAAGTCGCAGTTCAAGACCCTGGTACTGCACGATTGAGTGCCTGTCTGTGTCCCAATTCTTGGGGAAAGGAAACTCATTTGGGCATTCCCTGAGCAGAGTTTCTTCCGCAAAAAATCCTTTCAACCCAGAATAATTTCTGACATGAAATTATTATCCCAAGTAATTAAAATTACTTGACTGCATAGAGGTCAGTTCACGTTTAGAAGCATACAACAGAAGCATCATTTGGCAGATGCCTAGAGTCGGCACTTCTGGCTTGACGATAAACAGAGACTGAACCCTAGATATGACTCTTTTGAGCAACAGCGACCTTTACCTTTACCTAGTTAGAAGTTCAGTTTACAGCTGATAGCAAGCTTGTCTGAAGGTTGCCATCCTTGTTTACATTATTGAGTTTAGCCAGAAGCTGGTTCTGTCCCATGGCTTTGCTTCTCTTCATGATCTCTGCATCTGATATAAGCATGTGTTTATCCCAGCTGCATCAAGCCATGGTAACTACCAACATTATTTGTTGTATGCCAATGTGCACATTTCCCTAGAACTGTGATGACACTGGTTTTATCATTGGCCAACTTCTCAAGACATCGTTATCATCTTTCCAATTAGTAGGATATTTTCTTATCGCAGTACCAATTAGCGAGTTGCTCTGATCATTTTGCCAGTTAAAAATGTTGCATTGTTTTAAGAGAATTTGCTGGGAGTGGTTCCAGTTGATGTGCAGACACCCTCAGCAGGCTCTTAGCTAAATGTTTATCCTTCTGCCTATTCAAATCTGAATATTGATGATGGCAATCAGCCATGAAGACTGTCCTGATAATATAATGCAGTGGCTTTTCATCTGCCTCCTGTACCCAGATGGGTGGGGTATAAATCCAATAAATAAAAAATAAAACACCACTAATCCACAAGTGTCCTGAGCCCTTTTGGTATGCAAAGTCCTCCCCAGGCCCAAGCCAGGAAGGATGAAGCTGCTGCCCTCCATCAAGATGGATTGAAGTGGTATTTAATCTATTCTGGGACCATCATCATTCCCTGTGGACTTCGGTACCCAAGGACGTTTAGTCCTCAGGGTTGTCAGGTTGTCACCTGCAACATGTGCACAGAAACGTCTGCAGACACAGACAGGCCTGGCTCTTTGGCTATAAACAGAGATGACCACTGAATCAGATACGACTGGTTTTGAGCAAGGGCGACCTTTACTGCTCATTGGTCCTTATTGTCCCTCAAAATCAAGAAGCTTCTGCCACCAGCATTCTGTTCCAGACAACCAACATGAGGACAGCCTCTATAGTCATAGATAGCTACATGATCAGGATCCTCCAGAGATTTATCCTTTCAAAGCTGTGCAACCTGGCAATGGCTACTATAACCTGGAAGCATAGTTCCATAATGTTGAAATGCATGAAAGAAAGAAGTTCCTCTTCACTGTTCAAAATTCTCTGCCATCCAGCTTCACTGGGTGATCCCATTCAGTTCAAGTATCATGTTATGGTTATTGCAAAATAAAAGTCATTTTTTGACCACATCACAACCATTTTTAGACTTTGTAGCGAGTTGAGGAACGTTGGTGCATGGTGAATTATAAGCAGGAAAGATAGCAGGAAGAACAAACAGAAGGGAAAGCAGGCACCATTAGCCTACCTGCATGTTTGTCCCTCTCGTCATGTGTATGGGTCACTTCATGGCAAGATGGGATCCACCTTAAACAAATTCATTTTTATTTATTTATTGGGATATTTGCATCCCACTCTTCAGGCGCAACCACCCAGAGCAGCTCACATAAAAATATGCCAGTGTCTTTCCCTGAAGTCAAAGGTGGCCCAAAACCAACTGGCCTCCTGGCACCATAGGGCCTGACTCCTGGGAAGGAAAAGTATACTCAGATCGAGTTTGCGGCTGATGACGATGATGACTTTTCAAGAAAATTAAGGGGAAAGATTTTAAATTCTTTGAGATGAGCTAGGAGTCATCTTTTCTTTTCTTTCTTTGGCTTTCATGTTGGAGAACAGCCGGGAAAGAATTGGAGAGATTTGAAAATTGCCCACATGCTTTGTATGCATTTCTTTCCCTGTTCTTTTCACCACAGCCTGGGTCATGGCAACAACAGGCATTCACTGACGGGTGGCAAAGTGCCGACTAGGCATCTGCCAAATGATGCTTCTGTTGTATGCTTCTAAACGTGAAGTAATGCCCGCCCCACACCCAACCCTCGAGCTGGGTAAGGGCACAGGAACTGATTATTTTTACAGGTTCAAAAGATAGAATATTGAGATGTAACCTGAGGCTGCTGTTCTCACATCATTTCACATGGGGTGTCTTGGCTCGTTCTAATAACAGCTCTATACAAAAATGTTATGGTAATTTGTTCAAGGTTACCTTGTGACAGCTTCAGAGAAAAGCAGATGTAGTAGTTGCAGGATAAGACCTGCCTGCTGCAGATCATAAACCTAATCTGAGATAGTGGGTTCCCTGTAGATCAGGGATTCCCAATTTAAGGTGCCATTTCATTTGCCGCCCCCCCTCCAAAGGCATTCAAGAAAAAATGGCCAGGGAGAAAACGGAGTATCACACTGGTTTTCTAACCCCAAAAACATTTGATCATCCCACTGTTGGTTTTTGTTTAGCATCCCATACCAACCAGATGATGATGTATCTTCTGGTGCCAATTTCACACCGTACTAAACCACTGTCCATGAAGTCATAAGATGATAGGCTCCTATTATCCAGATTGGGCTAGTGTCATATCTTTAGCTCTATAATGATGGCAATATCTCAGTCTCCTTAATGAGACATGGTTACATTTTACTACTGAATTTTGGAAATGTCAACAGTGTGTTCCTTCCCATTCTTTGGGAATGGCTAAAATAACAACAATACCATCTGGAATCACAGCAAGTATTGCTTTCTCAGGCTAAACAGAAAATCATTATCATCCGGCATTCAACTTCCTAGACATATATGCAATGAGAGGAAGTTTGACTGCAGAAAAGTCAGGAATGCATACACATGTTCCCGTTTGGTGAATTAAATTTAACAAAAATACCCTGAGTAAGTCAGATGAAATTCGTTCAGGATTTGTTTCAGAATTTTTTTCTGTTTTGAAAGGGTTTTTGTGGGGAAAAACTCCACTCAGAGAGAGCCCTAGTGAGGCTCCTTTCATGTCCCCAAGAGCTAGGACAGTCCCCGGGTCTCGATCAACCGAATTGCCAGCCTTCCAGCTAACTAGGCAAACCTAACTACATCTCTGGATATCAGCTGTACTATAGATTTCCAGTCTGGCCAGGTTATCTTGCTATGGTAATTTTGTTGTTCAGTCGCACAGTCGATTCTGACCCTTTGTGACCCCTTAGACCATAATGCCAGCAACACTTAATTTGAATACTGCTATAGTTTTAGCTTTTTGAAAATGCCCTCTGGCTTTGTTTCTTGTGGTTTTCCTTTTGTTTTTATTGGGATGATTTTACACACACACACATGCACGCTAACACACACAGTTGGATCAGTGTTGGAGCGAAGACCAGCGTTTATTGATCAGAAGGCTCTGATCTTTATACTCTGCCTAGCTCGATCGCATGCATAGGTTGCGCGTGACCATTACAGTCACCGTTACAAGTGCAAGTCTGCACTTTAAGATTACACAAGTTACTCATTAGGGGTGACTTCACCGGGGTGGTGGTGTTTCTTTATATCTAATTTACTACCAGGGGGATATGCATTGTCTACTGCTATTGGGAGTAAACATCTGTCTAAATTGATTTTGGTTCAGTGTCTCTGCAGAAGCAAGATTACCCATTACATGCTTATCAGGTTCATCACCCAGTGATCTTTTGCCTTCCACTGTCCGAACTGCCTCCCAGGTCAGCGATCAGTGAATTAAACTCCTATGAATCCGCTCCCTAATTTCTGGAATCAAGGCTCTAATGAGTGTTCCCCCAAACCATGATTCTGTCAGGGACAGTATGCCAATTGTGTGGGCGGAACCCACACATACAGAGTATAATATGAATGAATAAAATAAACAACGTTGAGCATCAGGCAGTGGTTAACTAACCTGACAACCATGATGGCCTTGTGTGTGATGCATTTATTTTGTGTGTATCCATCCCCAAATTCACATTCTACTGTTAGGTGAAGGTTGTCTTCCTTGCTCAAAAGACAGTTATGTGGCACAAAAGGAACTCTCCAATGAGTTCTGTGTCTGTAGTCTATTGTGACACTGGAGTGCATGTCTAATTCTCCTCTGGTCAAAGCATCACATGGTCAAATGTCCAAATTGTAGTAAGTAACAAAACGTAAAAATTTGCTCCAGCATGAACCACATTCTTCATATTAAAGCAGGGGTGTACAAACTTTTTTGGGCCATGAGCCGGACATGCCTTGCAATCTGTTTTGCAACAAGATGAAAATAGATTTTAGGCTGCCATTTTTTCTTTGAAAAGCAGGAGTGCTCAAACTATGGCCCTATTACCTCTCGCCAAAGCAGTACCTATTTGTATACTGTTGTGTTCTGATGGTTTTACCTTCCACATGGATTACAATGTATCTGAGCCAATGTAACCTTGCCTATAGCAACTATGTAACCTTCAGCTGTATCATATAAACCCTGTAATAGGACGCGAGCTAATGACCACCAGCTGGCAGCAGCGAGCGTCCAAGCTCTCTTGGTCCGAACTCATCAAAGGCAACAGCGCGGGAAGTTTTCCCGCCACCACCTACACCTGGACAAGAAGGGCGTGACCCGCAATGACGTCACGCAGACAGTAGCCAATGGGCTACCATGGCACCACGTTCAAATGTACTACTACTGTATATAAAGAGCTATCGATCCGCCATTACCTCATGTTCCCTCTGTCCACGATGCAATAAACCTGAGTTAACCCAGCCCGAGGCTGTGTCTTGTGTCTTGGTTTGCATACACCAAATTGGCGACGAAGGTGGGATGATGGATCCCCACGGAACAGCCAGGGCACAGAGCGGGTTCAACATCACCAAACCGCAAGACTGGGAGCTGCTTGAGATGGACTTCCAGGCGGCGCTGGTGGAACTCAAAGTCAAAGGAGACGACGAGGAGAGGAAGAGGGCCATCCTCACCAGAATGCTCGGGATGGAAACCAAGCGGACGCTGGTGGGCATCATCGCTCCGAAGAAGGTGAGCGAATTTAAGGCGGACGACATCATGAAGCTGCTGCGAGAGCGCTTCTGTCCCTCAAGGGCAATGTTTCCCGCTCGGAGCGCGTTTTGGAGGCGAGTCCAAGCGCCGGATGAGTCGGTTGAGGCATTCGTGGCCGCCATGAGGATAGCCGCCGCCCCCTGTAAATGGGGCGACATCCTAGAGATGGCCCTCAGGGACGGCGTGTTGTGTGGCCTGAAAGACAAGGAGGTACAGCGCAGCTTGATGAACAAGGAGCCGCCACCCACGCTGGCAGAGGTCGTAGAGGCCGCGGAAGCCGCAGAGTCCACGAATGCTGGAGTGGACGAGATGCACCAGTGGCGTGAGTGGCGTCCTAGGGCCGGCAAGGCGGAAAATTCGGTGCACGGGAAGTCCGGACAGTCGGTGCACGCAACTCGACGGGCCTCAAAGTCGTCGACGGAAGGCAGCGACGGCGAGGAGGTCCAGAAGGTCCGAAAGGGTGGTCGACGCTGCGAGGGTTGCGGAGCGGCCCATGAGCACGCGAGATGCCCGTTCAGGAAGGCCGAGTGTTACACCTGCGGCCGTCGGGGGCACATCGCCAAGGCATGCAGAAAACGGAAGGAGGGCCGGAGGCAGTCACAAGACCGTGCGGCCAGACCGGACCGTCCAGCGAGGCCCAAAGATGGCGCCCAGACCACGAGGAAGCAGGATGGCGTGGGCCGCGTCTCGGACGACAGCGAGGACGACGCCCCAGTGTTCAGCGTGTCCGCGGGACAGTCCCATTACTTCGTTGAGGTATTAGTACAAGGGGCCCCTATTAAGATGGAAATTGACTCGGGGTCCTCCTATTCTATAATTCCCCAGAAAGAGTTCTTGAAAATCGACCCCCACGTGCGGCCCAAACTTAAAGCGTTGAGGTCCACGCTACGAGACGTACAGGGAAACAGCATTCCGGTGTTGGGGGTCGGGAAATTTCGGGTCAATTTTAAGAGACATTCTGCGGAACTGCCCCTAGTTGTCCTCAAGGGGGGAAGCTGTAGCCTCCTAGGGACACAGTGGTTTCAGCCCTTAGGTTTGTTCATAGGGGGAGTGCATACCGTGGGGGGGGACCCAATACAAGCGGTTTGCGATGCGCATCCCGCCGTTTTTGAGAAGAGGGGTTTTTCGTTAGCCCCCAGTGCCCCCGTTTCCTCCCTAAGAAAGAGCACACCTCCCAACAACGCCGCGGAGCCGCGGCAAGCCACTAACGAGTCTCCCTCTCCAATTACAGGACAGGAAACCAGGGGACAAAGAGAAGGTAGCAAACCCGGGGAGAGGCAGCCCGCATCGAGACCCCAGCGTGTTCGAAATAAGCCATCTTGGCTGAGAGACTTTGTCTCCTGAGGGGGGGGGAGTGTGTTTAAGTGTGGGCTCGAGACTTTGTCTCGTCCTAGGGGGGAGGGGTGTTGTGTTCTGATGGTTTTACCTTCCACATGGATTACAATGTATCTGAGCCAATGTAACCTTGCCTATAGCAACTATGTAACCTTCAGCTGTATCATATAAACCCTGTAATAGGACGCGAGCTAATGACCACCAGCTGGCAGCAGCGAGCGTCCAAGCTCTCTTGGTCCGAACTCATCAAAGGCAACAGCGCGGGAAGTTTTCCCGCCACCACCTACACCTGGACAAGAAGGGCGTGACCCGCAATGACGTCACGCAGACAGTAGCCAATGGGCTACCATGGCACCACGTTCAAATGTACTACTACTGTATATAAAGAGCTATCGATCCGCCATTACCTCATGTTCCCTCTGTCCACGATGCAATAAACCTGAGTTAACCCAGCCCGAGGCTGTGTCTTGTGTCTTGGTTTGCATACACCAAATATACTTTCACTTTCTTGCTTTCGAACTAGTGATGAGGGCAGTGTGGGCCAGATGAATTGGTGTCTACTGCACTCATTACTTCTGGAAATGGAAGTAAATGAAAGTAAAGTGTGCCACAAGTGTGCCACAGGAGCAATGAGGGCGGTGCAGGCCAGATGAATTGGAACCAGGGGCCAGATATGCCAGATTGGGCAGTCCTGCATTAAAGGGTTATTAAGTCTAATTAGTGGGCGGGGAGGAGTGGAACAAGCTCAGGGGGTTTGGGCTGTTCAACGTTATCACAGGCAATCAGAAAAGGTTCATTTGCTCCAAAAGATGTTCAGCCGAGTTCCTGTCTCACCCCTTTCACTCCTCCTGCTCTTGGACTTAAATAGAAATCACACTTTCCAAATCCATTGACCAGAACCAGCAGGAAGCGATGATATGAATCCTGAGGTTTTAACAGAAGCCCTGAATGCTTGACTGCAGGAAAAAGAATAACACCCCCCCCCCCCCCGGTGAAGTCACCCCTAAGATTACACCCACTTGTGTAATCTTAAAGTGCAGACTTGCACTTGTAACAGTGACTGTAATGGTCACGCGCAACCTATGCATGCGATCGAGCTAGGCAGAGTATAAAGATCAGAGCCTTCTGATCAATAAACGCTGGTCTTCGCTCCAACACTGATCCAACTGTGTGTGTTTGCGTGCATGTGTGTGTGTGTAAAATCATCCCAATAAAAACACAAGGAAAACCACAAGAAACAAAGCCAGAGGGCATTTTCAAAAAGCTAAAACTATAGCAGTATTCAAATTAAGTGTTACTGGCAGTATGGTCTATGGGGTCACAAAGGGTCAGAATCGACTGTGCGACTGAACAACAAAATTACCATAGCAAGATAACCTGGCCAGACTGGAAATCTATAGTACAGCTGATATCCAGAGATGTAGTTAAGTTTGCCTAGTTAGCTGGAAGGCTGGCAAGTCGGTTGATCGAGACCCGGGGACTGTCCTAGCTCTTGGAGACATGAAAGGAGCCTCACTGGGGCTCTCTCTGAGTGGAGTTTTTCTCCACAAAAACCCTTTCAAAACAGAAAAAAATTCTGAAACAAATCCTGAACGAATTTCATCTGACTTACTCAGGGTATTTTTGTTAAATTTAATTCACCAAACGGGAACATGTGTATGCATTCCTGACTTTTCTGCAGTCAAACTTCCTCTCATTGCATATATGTCTAGGAAGTTGAATGCCGGATGATAATGATTTTCTGTTTGGCCTGAGAAAGCAATACTTGCTGTGATTCCAGATGGTATTGTTGTTATTTTAGCCATTCCCAAAGAATGGGAAGGAACACACTGTTGACATTTCCAAAATTCAGTAGTAAAATGTAACCATGTCTCATTGAGGAGACTGAGATAATTGCCATCATTATAGAGCTAAAGATATGACACTAGCCCAATCTGGATAATAGGATAATCTTGAGCCTATCGTCTTATGACTTCATGGACAGTGGTTTAGTACGGTGTAAAATTGGCACCAGAAGATGCTAAAGAAAAACCAACAGTGGGATGATCTCACAGCAACTGCCTCAGAGTAACCAGGGGTTTTCATTATAATGGTGGTGGATTTTTATGTGAATGGGTTAAAGGAACTCATAGGATGTTGGAATATTTTATGTTATTCCTCATGAAATGGCCATAGTTTATATGTATACAATGCAAATGTAGAAATCAGTGAACATTTCTATTTAAAAATAGTTCATTGGGTTGAATCCAGAATTAATCATTCAGAGCGAGTGACTAACATGATTCTGTTAAAGATGGTAATCACAAGAAGCATTGAAAATAAATTGGGAACAAGAATTGAAAATAGAGTAGACGAAGTTTGGAAAAATAAATGGAAGAAAAGGATCATGAGAACAATGTCTGTTAGAGTGAAAGAACATAATTATAAAATGTACTTGACCCGTGAGATTACAGCAAATAGATAAATTGAGATAGATTTGTGCTGTTATGGGTATGAGACAAATTGGGGCCAAGCACTGTTTTGTTGACAGATGTGGAAAAATGGATAAAAAAGAGTTATTGTTGATAATGTTGACAACAGTCAGTGCATTGCCAGGAATTGGAAAAATGAAGCAACTGAAAATAGGGTATAATCTTGCATTGAATGATAAGCTAACATGGGAAATGAATGAGAAAGCATATAGTTAAAGAAAATAGATTTTGGAAAATATGGCAATTTGTGGATTACCATTGAAGGGGGATAAAGGGAATAGACCAATACCTGATCAAATGTTTTTGGGGTTAGAAAACCAGTGTGATACTCCGTTTTCTCCCTGGCCATTTTTTCTTGAATGCCTTTGGAGGGAGGGGGGGCAAATGAAATGGCACCTTAAGTTGGGAATCCCTGATCTACAGGGAACCCACTATCTCAGATTAGGTTTATGTAACCAGCAGCCTCAGGTTACATCTCAATATTCTATCTTTTGAACCTGTAAAAATAATCAGTTCCTGTGCCCTTACCCAGCTCGAGGGTTGGGTGTGGGGCGGGCATAACTTCACGTTTAGAAGCATACAACAGAAGCATCATTTGGCAGATGCCTAGTCGGCACTTTGCCACCCGTCAGTGAATGCCTGTTGTTGCCATGACCCAGGCTGTGGTGTAAAGAACAGGGAAAGAAATGCATACAAAGCATGTGGGCAATTTTCAAATCTCTCCAATTCTTTCCCGGCTGTTCTCCAACATGAAAGCCAAAAAAAAGAAAGGAAAAGATGACTCCTAGCTCATCTCAAAGAATTTAAAATCGTTCCCCTTAATTTTCTTGAAAAGTCATCATCGTCATCAGCCGCAAACTCCATCTGAGTATACTTTTCCTCGCCCAGCAGTGCTTCAGATTTGGATAAATAAATAAAGGTACGGTATGTCTTCTCTGCCATTTGAGCAAGACTGTCCCAGGAGGCCAGTTGGTTTTGGGCCACCTTTGACTTCAGGGAAAGACACTGGCATATTTTTATGTGAGCTGCTCTGGGTGGTTGCACCTGAAGAGCGGGATGCAAATATCCCAATAAATAAAAATGAATTTAAGGTGGATCCCATCTTGCCATGAAGTGACCCGTACACATGATGAGAGGGACAAACATGCAGGTAGGCATAAATATCTGATTCTTTGAAAATTCCCACTTCCACCTCTATATTCCTGATCATTCCACTCCTTTCTATATTTGTACAATCTAGGTTTGACCTTATTAAGTTAAAATCTCCAACAATCATTTTTGGTTTTTTTTTTCATCTCCAATATACCATATATTTTATCTAAAAACTCGCCTTGATCATCATCAATCTTCCCTCTTATTATTAAATATCTATCTTTCAGATCGGAAATGCTATTTATCTTCTCGAAACCAAGTGTATTTGAAATCAAAACCGTGCCACCGCGTCTTTGAAGTACCATAGGACTTTTCATAAACTTGCATCCATCCTAGAAAAATCTTGTTTGTATCTCAGTGGTCTTTCTATTGCCTCACAGAACCAGGTCCTTTTTTGTAGTTTGTTACCTATTTGATAATCAGGTCACCTGCAACGTCCATAGGGACACAAAGAGAATAAGCTAGAGGCCAACAGGACGTGGTTCTATGGTAAGCAACAGGTTTGATCGTTGAATAGTGTTGAATTATTACATGTAAAAGTTATTCTTTATATTCTTTGTATTTTAGAATTATGTTTGAAATATATTCATTACTCAAGAGGAAGATTATCATCGAAAAATTGAATACTATCATATTTTGAGTTCTATATATGCAATATTTGAGTTGTTCTATATATGCAATATTTTTGAGGCTATCAAGATACAAGATTTTTCATGCTGATATACTTACATTATCCACTTTTTGTGAAGTTAAGAGATACTTACCAGTATTTTGTTTTCCTAGTTGACAGTTTATATTTAATCATCCTCTGTAAAGTCAACAATATTGCAAGTTACACTGTATTTAAGAGACTATCAGTGACATACATTTGTTATAATAAAACGAGCAGGTTTACTTTGGAAGTAAATATTTTTACAGTGCCTCAAACGGTGTCTGGTTTTTGACGTATTTTACCAGTATTTTGTAAACTGAGATGAGCACTGAACCCTAGAGGCGGATACGGCTGGCTTTTGAGCAAAGGGAGACATTTACCTTAACCTAATTGCACTAGTGATCTATATAAATAAAGGGAGTGCCCGGCTTCACCCGGGTGGTCCCAAATGGCTAGCAGAGTTGCCAGTGTTGCTCGAGAAACCCACTGGTCAGGGGTGGGCCTGTGATATGACCTCGGCGATGACATCACAATCCTCCCTGGTTGGCCTAGGGGCACACAAACCTGTCGAATATATTTTTATTGCAGATCAATTTAGGGGGCAACCTCCCCAGGTTTTGGGACCCCGACAATGTGCACAAGGTATGTATGTGCCAAATCTCATGGGGTTTGATCAAGGGGTGCGGCAGCCCATTCCCACACCTTTGCTTTATGTATAGATGACACTTCTCAAGAATGCCAGAACATGTTTCTCATTCCATAGGGCTGTAACATTACCGTCACTATGTTATCTTTCAAAATATCAGTTTCCCTGCTAAAGAAGCTTGTTACAGATAATGTCAATAGTATTTCTGTCCTCTGCTGATTTAGATTTTAATGCACATAAAGGCCATTTGCTGAAGGAAAGCAAAATAAGCAGTGCCCTAAAAAGCTTTCACATGTTTACCTAAATGTCATTCTGGGTGACCAGGCAAATTTCTATTTACATACTTGATCATTCACATATGTTTCTGAAAACAAAGATTATGCAAGTTATCCTTAAATCAGTTATCCTTGCCATTCTGTTTATACAGTTGCTGGAAAGTTTATATCCAGCCATGGAACTAAATTTGCACAGATTAGCTCCCGATTTAGCTCAGTAGACATGATTTAATACAAAGTCAAACCAAGCGGGATTCCACAGGAGAACGGAGTGGGAGAGGCCTCCTCAAACATGGCACAGAGAAGTAAACTGAGGATAAGAGCCAGCATGGTCGAGATTTTCTGACTCTAAATGAGCTGACTATTAATGTAATTGCTAATGGACTTTTTTTAAAGAGGAGGACGGTGTGTTACTTTCTATACACCTTCAAATGAAGGGCTTCTAAGCTCCTCCAGAGTAATTACTGTTCAGCTCAATTACTCAAATGGATTGTGAATGGTCAAGGGCAGATATTCCCAGATATTCGCGGACCATTCAAGACACCTGGGAACTCAGACATTTTTGAGGATATGACCCTTTGTGTGGGCAACTTCTTTCTGAAGGTAAAGAAATGCTAGGTTTTCCTATACTAGTTGAAGAAATATACACCTACATTAGTTACACCTCCACCAGTTGAGATACTATACCCTCTTGTTGGTATTGCTCCACCTAAGATCAGGAAAGAGCAGATGTCGAGAGAAAGCAAGAGAATGACCCTCGACATCCTCTGAATGGAGATGAGCCTCAAGTCTGCCGGCTCAGATCCCGGAAGAGCTTTATGGAAAGAACAAACACCCTTGAGGATACAAAAGAGCAAAATCAAATTAGATCAAGCTCACTGGGCAAGGAAGATCATTTAGCTGAGGAACTCAACCTCCCCTATGTCAAGAGGGATTCTGAATAGCCTGAGAGTTGGAGCAACAAGACCAACATGCTCAAGTGAGGGCTGCTGGCAGACAACAATACACTGTGAATGTGGAGAGATACAGAATCCGGCTTATTTGCTGGTATGCCGATTACTACTGGAAACATGTACCAATGAGGATTTAATTTTGGTCAACGACAAAGCCAATAAAGTGTCTTTATTTTGGCAGTTCAAAGTTTGATCTGGGCATGAAAACTATAGCTTCCCTGGATTCTAAGCCAATGAAGTTTCAGTGATGCATCTTTCAGACTGGATTGATTCTGCCTTTTGAGATTGGTGATCAGATTTTTCACAGAAGTGAAGGCGCATGAAGGACTCATATTTCAGTGGAGCTTTGCTTAGTCAGCCTTGTCTCCTTGTATTCTGACATATTCCTATGTATTACTTCTCATCTAAGAATGGGAAATAATTTCACAGAACCGGGCCTCAATAAAAAAAGGCCTCAATAATGGGAACACTCATAAGCTTTGTGTGGTACTTACAAGAAACAATGTGTGCGGACCAATATCCAGCTATTTGTATATATCTGGAGTCAGAATGTGTACAATTGAGAAAAATGTCCAAAAAGCAGGTTGTGGAAGATCTGTGACGGTCTTCTTTCATGGCCCGATCAAACTCTGGACTGCCAAAATTAAGCCACTTGCTTAGTTGGCCAAGATTCTCATCGGTGCGTGTTTCTGGCAGTAATTGGCAGACCAGCAAATGAGCCAGATTCTGCATCTCTCTCTCCACATGCGCACTGCATGTTGTTGTCTGGCAGGTTTTACATTTAGGCTCGCTGACCCTCAGCCTATTCAGAGTCCTCCAAGTGATGTAGGGGAGATTGAGTTCCTGAGCTCTTTTAATGTCCAGTGAGCTCTTTCCTCTTTCTTTTAATTTGATTTTGTATGCTCAGCAAAACATGCATATGAATGCACATTTTGGGAAGATACTTTTTTTAGCATTTCAGTGTGAGGAGAAAGCAGAATTCCTGACTGAAATGACCGGAAAATATAGGATTGCTTTGGAGAAACTCAATGAAATAGACATGGAAAGCTTTTCATGTTTCCTGCTTGCTTGTTTTAGCCTAATTACTGGCATTTTCCTTAATCCTGTTTTTTTATTTTCTTTTAAGACTGATGTATTCCCTTGTTTCTCAAGACTTGCTGTTTAGTTTCTGCCTCGCTGTCTCACTCAATTCCATTGAATCCCGAGCCTCTGATTGTTCAGTGAACATGGATGTAGGTCAGAGAATGACCTGAAGATCAGAAACCAAACGAGCTGGAGGTGGAAATTGAGATAAGGATGGATTGGCGATTAGCGATAAAGGGGAAAACAGGGTTAGGGCGATCGAAATGACACAGCTCAAGAATTCATTTTAAAAAATATCACTGTGAAAATGCTACAATGGTGCGTGGAAATCTCAATTTCTCTCTCTTCTTAGTCATACTCATTGCTACATTTCTAAGGGACACAGCTGCCAAATTAAAACTGCTTTGGTTCCACATGTCAAAACATCTTTATTCTTCTGTGTGTGTGAATCAAAAAAAGAAGAGAGAGGAATTACAGCACACGTGGATATCAGGATATCAGGACATTGGCAGCACTGACAGTGCATAGAAAAGAAAACGTAGTGGCAGAAATCGGTTTCTTTTTTAATCGACATAGGGAATAGAAAATGTCCTAATGACACAAAACTGCAGGTCATGAAGGAGAGAGACATATTCAAGATAATCCTGACAAATGGAAGAAAAGGACTGGGAAGAATAAAGGCAAATGCTAAATGTTAAAAGGAAGGAAAAGTGGGGAACGGAAGGAGAGATTTAAGGACAAATTCTTGTTTCATCGAGAGATTTTCAAGAGTTCTTTCAACATAAATCTGTCTATATAGTCCAAAATATATCTAAAAATGAGCAATTCACTCCAAGATTTCCAAAAGTTATTTCAAATTCCATCCACGGTTATTGTACTTTTTGCAAATTCTTCATCGGAAACAACTTTCTTTCTGTGCAGTGCGCAATGTTTCTGTGCAGTGCGCAATGTTTCTGTGCAGTGCAGTCTTTCTGTGCAGTGCGTTTATGTGTCCATAAACCTCTGTTTGCTTTTCTCTTTCCGGGCTTGGACTATATAGAAAGATTATGTAGAAAAAATTGAAAGAACTTATGGAAATCTTGAATTGCTAATTATTGAGATATAGTTTGAACTATATAGAATTGAATGTTATCAAGTTTATTCTATTTTATGGTGACTCTTTCCAGAATACACAGAAAGTTGATTGGGTCACCATTCATTCCCTCTAGGGGGAGCTCTTGGGAATGTGCAGTTTGCCCAAAGTTACACAGGCTGGATTCCCCCAATAGGAAGCCCAAAGAAGAATCTAACTCCTGACTTCCCCGAGTACTGCAGGATGGAGTGACCGCCCGTCTCTGTCCCAGCTCCTGCCAACCTAGCAGTTCAAAAGCTAGAAATTGCAAGTAGATAAATAGGCACATTTTGATGGGAAGGTAAACAGCGTTCCAGGCATGCCTGCCACGTGTCGACGGAAACGTCTGCAGATACAATGCAAGCGCGGCGCCAAAATGGCCGCCGCGCACTTTGCGGGCCCCCCCCCACAGGACAGAGAATCCGGGTAGTTAGGGGCGTGGCCAGCTCCCTTATAAAAAGGGTGGCCACGAGGCAGCCGCGCTGCCATTTTGCCTCAGCGACGGAGCGGAGAAGTTTTTCCTGCGCCTCCGTCGCTCGTTGGTATTGCCGGGAAGCCTTTTGGGTCGATTTTGCCTAGCTAGCTTCCCTTTTTTGCCCGAGATGCCTTCCAAAAAGAAGGCTGCTGCGAATTCAGCTCGGGCTGTTAGGAGACGCAACCCAGGTCGGAGGACCGTGGTGCCGCCTCCTCAACAGCCTCCTTTGCCATCCCCGGCGGGGGCTAGTGGCTTGGGGTCTATGGCTCCTTGGCCCGTTCAGAGTGCGGGCGCGGAGGGCGCTCCAGCCCGCGGCCCGCGAGCGGTGGACACCGCTCCTCCTTCCGCCCAACCTGTTGGGCCGACTACTGCTGGAACCCAGCCTCTCCCGGGGCCCTCTAGCCTCGGGGGGTGGCCTGGTGCCCCACCGTGGCAGGTCTCCTCACCAGCCCTACCGGGCTTCGGCCCTGGCCAATGGCCATATCTGGGCCATGGGGTGCAGGGACCTGTACCCATGCAAGGGTCAAGTGGGCCGGCCGGCTCTTTGCCCATGATTACTGTAGACACCTTGCTGGCCCGTATTTCGGCCTTGGAGGAGTCTTTGGCTCGTGCCAGTCAGGCAGGTGCCCCTTTCGGGGTACCTTTCGAGGCGCTATCGGCAGCAGGACAACAGCCGGCGGGGAGGGTTGAGCTGCTGCAGGCGGGTGGCGCGCCTCCGGCCACTGCCTCGCAGCTCCCCAGCCAGCAACCTGGCGCGGGTCAAGCCCCGGTGATGAGCTCTACATCGGTCGTGAGCTCCGACGCCCCCAGTGGGCCGGAACCCCCGTTGGGGGCGGCCCGCGGGGGTGCAGCGTGTGAGTATATGGTGCAAACGAGTACATCCACACACATTCCCAATATGGGGGGGACCTTTCAGTGGCCTTGGCCTCGCGCGGGTGGTACAGGGGCTACGCCGCTGGCGACCCACCCGGCGACAACTACTGCCACCATGCCCGCTGGGGTGGGCATTGGTTCTTACACTGCTGGGAACGTACTGGGGGTGGCAGGGTTAACTCATGCCCCTTTGGGTAGGCCAGCTATCCCCTTTTCGGCCTTGCCGACGGCAGGGTATTCCCTGCCCTTGGGTGATCACTTGGCGCAGGCTACCAGGGAAAAGATATGGCGAGGGGAGTACGTGGATATCTTCTCACTCCTGAACAGAGAGCCCACTAAGGAAGAAAGGGAGGGTCAGGATGAGAAGGACAAGGAGCAGGCACGCCGCCGTAAGCCGCCGCGTACCTGGGCTAACTGGCTCCCCGCTTATTTGATATACATGGCGGTATATTTGAGGGCGCGGCCGGATCTAGCTATTCCCATGGTCCAATATTTGGACAACATATATAGGGCGATGGTAGATTTCCCGGGCCCCTCATGGCTAGCGTATGATGAGGAATTCCGTATGAGGATTCCCCTGCACCCCGAGATGAGATGGGATGAGCCGTGTCAGAGACTGTGGCTCTTGTATATGACACCCACACGTCCTGCCCCGGGGGATAGGTATCATTGTGGACATGCGGTCCAGCGAGCAGCTCCAGCGCAGGTTACCCGCCAAATGGCGGGGCAGGGGGTTCCAGCCCGCCTGCTGTGCTGGACTTTCTCGGCCAATGGTTCCTGCAGTCGGAAGAACTGCAGATATAAGCACGAGTGTCCCACATGTTCTGGTCCCCATGCAGCCTCTGCTTGTCCCAAGCCTGGGGGGGTGCGAGGCAGAGGGAGGGGTGGACAGTGGGCTGGCAAGCCTGCCACGGACGGAGCTAGTTCTCCGAAAGGCCCCCTCCCCAATTAAGGTGGACATGCTGGAGCGCTGGCTCGCATCGTACCCAAGGGGGGAGGACAGGGAGTACCTTATCCAAGGTTTTAAGCAGGGATTTCGTATCCCTTTTATGGGTGATAGATCTCCTCAGGATGCTCCCAACCTTTTATCCCTTAGAGGAAGGGAGGAGGTAGCCGAGGCCAGCATTAGAAAGGAGTTAGACGCGGGCAGGGTCGCCGGACCTTTTCCCGTACCCCCCTTTCCCAACTTGAAGGTTTCACCATTGGGTTTGGTTCCTAAAAAGTCCCTAGGCGAGTTTCGCCTTATTCATCATTTGTCCTACCCAGCCGGCCGATCGGTCAATGATGCGATACCTGATGACCTTTGTTCGGTCAGGTACACATCGTTCGACCACGCGCTGCGCATGGTGCGCGCGTGTGGCCCGGGTGCCTTGCTGGCCAAGTGCGACATTAAGTCAGCTTTTCGCCTCTTGCCGGTGCACCCGGGCGACTTTGAATTGCTGGGTTTTAAATTTAAAGGGGAGTATTATTTTGATAAGGCCATGCCTTTTGGCTGCTCCATATCATGCTCGGCTTTCGAGCGTTTTAGTACCTTCCTAGAGTGGGCTTTCGTCCGCAGGTCAGGGTCCCGGTCTGTAGCCCATTACCTGGATGACTTTTTATTCGGGGGTGAACGGGGCTGGGACACGTGTGCACGTCTCCTCAATACATTTCAGACGCTAATGCAGGAACTGGGTGTCCCTTTAGCGCCCGAAAAGACCGAGGGCCCGTCGACCAAACTAGTATTCCTGGGGGTTGAGATTGATACATTAGCACAGGCTTCTAGGTTACCGGGTGATAAGGTGTCTAGGATAGTGACCCTTATCTCGGAATTGCTGGCCAAGCGTAAGGCATCCCTGAGGGAACTGCAGGTGCTACACGGGCACCTCAATTTTGCCTGCAGGGTGGTCGCACCGGGCAGGGCTTTTGCCCGGCGCTTATGCGACGCCATGGCAGGGTTATCCAGGCCCCACCACAGAGTCAGGCTTACCCGGGGTATCAGGGCAGACATGTTTGTCTGGTTGCAATTCCTGAGGGAGTTTAATGGGGTCTCATTTTGGAGGTCTGACCTCCTGGCATCCCCCAATTTCCAGATCCAGTCTGATGCCTCAGGATCCCTGGGTTATGGGATGTACTTCAATGGGAAGTGGGCCTATGGTGGGTGGCCACCGGCATGGGCAGGCACAGGTCGCCTGCGGGATCTCACATACCTGGAATTTTTTCCCATTCTGGGGGCTTTGATGCTATGGGGCGAACAGTGGGCTAATTCGGTGGTGCATTTCTGGTGCGACAATGCTGCCGTGGTGCACATTGTCAATGCACAGACTTCTAAATCGCCCAGGGTCATGGAACTAGTGCGCCATTTTGTGCTGCGCTGCCTGCGCCTCAACGTCATGTTCAGGGCCAGGCATGTCCCAGGGGTTAATAACGATATTGCTGACGCTTTGTCCCGCCTGCAGATCTCCCGGTTCCGCGCCTTGGCCCCGGATGCGGAGGAATTTCCCTCGCCACTCCCGGACGAGATGTGGACTATTGGCAAGGAGAGGTGAACCGGGCGATTGGCCTGTCACTAGCGCCACGCACGCGTAAGGCGTATCAACAAGCTTTCAATTTGTATAAGGCTTTTGCTTCTCGATTTCAATGGCCAGAGACCTGGCCCATCCCGGTGGACCATGTTCTGCGGTTCATGGTTCACCTGCATGCACAGGGCCTTGCACCTCGCACCATAGCATCCAAGCTCTCGGCGTTGGCTTTTATGGCCAAAGTAGGGGGTCATGTGGATACCACCTCTGACTTCCGTGTGAGACACGTTTTGGAGGGGTGGGTGCGCGAGCGCGGGCGTTGCCCGGACGACCGGCACCCTATTTCCCCAGGGGTTCTTACCCAGTTGGCCCGGGGCTGGCCAGGCCTCTGTTTTGATCATTATGAGGCAGCCCTTTTTCATGCAGCCACAACGGTGGCATTTTTTGGAGCGCTCCGCATCAGCGAACTCGTGATGCTGTCTAAGGCGGATGCAAGTGGTAGGGCACTGGAACTCGGAGATGTATATGTTGCCAAAGACTGGGCCCAGTTGAGGATTCGCTCCTCCAAAACAGATCAGCATGGCGTAGGCAGTGGAGTAAGACTGCTACGGTGTTCTTTGGCAGACATCTGTCCGGTTGGTGCCCTACAGGAATACCTGGCACTGCGTGGCTGGCACCATGGCCCGTTTTTCTGTCGCCAAGATGGGTCTCCCCTTACTAAATTTCAGTTTTGGAAGGTGACAGCTAGAGCCCTCACCAGGGTGGGACTACCAGGTGCCCGTTATGGCACACATTCGTTCCGTATTGGCGCAGCCTCTACTGCAGCTGCTTTTGGGTACTCTGGGGCTGACATACGCAGCATGGGGAGGTGGGGCTCACAATGTTTTCAGTTTTATGTGCGCCCACTCCCGCCATGAGTACCAATCCCTTCGCCTTACCTTCCTTTTTTCTCAATTTTCTTACAGACCCTGGGTGTCGTATTACACCGGTGACAGTATGGCTGGTGGGCCACAGCTATGTGCTCAGGGCAGCGCGTTACGCTGCGGCGACAGAGTGGGGACCCCGACTGGGACTGGGTGACCACGCCAGTCTCTCATGGCACGGTAAGCCGGGGATGTTATGGCGGGAGCTGCGGCCTTTCCTTTTTTCTGGCCTGGGGGCTGACCCGCCTGACATTCTAATCATCCACTTGGGGGGCAATGATTTGGGCCAGGTCACCGGCTTATCGCTCAAGCATGCGATTTGCGAGGACCTCGCCTACTTGCATTATGTCTGGCCTGCCACGGCCCTGGTTTGGTCGGACATTGTTCCGCGCCACTATTATAGAGGGGGCGTTAACCTCCTGGCCCTTGACCGAGCTAGGCGCGCGGTCAATAAGGCAGTGGCGCGGTTTCTCACCACCAGGGCTTGGGGACGGGTTAGCCATCACCCCGATATTAGTCTGCAAAATTGTGACTTGTATGCAGGGGATGGGGTCCATCTGTCGCGAGGAGGTATGGACCTCCTGTTGGGTGACTGGCGAGCAGGCCTGTTGACCGAGCTGACGGTCTGGGGGGGGGCGTCAGGTCTTCTGTGAAGCCCCTCCGTGTGGCGGGTAGCACTGGTAAGGTAAACAGTATGACCCACAAGTATCCGGCAGGTTCGCAATTGACTGGACAACACTAGACAGGAATAAAGTAGTTAAACGTTGTCCGGTCAACGACGAATCAGGCGATGGGGTGATGATGATTGCTAACCAGCATGCATCACCCCTGTGATTTCACGGATACGCGTCAGAGGGTGGGGTCATGAGTTAGTTATTGACTACGGTCAACAATTTGTTTGTTGTTAACAAACAAATTGATACAATTTGATACATTGTAACCAATTGCCGTTGGCAATTTTGGGGTGGTACCTTACCAGTGTTACTTCGGCCTGCTTGCCTTAGGAATTATGATTGGTCGTTTTACCAATACAAATTTATAATTCGGACTAGGGCATTGAATCAATAAATGTGGCCCTTTGCTGTTATCCACTTTCAATGTTGTCTGTGTCCGTTATTGGGGGGGTGCGCCTGCAATGCAAGCGCGGCGCCAAAATGGCCGCCGCGCACTTTGCGGGCCCCCCCCCACAGGACAGAGAATCCGGGTAGTTAGGGGCGTGGCCAGCTCCCTTATAAAAAGGGTGGCCACGAGGCAGCCGCGCTGCCATTTTGCCTCAGCGACGGAGCGGAGAAGTTTTTCCCTCCACCCCCTCCCTAGTTAACAGTGTGATCATGGTCGCTTCGGGGCCGGGTGGGAATTTTTGGTTGGGACCCACATTGGCTTCGGGTCCTGGCTTTTTTGCCCATCCCACACTGTTGCTATGGTTTGATATAGGGGTCTTTCTTCGTTCCTACTGTTGACTTTGGTCACATGGGCGGGTAGCACTGGTAAGGTAAACAGTATGACCCACAAGTATCCGGCAGGTTCGCAATTGACTGGACAACACTAGACAGGAATAAAGTAGTTAAACGTTGTCCGGTCAACGACGAATCAGGCGATGGGGTGATGATGATTGCTAACCAGCATGCATCACCCCTGTGATTTCACGGATACGCGTCAGAGGGTGGGGTCATGAGTTAGTTATTGACTACGGTCAACAATTTGTTTGTTGTTAACAAACAAATTGATACAATTTGATACATTGTAACCAATTGCCGTTGGCAATTTTGGGGTGGTACCTTACCAGTGTTACTTCGGCCTGCTTGCCTTAGGAATTATGATTGGTCGTTTTACCAATACAAATTTATAATTCGGACTAGGGCATTGAATCAATAAATGTGGCCCTTTGCTGTTATCCACTTTCAATGTTGTCTGTGTCCGTTATTGGGGGGGTGCGCCTGCAAACAGCGCTGGCTCTTTGGCTATGAAATAGCACTGAAATGAGCACTGAACCCTAGAGTTGGATACAACTGGCTTTCACGCAAGGGCAACCTTTACTTGGATTTACCACCTTGACTGTTTCCACACCTCTTACCCTAAGATCATTTCCAATGTTTATTTTCTCATGTTTTCCCCCACCATACTGCTATGTTTCCCTTGATTGCCCTAAATTTTGCTTCCTTTTTGACTATGCCTTCAAATCTCTAGTATAGTTTTACTGTAAATTAATTCTTTAAAAAAACTAATTGCTGTTGAGTCAGTGCGGTGTAACAGTTTAGAGCAAACTACTCTCAAAGATTTTGTTTGGTTCCAACTCCCATCAATCAATGATTATGGGAAGTGGGGTTTAACAAGATCTCAAAGGTTACAGGTGTCTTTGAGGTTATGGTGTGACATTTGAGACCGAGGAATTATAGCATCATGAAGCTCCGGGGAATCTTTAGATTAGTCACTGTCTTTTAACTCCTCAGGGACTGCAGTGGCTCAAGTGGCTAAGATGCTGACTGGATGGCGGCAGGTCAGCAGTTCGAGACCCGAATACTGCAGGACGGAATGAGCTAGTCTTTGTCCCAAGTTCCTGCCAACATAGCAGTCCGAAAGTAAGAAATTGCAAGTAGACAAATAGGGACCACTTCGGTGGGAAAGGTAAAGAGTGTTCCGTGCGTCATGCCTGCCACGTGACCACGGAAACATCTTCAGAAGCAGACAGCACTGGCTTTTTGGCTTTGAAACAGTGACAAGTACTGAACCCTAGAGTCAGATACGACTGGCTTTCGAGCAAGGGTGACATTTACCTTTACCTTTAACTCCTCTCCTAAAGAATTATTACGAGGCTATAAAAAACATACAAAGGGACTACATAGGCTTTGTTCACCTTAATTTAATTATGGGACATACAGACAATTGGTCAAGTTTTTTTTTCATGTGCTACCTTGGGTATTCTAAATTTTTGTCTTCAGGATCCTCTGGCGGTAATTCTGTGAATGGCCCTTTCTCAGCAACAATCTAAGTCACTGCATCAGCACATCCCAGGTTGATTCTGAATCCGCCAGTTCCATAGAAACCAGAGCTCTTTGCAGTAGGCTGCGTCTCTCACTGACACCCAGAATATTAGTTTCTTCTGGACTTTTGAGGTTTTGCTTCCTTTCTTCACCTGGCACAGTGGGTGAAGACTGGGTCATTTTTTGGTGGCAGTCACGGAGCTGTAGCAGGAGGAAACTTTTCGCAGTGTAATCCCTGCTAAATGAGAAACAGAGATGTAAAAATACCCAATTTTACAATGATTTGGTTTTGCAAAACCATCTCAAAATGGGTCAAAAGATCAAAACTAAAACAAGGATTAAAACCACAGTTTGTGAAAGCCAGGGATATATTTTTTTAAAAAAGACAACCTACTCTGCAAATATTAAAACCAAAAAAGGAGAAGAGGGGTTCCCAACCTTTTTAAGGGAGACAGGTCACGCTCTCTCAGTCAGCTTTGAGGGCCGGTCATTTTGCTCTGCCTGCACAATGGGGGAGGCCATTTTGTTCCAACAGCTGCAAAGAGGTGGTCATTTTGTTTTTTGAATGCCCTTGGAGGGTGTGGGGTGGGGGTCACAAGAAATGGCACTGTGGGCTGGGCTTTAGTTTGGGAACCCCTGTTATAGAATCAAAGAATCATAGAATAAATGTTGGAAAAGGCCTTTGAGGCCATCAATGCAGTCCAAATCAAAGCTGATCATGACAGATTTGCTTTCCAAGTCTCTCTTGAATACCTCCAGTGTTCACCACCTCTCAAGGCAGTTGGTTCCACTGTCGTACTGCTCTAACTGTTAAGAAGACCACTCTTCAAATACCTTAAAGAATCATAAAGAGGAAGGTAAGGATCTGTTCCCAACATCCCAGAGTTACGAGCTGAAAAATACAAGAATATTAGGGGGAACATCTTAACAGTTAGATCAGTACAACAATGGAACCAAACTGCCTTCCTTTGGCCAATTTAGTAATGCATGTGTCAGCTAGTTTTGTAAGCACAAAAGTAGCTAACATTTATTATTTAACCATATTCTCTTGACAAAATAAAGTATGCAATTAAAATAGGGCTGTAACATAAGTAGAGCCATATTGGGATGTTGAAATGCACTCTAGTTAGTTTGCTGGAAACACAGTTACACAGAAATTGCTTAGTCACTTATGTAAAGCACATATGTTTGAACATGTGAGAAAGTATGTGACATCAAGATAAGTAAGAAAACAGATGTGAATATATGTCATTGAATATGTAAGTTTGAATATGGTACACCAAGATACATGGAACGCATAACACCCATGGGGCCTGAGCTGAAGAACATGTGTGCGTAGTTTGTAAAAAGTATAAAAGGCTGGCTAAATTGGTGTGGTCCTTGGATCTAATGGATCCAAGACCATTATGCATACAGTTGTTGCTCAATCGGTCGATTCTGACCCATGGAACATTGTTCTCCAGGCACTCGAGGCATTCAGTACATTATGACATATAATGATAATGTAATATTGTGTTATGCTATGTTAAGATTGACTTTTTTTGGATAAAATTCTCCTTTCCATTTCAAAACCTCTCTGGCTGTTTCATTCATATTTAAGTACCGCATAAACATGTCACCTTTTAGAACAGTTCTCAACCTTTTTAAGCCAGGGGCCGGGTCACGCTCCCTCACACAGCTTTGGATGACCATTTTGCTCTTCACCACATGGCACTTCCTGGTGTGGTGGAAGCTGGGAGGTGGTGGTACATGAAATGGTGCTGTGGGCCACATCCGGCCCATGGGTCACAGTTTGAGAATCCTTGTTTTAGAGAGTTTTTAAGGTGACAGCCTTTTCTGTAATTGTAGAAGGTGCCTCTTTCTCTCAGACAACATTTTGATTTTTGTCATGTTTAACACCAGGAAAATGTGAAACATTATTCTGTACCAAGATGACTGGGAGGATGCTTTCGTTTTATCTTCCATTTTCTCTTTGTCTGTCAGTTCTATGTCTTCCTCGTCATCTGCAGAACTGTCACTCGAGCTGCCAAATGAATTGCAAAACCTCATTACTCTACATTTTATGACTGACTGCTTCTACAAATGTGCCATAACTAGAAACCAAATAATCACACTAATTATTGTTTTTGTCAGTAGAAATAGGACTGGGTCTCCCAGAGCCATATTTTGAAAGCTATCCAAACAACATGCAGTAAAATAATGCAGATTTGTATTTCTGAATTACAACTTGCATCGTTCTGGCAGCTGTAGTGCAAAAACATAAATATGCAAAACTGTGATAAGGAAAAGGCTTTGCTCAGTGGAAAAGAATATGCTTCTCGAACAAAAATGCTTAAAATACAATCCCTGACATCTCCAGAGTTAAGGCAGAATCCCTAATTCAAAAATTGGGAAGGTGTTACCAGTGACTATAAACCAGGGGTTCCCAACCTTTTCAAGCCGGGGTCATGCTCCGTCAGCTTCGAGGGCTGGATGGCCATTTTGCGCTGCCTGCACAATGGGGGTGGCCATTTTGTCCCAACATCTTCAAAGGGGTAGCCATTTGGTTCCTCAAATGCCTTTGGAGGGGTGGGGGACCACATGAAATGGCACTGCGGGCAGGATCTGGCCCATGAATCTTAGGGTATCAGTAGTAGAAATGGCTATGAGAGCTGGCTGGATAGCTCAATGAATTAGATATATGGTCTGGAGTTTAATTTCTCGATGTGCATCCCATGAGAAGAGACAGTCTGTGTAGTCTTGAGCAAGTTGCACTGTCCCAAAAGCTCCTCCAAAAGGCGAAAATGGCAAACTACTTCTCAATATCCTATATCTCGTAAAGGTCACCCTTGCTTGAAAGCCGGTCATATCCAACTCTAGGGGTCAATGTTTACAGCTATCTCTGGCTGCAGATGTTTCCCTAGACATGTGGCAGGCATGACTAGACAGCAGAGTGCTCTTTACCTTTCCCACCAATGTGGTCCCTATTTATTGACTCACAATTTCTTGCTTTCAAGCAGGTCAGACGACGGGAGCTCAACCTGTCATGCAGCACTCAGGTCTCGAACTGCTGACCTGCCAACTTTCCAGTTATCAAGTTCAGCATCTCAACCACTAAGCCCCTATTCTATATCTAGTAAACCTTGCAAAGGGATCGTTGCAAACCAGAACTGTTGATGGCACATGGTAATAATTCCCTAATTCCCTGATTGACTGGGCTATCACGGGATAAGTTCCTGCTGGTTGAACTCATTTTCCATTTGTTTCGTTGCCGTGCTCTTCTTCTCTTCTTCAGGTATGACATAATATTACATAGTAATAATAATAATGATTCATTCGTTTTCATGCCAGATATTACACTGGGTTGAAAGGATTTTTGCAAGGGATTCCCAAATGAGGCTCCTTTCATGTCAATCGTGCAGCTCTCAGGAATCAAACCCATGTTTCCGGTCTCCAAGCATAGTTGCTTAACCACTACACCACTGAAAAGAAAGCAGCTGACCCCTTTTAGTTTTTACATCTTTGACGGTAGAAAAAATTGTTTTTGTGTGTCTCTGTATGTAGGGTAGTGTCTTTGATTTTTTTGGACTTCAACTCCCAGAAGCCTAAGTCGATTTTAGGCTTCTGGGAAATTTTGGTGTTCAGGGAAGCAAGACGATACAAGCAGCCGTATGCTGGCTAACACAACTTTATTGCATGATGTACAGTTCGAACACGAGGTCCTTTTATACAGTCACTATACATTTGAATCTGGGTGCACGGTAGCCTATTGGCTACTGTCAGTGTGATGTCATCTGGAGTCCCGCCCTTCTTGTCCAGGTGTGTCCATGGTGGGAAGGTTTCCCACGGCTGTGCATGATTGGGGAGTTTGTACCATGTGAGTTGAATGCTCACTGCTCCCATCTCTGGTAGCAAGCTCGTATTCCAATAGTAGCTGGATACAATGTGATAGAATGTGTTCTTTACAAATGGCTTAAGTATACATTTCCTGTAGAACCGGTTACATTTAACTTAAAGGCATAACGTAGCAGTTACATTCCATACTATTCCAAACACAACATCCCTCCCCCCTAGGATGGGACTAAGTCCCTCAACCAAAGTGGTTTCCCGCATGTGCGTTTGGGGCGTCTGGCTGCTGAGCTTGGCTCGGGGGCCCTTGCGCTTCTCTGCTCTCTTAGTTCTTGCCCTGCAATAGGAGAGATGGACTCGTTAGTGGTTTGCCACGGTTGTGCAGCCCCTGTCTGAAAACGTGGGGAACTGGGGTTTCGCATTTGCGCCGGCCCTGACTAGGGAGCCCTTGACTGGAATTATGGTGAACTCTAATGTCGAGGTTACTGGGACTAACGAAAAACCCCGCTCTTCGCTCGGACGGGTGGGGGACCACTCCGAACCCCCCCGGTTCCGAAACTCAAAATCAAACTCTTCTTCCCCGTCACCCTCATTCCTCTCTTCCAAAGTATCCCTGGTGTCCAAGGGATATGTACTTGTATCAACCCCCTCTCCCCTAGGTGGGGATCGCCGATCCGTATTTGTACCCAGAGAGTACCCTGTGTCTCCCTCTTGGGATGAGCTGGTGGGGGAGGACCCTAACACTGACTCCTGTGGCTGCATGTCTGTGTTCTGCCTATTGGTAACCCTACGCCTGAGTTGATCGGCGTGCCTTCTCCAGAGTAGACCTGTGCTGGTCTCCACACAGTACGAAACTGGCCCCGTTTGCTCAATGACTACTCCCGGGACCCAGGCTGGTCCTGCGGCCACGTAATTTCTGCAATAAACAGGCTCTCCTATTCCGAAACTTTTGCTATTCCCTTTTTGTATGTTCCTCCCTTTATCCTCCACCCTTGTGGGATCCAACCTAGTTAGAAGCGTTACAGGTTTCCTGCGCATGAGGAGCTCTGCAGGCGAGAGCCCCGACGCGAGCGACGTCACCCTATAGCACAGCAGGAACTGGCACAGTTGCAGGTTCAGGTCCCCGGGGCCCATGCGCCGCAATGCCTCTTTTGTAGTTCGCACCTGGCGTTCTACCTGGCCAATTGTTGCGGGGTGGAAAGGGGCAGAGGTGATATGCCAGATGGCGTTTTTCTCAATGAATGCCTAAAATTCCGCAGACGTGAAGGTACTGGCATTGTCGCTCACAAGCACGTCTGGTATCCTGAAACAACTAAACACCCTGCACAATTGCTTTACGGTTGCGGCTGATGAGGTGCTGGACATTGGAATCACCTCCAACCACTTGGAGTACGCATCTACTATTAGCAGGAAAAGGGTTCCCCTGAAGGGACCTGTGAAATCTACATGTATCCGAGACAAAGTTCTGTCGATTTTCGAAAAAGCAGGGTTGAGGTTAAAAAAGAGCAAGTGTGTGTTCCTAGCGAGGGAGGTTGAGTTCCTTGGGTTTAAAATAACCCCCGATGGAGTAAAGCCCTCCGAATCCAAGGTTGCGGCTATCCAAAATGCCCCTTGCCCCACCGCGAAATCGGAGTTACAGTCATTTCTTGGGCTCCTGAATTTCTATCATTCCTTCCTGCCAAGGAAGGCATCAGTTGTGGAGCCACTGCATAAGTTACTTAAGAAGGATGCGGTTTGGTGGTGGGGAGACAGTCAGGAAAAGGCGTTTAAAGAATTAAAGCTGCTTCGATCCTCAGAAACGGTCCTGACCCACTTTGACCCCAGAAAGCCCGTAGTTCTAGTCTGCGATGCCTCACCGGTAGGGGTGGGGGCGGTGCTGTGCCACGTGTTAGACAACGGGCGGGAAGCCCCAGTTGTGTTCTACTCCAGATCACTTTCAAATCCCCTCATCGGTGATTTCAGCTATCACCAGTGTGCTGCGGAAATGCATTTCGAACTATTCCCACTGGTCCGGCTGGCTGATGTCAAAGATTGGTTGCGTCTTGTTCCCGTGGGAAGCCATATCCCACCTTCATCGCCAATTTGGTGTTCAAGGAAGCAAGACGATAGGAGCAGCCGTATGCTGGCTAACACAACTTTATTGCATGATGTACAGTTCGAACACGAGGTAATGGTGGCAATACAACTCCTTTTATACAGTCACTATACATTTGAATCTGGGTGCACGGTAGCCTATTGGCTACTGTCGGCATGATGTCATCCGGAGTCCCGCCCTTCTTGTCCAGGTGTGTCCGTGGCGGGAAGGTTTCCCACAGCTGTGCATGATTGGGGAGTTTGTACCATGTGAGTTGAATGCTCGCTGCTCCCATCTCTGGTAGCAAGCTCGCATTCCAATAGCAGCTGGATACAATGTGATACAATGTGTTCTTTACAAATGGCTTAAGTATACATTTCCTGTAGAACCGGTTACATTTAACTTAAAGGCATAACATAGCAGTTACATTCCATACTATTCCATACACAACAGAAATGAAGTCCGCCTGTGGGGCATGGGGCCCCACTTTGGGAAGCATTGATAGAATAAGCTCCCCCTTCACGTCTAGGCAATTACCTTTGTGTGTCATCATTGGGTAGCTCAGGCATTTGAGAGATCGTCTCTCTTAGGTCAATATATACAGTCAGTGCTTCTGGAGGACATTGCAGTTCCACTGGAGTCGGGCTTCGATCATTCACCAGGATGGCGACATCTCTAAGAAGAATATAAATCTCCATGTGAGCAGATTGTCCTCCTTTTTGCAGAACATGGCACAAAAATTATTGTCTTGTCAATGGATGTTTTTAAAAATCACATCTGTTGGGAAAGGGATTAGACAGAGTCCTCACCCATAAGGCAGGTTGCTCAAGTTCAAGTAGGAACAGATTTATAGGATCTGGAATGTTTCTGATGGCTTAGCACAGGGGTTTCTAAACTAAGGCCCATGGGCCGGATTCAGCCTGCAGCGCCATTTCATGTGCCCCCCCACCACCAAGGGCATTCAAGAAACAAAATGGCCACCCCCTTTGAAGCTGTTGGAACAAAATTGCCACCCCCATTGTGCAGGCAGGGCAAAATGGCCTTTCCAGCCCTCGAAGCTGACTGAGAGAGCCTGACCGGGCCCTCAGCTTGAAAAGGTTGGGAACCTTTGGTTTAGCACCATCTCTCTGTTTCTTCAAACCGCAAACACATCATAGCAAGAAGACTGGATAGCATTTTTCTAGATAAAGTTCGCCCTTGCTCGAAAGCCAGTTGTATCATCCCCTAGATTAGCCAGCGCTGTCTGCATCTGCAGACATTTCCATGGTCATGTGGCAGGCATGACTAGATGCCAGAGGGCACAGAACCCTGTTACCTTTCCCACTGAAGCGGTACCTATTTATCTACTTGCAATTTCTTGCTTTCGAACTGCTAAGTTGGTAGGAGCTGATACAGTGATGGGAGCTCACTCTATCATGCAGCACTCGGGTTTCAAACTTCTGACTCGACAACCTTCCAGCCATCGATTTCAGCATCTTAGTCACTAAGTCACCACAGTCCCTTAGCACTTTCCTAAAGGTAAAGGTCTCCCTTTCTCACAAGCCAGTCGTATCCAACTCTAGGGTTCAGTGCTCATCTCTGTTTCATAGCCAAAGAGACAGTGCTGTCTGCATCTGCAGACGTTTCTGTGAACATGTGGCAGGCATGACTAGACACGGAACGCTGCTTACCTTTCCACTGAAGTGTTCCCTATTTATCTACTTGCAATTTCTTGTTTACGAACTGCTAGGTTGGCAGAAGCTGGGACAAAAACAAGAGCTCATTCAGTCCTGCATTACTTGGGTTTTGAACTGCTGGCCTTCCAGTCAGTGTCTTACCCACTTCCTACTACAACATTTTTGACCCCACTCAAAAGCCTACTGGTTCCTAACCAATGTTAACCAGAGTTTTGAAAAGTTACTTTTTTATACTGCAAATCCCCCAGATTCCTGAGGGAGCAACAGGGTTTTTTAAAAGTAACATTGCCAAGTTTTAGACCAGTGGTCTCCAATTGGGGCCCATGCCCCACAGGGGGACTCCAATTCCCAGAAGCCTACATCAGTGCCTTGGGGAACTGACTTAGGCTTCTGGGGATTGAAGTCCAAGAACCAAAGGTTGGGAAATACTGCTCTGCGAATCTGCACATACAGATCTGCACATCCATTTGTGTGGATTCACAGAGCACTGTTTCCCAACCTTTGATTCTTGGACTTCAATCCCCAAAAACCTACGTCAATACATTGGCTGATCAGTGCTTTGGGGAATTGACGTAGGCTCCTGGGGATTGAAGTCCAAAAATGAAAGGTTTAGATGTTCTCATAAATGTCAACACAAGGTGAGATATAATTAAATAAATTTACTTTCTGTACCCCTGGTATTTGCTAGACTGAGGGGGCTTGACAGTGTCCTTCCTCCGCTCTGAGAAAAATGTCCTTGATTGTTTGAGAGACAATTCTTCCAGCTTTCCCATCAGCCTTGTTTGCGATCTAGACCTCAAGGTTTCTAAAGGGGCAGAGTAGGAAAAAAATCACTCACTAATGAACGGTATTTAGTTACAACAGAGTTAGCATCCTGTAGAGCAGGGGTTCCCAACCTAAGGCCCATGGGCTGGATCCAGCCCACAGCACCATTTCATGTGGCCCCACCACCACCTCTTCCAAGGGCATTCAAGAAACAAAACGGCCACCCCTTTGAAGCTCTTGGGACAAAATGGCCACCCCCATTGTGCAGGCAGGGCAAAATGGCCATCCGGCCCTCGAAGCTGACTGAGAGAACATGACCCGACCCCCTGGCTTGAAAATGCTGGGAACCCATGCTGTAGAGTGACCTTCATGCAATAGGCGTCAGGGCCGGATTTAGGATCTGTGGGCCCCTGGCTGAACCTGTGACGTGGGCCCTACCAGGGAAAGTATCTTTCTAAAATTAATCTACAAAAACCACATTTTCAGCAATTATCCAATTAAAAACTGAAAAAATAAACTTTTAAAGTTTATTATTTGTGTGATCCGCACACACAATTGGGCATACTGTCCCTGACAGAACCCAGGTAATGGGAGATCATCTCGTTGCTGCGGGTTCCTAAGGGGACAGAAATTGGGGGAGCGGAATATTAGATAGAGTTTAATTCATCAATAGCTGATCTGACAGGCAGTTCGGACAATGGAGAGATAATGACTAACTCGCTAGGCACGTAATAGGTAATCTCGCGTCTGCGGATTCCTTTAAGCCCTAGAGCCAATGTTATCCACTTGTTTACCTCTGATAACATGGAACAATGTATTTCCCCTGCCATTAATTAATTTAGTTAATGAACTTCCCCTGTGTAGACTTCCCCAATTAACTCGTGTAAACATGATGTGTGAAGCCTGATTTTACAATGGATCACTATGCTTGTGCATGCAGGCAGAACAGGATAAATACTCATGATTTGCTATCATTAAATTACTGGTCTTCGCTCCATCTTGCCTCGTGTGTCTTGCTTGACCAGTCTCCTCTGGGACCCAACGGCTGCTTCGCGGTTCCGATCCAGCTTGCGCAACCCGCTTCGTGGCCCAGATCCAACATATGGTGACCCCGACGTGATTCTACTCATGAGTAGCGACACCCCTCGGTCCGGCTCTATGCCAGAACCGTGTCTGAGTCTTCCGGGAGGACAGTGCAGCAGCTCTGGTCGGAAAGCCATCCGATCTGAGTGACAGCTATGTGGCAAGGCATTCCAGAGAGGCAGAGCACGCTCCAAAGCTCTGAGGCAACTTGCTTGGCGGAAACGCGTTCCGCTCAGGGTCGGCTGTAAACCCTGACTTCATCGCAGAGGCCACCGAGGGCCTGTGGCAGCAGCCCACGTTCCGAGTCCTTCCCGGAGGTTCGTCACGCCAAACCTATTACCTAACCAGACGCGTCGATTCGTCCCGAGGAGGACCGGCAGGAAATATGGGGACTTGTCCACAATGGCAACGTCCAACTGCTAACCAGAGAGTTCACTTAATGGAACTCAAGGCCCTGGCCAGGGTAAACCATACACGCATTCACAGTGCCCAGTTAGCGGATCTTTTGGTGTACTTGGGGGAACATTGTCCGTTTTATCCAGAAACGGGCATGCTTAGTCTCCAACTTTGGGATAGGATAGGAGCATGCATTAGGCAAGCACCTAGAGCTCCAGCTAAGGTAATTAGCACATGGAGTGAGTATAGGAAGCTCATAGCAGAGGTAGACCCAGTCTGGATAGAGACTCAGGAACCCCCAGCACAGTCAGAACCATCAGCCCCAACGGCTCTCTATCCGTCACTTCAGCTCAAGCAGGGCAGTGTAGGGAGCTTTCCCTCAGTGACAGCTGCAGACGTCACTGAAGGAATGCATGGTATGAGAAGCACTGGCGCTTCTCTGACAGTTAAAAGTTCCCAGAATACCAAGAGTCCCATCCAGCGCATGGTTGAGGAAGAGACCAGCAAGGGGGAGTTGTCAGCAGAAGAACAAGTTGAATTTAGGCAGATATGCCCAGTCCACGTAGAGGTAGATGCCCTCACGGGTCAGCAGCAAACGGCCCATTCGCCAGTTCCGTACAAGCTGCTTATGGAAGGCAATCACAGAGACAGGACTCCAGAGTCACTTTACTAGTGGTACGCTTCAGCAAGTGTGTGAAACAATGATGCTCATTCCATACGACTGGAAAGCCGTCATGCGAATGATGCTCAACCCAAGCCAGTATTTGCTATGGGACAGTGAGTATCGTCTCGAAGTGCAGGCAAGGGCTGCCAGGATGGGAGGAGCAGTAATCCCTGACCAGCTATATGGGTCAGGACAGTTCGAATCCGTCAATGAGCAGATCACCTTGCCTCTCGCCACACTTCATTTGGCGGCTGAGACAGGCTTCAGGGCTTAACTCAAGGTCCCGGCAGCTGGCAAAGCAGTCAAAAATTACACAGCAGTCAAACAGGATGCCCAGGAGTCCTACATGGACTTTACCAATAGATTGGAGGAAGCGGTCAGTAGACAGATAGACAATGAGCAAGCCCAACAGGAGCTCATGATGAAGCTGGTGAAAGACAACGCCAACCTTGACTGTCGTAAAATCTTGCAGTCACTGGGCAATCGTCCCGATCTGACTCTCATGGACATGATTAGGGCTTGTGTCGACGTTGGTACAGATTCCTACAAAATGGGTCTGTTAGCAGCGGCGGTGCAAGGCGGCAGGAGATCAAAAGGCAAGACCAAAGGAGCATGTCATGCTTGTGGCAAGATCGGTCATTTTGCTAAAGAATGCCGATCCAAGAAGGGCAACAGCCAGAACACGGGTCATCCCAAGGCTCCGACCACCCCATGTCCACGATGCAATAAAGGTTTCCACTGGGCCAGGAACTGCCTGAACTCAGGAAACCGGAGCTCAGGCTTGTCTCTGGCCCTGGTCCAAACAGAGACCTAAATCGCTCTGAGAGAGCCAGAGCTGGATTAAATTCCGGTCACATTCCCGGCATTTCAGAGGCGCAGGCCAGAGAAGTGCGGGACTAGATTTGACTTGCCAGTCAGAAGTCACATGTGACTTGCCAGGCACAGTCTATCTGGTCGATTCCCAGTACATGGGACCCCTTCCTAAAGGTTATATAGGTTTAGTTTTGCCTCATAGTATCGCAGGAACGCGCGGAATCCTTGTGATTCCAGGAGTCATTGACTCCAATTTTTCGGGTGTTCTCCAGGTTCAACTCTGGACACACCTACCCCAAACCATTCACAAGGGAGACACATTAGTGCAACTGATCATGGTTCCTTGTCACTCACCAGCAGGCTCAGGGACAGCTCAGAGTCCGGGTCGGAAGACTGCTTGAGCGCAGAAGGGGCAGTGCAAGGATACCAGGTCTTAGCGACAGTGGAAACCAACATAGAGTGGAAGCGGCGGCCAGTCATAAAGGTATTTTTAAATAAAAAACCTTTTGATGGGCTCTTAGATACCGAAGCTGACGTCAGCGTGGTCAGCCAGAGTCAGTGGCCGTGTGAGTGGGCTCTCGAGCCAGTCTCCGATGTGTGGGGGTAGGCGGTGTTCAAGAAGCGTTTAGAAGCCGTGATTGGGTAGAAGTCACAATCCCCGAAGCTGATGGCACAGCGGTCATCCGGCCGCACATTTTGGACATGCACGTCAACCTCTGGGGCCGAGACATTCTACAGCAGTACCATGCTTGACCAGTCTCCTCCGGGACCCAACGGCCGCTTTGTGGTTCCGATCCAGCTTGCGCAACCCGCTTCACGGCCCAGATCCAACAATTATTAAGTTATAGAAATTTTATGTATGACATTCCTATACAGTATTTAGAATTTGATGAATTCATGAGATGATAAAAATGAAAAGAACTGAACTAATAAAAGAACTGAACTGTATAACTAAGGTATTTAACATGATTTATTAACATTGCTACAAACAACTATATTATTAAAAAAGAATACAAAGTTGAGATTCAAGTCTATGTTTCTAAATATGCAAATATGAGTATTACGATTTTAAAAATAACATATCAGAACTTTAATTAAACATGTTAAAAATGCAAAATGCAAGATAACAAAAAGGAATGTAATGAACATGCAACATTCACTTAACCTAAAAAAACATACATAATATATTATTTAATTCAAATACAGAACTTTTCCAAACAATCTAACTATAACGAAATTGTCACATAATCTTAATGGCTAATTAGTTTATGCCTACACTTCGCATTAATGAAGCTACTTATAAAATCATGCACAGTGTGGACAAAGTAGATAAGGAAAAACTGTTTTCCCTATCTTATAACACTAGAACTAGGGGGCACTCCATGAAACTTTTGGGTACTTTTTCACCCAGAGGATCACTGGTCTATGGAACTCCCTGCCAGAAGAAGTGGTGACAGCTGTCAGTCTTGACAGCTTTAAGAAAGGATTAGACAAGTTCATGGAGGACAAGGGTAGTTTTGCCCCGTAGTATCGCAGGAACGCGGTTGGAGAGACAGGCAGGATATCTCTCAATGCCATTTCCAGGGAATCCTAAGCAGGTGAAGGCATCTGCTTGAGAAGACCCTGAAGCAAATGTGAGCTACTGTGCAAGACTGGATGGGCTGTGGCCTGTTTCAGCAAGGCTGTTCATATGTTACTTATAATATCTTCATAATTTTGTTGTCTTAAAATGTCACTTCCAATGCTGAGTAAAGCTAAAGCGTTGAGCCTGTCTTCTAACATGGAGGTTCAAAGCCTGTTTTTGATCAACTTCTATTTTGAAAATGACCTTTCTCCACTGCTGTTAGTGACCATAAGTGACAGGTACATACTTAAGGCAATCTCAAAATTAGGAAAACAACCTTTAATGTGTCCATAATACTAGATTAAACGGAAAAATATAAAAATATAAAAAATGACTTGAATAAATAATTATGAATAAATAAAAAAATAAGGTGTCCACAAAGCAGACTTTTATTTATTTATTTAAATTTATATCAACACAGCCCAAACAAACACATTTAATAATTCACAATCCAGAACAACAGAATATAATCATGACCACACAGCAGACTTTCATATCACCACAGCCAAAACAAAAACACTTTTTTTTTTGCTGTAGAGAAAGTCTGCGGTGTCTTTCTTTCTCCATCTCTCTTTCACTTCTTCCTGTTTTTCGTCATCTCTCCATCCCTTCTTCCTTTCTCTCCATCCCCTTTCTCACTTGCTCTCTCTCTTTTCCCTACTGCAACCAAAATGTTGTGAGTTCCATCCTGAAAGGTATCAAGGTTGATTCAGCCTTCCATCCTTCCAATGTAGGTAAAATGAGTTGGGGGCAAAATGCTAATTAATTTGTGAACCACCCAGAGAGTGCACTAAGTGTTATGGGGCAGTATGTGAGTGTAATTGTTATTACTATTGTTTATGCACTGACTATTTATACCTTTGAATGTCTGGCTGAGAACATGTTCTGAATAGAGAATTTGGGTCACTCTAAAACGCTTCCTATGCTTATCTTTCTAAAGGATCAAAAATTAGATAATGTCAATTATTTTTCTTCTTTGCAGTTAAGAATTCAGGTTGGAAAACCCCATAGTCTTTAATCAAACTGTTTCATTTCCTGCTTACCACATGGGAATTTTGGGCACCAAACTGAAATCTTTTCATTATATGCCACCAAATTTAATAATGTGAAATGCCAGCATTGTTATTAAATTTGTGTTTTAATTTTGGTGATCAAGTAGTCTGAGCTGAAATAGCAATAATTTGAAAGCATTATAAAAAATTGGGATCTAATCCAGAGAAGTAGTTTCCATTACAAATAGTTTAAACATGACTAGACTCTTAAATCTAAATTTAATATATAATAAGGTAAAGGTTTCCCTTGCTCGAAAGCCAGTCGTATCCGACTCTAGGGTGCAGTGCTCATCTGTTTCTAAGCCAAAGAGCCAGCGCTGTCTGCTTCTGCAGACGCTTCCGTGGTCATGTGGCAGGCATGACTAGACACGGAACGCTCTTACCTTCCCACCGAAGTGGTCCCTATTTATCTACTTGCAATTTCTTGCTTTCAACTTTCTAGGTTGGCAGGAGCTGGGATGAAGACGGGAGCTCATTTCTGTCCTGCAGTACTCGGGAATCGAACTGCTGACCTTCCGCTTCCCAGTCAGCATCTTAGCGACTTGAGCCACTGCAGTACCTACACTGCAGGAGATCACCTGAATATTTATATTTCATCTTCCCTCTCTTTTTCTCCTTATGCCTTTTCGCGCCTGCCTCCCTTTCCGAGAAGGAGGGGAGATGATGTGGAGTACCAGGGGGGGAGTGGCGCACATGCAGCTCCTGCCTCCTCCCCTCCATTGCCGGGACAATGCGCCAGCCAATCCCCTGAGTCAGACGGGTGGCTGTCACTCTCACTCCCGTCCCTCCTTTGCTCCCTCCTTTGCCCGCGCGCCTCTTTGAAAGAGGCTCTTTCTTGCCTGCCTGGTGCCTGCCTTCATTTTTGGGGGGTTTTGTGGTGCGGTCTCCCCTGTGGTGCAGGCCCATAGGCTGCAGCCTAGGTAGCCAATGCTTAAATCCGGCCCTGATAGGCATCAGACTATAGCTCTCATTTTCCCAGCCAAACCCATTTTGGCTAAAGACAATGGGAACTGAAGTCCAATCTATCTGAAAGGGGCCAGATTCAGATCAGCTGAATGTCCCAAGGGGCCAGATTCAGATCATCCAAATGTCCAAAGTGAAAGGAGTTTCCCAAACTATGGAGAAACTATGGGCTCATTTATATATTTCCTTAATGTATTTCCTGAACCAGAATTTCCTTCCAACACTCTTTTCAAATTGCATATTTTGATCTTGCAGATCAGTGTGCTATTGTTACATCTCTAGCAAACAAAAACGGTATTTTCTTTCTTACCATGGTTGACTGGAGGAGAAGCCATTTCTGAGGTCCAACTTGAATTGCTGCTTTGGTACTTTAGATCCTGTAGAACTTTGTCTAAATCCCATTTTTCAATATCCTGGAAAAAAAGAACACTTTGCGATTGAATCTATACCTATAAAGAGGGACATTAACCATTGGACTAGGGCATGCACGCCCGCACCTGCCATAGTATCCCATATCGAGCCACCGGCACTCGCTTTAACCCGGCCCGCAGAGGGTCCCACAGTCGGCAGTGGGGCAACAAACAAACCCAACTTCAATTCCTAATGTCCTCCGCGCCACCCCACCCTTCAGCCAATCAGGCTGACAGGCGAGAGCAAAGAAAATGTTGGGAAAGGCGGCATGCCCAATAGAAACCGAGCTGCAGAAAAAACTGCTGCACAAACACAAACAAAATAAACTAAACTTCAAGTCCCAGCGTCCTCCATGCTGTGACCACTTCAGCCAATCATGCTGAAGGGCGTAAGCGCGCAGAACACTGAAAAAGCCGGTGCGCAAAAAATAAAATAAAGAACGCCTCACACAACGGGATTGCAAGTCCGCCGCAGGCGGACGCAGCATCTCACAGCCTCGCAAACAAAAACCCGCAAAAAACCACGATGAGACAACCGGCCGCCCTTCTTTCCCAGAGCAACGGGGAGAAGAGGGACTCCCTCTCCTCCCCACTACCCCGCCGAAGACACGGCGAGACCACCGCCGGCCTCAAGGTACGTTGAGCCGGGGTGAGAAAAAAAAGCAGCAGGCAGCAATTCGTCAGGGGAACCACTCTCCCTGGCGGATGACTGGATCCTGCCTTTCTACTACCCACACCACTATTTCGAGAACTAGCATGAAACAGTGGTAATAGAAAATCAGCAATCTGCAAGGAAGAGCACCACCCCTTACGGATCGTTGCCTGCCAATCTCCCCATTAGGTAAGCCAGGGGAAAAAGAAGGCCCAGAGAAGAGAACCATCGTGAAGCAGATAGATCTTCTCTGCCTCCTTTTCACCCGACCTACCTAACAAACATTACCGGTCGAAGAGCAAGCTGACTATCGGCTCTTCCTTTTCTCCATTGCTGCATCAAAACCTAATTTCGGAGCAGCAATGGGGGAAAAGAAGAAATGACAGACAGGCTGTTCTTCACACAACAAAACACAACAACAAAACACAACAGTTAACCCAAACACAAAACACCAAAATTAATAACAAACAAATAAATAAACAAATAATTAAAATAAACCCATTAACAACAAAACAATAAACAACAAAATCAACAAAAAACACCCGAAATACCAAAGGCTAACGAAAAACCATAAAAGCACACTAAAAACACCTATCTACAACACAAAAATACCTAACTCAACAAACAATAACACAAATTAAAGAAACAAATACGGAAAAAAAATAAAAAAATAACAACCAGAAATAATTTAAACACTTAAACACATCTAAAACCCACAATACAAACAAACAAGCCCAAACACTTAAACACTTAACCCCCCCCCCAGCCCAACACTACAAAATCAAAACAAAATAGAATAATCAATCAAGAAACACTTTGGGGGGTTTAAGTAGAAACTCTCTACGTAAACCACCCAATTCAACACCACAAAAAACAACAACCCAGAATAAACAATCAAGAGAACTTACCAAACACATCCTCCCTTCATGGGGTCTGGAACTAAACTGAACAAAGAAAGGAAATTTTCAATAATCTTAATAACAGCCCCACCTAGAGGCCGGAAGTGTAAAAACAGTCACAAAATGTAAAAAATCAAATTCAAAATCACAAATATAAATATAATAAATCAAATAATGTCACAAACCACAAATGCAAAACACCCCCACCCAAACCACCCCTAACAAAAAACAACAACAACAAAACAACCAAAAACAACACAAATAAAAACTGCCCGGTAAGGCTGGGCAAACTATGCTAGTGGTCTTACATTAGAGCATAAGATCGCAGCTGGATGAGATAAAATGTCAGGATTCTGCTCATGCAGTGGTCAATGAGATGGCCTCTGGAGCAGAGATTCCCAACCTGTGGCCCATGGGCCAGATACAGCCTATGCCATCATTTCATGTGCCCCCCGCCTCCACCATATTCAAAAGTACCATGTGGTGGAAGAACGGCAAAATGGCCATCCGGCCCCCGAAGCTGTCTGAGGAAGCATGACACGGCCCCTGGCTTAAAAAGTTTGAGAACTCCTGTTCTGGAGAGTCCACAAAGAAAACACCTATCTGCCAGGGTTCTTCAGTCATTGGTACCCAGAGACATATTAACACTGCTACTGAGATTGTGGTGGCTTAGTGGTTAAGATGCTGAACTTGATAACTGCAAGGTCAGCAGTTTGAGACCTTAGTGCTGCACAGACAAATTGGTTAGCTTTTAGGGGAAATGGGAAAAGGGGTTAGATCAGTGGTTCCCAACGTGGGGCTTGTAAGGAATAGAAATGGGGGCTTGCGTTTTTTAAAACAGTAATGTAGATTTCTGAGTGTTTTTCACTGACGGGAGGAGACATATGGCCTTCAAAGTTGTTGCTGGAAAAAGATTGTGTGGTAGACATAATCCCGTGTTCTGGGTAAACGAGACTTACATTTTGATGGACATTTAATACTATGTAATGATTGGCTGGAATCCTTCAGAGGAAGGGCTAAAGGTGGAAATTCTCTAAGGAGATAAAAGGAAGGGAGAGAGGGGGGGGGGTTTCTCTTTTCGCCATGTGTTGTGGAATAGTTAGGATTGCTTTACACCAGAGGAAATGTGAGCAGAAAGAAACCACCAAAATGTAGTTCTCTAAATAGATTAAAAACAGTCCGAAGCCTGTAAACTAGAAATGGTTTCTATTCTCATGTGTGAAATGGCTAGATTGCTCTGCAATAATCTTTTGAAACTTACTAACTGTACATTAAATTAAAAATATGTTTGGAAATATGTTTGTTGTCTCTGGTGAGCTAAAACTGTGATTTGGGGGGGGGGGGGGCGTAATGACACATTTTTACTTAAGTCATAACTAGACTGGTTGGTTTGCTAAAACAGCCAGACAATAACTATTCACGTTCACGCTAGTCAAAAGGTCAGGCAGAGAGTACTAGGGCCACGCAGGGGTGTGGGCACATAGTTAGGATGCAGACTGTTGGCTAAGTGGGGAAGACGACATGGTGTGTGTGGGCAGAGTTAACCCTTCCAAGCAGAGTGGGGTTAACCGTTACAGGACTCAGTCCCCACAGGGAGACTTCAATTCCCAGAAGTCTAAGTCAGTGCATTGGCTGGTCAGTGCTTGGGGAAATCGACTAAGGCTTCTGGGAATTGAAATCCAAAAAACCCCCCAAAGTTTGGTAAGTTGAAGTCCAAAAGCTAAAGGTTGGGGAACACTGGGTAAGATAGATCACCAAAGAAGAATGGATAAAGTGCTGTCTGTGTTTTTATTTGTGTACTCATATATCTGCTCATATATCATATATCATATTTCAGCAGCTATGCTGAAAACATAATACAGTATGATGAACACAGTATTTGGAATATTGTTTTAGCCTGGATTTATTATTGTTTTCTATTAGATTTATGAGTCTGTATTCTGAAATGACAGTTTCAGGTCAGTAAAAAAGATTAAAAAGGCATTTACAACTGTTGGATCCGCGCACACAATTGGCACAGCTGTCCCTGACAGAACCCCGGTTTGGGAGATCACTCCTTCGAGCTGTAAGGTTTTGAGGGGACAGAAATTGGGGAGCGGATAATTGATATAGCTTGATTCACCTATTGCTGACCTGACAGGCAGCTAGGACAATGGAAAGCCAGAAATCACAGATGGTTAACTCGATAGCCATGTAATGGATAATTTTGCATCCGCAGATGCCCAGAGTCTAAGAGTAAACTTCAGCCAGTTGTTTGCCCCTGATAATGAGGAACAATGCTCGTCCCCGGTAGTTGATTAAGTTAGATAAGAAACCTCCCCTGGTGAAGACTTCCCCAATTAACTTGTGTAAACATGATGTGCAGACTCAGGGCTTCCTTTGTATCGCTACATGCAACATATGCCCACATCGGGCCCCGATCCAACATATGGTGACCCCGACGTGATTCTACTCATGAGTAGCGAACTCCTTGGTCCGGTTCTATGCCAGAACCATGTCCAAGCCTTTCCGGAGGACAGCGCAGCAGCTCCGGTCGGAAAGCCATCCAATCTGAGTGACAGCTACACGACGAGGCATTCCAGAGGCGGCAGAGCGCGCTCCAAAGCTCTGAAGCATCTTGCACATTGGAAACGCGTTCCAAACACTCGGGGTCGGCTGTGAACCCTGACGCCATCGCAGAGGCCACCGAGGGCCTGTGGCCGCAGTCCATGTTCTGAATCCTACCCAGAGGGACGTCACACCGAATTCAGTTACCAAACCCAGACGCGTTGCTTCGTCCCGCGGAGGAAAACTTCAAAGAACCGGCAGGTAATATGGGGACTTGTCCACAGCGGCAATGTCCGACCGCTAACCAGAGAGTTCACTTAATGGAATTCAAGGCTCTGGCCAGGGTAAATCGTACACGCATTCACAGCGCCCAGTTAGCGGATCTTTTTGTGTACTTGGGGGAACACTGTTTTATCCAGAAACGGGCATGTTAAGTCTCCAACTTTGGGATAGGATAGGAACCTGCATTAAGCAAGAACCTAGAGCCCCAGCTAAGGTAATCAGCACATGGAGCAAGTGTAGGAAGCTCATAGCAGAGGTAGACCCAGTCTGGATAGAGACCGAGAACTCCCCAGTGCAGTCAGAGCCATCAGCCCCAATGGGTCTCTATCCGTCACTTCAGTTTAAGCAGGGCAGTGTAGGGAGCTTTCCCTCAGTGACAGCTGCAGATGTCACTGAAGGAATGCAAGGTATAGGAAACCCTGGCGTTTCCCAGATAGCTAAAAGTTCCCAGATAGCTAAGAGTTCCATCCAGCGCATGGTGGAGGAAGAGACCAGTAAGGGGGAGTTGTCAGCGGAAGAACTAGACAGATATGCCCAGTCCACATAGAGGTAGATGCCCTCACGGGTCAGCAGCAGATGACCCATATGCCGGTTCCGTACAAGTTGCTCATGGCAATACAGAGGCAATCACAGAGACAGGACTCCAGAGTCGCTTCACTAGGGGCACACTTCAGCAAGTGTGCGAGACTATGATGCTCATTCCATACGACTGGAAAGCCGTCATGAGAATGATGCTCAACCCAAGCCAGTATTTGCTATGGGACAGCGAGTATCGACTCGAAGCACAGGCAAGGGCTGCCAGGATGGGAGGAGCAGTAATCCCTGACCAGCTATATGGGTCAGGACAGTTCAAATCCGTCGATGCACAGATCACCTTGCCAATCGCCACACTTCATCTGGCGATTGAGACAGCCTTTATTTTATTTTATTTTTAATTTTAAATTTTTATTAATTTTTTAAAACATAAGACATAAAACAAACATTTTATACATAACAACAAAAAAAAACAAAAAAAAATGAATAAACATAAAATCATAATATATGAAAAAAAGACAGACTGTATATTGCATACACTTACAGACTTCATCACCCTGGTGCTATATACATTGTCCTAGGAGGTTGTGGGATCTCCCATTCATTTCTATTGTTCCCAAAATTTCATTTGGTCTGGTGTCAATTTTTTTATTTCATCTCTTGTCAATGAGTATTCCACGAATTTTCGCCATATTTTCCAAAATCTACTTTCTTTTATTATACCTTTCTTAAGATTTAATTCCCATGTTAGTTTTTCATTCAATGCGAGATCCCACATCTGCCCGTACCAATCCTGCACTTTTAACATTATATCACTTTTCCAATTTTTTGCAATACACATTCTTGCCATTACTAACATCATAGACAACAACTCTTTCTTATCGTTATCTATTTTAATATTCTCAACATCTGTCAATAAGATGGTGTCTGGCCCCAATCTGAGACGTACTCCCATAATTTTCCCTATCTCAATCTCAATTTTTGTCCAAAAGTTTTCTACCTCTTTACATTCATACCACATATGAACATATGTACCCAGACTATTTTTACATCTCCAACACATTTTGTTGTTCTTCTTATCCATCTGGTGCAGTCTCACGGGTGTCAGATACCACCTCCATAACATTTTAAAATTGTGTTCCTTTATTCTGACCGATAGGGATCTCATAATTCTTTTTTTCCATTTATTTTGCCATTCCTTTTCCGTTATTTTCAAGTTCAAATCCTGTTCCCATGTATTTCTTAATGTGTCTTGTGGATTACCATCTGTGTTTATTATTTTATAGATTTTACTAACCAACCCTTTAATACCAATTTCTTCCCTCCTAATTTTCCAAACTAATTCCTCAAATTCCGTCCTATCTCTTTCTAAGCTTCGTTCCCTCCAGTATTTATTATTCCACTTATTCACCATAATTATCTGAAACCAATTCAACTTCATCTGGGTATATAGCTCTCTTTTCCTCGCATCATCTTTGCAGACTCGTATCCAATCTTTCAATAGGAGAACCCTATTTGTCAACAAAATTTCTTTAATCTCGTTATCCAATCTTATTGGGAAGTTATTCAAGTCTTCTATTTCAATTATCGGTGAGATGTTTGGGGCCAATTTCATTTTAACTTTCTTCCATACTCCCAATATAGATCTCATCATTCTGTTTTTAACCAATATTTTTCCTGTTTCCTTATCTAAGAAAAGACTCTTACCAACTTCCTTTACTTCGTTCATCTCGATTTCCTCCCAGATAACCGATTCCTTCATCAGTATCTTAACTACATTCTTTATCTGGAAGGCTTTATAATAATTCTTTAAATTAGGCATTCCTAAACCACCTTCTTTTTGAGGTAAGTACCACATTTTCTTTAGAATTCTAGGTCTACGTCCCCCATTACAATAACTATCAAATAGTTTTTGGAATTCCTCAATATCCTTATCTGTCAGCTGAATTGGTAAGGCATCAAATAAAAAATTTAATTTTGGTAGTAACATCATTTTAGTCAATGCTATTCTGCCAAACCAAGACAACTTCAGTTTTTGATATTGTGAAATTTTAGTCTTGAGTTCCTTCTTTTGTTTATCATAATTTAGTCTTTTCAGGTCCTCTAAGTTATTAGATATATTTATCCCCAGGTATTTCAAGCTCCCTTTAATCTGTAATTTAAATTCATCCCTGATTTTCCTTTGCTCTTCTTTTTCTATATTATTTAAAATTAATTCTGATTTTTCCCAGTTTACTTTCAGACCTGTAATTTGTTCAAAATCCTTTAGATGCTTTTGAATCCTTTCCATGGTTCTTCTGGGGTGTTTCATAATTAACAAAGTATCGTCTGCATATAAACTAATTTTATTTTCCAGTATTCCTTCTATATTTTTGTCTTCTCTTATTATATTGGCTAGTATTTCCATCGCCATGATAAATAGTATTGGAGATAGGGGACATCCTTGCCTTGTTCCTGCCTCTAATCTTAATTCTTCTGTTAAACCATCGTTAACCCTGATTTTAGCATATCCTTGTTGGTACAATTGTTCTATTGTCTTTATAAACCTATTACCGAATCCATAGCTCTTAATTATCTCGATAATTGTTACCCATTGTACAGAGTCAAATGCTTTAAAAATATCTAATGATAGTATACCTACTTTCTCTTTATTTTGTCTTGCCACGTCTATTAAATTTAGTACTCGCCTTACTAAATCTGCCATATGTCTCCCTTTCACAAAGCCGGCCTGGTCTTTATTTATATATTTATCCATAAAACTATTCAATCTGTTTGCCAGTATAGCCGTAAAAATCTTAGCGTCCTGGTTAATCAGGGAGATAGGTCTGTATGATTCTACTTTTTCTAAATCTTTTCCCGGTTTTGGTAATAGGACAATTATTGTTCTATACCACGATGCAGGTACCTGTTCCCCTTTAAGAATACCATTATAAATTTTTAGCAGTTTCGGGATTACTATATCCTTAAATTCTTTATAGAACTCAGCAGGTAATCCATCCTCTCCAGGTGCTTTATCTACTTTCAGTTTATTTATTACTTTTTTAATCTCTTTTTCAGTTATTAATTCTTCCATTCTTTGTTTATGCTCTTGACTTATTTTATTTTTAATTTGCATTTCCAATCTATCTTTTAATTTATCTAAGTTTATCTTCTTTTTAGAGTATAGGGCTTGATAAAATTCTCTAACCACCTTGCATTTATCTTTAATCTTATTTTGCCTTATACCCTCCTTATCCACTAATATCCCTATTTCTCTTCTGCCTCTCTTTTCTTTAGCCGCTCTTGCCAACATTTTTGAATTTTTATTACTATATTCAAAATAGTCTCTTTTTAAATATGTTAGGTCTCTTTTCACCTTTTCCATGTCATTTCCGATTAGTTCCTTCCTTAGTCCCTGCATCTTTTCATATACTTTTCTATCCTTGGTTATTGCATGTATCTCCTGTAACCTTTTAATCTCTTTTTCTGTTTCTTCTTGCTTACTTTTTAACTGTTTATTTCTAATACTTGCCAACCTAATACTTTCACCCCTGAATATTGCTTTCATAGTATCCCATACGGTACCAATTCGTACTTCCCCTGTATCATTCCACTTCCAATTTTCTTCCCATTTTTCTACCATTTGATCTTTACTTTTTTTATCTCTAAACAGTCTAGCATTATATCTCCAATTTTTCGGGCTCTTTATAGCATCTATTTTCAATTCCACCAATACTTTTGCATGGTCCGATTCTTTAAATATTCCAATTTCTATACCGTCTAAATTACTTATCAAATTATCCGTGACAAATATATAATCTATTCTGGAATATGTATTGTACACTTGTGAAAAATACGTGTAGGCCCTTTCCTGCCCTTTAAGTACTCTCCATGTATCTTTCAACCCCAAGGATTTCAACCAGTTATTTAACACAAACGTCTTATTTCCACCTACACTTCTCTTCATATTCGTGCTATCTGTATTTGATCTTACTAAATTGAAATCTCCCCCTACAATCATTTTTGTTGTTTTTTCTTTCTCTAATATTCGGTATATCTTATTTAAAAACCTATTTTGATGTTCATTTGGTACATACAAGTTCACCAGCGTTATTTCCTCTTCTTCTATCTTCCCCTTTATTATCAAATATCTACCTTCTGGGTCTGATATACTTTTTATCATCTCGAATCCCGCTCTATTTGATATCAAAGTTGCGACCCCCCTAGCCTTTGAGGAACCATATGCTTTTTTGTAAACTTGGGTCCATCCTAAGAATAATTTATTAGTTTTTTCCGAATTCTGATGGGTCTCCTGAAGAAAAATTATATCCGGTCTATCTTTTCTGAGTGCCGCTTCCAACCTCCTTCTCTTCACTTGACAACCAGTACCTTTCACGTTCCATGTTAATACTTTTATATCCTTCATCTATTATGTATCTCCCTCCCTTTTTTTTGCAGTTCCCACTTCCTCCTACGGACATGTGATCAACATATAACATTTCCTTCACCTTATACAAAAAAGTAATAGTAATAATAAAAAAGGAAAAAACATCTAAAAGAAAAAATACACTAAACAATCTACTAGTCTCCCTCCCCATTTCTTTTTTTAACAAATGGCCTCCAAAATTCAGAGGGGGGAGGGGGGGTGCAGTCATACATAGGAGTCTGAATTGGGCCTGAACCTACTCCCCGTCCGGAGCTATTCCTCCTTCCGCCCCTTTTGGCATATTCTCGTTTCCATTGCTATCCCTTCTTCTATAACCACCAGATATAATCAATTCTTCCTTCAAGTCAAACCACTCTTTAGTTCCTGCTTCCAATAATTTGGCATCTGTCATTACGTCCAAGACATTAATATCTTCATTTATTAAATATCTTTCCAATTGTATCTTATTCCCCTTTCCTGGAATCTTTTTGTGATTGGCTTCATCGACTGTCTCCAAAAACGATCCTCCATTGGAATGTCGTTGTACACTTCAATATCATGGCCTTCTACTTTTAAAACTTCTGGTCCTTTTTCACGTATAAGCGCCATTAACCTCAATTTATCTGATACATTAGCAAATTTTAACATGACATTCCTTGACCCAGTTTTGCCCCTTCTTGAACCGAGCCTAAATACATTTACCACCTCATGCGGCGTGAAGCCGTCTTCCATAATTTCGTCAAGCCATTTCACTATTCTTTCTTTTAATTTGTCTGGTGAGTTCTCTGGGAATTTTCGAATTATAACATTTGCTTTTCTTAATTGTTCTTCTACGTTTTCCAATCTCTTTTCATGATCCCCAACCTTATTTTCTCTTTCCTTTTCTTTCTTTCTTAAGTCCATGACCTCTACTTTTATCATTGCTTGCTCTTTTTTTATCTCTTCTTGCTCTTTTTTAATGGTCTTGGTTTCCTCTTTCATGCCTTCAATTCCCTTCATAATGTTTACTAATGCATCTTGCAAATCCTTCTTCCATTCTGTTCTAATATGAGCAAACATATTTCCAATATTATTCCCCAGAGTATCAAATTTCTCGTTAAGGATTTCAAATTCAGATTTAGTTCCTTCTCCTCCTCCTGTCGCCGATGTCGTTGGTGTTGTGGCCGTGGACGTGGTTACGATCGTTGTTGGTGTTGTTCCTGCTATCGACGCTGTCGTTGACACTGTTGACATAGCTGTTGTTGTCGTTGTTACTTTTGCTGTTGTTATCACGATTGATTTTACCACAGATGGAGTAGGCGCCGTTGGTGATATTATTGTCTTCTGTTGCTGCTGCTGCTGTAGTTGTTGTGCCCTCTTTTTCACTGTCTCTTGTTCCTCCAAGTCCTTTATCTCTTGTTGCATTGCTTTTTTCATTTCTTCTTCCTCCTCGTCCAATCTTGTAAGCCTCCTGAAACTTCTATCGGAGGACGTTGGTCTTTGCACTCTTGTCCAAGCCAATTTCTTCTCCTTCTCTTTCCCTCTCCCCTGCCGTTTCATTCAAATATATTTCTAACTGCTTATTGTCAATTTACATACAAAGTTTAATCATTCAAAATTCACCATATATTTTATCTCTAACCAATTTTATTAAACTTTCCAAGTACAATACTTAACCCTTATCCCCTCCCCCCTCCCTCTCTCTGTCCTATATATGCGCGTGTATTTACAAACACATATACACACACATGTATACCCAGAGAGTCATTCAAACTTCCGTTGTCCCAGTTTAAATTTAGTTAATTTCCCTCTTATATTTTTATCTATTTTAATATTTCTCCCCCCCCCACAAAAGTCAAAAGTCAAACTAGAATAAAAATAAAAACAAAAAAGGAATTAAAGAAAGAGGAAAAAGAGAGAGAAAAAAAAGAAAAAAAGAAAAAAACTTTTTTTTTAATTTTAGAAAAAAACAATTAAAAAAAACTTATTTGAAAAAATATTTAAAAATTAAAAAGCTTCAAACCAGACAAGAACATCAGTTAAAAAAAAAAGAAAAAGAAAAAAAAAGAGGAAAAAAAAATTTCTTTTTCTTTATCTCAAAAATTCAACTGTAGGGGGAGCCAACTTTCTATTGTAAATTGCAAACGTTTTCCAAATCTCTTTTAAGGAGATAAAAAGGAAGAATCAGCAGAGACAAAGGTAACACTGATGAGTTCACTTTCCTGTTCTCCAGAGTTCCAATCTACAGGCAATTTATTTCTCAAAGAACTGCGCCACAACAGCTTCTTGCTTCTCCTTGTATCTCCAAATAAATGTATGCAGGGACAGACTTATCGTCTCTCTTCTTCTTTAAAAACCAACACTCTTAGTCCACAGCGTAATAGCGAGAGGGGGAGGCAAGGAAAGGGGAAGAAAGAGATTAACAAAAAAGGAAAGCAGGGAATACCATCTTGCCCCTTTTGCTTAGCCGTTAATTTGTCCACTCCCACCGGCATAAAACATTTCAAAAGGGAAATAAAAAAATAAGAAAAAGAAAATAAGAGAAAATCAGTCTCTTTACTTCTGCTTTCTATTTCCCCCTTTCTCTTTATAAGACTTTACAACTTTGCTCACCCTCAAGCTTCTTCGCTTTCCCCTTTGCTCCTTTCCAGCGCTTCGAAACTCCGTACGTCTCCGATCGGGGGGGGGGGGGGCGGCGAGACCAAGCGAGCCCGCTGCAGGATCTTCTTTCAGCCCCCCAGGCTTACTTTTAGTTCCGACGTCCACTTATGCTTTGCCCATACTTTTGAGCTCTTTTGCTAGAACGCCGCTTTCCTCCCGTTTCCAGAATTTCCGTTCTTCGATCAGGAGCTCTGGGGACTCGTCGCCATTACAGGTCGCCCATCCCCCCACTCTCAAGATCGAAACTCTGTCCTACCTCTTTTTCTCGGCGCTGCTTTGGAGCATCCAATATATTTTCCACTACTAATTTTCCTTCTCTTTTTCCTGGTCCATTTTTCTGCCGGTTTCAAGGTCTATTTTCGCTTTAAAAAAGTCACTTTCTTTTCTCTCCTTTCCGAGCGGAGAAAAGCTCGTCCCTCTCAGCCCTCCATCATGACACGCCCCCTGAGACAGCCTTTAGGCATTTTCTCAAGGTCCTGGCAGCTGGCAAAGCAGCCAAAAATTACACAGCAGTCAAACAGGGTGCCTAGGAGTCCTACATGGACTTTATTAACAGATTGGAGGAAGCGGTCAGTAGGCAGATAGACAACGAGCAAGCCCAACAGGAGCTTATGATGAAGCTGGCGAAAGACAACGCCAACCTTGACTGCCGTAAAATCTTGCAGTCACTGGGCAATCATCCCGATCTGACGCTTATAGACATGATTAGGGCTTGTGCCGACATTGGTACAGATTCCTACAAAATGGGTCTGTTAGCAGCGGTGGTGCAAGGCGGTAGGAAATTCAAAGGCAAGACCAAAGGAGCATGTCACAATTGTGGCAAGATCGGTCATTTCGCTAGAGAATGCCGATCCAAGAAGGGTAATGGCCAGAACACAGGTTGTCCCAAGGCTCCGACCACCCCATGTCCACGGTGTCACAATGGCTTCCACTGGGCCAGGAACTGTCCGACTTCGGGAAACCGGAGCGCGGGCTTGTCTCTGGCCCCAGTCCAAACAGAGACCACAGTCGCTCTGGGAGAGCCAGAACTGGATTAGATTCCTGTCACATTCCACCCTGCATTCTGGAGGCACAGGCCAGACCTAAGGGCAGTGCGGGACTAGATTTGACTTGCCAGTCAGAAGTCACATGTGACTTGCCAGGCACAGTCTATCTGGTCAATTCCCAATACATGGGACCCCTGCCTAAGGGCTATATAGGTTTCATTTTGCCCCGTAGTATTGCAGGAGCGCGAGGAATCCTAGTGATTCCAGGAGTCATTGACTCCAATTTTTCGGGTGTTCCCCAGGTTCAACTCTGGACACACCTACCCCAAACCATTCACAGAGGAGACACGTTAGTGCAACTGATCATGGTTCCTTGTCACTCGCCAGCAGGCAGCCAGGAAAGGCTCAGGGACAGCTCAGAGTCTGGGTCGGCAGACCGCTCAAGCGCAGAGGGGGCAGTATAAGGATACCGGGTCTTAGCAACAGTGGAAACCAACATAGAGTGGAAGCGGTGGCCAGGCATAAAGGTATTTTTGAATAAAAAACCTTTTGATTGGCTTCTATATACCGAAGCTGACGTCAGCGTGGTCAGCCAGAGTCAGTGGCCACGCGAGTGGGCTCTCGAGCCAGTCTCCGATGTGTGGGGGGTAGGCGGTGTTCAGGAAGTGTTTAGAAACCAAGATTGGGTGGAAGTCACGATCCCCGAAGCTGGTCATTCGGCTGCACATCTTGGACGTGCACATCAACCTCTGGGGGCGAGACATCTTGCAGCAGTACCGTGCCACTCTTACCTTCGGGTAATGGCTTTACCACTTAAATGGCTTACCAACACGCCTGTCTGGGTAGAGCAATGGGGAAAAATTAGTTGCCCTAAAACAGCTGGTCAAAGAACAGCTAGATGCAGAACACATAGAACAGTCCACCAGTCCCTGGAATTCACCCATATTCATCATTAAGAAGAAGTCAGGGAAGTGGCGACTCCTTCACGATCTAAGAGAGATCAATAAGTGTATTCAGCCAATGGGTCCGCTTCAATGCGGCATCCCGAATCCGAACATGATCCTCGAGGGTTGGAGATCCTGGTCGTAGACTTGAAAGACTGTTTTTACACCATTCCTTTAGATGTAAGGGATCGGGAAAGGTTCACTTTTATGGTGCCAGTTGTGAACCACAGAGAGCCTACACAACGTTACGCGTGGACATTTTTGTCACAGGGGATGCTCAACTCGCCCACCCTGTGCCAAATTTATGTTCACGATGCGCTGGAAAAGTTTTGAAACCTTCACCCCACAGTCTTAGTGTGTCATTTTATGGATGATATCTTGATCGCAGCGCCGCAACTTGGCAGCGAAATGTTTAAAGACCTCCAGACCACTCTGGGGGAAAAAGGGTTACTCATTGCCCCAGAGAAAGTTCAGAGGACTGAGCCCTTTTCATACTTGGGCCATCGGCTTCTCCGTTCTTTCGCTGCACCAGTTTTGCCACAAATTAACCTCAAAGACTCAGTCACCCTTGTAGAATTGCAACAGATTCTGGGGAATATCAACTGGGCTAGACCGTATTTCAGGCTAGATATGGAACTCCTGAAGCCACTCTTCTCGCTGCTAATGCTAGGTAAGCAGCCAGCAGACCAGATACACATTCCGTGAGAGGCTCGCTTGACTCTCGAAAAGGTCAACCAAGTTCTCAGCCACAGATGGGTGGACAGGATTAGTCAGGGGCCATATGCTCCTGTTCTGAACTTGTACATAGTCCAGACCGGATCCGGAGCTCTAGGCGTAGGCTCTGAGCGAAGGGCGAGTATCGTGGAGTGGGTGTATTTACCACACACCTCTTCCCGAAACATCGTTCCTCCACAGGAACTGGTCTCCACGGTGATTTACCGAGGAAGGCTATGAGCAAGGGATATCTCAGGGCACGATTTAGCGAAAATCATTGTTCCATTCACAAAGGATCAGATCCAGCAGCTGATGCAGCTCGGTGAGTCACTCCCGATTGCATTGGAAGGATTCACTGGATGTTTGGCATACCATTTGCCAAAAGACCCCAGACTCGTCTCGCTTCAAACGCAGACAGACAGTTTTTGTGAATTATTGTCCCTGGTTCCACTTCAGGGGGCCAGGACAGTTTTCACTGATGGGGGTCGAACATATGGTGTTCTTACCTGGCAATTTATTATTGTTTTCTATTAGATTTATGAGTCTGTATTCTGAAATGACAGTTTCAGGTCAGTAAAAAAGATTAAAAAAGCATTTACTACTGTGGGATCCGCGCACACAATTGGCACAGCTGTCCCTGACAGAACCCCGGTTTGGAAGATCACTCCTTCGAGCTGTAAGGTTTTGAGGGGACAGAAATTGGGGAGAGGATAATTGATATAGCTTGATTCACCTATTGCTGACCTGACAGGCAGCTAGGACAATGGAAAGCCAGAAATCACAGATGGTTAACTCGATAGCCATGTAATGGATAATCTTGCATCCGCAGATGCCCAAAGTCTAAGAGTAAACTTCAGCCAGTTGTTTGCCCCTGATAACGAGGAACAATGCTCGTCCCTGGTAGTTGATTAAGTTAGATAAGAAACTTCCCCCAGTGAAGACTTCCCCAATTAACTTGTGTAAACATGATGTGCAGACTCAAGGCTTCCTTTGTATCGCTACGTGCAACATATGCATGCAGCCAGATTAGGCAAGGATATAAGCTTGTGAATTATCATAATTAAACACTGGTCTTCGCTCCATCTTGCCTCACGTGTCTTGCTTGACCAGTCTCCTCCAGGACCCTCCGGCCCACATTGGGCCCCGATCCAACATACAACAACATTTCAAAAAAGATGTAAAGATATTATAATTTCAAAAAAGATGTAAACTATCAATTACTACCGAATAGCATCAAGGTTACAACAAACATAGATTCAACCTTTTCATTATGATCTAAAGCAGCATAAATAATAAAAGCTAATGCCACTGATTACCCATTGTGGTAATCTTCTTTGTCTGTCATGCCATCTCTCTATGGCATTTCCTGGCTGATAAAACTTAAAGGAATGAAGGGGGGCAGGCACTGGTTCTAACAAGCCAGGTTTTGCTTTTGGCATTCATGAGGTACTCGGACTAAATTTGTAACATAAGGCTAGCGCTAATCATGGCTTGGCAAACTTTTACTGATTCAAACAAGCAGTGTTCTCCAAGAGAGAGGAAGACATGGAGAAGGCAGAATAAAGGAAACTGCAATTGATAACAGTAATTAGGTTGCTTTCTCAAAGGAGCGGAACAAATGTCCTTAAATTACACAACTGCTATAGCTGTTGCATATTTTATTTTTTATTAATTTTTATCAATTTTTACAGAAAAGAAAAATATCAATACATAAAAAAAATATCACAACAGAACAATTATTCTTAAAAGAAAAAAACTTCAAACATTATATATTCAGCATTAGTAGTGCTCCTTATATTATATTTCAAAACTTTTTTGTTTATATATGTAGATAACTACTACCTTCTAAATAAAGACAGGTTGTACTTACCAGTAACTGTCGTTCTTCGAGTGTGCTTGTTTGAGGATACACACCTGTGAAAACCCACAGGCGATTGTGAAAAATGTGTACCATGTCTTTTATGTTCAGTAGCCTGGAGTCTGGTGGAAATGCTTGCATGTGTACTGAGTCGAGCACGGCACCAAGTCCACTCTTGGAAAAGGATTGAGTTTGGATTTCTTGAGATTTAACCACAGGTCTAGACTCTCCATGAAGGCAATCACAAAGGCAGCATCCCGTAGCACTTTTCCGCTTGAAGAGGAACAGATCAACCAATCGTCTATATATGGATAAACCGTGATCCCCTGAGGACGAAGGTGCACCGCTACAGATGCCATGCACTTCATGAACACCCTTGGCACGGTGGAGAGGCCAAACGGGAGGCACGTGTATTGGAAGATCTGTCCGCCTACGCAAAAACATAGGAGCCTGCGGTGCAATCGGTGAATGGAGACATGGAAATATGTGTCTTTCAGATCTATTGTGGTAAACCAGTTCCCTTCGTTGAGGAGAGGGAAGATGGAAAATAGGGTGACCATATGAAACTTCTTCACCAAGATGTGCCGGTTGAAGCGACGGAGATCGAGGATCGGGCGGAGGCCTCCGACCTTTTTGTCCACCAGGAAGTAGCGAGAGTAGAAACTGTTGACAGAGTCCGTCAATGGAACCACTTCGATCGCAGCCTTCTGGAGAAGGGAGAGTTCTTCTTCCAATTGTGGGATGGATCTATATTCGTCCCAATGGAGGCTGCCACCGAAGCTCCAATCTGTAACCGTGATGCAGGATGCGTAGGACCCATTGGTCTGATGTTATGGAGGCCCATGTATCGATGAAGTTTCGTAGTATGAAATAGGGTAGATGGTGGGTGGGACAGTCGCCAGCCAGGAGGAGGTCAAACCTGTTGCTTTTGCCTCCGATCCGTGCGTTTGCCAGATTGTTGATTCTGGGATTGGAAGCGTGGTTGGGAGTAATTCTTCCTCTGCTTGTAAAAATGTTGCCTTGGTTAGTCCGATGAATGAAACTGTTGGCGAGGCTGTTGATCTTTGAAGGATTGAAGGACTGGAACGATCGCTTGCGGTAAAAATCTGTGCCACCCAAACAGAGTTTACTAGAGGTTGTAATGTCTCTATGAAGCTCATTGAGTGTGTTATCCGTTTTGGATGCAAAGAGCCCCTGACAATCGAACAGCATCTCTTCAATAAGCTTTTTTTGTATCCTCAGCAAAATCCACAGATCGGAGCCAAGAGTGGCGTCGGATTTGAATGGCCGCAGTGGCATTCTTGGCTTCAGAATCACAGATATGTCTCGAGGTTCTAATCTGTTGCTGACCCAATTGGATCCCCTCCTTACACAAAGTGTCCAATTCGGGATGCAGTTCGGCAGGCATCTTCTCCAGAAAGGATTCAAGCTTCATCCATAACTTCAAATTATAGCCTCCCATGGCAGCCAAGTAGTTAGCTGCACGGAGTGATAGGGAAGAGTGGGCATAGATGCGGCGCCTTAAGGCATCCGGTTTTTTGCCCTCTTTAGAAGCCGGAACGGGCATGCTGTTGATGGCGGTACGATGTTGCGAGGCACGCACAATGCGGGAGTTAGGTGGGGGGTGCGTGTGAAGAAAGTCCCTGCTGTCCCCCAACAGCTTATAGATACCATCGACTCTGGTCGAAACCGTGTGAGTCGAAACTGGCTTCTTCCACACTGCCTTGGCTGAATTAGAAACTGCCAACAAGAAGGGCAGATGAAAAGGGAGGATTTTCTTAGTGTCCGCCAAGCCACATACCTCATCCATAAACGGGGATGGTGGTGTTTCAGCTTTAATATTGAGGACGGTTCCCATCTGGGTGAGCAGGCCCGTTAACGTGTGTTGATCCTCTGGCAGGGAACGGTCCTTGCTCCCAATTTGATCGTCTGGAGAGTTCTCCATGTACACCAGAGGGAGGGGCTCTTCCTCCGAATCTGACGGGTCCTCAGAGCCTTCCGACCTCTCTGAAATGGTGGGAGGTGGGAGGAAGGCCTCAGGGTCCAAGTCAGACCAGTACGGCCTGGCTGAACTCGGAGCGTCCCTGGAAATCGGCGAGGGAGGTGGAGAGGCAGCACTGGCTGCCTCCAACTGACACCTCTTGGAAGCAGAAGGCCGAGCGGTGGTCGTCTGTTTGGGTGGGAGCACGGGTGGATCCGATCTGGACAGATGCGGAGCTGTCGGATCGGTGGCTGGGATGAGTGCTCGTACCTGAGTGGTCACTTGTGTGGTGATTTCCTTCGCCATGGCATGGAAAAGAGTGGCCAAAGCATCGACCAGAACCAAGGCTTGAGGGGGGGGGCGTGGCTAAGATGCCGATGTGTTAACACACTTTCTTTGGAGCTCGCGCTTCTCAATGAGAAAAACAATGAGAAAATAAACATAGAGAAATACAAATTTTCAAAGATTGGCAAGAAGAAAGCTTATAGACCTCGTAACTGAAAAGGCTTGATCCGGAAGGTCGGAGTTCAGGAGCGTTTTGGCTGGGAGGCTAGCGGTGCAAACGGCGGGACTGCCAGGAGATCGGGAGAAACAATGAAAATATTTGTTGTTGAAAATAAAGACACGAATTTGGAAGTGGTGGCTGGCGCGGCTGAGGGGTGAGAAGGAGAGTGAAAACTAAGGAAAAGCAAGTGTGTAAAGGAGCGAGGAGGAGTTAAGAGGGAGAGCGGAAGAGAGAAAGTTTATGAAAAGAGATTAATGACGGCTGTGAAGAAGGAAATCGAAAGTTAGAGTGACCGAAGACGGGAGGGAAACAACTTGAGACGGTTTCTGGAGCGTTGTGGAGAGACTGAAAGGAAAGGAGAGAAGGAGAGGAGAAAGATAAAGAAGGAGAAGTGAAGGAACGGAGAGGGTGGCTGAAGGACGGGAGGTGTAAGAACAGACGAAGTACGGAGGTTGGAGTGCTCGGAGGAGAAGGGAGGCGGGGCCCCCTTGGAAGCCGCAGCCGAGGCTGGGGACTAATGGCGCAGATGTAATTTTACTTTGTGGACCAAGCAGTTAAGTACGGAGTAATATAAACTCTTTAAATACTTTGGATTTCCCTCCTCCCTTTGCAGAACAATTTTTTTTCTTTTTCTTTTGTAATTAATTTTTCAGACCCCTCGGACTCTTTTGCCCTTTTATGTTTTTCTCTCTTTCCTTTTTTGCTTATTTGGGGTACCTGACTCTCCTTTCCCTGTTACCTTTGTTCTTCTTGGTTTTTTGGTTTCAATTTGTTTTGCCTTCCTCCATCAAGATTTTGGACATACAGTTACTGGATTATTTAATTGTTTTGGGGCCTTTCCCCCACTTTTTGAAACATTGTTATAGTTTTGGTTAATAAATGAAAATCTTCAATCAAGTTTTGGGTTTTTGAAATTATCAAGCCATTTTTTCATTGAATAACAGTAAAGCAGCAATGCAATACAGGAGCATTTTTTTTGGATTACAATTTTATTATTGGTTTGCTATACAGAAGCTGATCTGTTCTGTCTGGGCATAAAGTAAAGGGACTAATATAGGGGCTGAAAGTGTGAACTAATTGACATTGAAAACTGATTGAGAATCTGGATTTGGTGGAAATCAAGTAATTGGACATTTGGATTATAAATTGAGTGAGATTTGAAGATTTGGCTCACAGGACTTGAGGTTGGGCATAATTTTTGCTGAAGACGTCAACGCAGATTGGATTACAAAGCTATCTAAAAATTGGTTATAAGATATCAACCCACAATTAAGGCTCCGAACATGAGTGAATTTGGAAAGGCCAAGAGCTGGAATTGGGAGATAATAAAAGTTTGATTATATTGAAAGAATTGGTTGAAACTACAATGGATAAATTTGTGAAGAGAAAGGTGAGAAAGGAGGAGGAGGTGGTGAAACCTAAGAGGAAGGAGAAGGAGAAAACTGAAACTGAGGACACCCCCCCCCATCATCTATATCATCGGAATCAGTATTATTGGACCAAACACAATTAATGGTTGAGATGGGTAAATTGTTTAAGAGATTTGATAAGATGGAGAAGGCAAATGTGAAAGGTTTTCGGAAAATGAAGGAATTAAGAGGGATAGATAAAAATGAAATTATGGTGAAACAAGATAAAATGTACACAATGTTTCAGGATTTTGCCCACAAAGTTGATTTTACTTTTCAAAAGTTGGAAACAAGTGTTAATTTGATGCAAAAGGATGTGAAATTGATGCAGGCTGAAGTGAAGGGGTTGCAAGAGGAAGATAAGGAAATCAAAATAAAGGTAGAAGGACAAGGGAAAAGGATAGACATGGTGGAAGAGATCATGAGGAAACAGAATATTGTGATACGCAATTTACCGGAGAAAACACCAGACCATTTGAAAGACAGAATAATTGATTGGCTGAATAATTTGAAAACGGGGAAAGGTTATGTTAATGAAGACATTGCAAGTGTTTATAGATTGGGATTGAGAAGAGGGAGGAGTGTTCAAAGGAATGTCTTGGTTAAATTTGCAACTTGGGGCGATAAATTAAAGGTGATGGCTTTTTTAAAACAAGCTGGGTCTGGCGCTTTAAAAATTGACAGAAATGTATATAACGATATTGCTGTGGATGAACGTATGGTGTTATAAAATGAAGCCTGTGACCAAGGTGTTGATTGCACGTGGGATAAAATACAATTGGAGATTCCCACAGAAATTAAGATTTTTTTACGACAAAAAATGCATACAATTGATGCTGAAACTGATGCACTGTATTATCTTAGTACAATTGAAATGATAGACTTGTCTTCAAGAGAGGGATTGGCAATAAGAAATGACTTGTTGGAATCAGGAGGCATAAGAAGAGAATATGGAGGTCAGGAGCAGGAGGGGGCAACAGGGGGGTCCAAAACTGATAATGTGGCAAAGAAAGGCTGAAGTATAAGGATGGAGGAACTTAAGGAGAGGCAGAGTGGTGTTGGGGAGGTTCTCGTACTGTATGTATAAAAGTGTTAAAAAAGGAATTGTATTAATGAGAGTGCGTGTGGGCATTTTGAGGCTTGCAGTTACATCTTCCACGTTCCCCCCTCCTCTCTTTGGTTGGCAAAGGCGGCTTTTTCTTTATTTTTGTAAAGGAAAAGGGTGGGGAGGGTAGAGTAGAATGTTTGTTGTGTTAGATTTAGTTTTAGTTATGGGAAGTGAGGTTGCACACTCATTGGAGAGATCGGAGATCACAGAAGATTGCTTTTTGGTAAATTATGAGGAGTATTAAAGTAACATCCTGGAATGTGAAAGGTACAGGATCTCAAGTTAAGAGGAAAAGAATAGAATTAGCTTTAAGAAAGGACAGGTCGGATGTAGTCTTTTTGCAGGAGACCCATCAAAAATCTCAAGATGTGAATAAGATCTTTTTGAAAGGGATGCAATATTATGAAAAGTCATTTGGTACCTCAAAGGCAAGGGGAGTGGCTACTTTAATTTCAACTAGGTTGGGCTTTGAAATGACATGTAGTATCTCCGACCCTGAGGGAAGATTCTTGATAGTAAAAGGGAATTGATGATGAGGAAATGGCTTTTGTGAATATATACGCCCCAAATGATCATCAAGAGGACTTTTTGGAGAAAATGAATAAAATATTGGTAAAAGAAAAAACAACAAGAATGATAGTAGCTGGGGACTTTAATCTAATTAGGTCAAATTTAAATTGTACAAATATTTTAAGAAGTGGAAAAGGGGTTAAAAACAAATTTTGGATAAATGGATGGAAGATATAGGATTGAAGGATATGTGGAGAGAGCTTAAGGGATCGGAAAGGGTTTATACTTATTTTTCGCATATTCATAACTCATACTCTAAAATAGATTACATATTCGTAACAGAAAATATGATTGGAAAGGTAGACGAGGTAGAAGTGGGAATATTCAAAGAATCGGATCATGTGAAAGTGTTGTTAGAAGTGGGGATAGAAAATATAAGAAATACAAGGAGGAATTGGAGATACGATCCTAATTTATATAAAGACCATAAATGTAAGGAACAAATAACTGAGAATTGGAAGGAAAGTTGGCAATGGAATGATACGGAGGAGGTGAGTTTTAATGTGTTTTGGGATACCATGAAGTCGGTATTTAGAGGGGAGAGTATAAAGTTGGCTAGTTTTAGAAATAAGCAATTCAAAGTGGAACAAGATAAAATTGAGAAGGAGATAAAACAGCTTCAAGAAAAACACACAAGGACCAAGGACAAGAAGGTTTTTGATAATATACAAAGATTGAAGACTGAATTGATAGGAAAGGACATAGAAAAAGTAAAACGAGACTTGGTATATTTAAAAAGAGAATATTTTGAATTTAGCAATAAAAATTCAAAATTGCTAGCAAGGGCCGCAAAAGAAAAGAGAGAAAAAAGAGAAATTGGAACTTTGGTCAATAAGGATGGAATAAGATGCAATAAGATTGGAGATAAATGTAAAATTGTTAAAGATTTCTACCAGGCATTATATGCGAAAAAGAACATAGATATACCAAAAATTGAAAAAACAATTGGAGAAACAAATAAATAATAAGATAACGCAAGAACATAGGAACAGGATGGAAGACTGAATAACAGAAAAGGAAATAAAAGAGGTCATAGCTAGCTTAAAATCAGATAAAGCACCTGGAGAGGATGGATTACTAGCCGAGTTTTACAAGGAGTTTAAATATATAGTGGTTCCAAAATTGAATAAGTTATATTCAATTGGGAGCACAGATCCCAAGGATGTGGGAGATTTCTGCACATGCATGGGTGCATGCGCGGAGCCCGTTTGTGCATGCGCAGAACCCGTTTGCGCGTGCGCAGATGGGTTCTGCGTATGCGCGTGTGCACAGTGACCCCTTTCATCGTCATTCAGGGTGCGGGACGGAGGCAGGAGGGGGGAGGAGCGGGCGCCAGAGTACGGGAGATCCTGGCCAGTGCGGGATACTTGACAGGTATGATGTGGGTGTGCAAGTCCCCTGCGAATTATGGTGGGAATCTCTTATTTAGTGAATAGGACAGACAGAAAATTATGGACATTCTCATTTTAAGCTGCAGCATTTCAGCTACTGTATATTGCCCCCTCATTACTCCCTAAAAGATTGAAAGATCTCTCCTTATGGATATCCAGAGCCTCCAAAAATTACTTTCTGGACTAAATTTCCCAGAATTTGCTATTATGAGAATCCCTGTCCTAAAGCATTATCTGTCTATTGTATAATTAAATGTCTATTGTATAATTCATTGTGTAATTTACTGTATTGTATTATTATTGTTTTCCTATTGTATTTTCATGCTGTTATATTGCGTCTATATTTGATTTGTTATGATTATATATTTTTGGATTCATATCTTGATTATTTGTATTATACTGTTATAATTGTATGTTTATTAATTGTATGTATATTAATTTTTTGTTGTAATTGTACTTATATTATTGTGTTGTAAGCCGCTCTGAGTCGGCCTTTTGGGCTGAGTGGAGCGGGGTATAAATCCAATAAACATAAACAACATAACATATAACTATATATTAGAAGGAGGGCAAATCCCAACTTCATGGTATAGGACTATAATTATTCTGTTGCCGAAGCCAGGAAAAGATTTAGAAAAAATTGAATCATACAGACCAATTTCATTAATAAACCAAGATGCCAAGATCTTCACAGCGATATTAGCTAATAGGTTGAATAGTTTTATGGGCACTTATATAAATGAGGACCAGGTGGGATTTTTGAAGGGTAGACATATGTCAGATTTGACAAGAAGAGTTTTAAATTTAATTGATAAGGTAGGACAAACAAAAGAGAAAGTTGGACTATTATCTTTGGATATCTTCAAGGCATTTGATTCTTTACAATGGGTAACAATTAACGAGATAATTAAATGTTATAGATTTGGTGATAAATTTAAGAAGATAATTGGACAATTATACCAGCAAGGGAAGGCAGTAGTAAGGGTAAATGATGTAGTTACAGAGGAGGTAAAGTTAGAAGCAGGTACAAGGCAGGGTTGTCCTTTGTCTCCAATCTTATTTATTTTGGCAATGGAGATGTTGGCGAAGGAGGTAAGGGAAGACAAAGAGATAGAAGGGGTTCTAGGTAATAAGATAAGTTTATATGCCGATGATACTTTGATAATAGTAAAACACCCTGGAAAGGCATTGGATAGAATACAACTGCAGCTGAAAAATTTTGAGGATATAACGGGTTTGAGAATAAACTGGGATAAATCTGAAATGATACTGTGTAATATGGGTAAAGAAGAACAGAAAAGGAAAAAGGAAAATTTAATTTACGAATTAAGGATGATTTGAAATATTTGGGGATTAATATCTCGAATAAATTCGACGAATTTAAGAATTTGAATTACGTAAAGTTGAAAAAGGAAATTAAAGATAGAATACAACAATTGCAAAAATTGAAACTGTCATGGTTTGGAAGAATTGCAATATGTAAAATGATGTTGTTACCAAGAATTAATTTTTTATTTGATGCTCTTCCAATCCAATTGAATGATAAAGAAATTAAGGAGTTTCAAAAATTGATCAACAATTTTTGTAATGGGGGAAAAAGGCCTCGATTGGTTAAAAAAATCGGGTATTTATCCCAGAAGGAAGGGGGATTAGGAATACCAAATTTGGTGGCATATCGAGCTTTCCAAATTAAAACGTTGTGAAGATCCTGGCTAATGAAAAGGCAATTTGGGAAGAATTAGAAATGAAAGATTTTATTCATATTGGAAAAGTGGTCTTTTTAGAAGGTAGTATGAGTAAAGTAGTCACTAAAAATAGAATGATGAACATTGGGGGTATGGAAAAAAGTAAAAAGGGACTTGGTACCGGACATTTCCCCTATTATAGAGTTGGAGGATATAGCAAATTTTCCAATAAAAAATGATAAAAGGGTCGAAGAAGTACTTGATAAGAATGAGGTATTCCTGCTGAGAGACTGGATACAGGCCTGTAAAGACAGAGAGAGGAAAATAAATTTGTATGGACAATTGAAACTGAATTGGTTTCAGACAGGGATGGTTAATAGTTGGAATAGTAAATATTTGAATGAAGTTGGATTAGAAAGAGATAGGACTGAGTTGAAGAAGAACTGATTTGAAAAATAAGAAGGGGACATAGTGGTATAAAGGGACTGGTTGGTAAAATATACAGAAGATTTACCGTAAGATTAAGCTGGGAACAAGATTTGAATATAAAAATGGAAGAACATAATTGGAAAAATAAATGGAGGAAAAGAATTATGAGAACTATGTCAGTTAGAGTTAAGGAACATAACTATAAAATGCTGTGGAAATGGTATTTGACTCCAATGAGGTTACATCAGATAGATAAGAAAAAAGATAAAATGTGTTGGCATTGTAAGAAGGAAATGGGAACATATGAACACATGTGGTGGAGATGTACTGTGGTAAAAAATTTTTGGAAGAAAATTGAATACGAGATAACTGAAATTATGGGGGAGAAAATTAAATTGGGTGTTAGCATGATTATGTTGACAGAAGTGGAAAATATAAACCTGAGTAAGAATAAAAAGGAGTTATTGGAAATAATGTTGTCAACGGGAAGATAGTGTATCGCGAGAAAATGGTAAAATGAGGTAAATTTGAATATTGAGGAGTGGTATAAGGAAATGTGGGGCTTAGCATTGAATGATAAGTTGACATGGGAAATAAACTTTAAAAAGGGAATTGTTAAAGAAAATAGATTCTGGAAGGTTTGGCAAGCTTTTGTGGATTACTCAGGGGGAATGATTTGCAAAGACCTGTACCTGATTACAAGATTTTCTGGGGAAAATCTCAATGAATATCTCCGAGCTCTCCAGTGTATTGTAAGTAACACCGGGTGATTAGTATTCTATTTTTATTTTTGTTTATTTTGGTTTTTTGTTTTGTCTTTATATTAAACATTATTGGAAAATGAGGCATAGAAACCATATCCTATTGGTTTGATGTGAAATAGTATATATTATAAACAATGTGGATACGGTTCGCTGATGTTCAATTTTACATATATATGTAATTTTATTTTTATATGTAATTTTCTTTTTATTTGTAATTTTGATGTTTTTTATTGTTTGTATTATTTTTGAAAATTTAATAAAATATTTTTTTTTTAAAGAACCAAGGCTTGAGAGGAGGGCGCCTCCGAGTCCTGGGAAGTTGGCTGAGAAGCTGGAGGACATCGGGGAGGAGTAGGTGGTGAGGTGAGGTGGGAGAGCAATGGACTCCGCCGTAGACTCAATGGCTGGTGAAGACTGTCTGGACATTTATTTATTTTATTTATTTATTATTTAGATTTGTATCCCGTTCAACTCGGCACAGGCCAACTCAGAGCGGCTAACAGCAAGTTAATATAAGTACAATGTAAGGACTGCAGTGGCTCAAGTAGGTAAGACGCTGACTGGGAAGCGGAAGGTCAGCAGTTCGATTCTCGAGTACTGCAGGACGGAATGAGCTCCCGTCTTCGTCCCAGCTCCTGCCAACCTAGCAGTTCAAAAGCAAGAAATTGCAAGTAGATAAATAGGGACCACTTCAGCGGGAAGGTAACAGCGTTCCGTGCACTCCGGTGTCTAGTCATGCCTGCCACATGACCACGGAAACGTTTGCAGAAGCAGACAGCGCTGGGCTCTTCGGCTTGGAAACAGAGATGAGCACTGCACCCTAGAGTCGGATACGACTAGATTTCGAGCAAGGGAAACCTTTACGTTTAACAGTGTGATAATGCAAAAATAAATAATCAATACACTTACAATACAATTACAATTCCACAATACAATATATCAGTACAACAAGTCAAAATATCAACAATCAGTATATCAAAAGGACATATCCAAAAAACATATCAATAAGCATATCAACAAAACAGTGAAGCCACAGGACATATCAAAAACAATCTAACCAGTAATAGAAAAAGAGACTTGGAAAATCCAGCTGCAGATGAGGTAGTGCCAGCTCCAGCTTCTTTTGAGCTCCCCGCCTGGTGGGGGGCCAGAGGAATGGGCACTGGGAGCAGCAGCCTCCCATCCTGGGACTAATGGAATAGGCCCTGGGAGAGGCTCAAGTCCAGTGTCGTCTGGAGGTGGGGAGCCGCTTTTGGGGCTGTGGAAAGGCGAGCCCAGGTGTGGCCAGTTCTTTCCTCCCCACCTCCTCCTCCGACCGGCTGCCAGGCGAGCAGCCCTCAGCTGTTTTCATTTCCCGCCGACCGGCCGGGCCGGGGGGGATGGTGCAGAGCTTCGGCGTCCGGGGCTGGCGGCGGCGCTTTTGAGGGCGTGCATTGCCCTCAGCTGTTTTTACTCCCCGCCGACTGGAGGGCGCAGAGCTTCATGGTTGTGAGGAAAATGGACGATGCAGGAGAAGGAGGCGGCAAAAGCCTAGTAGTTCTCGGAGTAGAAGGCAAAGAAGAATGGTGTTTCTTTGATTTCCTTTTCTCCTCTTTTTTCTTCTTTTTTAGGAACAACTCGGCAGTGGTTGGTTTACGAGCAGCAGAAGAGGAAGAAGAAGCAGGGAGAGGTTGGTTCATTAGAGAACCCGAAGGTTGAGGTGCCAAAGCAGCCGCCATGAGGTAAGCCTGAAGTTGGTTTTTCCTATTCTTCTGGGCTACCTTTGAAATTTTTTTGCACGCCGGGCAAGAGTGGACGGGGTGAGTTTTGCCAAGACAAATAAGGCACTTATCATGGCTGTCCATGATACAGGACAGGCACCACTTAAAAGCAGCAATGGCGGCCATCCACAAAAAGCACCTGAAAAAGGGCGTGAAGAAGCCAAGAGGCCCCAGAGGGAGCCCCCTCAGGCGATGAAAAAAATTGTTGTAGCAACCCAGAAATCATTTTTTTCTTTTTTCTTTAATTTTGGATCAGAAAGGGGGTAACCCTTCCTGGCCAGAAAAATTGTAGTTTAAAGGAGTTCAAAGAAACAAGAAAAATTAGACAAAGTCGGGAGAGCTCTCAATAGGCTCCTGCTAGCGTAGCGGAAAAAAGAGAAATGAGGATAGAAGCGCAAAATGGCGCTGAGGGCGGGTGGAGATGGTGGGCGGTCCTAACTCAAAATCTTATCCAATCAGTTCTACAGCTCCAAACTGGCTTTCGCGCAAGCGCAAAACCCTCAGGTGTGGATCCACAAACAACACGAAGGAGAACTACAAAGTTAACATATCTAAGAGCATTGAGCGAAACGCCATCAGGCACATTACCGCTGCCCCTTTTCACCCCGCCACAAACGGTCAGGTGGAGCGCCAAGTGCGCACTACGAAAGACGCACTGCGGCGCATGGGTCCCGGTGAGTTAAACCTCCACCTGTGTCAGTTCCTCATCTGCTATAGGACAACCCCCTTAGCTTCAGGATTTTCCCCAGCCGAACTCCTCATGAGGAGGCGTCCGGTAACGCTATTTGACCGGATGGATCCATCCAGGGTGGAGGATGAAGGGAGAAATATAAACATAGGGGGAGAAAGCTCCAAAAGTTTCTCGGTAGGGGACCCGGTTCACTGCAGGAACTACACAGCTTCAGGGCCAGCGTGGGTTCCAGGGACAATCATTGAACAAACGGGGCCTGTCTCCTACAGGGTCGAGACCAGCTCGGGTCTACTCTGGAGAAGGCACGCTGACCAACTCAGAAGGCGAGTCACCAGTGAGGGGAAATCAGCGTTAGGGTCCTCCCCCACCCGCATTACCCAAGGGGGAGACACGGCGGAACCCGCAGATACAAATGCGTATCCTGGGTTCCCAACCACAGAGGAGGATACTTTGAAAGAGAGGGATCAGCTTGATTATGATTATGAGTTACCGTACCAGGGAGGTGTAGCGGAGTGGTCCCCCACCCGTCCTAGCGAGAAGAGGGGTTTCAGTTCAGCCCCTGGTACCTCCAGTCCCCCCAGTCCTTTTGTGTTAGAATATCCCATAGCTCCAGCTCCCCAGAGACCCACACCCCCAAGGCAGGCAGCGGGGGAGAGTCCGCCCGCCACAGTCCCTAGAACTCCCAGGCCGGCAGCGGGGGGGGGGGAGGGCACGAGGGTCTCTTCGTCGATCCCGAGATTCGTACTGGGGGGGGACCCCTAGTTCCTCAAACGGCAGGCAGGAGTTCACTTCCCAACTGTTCATTCCATTCCCGTCCCCCAATGCAAGGGAGTCGCAGAGCCCACACCGAGCCACTAACGAATCCCCCCTTTCCGTTGCAGGACAGGACTCCGCAGAGCCAGGCTCCCCTGTGTTAAGTCAAGCGGCTGCTCGCCCCAGGCGCACGTGCGGCAAGCCACAATGGTTGAGGGACTTCGTCCCATCCTAGGGGGGAGGGATGTTGTGTATGTACAATGTTGCTTTATATGTATGTACAATGTTGCTGTAAGAAATGTATGAATGTAATCTGGCCACAATCACAATGTAACCCAGCTGTTAAAGGAACGCGAGCAAGCTGCCCATAGAGGGCAGCTGCGAGTGTTCAACTCACATGGTTCTCATTCCTCAAATCACCTGCAGCCGCGGGAACTCCCCGCAACAACAAACTACTACCGATCCACCACCGAAGATGGGCGTGACCCGGACGACGTCACGCCGGTAGCAACCAATGAGCTACCGTGCAGCAAGATTCAAATGTATTGTACCACTGTATATAATGTGAGGTATCTCCGCCATTACCACATGTTCGTTCTGATCATCAACCAATAAACCTGTGTTAGTCCTTATTGCGACTCCTTCTATGTCTCCCGGAAAGGACACTAAACTAACAGAGTGTGCTCATTTTTCGATCCACTTATTTGCATAAGAATAGATACATGAGAAAAGATACATTCCGCTCCTATAAACAGTAACAGTAACAATAATACAACAAGCCCATTGGCTAACAGAGTGTGCACATTTTTCGATCCACTTATTTGCATAAGAATAGATACATTAGAAAAGATACATTCCGCTCCTGTCAGAAAACACAGTTAACATACATAACACACCCTGAACCCACGGGCTGGATCCGGCCCTCCACACCATTTCATGTGGCCCCTCACCTCTCCAAGGGCATTTGAGAAACAAAGCTGTAGGGACAAAATGGCCATCCCCATTGGGCAGGCTGGGGAAAATGGCCATCCAGCCTGAAAGCTGAGTGAGAGAGCGTGACCTGGCCCCTGGCTTGTAAAGGTTGGGAACCCCTGCTTTATTCTTTTATTGGCAACACTATATATTATTAACTAAGATACATATGGCATGTCTTACCTGATTTGGCTGGTTTGTAAGCAAAAACAGTGAGTGAAACCTAGCATACATTTCTCTAGTGTGGAGCAGGGACCACAGGTACTCTGAAGCAGCATAGAGGTTTGTGTGGGCTTCCTAAATGGGTGCAGCTCTCTGGTAGGTGAAGCAAGTCCTATGATAGTGGGATACACTGGGTGTGTTGTCCCTTACAGGCACCTCTTCACTGCCAAGTTGCTAGTTACAAAGTAAAGGGACCAATTTTGAAAAAAGAAAAGAATGAAATCACCATGCATACCTTGAAGGCTAGGAGTGTCAGCTCTTGTGGGTGTTCAGCTGGAACAGTTCCTTGTTCTTTTTCTATCTCTTCTGCTTTTTTTGCGCTGTTGTTATTGTTTTTTTGACCTGGATGGCCTGCATCTTTTGGAGGCGGTCCCAAGGTTGCCTTGGAAAGGATTTTGGTTTCTATAAATTGCCTTCTTTCTTTTACGCTGGCAAAAGGGGGAGCTTCCACAGATGGTGACATACCTGGGGATGAGCTCAGACTCTCTTTGTCTTTCTTAATGCCCAAAGGAACTCCTGAGATGCCTTCTCTAGGTTTCTTCTCAGTTAAAGGAGATTCTGAAGGAAATTTAGCTTGCTGACTTGACTTTTCTCCAGCCAGAAGATCAAAACCATCCTGGTCCTGAAACACAGGAGGGATGCTCTTGCCTTTCTGAGAAGCTGGGCTTTCTTGATCTTCATTCCAGGTCTCTCTTGGATGTCTCATGAATGCAAATCTCTTCTAAATGCGTAGAGCGGGGAAAACAGTCACATTTCATTTCAATTCAATTCAATTCAATCTATTAGATTTCTATGTCACCCACTCGGCTAGGCCGACTCAGGGTGGCTAACAATCATAAAATAAACTGAACAGATAAAACATATACAGCCAGTATAAATCATTAAAAACACCACCATCATAAAATACTTAAAACCACCCACCCCATAAAAGGGTGCTGGAGAGCGAGAGGAAGGATTCTGATTCACACCAACCAGCTAACTGAGGTCACCCTTCCACCAACACCCCAGACTTGGTCTGCCAGCCAGATTTTGAATTCTTTCCTGAAGGGCAGCAATTCCGTCTGGAGCCGTAGCCCTATTGGCAGGAGGTTCCATAGGGCTGGAGCAGACACGGAGAAGGCCTTCCTTCTTGTGCTAGAGAGGCGATCCCCTCTAGCCGATGGTACAATTAGAGAGCCCCTCTGTTCCGCTCTGGTTGGACAGACAGACATTCTTAGGGAGATGCGGTCTCTTAGGTATCCTGGCCCACTACCATGTAGGGCTTTGAAGATCATAACTAGCAACTTGAATTGCACCTGGAGGCAAACTGGCAACCAGTGCAGCTCCCGAAGCAGTGGCGAGGCATGGACATAACTTCTACACCCCAACACAACCTGGGCAGCCGCATTCTGGACCAGCTGTAGCCTCCGAATGGTCATCAAGGGCAGCCCCATGTAGAGCACATTACAATAGTCCAGTCTGGAAGTGACCAGAGCGCGAGTGACCATAAGCAAGGAGGCATTTTACTAACAATACTATGTATCTGAAGAACAAGTATTCAAAACTTAAAAAAAATATGAACGGGTCCCTTGTGATTTTGAACATGGGGACACATTGTTTTATTTATTTATTTATGTATTAGATTTATATACTGCCCAGCCAGCAGAATCTGCTACTCTGGGTTGATTATAGAGAATAAAGTTAAAATGTAACTGTACATTATGATTGGATGTCAGGTTCTTCCAATGAATACCATTAGAAACTAACAAAATGACTGGTGGTCCAGGAACGGTCTGGATATTGCAAAAACTTGGGAGAAGAATATTCCTCAGAAGTATTCTGTAAGAACACACAATAAAAATAGCCCTCATTCTCTTTATAGCCATTAACATAGCTTTTCTTCTTCTTTCCATTTTTTCAGGATAGTACTGTGCAGATTTACTCATGGGGGGTATGTTTGGCTGGACACCCCACTATGGTAATGGAGTAGACCAGGAGTTCTCAACCTTTTTAAGCCGGGGGCTAGGTCACACTCTTACAGACAGCTTCAAGGGCCAGACGGCCATTTTGACCTTTCTCCATCACATGGTGCTTCCAGGTGTGGTGGAGGCAGTGGGAGGCCACATGAAATGGTGCCACGGACCACATTCGGCCCACAGGCCACAGGTTGAGAATCTCTGGAGTAGACTGTACAGCCAGCGAATCAACGCTAAGTGTTGGGTGGCAGTAAACAATCTGACTCCCTAAAGGGGCCAATGGCTACAGGTAGATGAACTCCTTTAGGGCCGGATGCAATTTTCCCCAGCCTGGTTTGATGGTTTCCAGTGATGGTTTCCAGTGGCATTTCCTCCACTGGAAACCATCACTGGAAACCATCAAACCAACAGCAAAATGAGTGGAGGAGGAACCACTTCACTAATCTGATTCCCAGCGGTCATGGAGGTGGAAGAGGCCATGCCAGATAGACTGGCTGTGAAGGCTGCGGCAGTCCATTGCAGTCCTGGTGTTAAATCCTGCATGTCTCATTAGTGTGTAGGTCACTTTATGACAAGCTGGGATCCACCTTAAACAAATTCATGCCAATGACATTTTTCCTGCTACCAGGAAAAATGTATCCTCGGATATGGGTTGCAGCCAATAACAACTCATGGGTGTGTGTGTCCTAATGAAAGTGTAATCACACTGAAAGCGTTGGGTGAAATCAACAACCTGCAAGTCTGCTTTGTCTACAGGAAGGTCCTCCAGTTCTTCTGTCAAGTCCGGAATCAGGTAGGATTCATCTCGTTGAAAAATGAAATTATCCTCATCTTCTTCATCACCACCATACTATCAAGGGTTAAAAGAAAGAAAGGGAACAAAATAATTTCAGCCCTGAGAAAAGAACTTCACTATTTATCTAGTGTATGAGATCTCATTAGTCATGATATGAAGTTGTGGATTTAAACACCCTAACCAAGATGCAAGTAATTTATTATCATGCTCTCTGATGATTAAATATTGTTTATTAAATTTTAAAGAGAAAATAATGCATGGCAACCTAAGCAAACACTATAAATATCCATAGTGCTACTAAGGAGGATCAATACCATCTCTGTGAAAAACCCACAATGTTTGGCTTCAGTTTGACTTACTACCATCACTGTCTGAAGCAAGAAAAGAGTCTCTTCAAGTCTTAACCTTAACCTTATGTCCTACTTTTGATTGGGCATAGACAACACACTACGAGTGTGAAATTACTTTCATGGCAATTTTGAAAACCTTTCTCAATATTTCACAGCAGGAAAACTCTGCCTCAGTTTTTCACATTGGGCCCTCCTCCATCCTAGCTGGGAGTTACAAATTCCATCGCTCACAGTTGGGACAGGGGTGTGATCCTGAGATGCTTAAAGCAGTGTCTATGCTAGCTTTCTCTCTCTCTCTGTATTTTTTAAGCTAACTGTTTAGAATTTCAGTTAAAATGTGTAATATCTTAGGATAAAATAAGATAGAATGCTAGTAAAGTAGTTATAAGTTTAACTTGCCTTAGAGTTAGAAGGTAGAATTGTGTGTGCTAATTTAGCTTGCTTAGAATTAAGTCAAAATGTTTAATTAAGTTGATAGAAATATTAATTGCTTGTTATAAGGTTGAGAAACCAGCCTGTGGTTGTGCATTCCTTCCTGTCTGTGTATTCTCATGCTTTGCTGTTTTCCACCAGCAATGACCCTTTCTCAACCTTTTCCTTTCTGGCCCTTGACTTGTTACATCACAGAGGTAAAAGGAGATGGATGATGGGACCCCACCTGAGGGACCAGGTGCTTTTCCATTACTTCACAAATTCCTAAGGGGGAGGGAGATACCTGCAGTGACCTGGGACTTTCCCATGCTGAGATCATAAATTCCTAAGGGGTGGGGAACCACTCATTTCCCATCATTTTTCCTATAAAAAGAGGAGTTTTGAGTCCTAAAACCAGTTCTCTAACTGATTTCTAATTGGACTGTTTTGTTGGCTGAACTGATCCTGAAAAGAAATTGGCAGGATGAGCTCTGTTCGGGCTTGGCCTATTGGACTTTCATTTCCCTGCCTGGATGCTGAAAAATGCCATGCCTGCAACATCTCAACACTTTGCCATTTTATGGACATTCTGATGGACTTTGAGACTCTTTGCCATCTCATGGGCATTTCTGTACTTTGAAACATTTCATGGACTGTTGGATTCTTTGCATATTCCCATGGACTTTGGGGGTCCTTTTCTCCACAGGCTTATGGACATTTATAGGCATTTCATGGACATTTCTGCCCTTGGAAAAATCTCTATGGACTGTTTTTCCTTTACAGGTTTAATGCTTTGCCTTATGGATTTATAACTTGGAAAAAAAAGTTCTGTTTTGGGACTTTTACAACTGTTCCGAGTTGGCTTCTACTTGGGCATAGCTTTGGCACTCTGCTCTCTGCTTCCACCACACACTGCTACTGCTACATACATGCTACTTTTGAAACAACCGCACTCCCTGTGACTTGGTGAGTTAACAATCCTGGGTCTTTGGGAGTGGTGGCAGAGCCTGTAAATAAGGGAGTTGTGGTAGACTACAACACACTCAGCACTCTGCTACAACCAGTGCCTCTCGAGCCCCTGTGACCGTTGTGACAGGTGGGAGTTGTAGTTCCAGTTTACAAGCATTGTGACAGGATGCCCCAAACCTACACCAGTTGAGAAAATATATCCTCCTATTGGTATCGCTCCACCGAAGATAAGAAGAGAAGCAGCAGTGGACACTGAGAAAACTAAGCAAGAGAATGACCCTGGACACTCTCTGAAGGCATATGAGCCTCAAGTCCACTGGTTCAGATCCAGGAGGAGCTTTATGACAAGAACAAACATTTTTGAGGGTACACAAGAGCAAAAACAAATTAGAAGATGAAGGAAAGAGCTCACTGGACAAGGAATACCATTAAAGGAGGATACAGCTGAGAAACTTAAGCTCCCCTACATCACTTGGAGAATCCTGAATAGGCTGAGGGTTGGAGTGCCTAAATGTAAGACCAACAGGCTCAAGTGGGAGATGCTGACCGACAACAATACACTGTGTGAATGTAGTGAGATACAGAATCTGGCTCATTTATTGGTCTGCTGATTACTGCCAGAAACATGTACCAACATGTAACTGTAGTGGCTATATCAGGCCAAATAATGAAAAAAGACCAAACGATAGGTGGAAAACAGCAAAGAGTTTTATTTACTGCTTGCATGCATAGTCAGCAGGACTCAGTCTGGAAATGGTTTTCACAAAGAACTGAGTAAAGACCACATTCTGCTTTGGCTTTTTATATCCTTTTTCCAGGAACACAGCTGGGAGCCTTAACCATCAAGCAAGCTCTTTGGATATCACTGACATCAAGCAAAACCCATTGGATAGCAATGACACCAAGCAAAACCCATTGGATAACAATGACATCAAGCTAACTCATTTAGATAACAAGCGTAATTACAGAAGCCAGACATAGCATTATTCAATAACTATAACTTCTAAAGCACAAATAATTCAATAAAATTATTTCCATGGCATGAGCACTTCCACAATTATAAAAACTGAACTTTTCCCCAAGTTCATGACCAAGTTCATAACCTAATTAACTTGCTTACGACTCATGACATAATTAATTTATAACTGTTCCAGATGTTTAATAAGATGTAGCTTAATGTACAATATCTAATTATGAGATTGGCTATCAATGAGGTAATACAAAGAACTAATTAGAATATATTCTGGTTCCATTCACCTATACTTTGAAACTAATAATTAATATAATGTGGAGTAGCAACAGCAGAAAGCGGATATCTAAGTTCTTTCTAACTGTTGTATTTTGATCTGAACTGCTAAAGATTATATTTTTATAATGAAAGTCTTCACAATTGACTACAAAAGATTACTCATAAAATACAGACACTAGCCACTCTTAAAACCAGACATAGAGATGCTATCTATTCCATAGAGCTAGCTTTTAACCATTTAGCTAGAACACTTAGTATTAGATAGCTAGAGGCAGAATAAGCCTACCCATCTTGCCAGATGCGGTGACATCATCTTAGCAACGTTTTACAACTTTTTAATTTTTATGAACTCTTGCCCTCCTCATAATGACAAAGCCAAGAAAGTGGCTTCATTTTGGCAGTCTAGGGAGGTGGTGGTGAACCTTGGCATTCCAGGTGTTCTTGAACTTCAATTCCCAGAAGCTCAAGGCAGTACACCTGCTGATCAGGACTTCTGGGAATTGAAGTTCAATTACACCTAGAGTGCCAAGGTTCACCACCATTGGTCTAGGGTTTGATCAGGACACTAAAGAAACAGCAGCAGCAGAAGTAATTATGACTAATGAGCAGGCAATGGAGAATAGCACTTACTACTGTATCAGAGTCCATTGCGGGAATTTGATCTTTTACTTTAGAAAGGATTGACCCCCATTGGAAAGATGTTACCAGAGAGTCACAGGGACCCTCTATCCTCTTTGTTTGATCTTCTGATGCCATTGGAAGGGTTCCTGTTCTCAGTTGAGCTTTGGGAGATGACGCTAAACAAAGAGAGATAAACATACAAAAAGGAATGTTGGTGCAGAACAGGGGTTCCCAACCTTTTCAAGCTGGGGGCTGGGTCACGCTCTCAGTCAACTTTGAGGGCCGGATAGCAATTTTATCCTGCCTACACGATGGGGGTGGCCATTTTGTCCCAACAGCTTCAAAGGGGTGGACATTTTGTTTCTCAAATACCCTTGGAGGGGCCACATAAAATGGTGCTGTGGACCAGATCCGGCCCACAAGCCTTAGGTTGGGAACCCCTGGTGTAAAAGAAGTAGAGAAGATATTCAGTCTTGAAAAATAGTCTCATTGACTGAAAAAAAGTCTCATTGGCTGACCTTTAGCTAGAATCAGTGTTTCACAGAAACACAGATTACTGTAACTGAGTTGGAAAGGGGCCTTTTAGGCCATCAAGTCCAACCCCCTGCTCAATACAGGAATCAGAACCAAAGAGTTCTGACTGATGGTGGTCCAATTCTTTCTTCAATGATTCCAGTGTTGGAGAGCTCACCACCTCTCGAGGCAATTGGTTCCACTGTCATGCTGCTCTAACCGTTAAGGTCACCCTACCTTATGCCATACAGTTGCACTGATAAAAATGGGATAATCTTACAAAGATGCTCTGAGTTACCTAGAGAAAGAATGGGAAACACAAAGAGAGGCTGGGATTACTTTCATTGATCTATTGCTGGATAAAAAGCATTAGTAAAGGTAAAGGTTTCCCTTGATCGAAAGCCAGTCGTATCCGACTTTAGGGTGCAGTGCTCATCTCTGTTTCAAAGCCAGAATCAGCATCTTATCCACTTGAGCGACTGCAGTGGCTAAAAAAAAAAAAGCATTATTTCAACATAATATTGCCCCTGAATGTACACTGTATGATATACTGGCTTTTCCTTTTCACTCAACTGTAACAAGTTATTAAATAATTATAGATGTGTGTAAGCTTAAGGGTTTTTGTGATTTCATTAGTATGGGGATGTTTTATACTTGAATCTTGTAATGTTTATTGTAAGCTGCTTGGAGTCGCTTAGGTGAGGGGGCGGCAATATAAATTCAAGAAATGAATAAATAAATACAATTCGTGAGCATTTATTTATATTGATATCCCGCCCATTTGGGATATTTTCCCACTCTGGGTGGCTTACAAAACATTTTTAAAAAACTGTTGCAATAGAAAATTAGAGATAAATCATAAACACACTAAAATTATAAATGGCAACAAAACGCAAAAATATAGTTATGCATGCATACACACACTTTTTCTACGGTTCAAGCAGTTTTGAATATTAGTTTTTTAAAAGGCTGAGGACGGCGACAGAGAAATAGACAGATGACATTTATTTATTTAATTGGATTTTTATAAATGCAATTAAATAAATAAACAGTGCTTCATTCTTTACCCCTTGGGTAGAATAGAAAAGGAGGAAGAGCTGATCACCATGACAACCTTGCGTTACGAGGTAGCCACACCCCTCAACGACCTGCCGTTGCCAGCTCAACCAGACGCCAATGAACTCCCGCCTCTTTCTAAGCCGAATGCCCTTTCCCTAGCTGTGATTGGCCAAACTCTCAATGTCGCCCCGCCCTCCTTGTGCCCCTCTCACCTCCCAAATGCCTGCCTACTCCTCGCCGCGACGCCGCGGCTGCCCCACTGGCACTGGCACTCTGACTGCAGCGCTGCTGCGCTAACGCTATCCTTGTTTCCAGGAGTGGTTATTATTCCCCCTGCCCTCTCCCTTCGTCCTTTTGCCCGCTCATTCCTCAGGTCCTGGCAGGGCTATAAATGCTAACTCTGCACCTGGTTTTAAAATCCCTCCTTTAAAACACAAAGAATATTCGAAAGCCTTTTTATAGACGAAATAACCAGTTACATTCACCTTAGTTCTCTATTTATCAATTCCTCTTTTTTTAAAAAGACAACACGTCTCTTCGCTGTCCTACCGCCCTGCCGGGACCTGCCACCCCTTCTCTGCGCTCGCGACAAATCCGTTGGGGATTTTTTTGCCCGAGAGGCGGGGCCAGAGGGTAGGCGGGGTTACGCTGCTCTTTTTTTCTATTGGCTCCCTGAGCCGCGCGACGGAGGCGCTGCCCAATGAGAAAGGGATTTTCGTGGCCGTGTATGTGTATGAGAGTGAGTGAGGGCCAGGTAGGGATTTCCGGTCTGGTGCTGCTGGCACTCCACTTCCGGGCGAGGGGCCTGAAGTAAAAGTTGAAGGGAGAACCGTGAGGGTCGTGCGTTGGCTGCTTCTAGGACTCGTCAGCGGTTGTGGCCATGGGAGTTTGACGAAGAGCCTTATTTCCCAGGTAAACCCGCAGAGCCGGGTGTCGGGTTTCTTGGGCCTCGCAGTGAACTGAGGCGGGTTGAGGAAAAAAAAAAGAAAATAAAAATCCCCCTTCTGAGGGAGAACCGGGGCATGGAAGTTTTGTCTTCGCTGGACTACCTTTCCCAGAATCCCCAAGTCACAGGCCAGAGGATTCTGGGAGTCGTAGTCCCGCCATAAACAACGTCCCGTCACGCCTGCCACATGTCCACGGAACCATCTGCAGACACAGACAGCGCTGGCTCTTTGGCTATAAACAGAGATAAGCACTGATCCCTAGAGTCGGATACGACTGGCTTCCGAGCAAGAGTGACCTTTAACTGGGCCCCTGATGGCGAACCTTGGCACTCCAGATGTTCTTGGAGTTCAATTCCCAAAAGCCCAAGCCCCCATAAATCTGCATGAATGGGTTTACTGCGATTCATCCGGCCCACGCCGCCCTCGTTGCTCCTGGAAGTGGTAGTAAAATGTGCCCGTACGATTAAGACTCTTCCGGCTTAACACTTCCTCCTTACGGGCACGTTTTACTTATACGAACATAAGAACATATGAACAGCTTTGCTGGAACAGGCCACAGCCCATCCAGTCCAGCATTCTGTCACACATAGTGGCTCACCAAGCAGATGCCTTCACCTGCTTAGGATTCCCTGGAAATGGCATTGAGAGATATCCTGCCTATCTCTCCAACCCAGAGGTTGTCCTTAGGTATCCATATTTACAGCCATTGATACCCTTGTCCTCCATGAACTTGTCTAATCCTTTCACTTCATCTGGCAGGGAGTTCCATAGACCAGTGATACTCTGGGTGAAAAAGTACTTTCTCTTATTTGTTTGAGAACTAGTACCCAAAAGTTTCATCGAGTGCCCCCTAGTTCTAGTGTTATGCGATAGGGAAAACAGTTTTTCCTTATCTATTTTGTCCACACCGTGCATGATTTTATAAACTTCATTCAGGTCACCTCTTAGACGTCATTTGAGAGCGAAGAGGCCCAACCATTGCAGCCTCAGATGGTAAGGAAGGTGTTCCAGTCCCCTAATCATTTTGGTTGCCCTCCTCTGCACTTTCTCCAGTTCCATAATATCCTTCTGGAGGTATGGCGACTAGAACTGTACACAGTATTCCAGATGGGGCTTCACCATAGATTTATAAAGAGGCAAAATGACACTTGCTGACTTATTTTCTATACCCTTCCTAATGATCCCTAGCATTGAGCTTGCTTTTTTCACTGCTAAGGTACACTGGGTTGACACCTTCATTGAGCTGTCCACCAGTACACCAAGGTCCCTTTCCTGGTTTGTCGCAGAGAGTTCAGACCCCATCAGTTTATAAATGTAATTGGTTTTTTTTTTTTTGACCCAACACGCATCACTCTGCCCTTACTAATGTTGAAGCTCATTTGCCACTGTTTTGCCCAGTGCCCAGTGTTAAGAGATTCCTCTGGAGCTCCTCACAATCTCTCACAGTTTTCACTACCCTGTATAATTTAGTGTTGTCAGCAAATTTGGCTACCTTGCCATTTACTCCTACTTCTAGATGATTTATGAAGAGGTTGAAAAGCAGGGGTCCCAGTACTGAACCTTGGGGAACCCCACTCTTTACTTCCCTCCACTTGGAGAAGTGTCCATTTAGTGCTACCCTCTGTTTCCTGTCCCTTAGCCAGTTGCTGATCCAGGACAAGACCTGTCCCTTTATTCCATGACTGGTAAGTTTATTCAAGAGCCTTTGGTGCGGAACCTTTTCAAAAGCCTTCTGAAAGTCCAGATAAACAATGTCAACTGGATTCCCCTTATCCACATGCTTGTTGACACTCAAAAAATTCCAACAGATTAGTTACGGATTCATGGGGGCTTGGGCTTCTGGGAATTGAACTCCAAGAACATCTGGAGTGCCAAGATTTGCCATCATGGACCTAGTCCCACCATAAGCAAAGTTTCCAAACTTAGCTCTTGCTGCTCATTTGCCTTTCTGTCTCTCTCTTTATTTGTTGTCCCCAGTAAGATTGTCTGGTCAGGTTATCCTCCTCTAGTAATAGAGTAGAGTAGACTGTACTGCCAGCGACTCAATATCAAGTGTCAGGGGGCAGCTAACTCACCTGACAATCCTGAGGACTTAAGGTCTTGGTGAAGTCTACAGGGATGGGGGACGGTCTCCAAGTGGATTAAATCTCACTTGAATCCATCTTGATGGAAGGCAGCAGCTTCATCCATCCTGATCTGGGGCTGAGGAGGACTTTTCATGTCAAAAGGCCTCAGGACCAGAAAGTGACTCACAGAACTGGTCAGTGGTAAAGGTGCTATGCTGCGATGCGCAAGGCAGATAAAAGGCTACGGCATTATATTCACAGGACAGTCTTCATGGCTGATCACCATGAGGATCGCCAATATTCGGATGCAGATATGGCACAACAACAAGAAGTAAGTTCAAAGTGGATATACATAGCTTTTCTTCACCTCACCAACGATCCTGTCCGGTAGGTGTAAATGTTGTCCTTTCTCAAAGCCAGTTGTGTCCAACTCTAGGGGTAAGTGCTCATATTCATTTACAGCCAAAGAGCCAGTGCTGTCTGCATGTGCAGATGTTTCCGTGGCCATGTGTCGGCATGACTAGACATGGGAGTGCATGGAACACTGTTAGCTTCCTGCCAAAGTGATATCTATTTATCTACTTGCAATTTCTTGCTTTAAAACTTCTAGGTTGACAGGAGCTGGGACAGACGAGAGCTCACTGCGCTATGCAGCACTCGGGTCTTGAACTGCTGATCTGCCAACCTTCCAGTCATCAAATTCAGCATCTTAACCATTAAGCCTCCACATTCCTTTCTAAAATAGGTTAGGTATCCCTAATGTCTAGAGCTGAATACTCTATTTCAGCCACTGCAAATTTAATTCCCCTGCCCTCCTCAATTTACAGATTTTTTTGTTGTTCATTTTACATTCATCTGTGTCAGGCTCTGCACTTTCTGTTTAGATGAACTAGGAAATGTGCTCATGCAGTTTTGCCCCATGTTGCTTTAGAGCAAATGGTAAACAATGTTTTCATCACTGTCTTATTCCCCAGTTTTTAAGCTAATTGTAATGTTGCATGTCTGTTTAGCAACTGATAATGTTACTTTACATAGTCCACATATGATGAAAAGATTTTGTCCAATTTAAAATTATGAAGCAGATCAAATTAAACTTCCTAATTCATGTAATTTATTTAATTTATCCTCCACCTTTTTCTCCACTGAACTCAAGGTGACATAACACAGAAGCCTCAGCTTTATATTCCTCAAGTCATGTGTCACTGTAACCCTTCTATCCAACATACTAAAACCGAAGAACTGATGGTACTTATTTCCTTTGGCAAACTAGGGCACAATGTCGGAGCTGAGTGATGAAGCTAGTGATTCAGAACTGCTGAATCGCAGCCTAACTATGTGGCATGGGATGGGGCAGAAGGTCTGCAGCCAAGAGTTAGATGTCCCCCTGGATCTTCATACAGCAGCCTCTATAGGCCAGCATGAGGTGGTGAAGGAGGGTATTCAATGGTAAGGAATGGATTTCTTAAAAAGGAAGCAATAATGGTACTTTTCTATAATCTTTTACTCATTTTTTTCAACTGTTCAGTATGCAGATTAGTAATTTGGTGGAGAGTACAAGATGTATACAGATGTCTCCTGGGATGAGAACTAGCCTATGTAGTCATGGGCATGCTGCACTGCCCCAAGGAGCCCCAGAAGATGGGAATGGTAAAATCACCTCTGTGTAATCTTTACATAGAAAGTTATGAAAAGGGATACTGTAAGTCATTTGACTTAATGGCAGAAAATGGGGTGGTTTATAAGTGTCTGGCCAGGTTATCCTGCTATGTAATAGAGTAGACCATACTGCCAGTGACTCAACACCGAGTGTCAGGTGGTGGTTAACTAACCTGACAACCCTGGGGACTAATGGCTTGGGTGCCAAAGTCTACAGGGAAGGATGATGGGCCCCAAGTGGATTAAATCCCACTAGATTCCATCTTGATGGAGGGCAGCAGCTTCATCAATTCTGGCCTGGAGCCAATGAGGACTGTGTGCCAAAAAGGGCTCAGGAACAGAAAGTGACCTGTGGAACTGGATCAGTGATATGAGGGTCATGCTGTGTTGCAGAAGGTAGATGAAAGGCCACTGCATTATATTCTCGGTACAGTATTTATGGCTGATTGCCAATATTCAGATTTGGATACGGCAGAACAAGAGAAAGCTATAAGTGTCATTGTTATTGAAATCAAGAAAAATCATATAAGTCTTGGTTACAAATTGCTCCAGTTTAACAAGGTCCTGTGTGAAGACTTATGTGATTTCTATTATTCATGCATCAGGATTCTGGCTGAAGGAACTAAAGCCTGCCAAATTGCTTTGAAACAGAAGAGCAAGAGTACTAGGAATGGTTCAGTCATCAATCTTTTTATTTTCTAGTGGCTGAAATGAAGAACTATGTTATTGCCAAGTTGTCAAGATTTTTAGAATAGTTGCCTGTTTTAGACTAAGAAACAAAACAAGTTGGGATATAATGTTTCAAGTTCATATACTGTACCATGATAACTTGTCGGATGCTGCTTATAGAAGTCTAATTATTATTATTATTTGCCTACCAGTGGGGAAATAGACCTGAATAAGCGGAACCGTGGTGGCTGGAGCCCGCTAATGTATGCTTCTTATATTGGTCATGATACTATTGTGCAAATGCTGCTAGAGGCTGGTGCGAATGTGAATTTGCCAAATCCAGAAGGACAGACTCCACTTATGCTGGCTGCTAGCTGTGGAAATGAGAGTGTTGCAGCCTTCCTTCTTCAGGTGTGTATACTTGCTACGAGCTCTACCATCTCAAATGCTTCTAGTCTTAATGTTCTTTCTTTTGGACATGCTTTTGCATCTCTATAGAGGTTGATGAAGTTGTCCAGGTAGGAACACAAAGCACTGCTTATGACTCCTGTGGGATGGAACTATATCTAAAGTTTCTTTTTTTGTGTCCAGGTCAGACTGCCAAAATGAAAACTTCTTCTTGGCTTTGTCATTGGCCAGAATTAAGTCCTCAACGGTGCATGTTTCTGGTCGTAATCGGCACACCAGCAAATGAACCAGATTTTGTATCTCTCCACATTTACATAGCATGTTGTTGTCTGCCAACAGCCCCCACATGAGCATGTTGGCCTTACATTTAGGCACTCCAACCCTCAGCCTATCAAGGGTATGACAATCCACTTATTCCCAGGTAGGACTCGGGAGTCCTCCAACCTCCTGGTGATGAGATTGCTCCTGATCCTACTTCCCTGGTCCAGATCAGACCCAGTAGTTCAGGCTTCTCCTATCAGTGTGCCCTGTCACTCCTGACCTAAATACAGGTGATGACAAAGGGTGCACATGAAACGAGTGTAGATTTAGGTAACGTGAGCCAAGTAAACACTCCAAGCCTCTTCAGGTATTATAGAAATATATTGAAAGCAGAGCAAGATACAGGATACAGTCCATCAAAAGCTCAGGAAGCATTTCCAATAAAAAAAAATAAAGCAAGCACTTGTTTCATTTCATCCCAGCCATAAGGCCCATATAGTTTACATACCAGACCTGGTGTGAAGGGATTCCTACACATGAAATTCCCCATCTTGGATTAGGCTAAAGCAAAGAGTATAATTCATTTCGTTACACAGGGCCTTCCAAGTGACATAGGGGAGGTCGAGTTCTTCAGCCATATCTTCCTTTACTTGTTCAGTGAACTTCCATCTTCTAATTTTGTTTTGCTCTTGTGTAGCCTCAAGAATGTTTGTTCTTGCCATAAATCATTTCCTGTATCTGAGTCAGTGAGCTTGAGGCTCATATCCATTCAGAGGATGGCAAGGGTCATTTTCTTGTAGAAAACTGACAGACTGGAACCTCATTCATCACTTAGGGACATACTGATCTTGCCAACTACAGTTGGGCTCCCACCCAATGGTGCCATTTGATGTGCAATAGCCTGCCACCACTACAGCAACCTGTACTTTAGGGATCCCTAAAGTAAAGTGCTGTTGATAAGCTGATGAAGATTTTTCTGCCCTGCACTACCTATAGCAACCTATTATACACAGCCTTTTTATCGCAAGACCAGGTTTGGCAGACTTGCTCCAAGTTCTATATCTTTGTGATATTAAACAGGTAGCTTTGAAGAAAAAAGGCCTTCTCTGTGGTGGCACTGAGAATCCAGAATGGTTTCTCTTTATGTTTGTCACTAAATTAGTAATAATTTCGTGTCAGAAATTATTCTGGGTTGAAAGGATTTTTTCTGGAGAAACTGCACAGGGAACGCCAAAATGAGGTTCCTTTCATGTCCCCAAGAGCTGGGACAGAGACGGGCGCTCAATCCGTGATGCAGTACCCAGGTCTCGAACTGCTGACTTGCCAGCCTTCCAGAGGCTGCCTCTTCCAACCAATTTTAAACTTTTTCTTTTCAGCTAGATAGCTTAGTGGTTAAGACGCCGAACCTGATGACTAGAAGGTCTGCCGTTCGAGATCCGAGTAAGCTCCCATCTCTGTTCCAAATCCTGCCAGCCTAGCAGTTTTTAAAACAAGAAATTACAAATAGATAATTAGGTACCACTTTGGTGGGAAGGTAAATAGTGTTCTGTGTTTTCCAGTGTCTAGTCATGCCTGCCACATGTCCATGGAAACCTCTGCAGATGCAGCCATAAATGGAGAAGAGCATTGAACCCTAGAGTTGAATATGACTGGCTTTTGAGCAAGGGTGACCTCTTGTGTAATAGAGAAACAGGATAAAAATAGACTTAAACTATTGTAGGCAGTTGGAAACCTCATGTAATTTCACCCTCATGAAGCCATGTAGATACTGACAGGATGCCTTAAAGTAAACCTTCACCAGTTGAGAAGATATACCCCCTTGTTGATATTGCTCCACCTTAAGATCAGGAGAGAAGTAGCAGCAGATGCTGAGAGAACTAAGCAAGAGAATGACCCTTGACATCCTCTGAATGGATATGAGCCTCAAGTCTGCTGGCTCAGATCCGGGAAGAGCTTTATGGCAAGAGCAAACATTCTTGAGGGTACACAAGAGCAAAACCAAATTAGAAGATGGAGGAAGGAGCTCACTGGGAAAGGAACAACATTAAAGGTGGATATAGCTGGAGATCTCAATCTCTCCTACATCACCTGGAGGACCCTGACTAGGCTGAGGGTTGTAGTCCCTAAATGCAAGACCAACACACTCAAGTGGGGGCTGCTGGTGGGCAACAACACACAGTGTGAATGTGGAAGAGACACAGACGCCGGCCCATTTGCTGGTCTGCCAATTGTTGCCAGAGAACGCACCGATGAGGACTTGTATTCGGGCAACAATAAAGCGAAGAAAGTGGCAGTCCAGGGTCATGAAAAGACACAAAAGAGAGAGATTTCACCCTCAGCATGTTGCCATGTGTTCTTTCTTGTTCTGAAAAAGGCATTGTTTTAAGGAACAGGAGGTACCCTGATGTAACTGTTGTTCTTTTTACTCTGAAGCGAGGTGCTGAGTTGGAGATGAAGGACATCCATGGATGGACTGCACTTTTTCACTGCACCAGTGCTGGCCACCAACAAATGGTCAAGTTTTTACTCGACAGTGGAGCAAATGCCAACTGCAGGTAAGACAGATTGTCCAATAAGACGTTTTTTTTGTCCCAGACATCAGAGGGTGTTAACAGAGAATGTGTAATGTTGCTGTGATAGCAAATAATTATTAATGCCATATGGGCAGGAGGAACTGAAACATAGTAGGTTTCAGAGTTTGAAAATGTTGCTTTAAAAAAAAAACCTGTAGGTCTTTTAGTCAGGCTTTTTCCTGGTAACCGGCTGCCTCAATGGAGATTCCTAAAATTGGGCTGGTGTGTTTTTATTTATTGTTCTGATTATTTTTAGATATTTATTATTGTTTTATACCTTTTTATTCACCAGTTTTTAATTTGATATTTGTTTTGTTTTTAAAAGAGTGTAACAATTTATTGTTTCTTAGCTTTTAATATTGTTTGTTCTAATATTGTAAGCCACTGTGGGTCCTCTTGAGGAGAAAAAGTGTGATAAAAGCATGAATAAATACATAATATTGTATTGGATGCTGTAGTGATACTGAGTGGGAGTTGTGATTTAGCCTGTAGCGTATTTGCTCAAACTTTAACTGTTTGTAATTTCATTGAGGAGATATGCAGGTTTGCACAAAAACAACTATCTTGACTAACATTGGATGGAATCAGTTTTCTTCATTCAATTGCTCTGTGTCATATTCTATCCTTTCAGTTCCTGTCACAGTGCTAGTACTTTGTCTTGTTCTTTGCTCCGGTCTCCTCATATTCTCTCAGTTCAGTTGTTGGGAATCTTGGTTCTTCAGCTAACACCCTTTTAAAGGCTTTAATATGAATTTCTTCTTGCTTAAAAGGTTCCTAATGGACTTGCACTCCTCAACTTTTGGAATCTTGATTTCTTGCTGCTTTACTTTGGATTTCCCATGAAGATTTTTTTAAAAAATGGAATTATATGGAGGCATATTCCCTGTGAAGAAAACATACTGTATTTGCTGGCATATAAGACCCACTCCTCCCCCCTTTAAAATACACTGGAAAAATGGTAATAACAGAGTGCGTCTTGTATGCCGGCAAATACAGTAGTTATGCAATATATGCACATGTGATTACTTTGAGAAGTGGGAAGACTTTAGGGCAGTGATGGTGAACCTTTTAGAGACAGAGTGCCCAAACAGAGGGATGGGGCAAACTCTGTGCTGGGGAGAAAGATGAGCTCCCATTGGGCTGCTGGGCAGAGGGGCTGGGTGAACTCTGCTGGGGGGGGAGGGGTGCCAACAGAGAGCGCTGGGAGTGCCCCATCTGGCACATGTGCCATAGGTTCACCACCAAGCGCCAGGGCTTCTTTTGCTGCCAGAAATGTCTAATTTGGCAATAGCAAGTACACTTATATACTGCCCCATAGGATTTGTGCACTCTCTGGGCAGTTTACATAATTAGCTTTTTTGTCCCCAACATGCTGGGTACTAATTTTACCGATCTTGGAAGGATGGGAGGCTGAATCAATCTTGAACTCTGTCAGGATCAAACTCAGAATGTCAGCATTTTTGGCTGCAGTACAGCAGTTTAACCACTGCTCCACAAGGATTCTAAAGATGCAGGAAAGAGTTTTGGTTAATTTGATTAGCCCAGGGGGTAGGCAAATGTGTAATCTATGTTTCTGCTACAACTTCCATATTCCCCTAGCATTGTCTGTGGTAGGTAAGGCTGGCGAGAGCTGTTGTTGAAAGCAGAAAGAGAGCTAGATTATGTACAGTAGGTTCTTATGTGCACCCTTGAATGTAATATTAAAACCGTCATTCTCAATGTGTGCTTCTAGTGTTGCTTGCTTTGATTATTTCCTTTTTAGGTCTGTGGGTGACACGCATTCCCCTATTGCCTGGTTAACTGCATACCTCTTGACTCTAGCCTTCTGTGGGCTGTATGTTTCTGTTGTCCAGGGAACCCCTTTGTGGATACAACTCTTTGATGGAAGCTGCTGCTTCTGGCCATGAGATCATTGTCCAGTATCTTCTCAACCATGTAAGTGAGTGTTGATTTCTCAGGTAGTCCAAAACATGGATGCTTACCTGTGCATCTTTCTTCTAACAAATCTTACCAGTGTTGTACTGGGTTACTCTCATTTTTCTGTGTTGATATATAACATCTTTTCAAAAGTACTGGCTAGAAGTACTATATGTTTCCCTTGCTCTCGTAGTATCATACTTTAAATGATCAGACAGTGATTGCCTAAATCATTCTGAACCACTTAATTTATGCTCACTGTGGATATCTACTTTATTTCTGGTGACAGCTTTCCCAATCCCTACTCTTTCCTTCAGCGCTACATCTGCACCTTCTCTCCCATTATGCTGTCCTTTACCTTGTTAGAGGTGCAACTATTTTGGCTCAATCAGCCCAAGCATGTAATACACTAGAAGGTTGGGTTTCGATAACTGAGAGCTGCACTTGGGAGCCTCATTCGGGCATCCCCTAAAAATCATTTCAACCCAGAGTAATCTCTGACATGAAATTATTATTACTTGTACAATAACCTAACCGTACAAGTTGAGGTAGGTATATTATCAGCTTTGGCAGATGTTCAGAATCTAGCACATAGTACCTCATTCATTACCACCACCCACATAGGAAGATGCAGTATTATTGCTCAGTTCTGTTTCCCAGAAGAGCTGGAAAATGATAAATGACTATCGACTCCAGTGGTATTTATATATTAGTTACATTTATATTAAGTGTTTGCTTCTATGAACTTAAAATGCACATGGCTCCTCTCCTATCCATTTCCCTCACAACATGTGTTGGAGGTTAAGGTGAGAGTAAGTGACTGGCGCAATGGGTTTCTGGACTCAGAGGGCTGGAACATTGGTCTCTCTAGTCCAGCTTTCTAATCATTACACAGTACTGGATATACAAGTGGGAAGCTGCAATAGAACTGAAAATGGGAGTTAAGTATTTAAGTCCCAGATCTAGCTCCAACACACGCATGCACAGAAGAATGTAGTTGCTTAGGAATCAGTACAAAATAGGCCACATTTTGGCAAGATAATGCACACCCCAGCTGTACAAAATATTCTTTGGTATTTGAATTGATTCTAAACCTGGCAAAACTGCCACAAAACATAGGACTTTTTGCTAATCAAGACATCATCAGTTTCAGAAAACAGAGGGTAAACATTACAAAATGTGGAAGTTCAGAGTGCATGTTCAATCAATATTACGATCCAAGACCAGTGTAATACACCAAAAAATAAAATAAAATAAAAACAAGTTAAAATGAGGGTACTGTACTTAAAATATATCAGGAGATTTATGCCTACATTTCTTCTTGAGATAAATCCTCTTCTGTTACCTGTGTCTTATTGCTGGAACTGTTTCTCTGCCTGGTGCTAATGCTGTTTCTGACCAATGTTGATTGTATTCTTCCTTAAATTCTCTTGGGATGAGAATATTGAGTCAGCCACTATATTTTCCATATGTCATATTTGTATACAGTAAATGCTGTTACCCTACAGGGGTTTAAAAATTGTGAAACATCTAGAATGACGCTTTATATATGCATTCCCATAATGGTTGCAGCTCTTCAGCTATATAGTGAGGAAACGGTTAGAAACCATGTCTTTTGTATCCATAAACTTGATTAGACGGGTTCTGTTCCAGGCCAGCTAGAGCCCAGAACAGTAGAATTTCTCTTTTGGGCCATGGATCCACTGCCAGATTTTATTGCAGTTTCGCATTAGTAAATTGGTTGAAAAGCCCACCTCACAGTCATGGAGCTGAGAATATCTGCAGATTTAAGCAAGAGAGCAGGTAGACCAAAGGAGAGAAAATCAGCAGTGTCAAATAAGCACATAGCTTATGTTGCGGGTGGGACAAACCCTTAAAACAGCAACTAATGACCATGGTGTTTCCATTAAGGCTTGCTAGGGGCACAGATCCATTCGTGGGGAAGAAGTCTTACGTAGGATCTTCTCACACCATATTACTGTCTGAGTCTCTTTCAAACTACAGTCATTCTCCCACCAATAAGTTTGAACCACGTGTGGTGTCTCTCAACAGGGTGTGAGAGTGGACGTACAGGACAACAGTGGGGCCACTGCACGGACGCTGGCCATGATGTATGGATACATGAAGATTGTGGGGCTGATAGACCTACATACTGCTCCTGTGCCCAAAGTCCTCTGCAGAGACCCAGGTGAATGAGACACTGTGTTGCTGACTCTTGAATTAGTGCATCATTGAGTTGCTTAGGCAGAATCCTAGCCTCCCTTCTGAATTTCTTCTTCTGACATCACTTTTCACTGTGCTGTCCATTAATACTCTTTTTACTGGGACACATTTTCTCCCATCTTACAAAGCCTTCCTTGAAGTACCACTACCTTTCGTATTAATCATTTATCTAGGGCAGGGGTTCTCAACCTATGACCAACGGGCCGTATCCAGCCTGTAGCACCCAGTTATCCAGCCCTCAACCTCACCGCACTGTGAACACTGCGAACACATTTTACGTTAGTGTTTACAGTGGGGGAAGCCACTGGCCCGGCCCCTCAACTGTCTGAAGGAGCGTGACACAGCCCCCAAATTAAAAAGCTTGAGAACCCCTGTTTAGGGCTTGAGGTGTGCTTAGCATGAAGAAGAGGACATAATGAACTCCTGTGCATATGTAAAGAGCTAACTTTTCCAAGCTTGGCTTACAGTTGAGCTTGTAAGGTGTAATCATGGTAAGGAATGATATGAAAAATTCATGGTGAGAGTGAGAAAAATCCCAGTGCCAGCTCTAAATTCCCTTTTGTCCTGGTGGAAACATTAGAACTGACTCCTTCTGTTTTGGTGTTCAGGAAAATACGAAGATCTGAGTTCCTCAGATGAGTCCTATTCTGCTCCCCAGAGGCAAAGGCCGGCTCGCAAGTCCAAAGGCCCCAGCATCCACGAAGGGCCTCACGCTTTGGCCAAGATCACAGGAGTCAGGATTGGAGGGGAAAGCCCGTCGCGTTATGGTGAGTTCATGTTTATATTCCTCTTCGACCATAAATGGGTGCTCTGGATATTCTCTCTTGAGATGGCAATTTAAAGTTCACTTATAATTTTGATAGGAATGCTATTCCATTTTTGGACCTGACAGTTTTCATTGCCGAGGATCATCAGTTGTGTGTAAGACTATATAAAAAAAAGCACTTACAAGAATGCCTATTTGCCATATGAATCGTATCACCCTATGCACTTGAAAAACAGCATTCCATTTGGGATATTAGCTAGAGCCAAACGGAATTCTTCATATGATGAAGACTTTGAGCAATCTGCAAAAGAAATCAGGAATAATTTGATGGATAGAGGGTATCCACAGCATATACTTGAGAATTCATTGACAAGGGTCAAACAAACTTCCAGACAAACATTACTAACTAGGCAGGTTAGATCCAATGAGTCCAAAATTTATTGGACGATAGAGTACTCTCCCAGGGCTAGAGAGATTAGAAACATAGTACATAAATATTGGTATTTGCTGTCAGATATTCCTGTGTGTCAGAACAAACCCATGATTGGGATGCGGAGAACCAAAACAGTGGGAAATATGGTAACTAGGGCAGATGTCGCTCCACGGTGTTCGCTAAGAACCAGCTTAGTTAAAGGACACTATAAATGTGGTCAGTGCGTAGTTGCAGGTTCGCATGGGAGACAAAGCAAATCAGTTTTCCTGAATCCAACTTTTATAAAACACTCAATTTTTTCAGTAACTGCAGCAGCCAACACTGCATATATCTATGGTTATGCCCGTGCGGACTTAAATATGTGGGTAAATGCTCTCGCAAACTGAAAATTCGTTTGACGGAACATCGCTCCAGGATTAGGGGGCAGGTGGAACAGGCACCATTAGTCAGTCATTATCTCGAAAAAAATCACCAGGATACAGATTTTACCTTTGTTGTATTGGAGAAGCTGACTGTTGTGACTGGTAGTGGGATCTGTTGTGTTTTGGGATCAAGGAGACAGCGGAGGCTTGATTCATGAAGAGGCATAGGGCAAGATAGCCCGGACGGAGTTTATTAGGAATAACAGGACAAAGAAATTCCAGAGAAGAGTATGCAATATATCCCTATTGGTTACCTGCGATAGCATAAGGTTACATAATTGGCTAAATATCAGCATGCCTGCCTCGTGCTCACCTTGCTGATTGGTCAGACAGCTGCGTGTTGGCTAACTGACTGCGTGCCATCCCTGGGTATAGTAGGGAGGGCCAGAAGGCCCTGAGTAATGGTCAGAGGCCCAAACTGGGGGCCTCTAAGTTACGGCATAAACAGATGAGGCAGGAGAACGATCACCCACGATTTATGACCATGGTTTGCCATGAGCCACAGCGATCGTGCTGTGAACACCCTCACAGGGATCGATATAGAACAACTATTATTACAAAAAGAGGCATATTACATTCACAGACTAAATACCATTCACCCCAAGGGACTAAATCAGGAATCTGATCTTTCATGCTTTCTATAAAAAATTCATTAGCACACAGGTGTAGGAAGTTGCGGGGGCCCAAAGCAAGCACAGGTGTAGCAACATGCTGATTTATTTAAGGTTAGCAAACAGAGGGAAGGTAATGTCCCACAAAGAAACTGTTGAAATCAGAAGGACGCGATAGAAAATAACTGGTAAGATGCATGAGGTTGATAGTGTATACCGAGTTGCATGTTTGTTTTAGGAATTTGTGCATGTAACATGTTAATTTTTGCAACTTTGTAATTTTTCAGATGTCATTAATACTCCCCTGATGAAAAGTTGAAATGTCTAAAATTAACCGGCTAGACATCGGGAGTGTTCAATAATTTAAAGACATACAAGAAAGGATTACTAGTTGAAGAGGTTTCATCTCATTTAAAAATATACAAGAAGATAATTAAGTTGAAGAGAATTTATCTGTTTTTGGTTGACATTGGACTTATATTGTGAAACTGCTGAAAAGATCATAACTTATTTAATCCTTAAGCCACTTAATGAGGCTTGCAGATGAAAATATCACAGCTAGTTCATTCATTCATTCATTCATTTATTTATTGTTTAGACTTTTATACCACACCTAAACTAGTCATGGTGAACCTTGGCACTCCAGGTATTCTTGGACTTCAATTCTCAGACCCTCAAGCCTCTGTGGATCCACATGAATGGGTTTACTTGCGTGTATGTGCAGTAAACCCATTCATGTGGATTCACAGACTTGGGCTTCTGAGAATTGAAGTCCAAGAACACCTGGGGTGCCAAGGTTTGCCATCTCAGACCTAGACTTTCTCTTGAGATTTCTGTTTGAGTTATACCATTTTTGCACCTGCAAAGCAGAGTAAAAGCAATATAAATACTTCCCTTAGTTTGCTACAAGCCTGATTCCCTTTTGCTAAACTCTTGGGGTAAAGGAAAGGTAAAGGTCTCCCTTGCTCGAAAGCCAGTCATGTCCGACTCTAGGGGGCTCATCTCTTTACAGCCAAAGAGCCAGCGCTGTCTGCATCTGCAGATGTTTCTGTAGTCATGTGGCAGGCATGACTAGACACTGGAGCGCATGGAACGCTGTTACCTTTCCTGCCAAAACAGTACCTATTTATCTACTTGTAATTTCTTGCTTTCAAACTGCCAGGTTGGCTGGGGCTGGGACAGATCACGGGAGCTCACTCCACTGCACTCTCAAACTGCTAACCTTCCAGTTGTCAAGCTCAGTTTCTTAACCACTCAGCTACTCTTAGTGGTTAATACATTTGTGGGGGTGAGATTTTCATGATAGTGAACCATTAAACAAATGCCTTCCATCCATTCTTTCACAACTGTTTCTCTCCTTTTGCTCTCCTCCCCCTTTTACACACAGAGCAGGTCCCTCCAGAGGGCTACGTTACCTTTAATTATGATGGAAGTGGCTTTGAAGGAAACCTCCGCAATAGAGACGTTACCTCTCCCATCAATGAGCACGATGTGGAAAGCAGTAGCAGCCGAGGTATCTGCCTTTTCCCTTTAAAATACGGTTTTGAATATTCTGATTTTCAGCTGGAAGATTTCATTTTCATAGAAAATGCCAAAAATGAAGGCACACTCCCTTTTGTGAAAGCACTTTCTGTTGGAGTGGCTTATGGTAAATAAGTACCATATATACTCAAGTATGTCGGGTTTTTAGCCCCCCAAATGAGGTCCAAAAATGGGACTTGACCAATACTCGGGTCAATGTAAACACTCAAAAACATACCCACACAAAGTCTAAATTAATTAATTTTACCATATTTTAATTATTGAAACTCATTAGCAGATGCTGCATTTTCCACTCCCGACTTATACTTGGTTCAATCTATTTTCCTAGTTTTAGCGGTCCAAATTAGGTACCTCAAATTATATTCAGGACGGCTTATAATCAAATATATATGGTAGTCAGTTTGCATTATGTGTCAAAATAAGAACATGCTGATCACGTTTGTTTATCATTAAATAGCTGTGAGGTCTGCATATGAAAGCTTGCCATTTCAATCATTTATTTTCTTTAAAGTATGTTTTAATTTTATTAAAACATAAAACAGACACACATATCAGAACACTTAAATCAGGGGTTCCTAACCAAGCCAGGGGCCGGGTCACGCTCTCTCAGTCAGCTTTGAGGGCTGGATGGCTGTTTTGCCCTGCCTGCATGATGGGTGTGGCCATTTTGTCCCAACAGCTTCAAAGTGGCAGCAATTTTGTTGCTCGAATTTCATGTGGGGAGCCACATGAAATGGCTCTGTGGGCTGGATCCAGCCCATGGGCCTTAGATTTGGAACTCCTGACTTAAATAAAAACAAATATTACAAATAAAAAAAGCTTTATCATACACTTCTAAACATTTAATAATACATGTACAGTAAAACCCCAACTTATAAATGCCTCAAGTTACATAAAATTCAAGTTACATAATGATTTTATGCTAAAACCATGTCCCGATTTACACAATTTCCTATGGGTTTGCTTCGAGTTACATAAAGATTCTTTTTCCTATGGGTTTGCTTTGAGTTACGTAAAAAACTATTTCCCTATAGGTTTGCTTCGATTTTCATAAAAATTTCATTTTCCCTATGGGTTTGCTTCAAGTTACGTAAAAATAATAATTTTTCCTATGGGTTTGTTTTGAGTTACAAAAAAAAATTTAATTTAAGCAAAAGCCTACTGAACAGACTTTTCCCCCGTAAGTAGGGGTGTTACTGTACAATGTGCACCTTCCACCATGGCACCTTGTTCTCTTATTTATACCTCTAAACAAACCCATCGGTTCATTTGTAAATATCTTATCCCCTATTTCTAGAACGTTGAATATTCTTGACCAAGCTTAACTCCTTTGGATTTATCAAATACATATTCAATATATTTCCCCCAAATATCTATAAACTCATTTTTCTTCGTCAGACCTTTTTTCAATTTTAATTCACCTGTCAGCTTGTCGTTGATAGCCATGTTCGGTAGTTCTTTATACCATTCTTCCATTCCAAAATACATGTGCATTTCAACCCATTCGTCCTCTTTCAGAAGAGAATTCCTCCTTTACCAATGCTTTAGCCGCCATGAGGACCAGCAGCAGTAGCAGCAGCAGCTTGGCCAAAGCCATGGGCATCAGCAGCGAGGGCTCTCTGGAGAGCAATGAGGTAGCTATACTGTAAGGAAGCCGTCAAAGGAGTCAGCAGGTTGAGTCCTAACCCTTTTATATGTATCAACTGCTTGGAAGTGGAATTTTGCCTATAAATAACACTGCACAACAACAATTTTGCTACTGGGAATAACACATGTGATTTACATGATCTCGAGTGTGCTAATTCCAAATCTGAACTCAGAATTTGTCTATCACGTACAGATTTTAAGGTGTGCTATAGCTGTTCAAATGGTCGGTAAATGGGCAATGTGTTTTTACATGGGAACATTATAACAGTTGCAGCTACCACTAGGCCGCTGCCACCTCAGCTGAATCATGGCCCCTGGTGGCATGCATGTTCCAGCAGATGGATCAAGGGATTCTCTCTAGTGCAAAACTATCTTATTGGATAGTACAGCTTGGCCACAGTGAGTCTGTTTTGAGCTAAAGCTGAGTAGGCGCAGCTGTGTTAAAAAAAACCAGACAATTTTTGCTACATTTGTGGCAAATATATACCGCATGATCAACACAAGAACCTAACCAAGAGGGGGAGATTTGCTAAGTTAAGATCCTGGCATCCTAGGCAGAATTGGACTTCAGATTTGGATTCAGCGCACTTGATTTAGTATAAGAGACATGGATTAGACCAAGTAGTAGACAAATTTTTTTTGTGATGTAGTGTTACATATGACAGTTTCTTCTTTGAGATATGAAATTGACTTTTTAAAAAAATTATTTTGCAGGATTCAGATAATGTGTCTAAGTTTCCTAGCCGAAAACATGCCAGGAGTTACGTGAAAGCAAAAAATCGCTATAGCAACAGTGACAGCCACTGGTCTTGTAGATCCCAGGCATCAAATCAGCGCTGCAGCCCTTCTGACCCAGAGACAACAACTTCTTACACAGGCCCTCAGGTAACTAGAAAGCTTTCAAGACTGGAGGTTGGGGAGAAAATGTAAGGCTTCAGAGCCAGAGTCTGTTAAATTGTGAGGAGTTTGGGGAAGAGATTCAGAATGTGTTTATTTCTTTCATTCCATTTATATGTCACCCATCTCCATGGTCTATCCACTGGCTGGTGTACAACATCAAATAAAACATAAAGCAATGTTAAAATATAGAAATATAAAAAAATCAACATTTCAGACTATCTCTAAATGTCTAAATTAGGTCTAAATTGAAAAGGGGACATTTATAGCTAATCCGACTAACAACCAGCGATCATCTGCTATGGCCAGCTGTGGGAAGTTGTATTGATTTGCATCCTTATCTTTCATTCTGATTGATCACTCTGTGCCTCTGTATCTGTTGTATATAAGTTAATGCCTTGAAATTTCACTCCTATGTCTGATGAAGTGGACTTGATCCACGAAAGCTCACATTAAAAATATAGCAATTAGTCTTTAAAGTGCTGCAGTGTTTTTGTTTTCTAATAAGTCTGACGCTTGGTCTTAATTGGGATAAATCATCCCTCTTTGTTTTTCCTCTGCCTGGGTTACAGGATCTTGCCACCTTCCTGGAACAGATTGGCTGCATGAAGTACCTGCAAGTGTTTGAAGAGCAAGATGTGGATCTTCGCATCTTTCTAACTCTAACAGAGAATGACCTGAAAGAGATTGGCATCACGTGAGTCCCTTATGATCTCCTCCGCAGGGTATGAGCATCCTGGATTAAATGTGCAAGCAAAATGCTGAGAATTTAATTTAATTAATTTAATAATTTAATTTAATTGTCACATTTATATACCGCTCACTCGGCCAAAGCCAGCTCAGGGCGGTTCACAATAAAAATTAAAAAACACATGTTAAAAACAGTTAAAACTACCCACCCCCTAAAAACAAGGGCTGCAGGATCCAAAGGCACCATGAGTTCTTCTACACCAACCACCCAATGGAGGTTACCCTTCCACCTGCACCCCACACTTGACCCGCCAGCCAGGTTTTAAGTTCTTTTCTGAAAGGCAGCAATTCCGTCCGGAGACGTAGCTCTGTTGGCAGGAGGTTCCAGAGGGCCGGTGCAGACACGGAGAAGGCTCTCCTCCTTGTGCCAGAGAGGCGAGCCCCCCTGGCTGATGGAACAATTAGAGAGCCCCTCCGGTCCGCTCTGATTGGACGGACAGACGTCCTCAGGGCGATGCGGTCTCTTAGGTAACCCGGCCCACTACCATATAGGGCTTTAAAGGTCAAAACCAGCACCTTGAATTGCACCCGGAGACAAACTGGCAACCAGTGCAGCTCCCGGAGCAGTGGCAAAGCACGGGCATAACGCCCACACCCCATCACCACCCTGGCTGCCGCATTCTGGACCAGCTGTAGCCTCCGAATGGTCGTCAAGGGCAGCCCCATGTAGAGCGCATTGCAATAATCTAGTCTGGAGGTGACCAGAGCGTGAGTGACCATGAGCAAGGAGTCCCGGTCCAGGAGTGGGCACAACTGGCGAATCACTCGAAGTTGGGCGAAAGCCCTCCTGGTCACAGCCGCCACCTGTTCTTCTAGCAGTAGCCGCGAATCCAGGAGGACCCCCAGGTTGCGCACCGGGTCTGTCTGGGGCAAAATAGCCCCATCCAGAACCAAAGATGGTAACTCCCGGGTTAACGCAGGACCCCTTATCCATAGCCACTCAGTCTTGCTGGGATTCAGTTGTAGCCCGTTAGCCCCCATCCAGACCCCAACAGCTTCCAGGCACCTGGAAAGGACTTTGACGGCATCACTGGGGTCCCCATGGGCCGAGATGTACAACTGAGTGTCATCCGCGTACTGATGGTACCGCACCCCATGGGAACGAATGATCTCACCCAGCGGCTTCATGTAGATGTTAAATAGGAGAGGAGAGAGCACCGAGCCCTGAGGCACCCCCCATTTGAGGGGCCTAGGACTGGACCTCTCACTCTCCAACCACACCGACTGGGTCCGACCCCTCAGAAATGAGGAAAACCAGGACCACACAGTGCCCTGGATTCCCAATCCTCGGAGCCGTTCCAGAAGGATACTGTGGTCAACGGTATCGAAAGCCGCTGAGAGGTCAAGAAGAGCAAGGACGGATGGGTGACCACCGTCCCGCTCCCGTCAGAAATCATCCATCAGTGCGACCAATGCCGTCTCGGTACCATATCCTGAATCCTGACTGAAAGGGGTCCAGGTAATCCGCTTCATCCAGTACCCCCTGCAGCAGACGCGCCACTGCCTTCTCCAACACCTTCCCTAAAAAGGGGAGGTTGGAGACAGGCCTATAGTTGGTTAGGACAGCTGGGTCGAGGGAAGGTTTCTTCAGGAGGGGGCGCACCAAGGCATGTTTTAAAGGTGCAGGAAACACCCCCTCCCGCAATGATGCATTGATCATAGCCCCAACCCAGCCACCTGTCACCGCCTTGGAGGCTTTCACCAACCAGGTGGGACAGGGGTCCAATGGGCAGGTAGTGGCGTGCACAGCTCCACTTCATCAGGGGCAACTGGATCAAACTGGTCCCAGATGGTATGGCAAGGCTGTGCTCCAGCTCCCTCCGGACTCTCCCCATCCACGCCAGGATTAAACCCCGAGCGAATCCGATCGATTTTCTCCACTAGATGGTCAGCAAAGTCCTCAGCCGACCCCTGCCAACCAGGCACCGGGGTCCCCCTACCAAGGAGAGACCTGGTAACCTGGAACAGGGTGGCTGGGCGATTATCAGCGTAGGCAATAAGGGTGGTGAAGTATTGCCGCCTCACCACCTCCATCGCCACTAGATAGGCCCTAATAGCGGCTCTAGCTAGTGTCCAATCGGAGTCTCTCTGGGTCTTCACCCAGCGGTGCTCTAGGCGTCTCTTTGCCCATTTGAGCTCCCGCAGTTCATCTGTGAACCACGGAGATGACCTAGCTCCATGAGCTCTGAGAGGCCGTAGTGGTGCGCTTTCATCCAAGGCCGCTGTTGTCATCCTGTTCCACAGGTCAACCAGCGCCTCGGGCGAATCGTGTTGCCGATCCAGAGGGAAATCCCCCAGTTCCCTCTGGAATCCATCAGGATCCATCAGTTGCCGGGGGCGGGCCATTCTAATAGGCCCTGCCTCCCTACAATGAAGCGTCGCACCCAGGAAGTCTAGAGCCACCAAATAATGATCTGACCATGGCACAGGTGTTATGTCTAATTTCCGTAGTCTCACTCCAACAAAAAGATTAAATCTGGTGTGTGGCCACTGTCCCTGGTCGGGCCCTGAATTACCTGAATCAGGTCCATAGCTGCCATGGAAGCCATGAATTCCTGAGCCACCTCGGAGCCAGTCCCCAGCGAAGGCAAATTGAAGTCCCCCAGAACCATCAGTCTAGGGAACTCCAACGCCAATGCTGAGATGGCCTCAAGGAGCTCAGGCAGGGAGTCCCTTACCCTGCAAGGGGGCAGGTACAGGAGTAAGACTCCCAACTGACCCTTAGAGCCCAGACGCAGAAGCAGGGCCTCACAACCCAGAATTTGTGGAGCGGTAGCCCTGGCGACTCCCAGTGACTCCCTGGCTATGATGGCAACGCCACCGCCCTTACCCTCATCCCTAGGCTGGTGCCAAATACTGAACCCAGCTGGACACATTTCTGACAGAGGAACCCCATCCTCTGGTCTCAGTCAGATCTCAGTGATACATGCCAGGTCGGCCCGCTCCCCCATAATGGAATCTTGTATCAGGGGGGCCTTATTACATACCGACCTGGCATTCATCAGCAGCAGCCTAAGGGTAGGGTCACCCTGGGTCAGCTGCTCAGGACCTAGAGGTGTAACCGGGGGGCTGGAACGAGGGACAGATACTAAGCATCTGCCCCGCATTCCCCGAGTGCGGCCCGCCCCTCGGTACCCGCTATATCGCCCCATGCCCATCACAACCTCTATATTGGCCTCCAGAGCCTCCCTGATTGCCTTGGACAGAATGCTGCCTCTCCTTCCCGGCTGGCCGGGCAGTCTCTCCCTCCCTCCCTCCCACTCCCATATAAAACCGCCCCACCCACTCCCCCCACCACCCTCCGCAAGGCTCCGGCGGTGATGGAAGTGGTGGGGCATTCTTCCAAATCTACCTTGAGCCCTCAACTGGGGTGAGACATTCCACCCACAGTAGCGACGGCAGTGGGCCGGCTTTTCAAGGCCATCTCGAATCGTCACCTTAATTTTATCCCCATGGACCTCCAAGCCAGCCCCAGACAGACTGCTGCTGCTATTCCCTGGCAGGCAAGTTAGTCCCTCAATCCTTCTAACTCTCCCTCCCTCCCTCCACCATCTCCTCCCCCCTTTTGGCCCATATCTCTCCCCATCGCCCCCAGTGGGCCGTAGAACTTTCAACTCCCCACCTCCTCCACTCAAGGCATAGGGAGGAGGAGGGAGGGAGGGCTCAGGACGCCAGTGTTGGAGGCTGCCCTGATGCCTGCAGTTGTTCCAGCTGGCCTCCAGAGTCCCAGGCAATGGAGAAGCCCCTCCAGCATAGCCTCTCTTTAAACCCCTGCTCAAGGCCAAGTCATAGGGAGGAGGAGGGAGGGAGGGCTCAGGACGCCGGTGTTGAAGTCTGTCCTGATGCCTGCAGTTGTTGTTCCAGCTGGCCTCCAGAGTCCCAGGCAATGGAGAAGCTCCTAAGTCACGCAGTTTCAAAGTGTTGCAGGGAAAATATTTTCCATTAAATATCAGGCCTGAACAGAATTTCTGCTAGTTGGGCTGTAGTTAATTTTGCACCTTCCCCATGACTTTGTGAATAAATTGTGCAAGCAAAGATTTTCAAAATTTTGGGATTTGACAGCTTTTAAAAATGCTGGTGAAACTCTGCTCTCGCTGAAGTTTCTTGATCTGCTCTACAAATCTGATCTCGGTTCAGGTCATAGACTTGGATTTAGGTCCGCCCGTTCTATGTAGCATATTGGGTAGCAAGGAATCGTCTATGATTTTCATCTTGGGCAGGTACTTCGGCATCCTTTCTTGTCATGTTCAGTCTTTAAATCTGCCATGTATTTCGAGGGCTTCCTCATTGCCGTTTGGCATTAGTAAAGGTCTACCTTGCTTGAAAACCATTCATCTCTGATTCTGTGGTTCGGAACTCATCTGTGTTTATAGCCAAAGAGCCAGCGCTGTCTGTTTCTGCAGATATTTTTTTGGTCACGTGACAGGCATGACTAGATGCTGGAGCGCACAGAACCCTGTTACCTTTCCTGTTGAAGCAGTACCTATTTATTTACTTACAAATTGCCACCTTGGAGATCCTTGGAGATCCTGCTTCTCTACATACGAAAAATATGGCCTGTCAATTGGAGTCTACTTCGTACAACAGTGTTATGTAATTTGCTCAAGGCACTCCTTCGAAGCACATCCCTCAGTGGTCAGAATATTGAATCTTTAAGGCCATAGTGGAGAGAGCAAAATAGGGATATTTTTTTTGTCCAGTCCACAAACTACTACTTCTGTGAAACTGCCAAAATGAAGACTTCTTTGGGTGAGTTCATTCTGCAGTTCCTTTAGCCTGACCTAGTGTGAGAAAGATTAGCCAGCAACATGAGTTTGCCTTTACCAAGGTGCGCCTGACTGTGGTTCAGAAAGAACGCAGTCTTCGAGGAGGCTCAAACTGCCTGAGTGAAAAAAAGAATGAATGTAACGGCCGCTGACGTGCTTGGTAACCCCTTGCTCCTTTTTTCCTTTAGTCTGTTTGGACCCAAGAGGAAGATGGCCTCTGCCATTGCCCGTTGGCATAGTAGTGCCCGGCCCCCTACTGACTCACTAGAGCTTGCCTATGCTGATCACTTAGAGGCAGAAATGCAAGAACTGGCAATTCAGCTTCATAAGGTAAGCAGCTGATTCCTTAAGCTCGGCTGGTGAGGCACTCCTGCTTGCGGAAGGAGCATTGCATCCCAGCTTGATGTGGGAATGTTCCTCTGATGCCTCATGGGACACACGTAGCCCTGGTGGCACAGGGGTTAAACTGCTGTACTGCAGCCAAAAGGTTGTGAGTTCAATCCTGATGGGGAGCAAGGTGGACTCAGCCTTCCATCCTTCCGCGGTCCCCAGTGTGTTGGGAGCAAAATGCTAGTTACCTTGTGAACCACCCAGAGAGTGTACTAAGTGATTTGGGGCGGTATTGAAGTGGGATTGCTTTGCTTTTGATTGCTAAAGTGGCAGAAATGTGGAGAGGTTCTTGTGCAAGAGGGTTTTGCGAGAAATCTTGAAACCCCTTGGGTAGCCAGGGTTCTGAACCACAGCCTCTTCGCCCTTTTACCCTTGTAGAAGTGTGAGGAGGTGGAAACGCTGAAAGGGCAGGTGTCCCAAGAGCAGGAACTCCGCGCTGTAGTTGAGAGCTGCTTGATGGAGCGGGATGTGGCCTGGAGTGACGTCCAGGTGAAGCTTCGAGAAGCACAGGCTGTCACCAGAAATGCTGTGATCCTCCTGGAACAGATGCAGTTGAGTACACAAGTCATGTTTACTACATCTGGAGTTACACTCTTTAAGCTCCTCCATTGATTAGTACCCATGAGGTCCTAGTCCCCCTCTATTCAGCACTAGTTAGACAACATTTAGAGTATGGTGTCCATTTCTAGGCGCCACAGTTTAAGAAAGATGCAAACAGATTACAGCAGGTACAGAGAAGGGCAAGAAGGACAATCAGAGGATTAGAAACCAAGCCCTAGGACCGTGATAGCGAACTTTGGCACTCCAGATGTTCTTGGACTTCAATTCTCAGAAGTCCAAGCACCCTGTGAATTTACACGAATGGGTTTGCCGCAATTCATCTGGCCTCATCGCTCCCGGAAGCGGAAGTAAAATGCGTGAAGGGGTGACCTGTGACCTATTTCCAAAAGGTGATGGCAAGGCGGAACACTGCCAGCCAAAGTCAACAAGAAAGTTTGCCTAGTAGAAATAGATAAACCCATTACAGCCTGTTCTTATATCAATGATAACCTTCCTTCTCTCATATCTGTTAAGAACATAGTAGTCATTGCCAAATGCTAACTTACTGCCAATTACTTACTTATCTCTTTGTTCCTTCACTGACTGTTCTTTCCAAAAGTACAATTTATAGAAAAGTATCTATTTAGTTTTTTTGATATCTCATGATTGCTATGTAGAAACATCAATCAATCAATCAATCAGTTTAATTTATATCCCGCCTTTCTCGGCCAAAGGCCAACTCAAGGTGGCTAACAGCATATACAAATAGCAACAAAATAATAATACAGAGATACAATAAATTTACAATAGCGAGCAATACAAGTAAGCATGGTATCAAAATACAAAAACTACATAATTACATTATAAACTACAGTAAAAAAAACAGTATAATACAACAAACCCAGCATGGAAAAACCCCATGTCCACTGGAGGTAACATGAGGTAACGTTTGGAGTAGGGATAAAAAGCTTGATTCAGTGTTTGATTGTCATCAATTCATTTTGGTGACCCTGACGTGATTCCAACGTGGACCCTCAGCGCTCATACTTGCCCGTTTTGGAACAAGATTTGGTGCACCTCATCCTTCGGGATCCCTAGGTGAGTATGGGGGCCTCCCTCTCTACTTTGCAGCAGCAGCATGCGAGGGATATGCTTAGGCAAACAGGGAAGTCCATCCTTGATGGACAGATACAGCCGTTCATGCAGGAGATAGGGGAGCAATGTCCAGGGAACAGGTCTTTAAATTTAGCACACTGGGTCAAGGTGGGAGCTACCTTGTATGACATTCTCATGGCATGGCAACATTGTAAAGATGCCCTGGAGAAGGTAGGACCTGAGGCGACCTCCGGCATCTCAGCGGTTTCCCTTACCTCTCCCTCCCCTGGACAGGAACTGAGTGAGTTGTTGCAGGTTTGTTCCGTGGTTTACGGAGACATGCTGTACAAAATATTGAGTTAGATACAGAAAGTAATGACAGACAGGATTGCAGAGTTCGTTCATGAAAGGAATGTTAGAAGGAATTGGGTAGGAGTTCTAGAGAAAAGTTTAAGCCTTATGGTTTGATAATTGCCTTGGAAAAAGTGCAAAAACAATCCCCATACCTATATTTAGGACATAAAAATGCTACAGGGTTATTCACTTCCTACCATTCCTCAGTTGAAATTGGATACTCAAATGACATATGTAAAATTACAACAATTGCTAGGTGTCTGGGGGTTTGATGGAGGGGAGATTGGTAGCATTGAGGTCTCAGTTTGAGAATCTCCTGCCCTCTGAAAAACTCTCCCTCTATCGCAGAGCCAGCTAAAGCAGAGCCAGCCCTGTTTCTGGGAATACTGCCAGACCTTCTTCTTATCGGCTCTTCTTCTGGCCATGTTCCCAGACTCCAGATAAGAAGCAGATAGGCAGTCAGAGAAGATGCCTTTTTAATACTTTTTATTAAACCTACTTCTACATCTATACTTAAAGCATGTGTCTAATGAAATAAAAACATATATAATAAAGTTAGTTACGTGGGGGAAAAGGGATCAATGGGAAGTAAAAGTCACATTGCCACAAAAATCAGCTCAAAGGTCAGAATTGGCAGTTGTTATTTTGACTCTTAAAGTCTTTATGCAGGAACCCCTTAATGTAACTACAGATAGTCTGTATGTATGGAACATAGTCTACCAGCTGCCAGGAGTCTACATTACCCATTCAATAGATAATGATTTGATGGCCCTCTTTCTTTCACTCAAATATCTTATTCATAATAGAACACAGCCCATCAGTGTTTTTCATATTCGCAGTCATCATGATGTGATTGACAGTTAACCTCCAAGAATATGGCCCCATCCTGTGGGAAGGTAGTCTTGCATGTACTGAAGGGATAAACCTGTTCTCTGCTAAACATGTTGATAAGAGACAAACATGGTTTCAGCTTAGCATGAAGGTAAAGAGATACACATGCTTTTTTGCTTTGAACAGCAAGATCACACAGCATTCATGTGGTTTAGCAAGCTTACACAGAAAAGCCCTCATTGAAAGTAACTTGCCCAGGTTGTCAGTAAGGAAAGACAAGCCTGAGAAGCAGTACAATTGATTTTCAACACTGAACTATATCAACCTCAAAAATACTGTACCCAGCCTTCTAGGGCTAATTATAGCATTTTGAGAAATCATAATTAAACTGACCTTTAAAGGTCTAGAAGGCATGGAATCTGTGAAATATGAATGTATGGAAATGAAAGGACTGTATGTCTGCTAAAGTTTAATAATAATGTTATATAGTATGAAAAGGTGTAGGAGGTTAAGGATATTTTGTATTTTGTCTTGTCTAATATACACCGAGACAGGAAAAGTTGGTTTAAGTCTGGCCACTTAAGCAGGAGTATTTAGAATGCACTGGTCTTGTAAATAAGGACAGTGGATTCTGGAACAAACCAGCTTTCTAGCAAGCCAGAGTTTACACCCCCAGAGGGTACTTTCAAGAATAACATCTAGGAGAGATGAAGTTAATTCTTTTGAATGTTAAACAAAGGAAGGAAAAACTTAGTCGAGAGGAGGGAATTTTGGAGTCATGAACCAAAAATTGCCTCTGCTCTTCAGGATAAGAGCCTTTTTACCCAACTTGGGGGAAAATGGCAAAAGAAGAAAATGGATCCTTGTTTAAAATGACATGTCTTGTGAATTGCTTTAATATTATGCATAAGTAAAAGTGTAATATGATTTGTATAAATGCCTTAAGATATAAAATTTAAGCCAGTTTGCTTAGAATAAAGGTTCTGACTATATTCTATGTATTAAGTTTATTTTTAATATAATTTTGAATAAGGTAAAAATGTAACCTGTTAAGATAACTTGTATAAATTAGGTTTGTTTAGATCAGGAATTCTCAACCTTTTAAAGCTGGGGGCCGGGTCACACTTACTCAGACAGCTTCAGGGGCCGGATGGCCATTTTGCCCTTCCTCCACCACAGGGCACTTTGTGGAGTCGTGGAGGCGGTGGGGCCCTCATATGAAATGGTGATGCAGGCCACATCTGGCCCATGGGCCACAGATTAGGAATCCCTGGTTTGGATTGTGGTCAGTCACTTAAATGGGTGATTAGCGCCACCTGGTGTTAAGTCATTAATGATTGCAAGCACTTCCTGGTTTGTCTTAAGTATCTCTTTTGAGGGATTTTCTGAACGGATTTTCAGATATTTTCAGCACCCTTTTTCAAAAGGCAGTGCAAGGCTTCAGATGGCCCTGATTTGGCTCTGATGGATTTTCAGATATGCAGTTAACATGTGATGTTATATTTAATGGCTTTTGTTATTCCTACAGGATTTGCTTTTAGCAACATGTTTCACTTTTTGTGTTATCTATAGCAACTAAAGGTTTTTCTCAGTTTTCTGGCATAATGCCCTCTGAAGGATGAATGTTTCATTTACCATCTCCAAAGTTTTGTTCTCTATGCAAAGACTAGATTTTGGCTCAGCAATTTTCTTTTCTTTTCTTTGTCCTTTTGTCTAATAACTTTTTCCAGCATCGAGACTTTCTCAAGTAAATCCTCTCTTCTCATTTGGTATTTAAAATACTTCAGCCTTATCTTTCCTCGTTGGCCTTCTCAGCATATCAGTTAAGGTTGTCTTCTTTTAGGATTAATTTATTTGTTTTCTTTGTAAACCTTTTGCAACCAGTTTATGCCATTATATTGGGCTCTAGCACTTTGTGTTTGTAATATAATGCCTCTACTTTTCACAATATTCCTCAGATTTCTCATAGCTTTCCTTCAAATAATTAATCACTATTTCATTTCAGGATTGCAATTTATTTTTTACAGGGAAATAAATTTATTTTTACAAGGATTCTGATCTCAAGGGAGTGCTATACTTCTTCATACATTCTCCAAGGACTGATAGGATCTGTTGCTATTATCTTGGTTTTTGTTTTCTATTGAGTTTCAAGCCAGCTTTTGCACTCCCTTTTTCACCCAATCAAGAGATTCTTTAGATCTTGTTCATTTCTTTGCCATTGGGATGATACTGTTTGCATTTTTCAGATTATTAATGTTTCCTCCAGTAATTTTAATCTCATATTGGTGTTCCTCCACCCAAATCTCCAACCCTGCATTATACAGCCTTGGCTTACTTCTTTTCTTATTCCAAACCATTCTGTCATTGTGTGTTCTATCCTGATTGTTACTTCTTGATACATGTACAGATTTCTCATGAGGCATGTATGGTGTTTTGTTATTTCTATCTCCTTTTATCTGATATTCCTTTGTTTTCTCCATTATCCAATGTGTGTTTGCAAGGTGTTCTCTAGTCCACCTGACTCTTTTGAATACAGCCTACACCCTGACAGGTCACTCCCTCAGCAGGATTCAATTATATGACCTTTGCATTTTATGATAATCTAAGGATTTTGTTTTTATTCACAGCATCTGCATGGCAAGTTAAAAATTTCATAGCGCATACCTACACCCACCAAGGCTTCTAGTTTCTGGCAGAAGGCAGCATCAAAGCTGATTAACTTTTTGTCCTATCCAAAGCCTTGGTTATCATTTTTCTTTTTGCTTTATCCCGTTTCAAAGGCGCTCCAGCGCACTGCAATCAAGAACCATGACACTCATTTTCCATTAACAATAAATAGAAGGGAGAGATGGGTACCAAATCTTACCCATTGGATACCATTGGATATTTTTCATAATCCACCATTCACCAATTGAACATTTTTCAAAATTTCACAGATCAACCTGGGAAGGGCCTGCCTCCCCCATCTGGGGAGGGGGGGCAATTTATGCTTTCTCCACAGATCTGCTGCGATGATTCCAGATCTGTCCCGCACCTTCACTCGGAGCATGCCCAGGCATCAAGATCGCCACAAGCCGAGCAGTTGCCCAGCAGGCACCAAGGCCTTTGCAGCCTGATTCAGCAAGCCCACCTGGTGCAGTACAGAGCTTTCATATAGCAGCTTGGTCCATTTCACATAATTGCCCAACCTTTTCACCTTTTCACTTGTGTTTTACTGATGTACTCTTCCACTTGCAATTTCACCATCCATGCGGACTTTTCAAGACTTTCCAGTGGCTAACCTATAAACTGTATCAACACCTATGGACATTGCCAACAGCAGCTACTCCTGCTTTCAGCCACACCCTGCCAAACCCCTGATGTCTTGGTCCTCATCTCTGCACACTTTGACATTGACATTGCCATACCAGCCACTATTGCTTGCAGCAAGACAAAGACATTGCCATATCCCAGATATCTTGGTTCCTCATCTCTACAAGTCCAGTTCTACAAGCCCAGTTTCATTTATTATTAATTATAGTCTAGTATAATGCATAAGTTTGCCACAACATATTAATTTTGCCAAAGTTGTCACCATGAATGCTTGCTTGCAATTGATTTTTTCTTCTCTGTTGTGCAGCATCATCTTCCTTGAGGACTCACTTTGCACCAAGCTTTACACAATATTATTTCATTTATACACACCATGTCTCATTGGAAACCTGCTATGCATAAGTTTCACTCAATACTATTTTCTGTGTATACTACTCATATTGCTTACTATGTTTGTATAATTAATTGTTTTAGCTTTCACAAAGGTCATTACCATCACCGGGGACCTGAGGTGGAATTGTTCTACCTTCATTCCTATACTGTCCATACCACTGGTCACTGACCCTCACCATGCAGCCAACCAAACCGGCCCTCGCTCTTGGCAAAGGGCCACACCCTGAAATGAGACATGCGTGCATGATCTCCCTTCTGCCAGAGGCGGAGCTCATAGGCGCCCTGGTGGGTGTCAAGGACTAGTCACATATATGGGATATTGATTCCCAAACCTGTGCCTGAACTAAGGCCATACATTACATTCTGTAGTCACAAAGGCCCTCAGTAAAAGTCCAGCAATTTTCTGTTATTGCATTACCATGTTGGTGAAAAGTTCACAAATATGTATTGTTCTAATTTGTCTGAATATAGTATGACTGTATTGTAGATTTATGCTGTACACGATCCTGGAGTAGGCCCACTTCAACACCTGCCAGCGCAGGTTCTTTATAATATAAAGGAAGGGGAGATGAAGGGGTGAACTGTGACCTATTTCCAAAAGGTGACTGCAAGGCGGAACACTGCCAGCCAAAGTCAACAAGAAAGGTTGCTTAGTAGAAATAAATAAACCCCATTACAGCCTGTTCTTATATCAATGATAACCTTCCTTCTCTCATATCTGCTAAGAACACAGTAGTCATTGCCAAATGTTAACTTACTGCCAATTACTTATCTCTTTGTTCCTTCACTGACTGTTCTTTCCAAAAGTACAACTTATGAGAAAAGTATCAATTTAGTTTTTTGATACCTCATGATTGATATGTAGAAACATGAGGTAACATTTGGATAAAAAGAGTTAGGAGCTTTCAATAAACGTCACTTCCAGCTTGATTCAGTGTCTGATTGTCATCACTTCAAACGCGCCCATATGGGTGCGTTTTACTTCCGCTTCCGGGAATGATGAGGGTAGCGCAGGGCAGATGAATCACAGTAAATCCATTCGTGTGGATTCACAGGGTGCGTGGGCTTCTGGGAATTGAAGTCCAAGAACATCTGGAGTGCCAAGGTTCACCATCACGCTTGTAGGGTATTTACATACCTCTCTCTTGGTTCCTTGAGATAAACTGTGGGGACGAGGAAGAGATCTTTTCACAGAATCATCCTTGACTGTATTCTTGCTTTCCGACAGGGCCTGTCAGGCAGAGCTGTCTTCCCGAACGAATGAAGAATGTATGTGCGGCCACTTCTTGAAAGCTAAAGTGCAGCTAGGACCTGGTAAGGTACCAGAAGGCAGGTCTGAGAAGCAAGCATTGAGGATGATGATGATGATGATGATGCAGTCAGTTGGGAAACGCCAGAGAGCGTTGCTGAGCAGCTCCTGGAAATGGCTGTTTAAAGATTCCTTTTCAACTGAAGTAATGATGGAGAAAGTAAAGATGAAGCAGACAGTGCTGGCTCTTTGGCTTTGAAATGGAGTTGAGCACTGATCCCTAGAGTCAGATACGCCTGGTTTTCGAGCAAGGGAAACCTTTACCTTTAATGATGGAGAACAATTATAGAACTGTTGGGAGCAATAAAATTGAATAGCCACATGACCTATCTTCCAGGAAGCCAACAATGAAACTATTCAGTTTTGTCAACAGCGCCACAAAAGTTCTTGGCTTGCAATAAATGTTATGTTCCTGTTACAGCCTAACAAAGGAGACATTGGAACTGCTTCTAATGCATTTCTAGGTTGGGCATATCAGGGAGAACTCTTCTTCCTTTAGTAACCCACTTGGTTTCTGTAATGAGCACAAGAGAATTTAAGCCCTCTATTCCTCCATCGCCTACCTGCTCACTCAGTCGTCGTTGTCATCAACGGCTATGAGTGAGCAGGTAGGTGGTGGAGGAATAGAGGGTTTAAACTCTCTTCTGAGCTCATATCTGAGAATGCATTTTTTCCTGAAGCAGGAAAATTGCCACTGGCGTGAATTTGCTTAAGGTGGACCCCTATGATCATGGAGCCATCTCCTGCGACACATATGAAATTAGACTTGCAGGATTTAACACCAGGACTGCAATGGACTGCCACAGCCTTGGGGATATTATCAAGGTGCGCCTTCACAGCCAGTCCATCTGGCATGGCCTCTTCTGTCTCCATGACCGTTGGGAATCAGAGTTCCTCCTCCACTCATTTTGCCGTTGAGCCCAATATGATGGTTTCCAATGGTGTTTCCTCCACTGAGGAGGACCATCACCCCACCAAAGGGGGCTCATCCGCCCGTAGCCGTTGGCCCCTTTAGGGAGTCGGGTAATTTACCGCCGCCCAACACTTGGCATTGAGTCGCTGGCTGTACGGTCTACTCCATTACTGTAGCAGAATATCTGGCCAGACATTGTCATAGTACCTTGTAACTTAAAGTGCCTGGGTTAGTGATTGAATACAGGACAGAGCTCATCTTTCCATTGGTGACTAAGTATTATGTAGTGGTTACAGAATGGTGACAGTAATGAAGGAAGTTACAAACAATATAGATTTATCTGACAATAGAATAGAATAGAATCCTTTATTGGCTAGGTGTGCTAACACACCAGGAATTTGTCTTTGGTACATATGCTCTCTATATACATGAAAAATTAAATTACATTTACTAGATCGTCTACTACACTTAATAGGTGCTAATCATAATACTAACAACAATCTCACATATCCCTAGAGAAACAATAACAATACAATATTGTTATTTTACAATATGTTACAATATTGTAACAATACAATGAAATCAGCCTCTCAACTCTAATACTGATAGCTGCAACAGATCGTGGCATTGAGAATTCTGGGTTGGGAGGATTCTTCCAGCATTACGTTGGGACTGCATTAATACACTGAAATTCTTTTAAAGAGCTTAGACTTTTTAATCTAATCAAAAGCCTTGAATTCACATGGAAGACCTGGTAAAATTCATTTAGATAAATTAGCATGTTATGACTACTGTACTGTAACGGGAAAACATTAATAATAAGAAAAAAGAAAGGAAAGTTAAGAAATTCATCTGTACACTAAAAATGTTTCTTTCATCTAAGCAACTTGCTATAAATGTACAGTGGTATCTCGCTTTACGAACACTTCGGTTAACATAATTTTTGCTTCACAAATGAAAATCCATTGAAAATAATGCCTCACTTTATGAATTTTTCCAGAGCGGATTAATTAGTTTTCAATGGGAAAACACGTTTCACTTTATGAATTTCTGTTGGAATAATTTTCAATGCATTCCTATGGGAAACTGCATTTCACTTTACAATTTTTTTGTAATACGAAATGTCTCAGAGACCGTATTAAATTCGTAAAGTGAGGTACCACTGTACTTCGCAAGTTACTTTTTGATATTACAACTGCTCATTTTATGGGGAAAATCCACAAAAATGTACAGTATTTGCATTTTTTGCTTGAAAGTAAAATGGTAAAGGCTATTTCTGCGCACACACCTTTACTTTAGTTCTGGAAACTGGGAGCCTTCTTCAGCTTGCTAGTTGTTAATCCATTTCAGTTCTTCCACACATACATACCCATCTTTCTTTGACCTCCATTGATGCCAAGACAGTTGATGCTAGATTCCCAGTCATTGATTCCTTCTTGACAGAATTGATGCTCTATCTTAGATCCAGAAAAATGGCCTCCCAGCTTGAACGTTCTTAGCCTGCCTGAATTGTCGATTCTTCTGGAGAAATGTGTGGGAGAAATGGGTAAGAGTGACACCCTCATATTCTTTATTTTTAAAATATAATTATAGCCTTTGTCTGCATTAAACAGCTCTTCAAAGTAGTTTTTAATTAAATTCAGTGAATTCATAGCAGATCAGAGCTGATCAGAGCCGATTTCAGCTCTAATGCGGTTTTTGAAGGCTCTGTTTTGGAAACATCCATTGACAGGAGCCTTCGAGGAACTGGAAGCTGAAACAGATAGAGAACTGGGTGTAGAGCACTGGTGGCGAACCTATGGCACACATGCCAGAGGGAGCACTCAGAGCCCTCTCTGTGGGCACGCACGCTGTCGCCCCAGCACAGAGTTCGCCCCTTTCCCTGCCCATTGGCCCAATAGGAGTGGTTCCTCCTCCCCCAGCACAGAGTTCACCTCGTCCCTCTGCCCAGTAACCCAATGGGAGCGCTTCCTCCCCTGTTGTCATGTTGGATTGCAGTTTGGGCACTCAGTCTCCAAAAGGTTCGCCATCACTGGTCTAAAGTAGTACTTTCTGAATTGGAGGGAAGATGTCTGGTAGAGAAGTCAGAGCAGGGAAGTCCTAGTCTCGAATTGAGAAGTACACTGAGGTTTTTAAGCCCATACTTATAATAATAATATTTATTATTTATTATATTTGTACCCTGCCTATCTAGGAGATTTTCCTACTCTGGGCGGCTAACAACAGAAAACTCAGACATTAAATATGACTCATTAAATATAACTCAACTGGGGTTAAGTTGGCAGTTAAGATAAGCTGAAGTTCTGCTTTTACAGGTGGCTGCTTTTACAGGTGGCTTTTACAGGAATGGTAATTATTAGTATACTGTATACTGTATTGTTATATTAAGAAAGTAACAAAACAAAAGATAGCTCACCACGTTGAGAGGGTTCTTGGTGGGCTGGTATTTAGTAGTCATGGTCATTGCTAGGGAGATCTGCCTTAGTGGCCAGAATCCTATTGCACAGCATAGTCAATCTAACTAAATAGGCCCATTGGAGATTTAGTGAGTCAAGTGGTCCGTAAGTTCATAGTAAGTTGTGCCTAGAGTAGGCTCATGTGAATTAATGGAATTTAGGAAGCAGTTGGCTCGCCAAATCCTCGTTCATTCTGTAGGCCTAGTTAAAGGTAAAGGTCATCAGTGGTCATGTGACTGGCATGACTGGATACTGGAGAGCATGGAACGCTGTTACCTTCCCACTGAAGTGGTACCTATTTATCTACTTACAATTTCTTGCTTTCAAACTGCTAGGTTGGGTAACAGTGAGGATAAGAATAATAATTTCGTGTCAGAAATTATTCTGGGTTAAAAGGACTTTTGCTGGAGGAACTCCGCTCAGGGGACGCCTGAATGAGGCTCCTTTCATGTCCCCAAGATCTTTTCCACCAAAGTGGTCCCTATTTATCTCCTTGCAGTTTCTTGCTTTTGAACTGCTAGGTTGGCAGGAGCTGGGACAGAGCCTGGGGCTCACTCCATTGCTCAGTACTCGGGTCTCAAACTGCTGACCTGCCAACTTTCCAGTCATCATTTTCAGTGTCTTAACCACTAAGCCAGGGTACTGCAGTGGCTCAAGTCGCTAAGACGCTGACTGGGAAGCGGAAGGTCAGCAGTTCGATTCCCGAGTACTACAGGACGGAAATGAGCTCCCGTCTTCATCCCAGCTCCTGCCAACCTAGCAGTTCGAAAGCAAGAAATTGCAAGTAGATAAATAGGGACCACTTCGGTGGGAAGGTAACAGCGTTCCGTGCGCTCCGGTGTCTAGTCATGCCTGCCACATGACCACGGAAATGTCTGCAGAAGCAGACAGCGCTGGCTCTTCGGCTTAGAAACAGAGATGAGCACTGCACCCTAGAGTCGGATACGACTGGCTTTCGAGCAAGGGAAACCTTTACCTTTACCTTTACTTTTAGCCACTAAGCCACCACAGTCCCTCTGTAGGCCTATTGTAGTGCAGTTTACTATGCTGAGCAACAAAAATTTGGCCAATGAGGGAGGAGATTCACAGTGTTCCTCTCCAGTGTCAGTCAGTGCAGAGTACAAACCGAAAGACTATCCATCTCTGAGAATGAACTTAATTGCATCTTTAGGAAATGCCCTTCATTCTGTCAGCCTGAATATCGAGAGCCTACAGAATCTGGACCAGGGCAAGCTGCCCCGGAAGCAGCCTTAGCAGTGGGGTAAGGTGAGTAAGAGAATACTGACAAGTGAGACATGGCTATCTGGGAGAGAGAAGGTGGAAGGATTACTTGCTTACACAGTGGGGAAACACCATTCAAGTTTTCTTCACCCACACTTAACCAGGGTTACTGCTGAGTGTGAATGTATTTGTTTAAATCAGAGGTTCCCAACCTTTTCAAGCCGGGGGCTGCGTCACACTTTCTCAGTCAGCTTTGGCGGCTGGACGGCCATTTTGACCTGCCTGCATGATGGGGGGTGGCCATTTTGTCCCAACAGCTTCAAAGGGGGTGACCAATTTGCTTCTTGAATGCCCTTGGAGAGGGTGAGGGCCCCATATGAAATGGCCCGGATCTGGCTCATGGGCCTTAGGTTGGGAACCCCTGGTATAAATATTCTCATCCCCATACTTTTAAAATAGCTATAAGAATGATTCCTCAAAGGTGGAGAGATTCTCAGCTCTTTCCAGCAATCTCAAGGACCTATCAGCTCCCCCCAGACTGTCAGCGCTTAGTGGTGAAAGGAATTGGTGAGAAGTAAAGGCCAAACGTGAAGGAAGCCAAAGATTCCCTATCATTGTTCCGTTTCTAGCAAATCTCTATTGAGATCTGTCACAGATAAATGTTGATCTTTGTTCAGATGTGTTCTTCCCTTAGCAATGTATCCTCAGCACCTTTAATGAAAAATACAGTGCCTGGGGGAAAGCTTTTGCACTAGTTGTTTTAAAACCATCTTTATTTATTCCAACCAAAAAATTAAAAAAGGAAAGAAAGAGAGATAAAAGATGCATGTGAAAAATAATGATGGGCTAGATATATAATTAATATAAGCTGACTATATATGGGGGGGGGGGTTCTTTTAGAATTGGCATTGGTAGAATAAATGTTTGTGTGTAGCTGAAGTACTACTGTAACAAGATTATCTGACAATTGAATAAGGCATGGTTTTCCACTTTCGAAGTATAGGTCTTCTGCCAGTGGTAAGAGCTTGAAAACTCAGCCATACCATTGCAAGTTTCAGAGACATACCGTATTTTTCGGGCCATAAGACACACCAAACGATAAGACACACCTGATCCCTGGCTTGGTTTGGGGGAATGCGCAGGGCCTTGCTGAACAGCAACACTAACATTCAGCTAAAATAGTTACGCAAACTGATACATTTTTGCATAAACAAAGTGGTGTCCAGTATGTCCAAAATATCAATTTCTTCCAAATCAAGTGTCTAAAGGATTTTAAATATTGATGCTGCTAGGATAGATTTCAGTTGGTTAATTTAAGATTTAAATTTAACTCCCCAACTCATCCCCCCATAGTCCTCTGGTTTATGTTCGAAAACAAGAAATTGCAAGTAGATAAATAGGCACCACTTCGGTGGGAAGGGAAGCAGTGTTCCATCTAGTCATGCCTGCCACCTGTCCACAGAAACATCTGCAGATGCAGACAGCACTGGCTCTTTAGCTGTAAATGAGGATGAGCACCGAACCCTAGAGTTGGATACGAATGGCTTTAGATAAAGGGTGACCTCTTAGCCATTTTCTGAAACAGGAGGCTGAGGCAGAAGGATCTTGGATCTAATTTCATAGGAGCTATTTTGTTAACGATAAAGAGACAGGCATACTATGGAGGAAGGGAGTTTTATTTGGGGGATCTCTCTGAATTTTGCAATCTGTCTTTCTATTAGCACCATATTTATTTATTTGTTGCAATGGCTCCCAGGTGTTGGAGTGGCTGGCCGCAAGCAAGACATGCGAGACAATCGTGCGGTGAAGTCCAGCCCCTATCTGGGTCAGGTGGCACGTATTTATTACCCTGCCTTGGGGTGATGTGTGCCTAGGATGCGCGTGATCCCCTAATACAGAAGGCTTGTATAGGTGGTGTTTTCCGGGATTAATAGACAACTTGCACCTAATTACCTTGGGCTGGCGAAACCCATTGTTCCTGCCCTAATCTCGGAGTCTATGTGTATTGACTCCGGGTACCTAGCTTGTTCTGCTGTCTGGTGCGGCTTGTTTGCCCACCTTAATCTGCAGCCAGAAGTGGAGGATTGTGTATTTCCTTTAGAGTCATCATCTTGGTTTTTGCCCTTGTTTCTGTTGTAGCCATCAGCCAAGGCTTTATGATTTGCCCCCCCCCAAACTATCTAACTAGCCCATACCCCAATTGTCTTTCCAGCAAAGTCCGGTTGGTCCCCGGATCTGTTGAAGGCCGGACGAATCCCTTGGGAAAGGTTTGGCCAATTATTCACGTGGGCAACCCACACACCCCTTCCTTGATTAGTTAAATCAGCCTGGCTGAGGGCACGGTAGATATAAGGCATGATCTGCTTGGGCGTAACTGTCTCTCGGGGTCTCTGTCATGAGGTGCACATTGACAAGAGTGAAGGAATGCACTGCGCAAAGCAGCAAAGCTAATTCCCACTACCACAATGCCAGCGATAGCCTTAAGCATTGTTTGCAACCACCCCCATGGCACCCAGGACCAGAGTTCGTCCCACCACCCCCAGTTGGCATTCTCCTTGATGTGTTTAACCATAGTGTCAAGTTTGGTGATTTGGCTCTGGTCTTTGCGGGAATTTTCCGTGAGGTTAAAACAACACATGTCCCGGACAGATTCGCAACCCAAATGGTGTAAGAGCAGCAAGTAGTCAATTGCTGCGCGGTTATCCAGAACCGCATGTCTCAGTTCAGCCTGCTCTCGGTTTAACATGGCAATGGCTGATGAGGTGTGATAAGAACATAAGAACAACTTTGCTGGAACAGGCCACAGCCCATCCAGTCCAGCATTCTGTCTCACACAGTGGCTCACCATTTCTTTCAGGAGATGCCTTCACCTATTTAGGATTCCCTGGAAATGCCATTGAGAGATATCCTGCCTATCTCTCCAACCCGGAGGTTGTCCTTAAGTATCCATAATTATAGCCATTGATACCCTTGTCCTCCATGAACTTGTCTAATCCTTTCTTAAAGCAGTCAAGACTGACAGCTGTCACCACTTCTGGCAGGGAGTTCCATAGACCAGTAATCCTCTGGGTGAAAAAGTACTTTCTCTTATTTGTTTGAGAACTAGTACCCAAAGGTTTCATGGAGTGTCCCCTAGTTCTAGTGTTATGCGATAGGGAAAACAGTTTTTCCTTATCTACTTTGTCCACATCGTGCATGATTTTATAAACTTCAACCAGGTCACCTCTTAGACGCCGTCGTTCAAGAGTGAAGAGGCCCAACCGTTGCAGCCTCAGATGGTAAGGAAGGTGTTCCAGTCCCCTAATCATTTTGGTTGCCCTCCTCTGCACTTTTTCCAGCTCCATAATATCCTTCTGGAGGTATGGCGACCAGAACTGTACACAGTATTCCAGATGGGGCCTCACCATAGATTTATAAAGAGGCAAAATGACACTTGCTGACTTATTTTCTATACCCTTCCTAATGATCCCTAGCATTGAGTTGGCTTTTTTCACTGCTGAGGCACACTGGGTTGACACCTTCATTGAGCTGTCCACCAGGACACCAAGGTCCCTTTCCTGGTTTGTCGCCAAGAGTTCAGACCCCATCAGTTTATAAATGTAATTGGGTTTTTTTGCCCCAACATGCATCACTCTGCACTTACTAATGTTGAAGCTCATTTGCCACTGTTTTGCCCACTCCCCCAGTGTCAAGAGATCCCTCTGGAGCTCCTCACAACCTCTCACAGTTTTCACTACCCTGTATAATTTAGTGTCGTCAGCAAATTTGGCTACCTTGCTTTTTACTCCTACCTCTAGATCATTTATGAAGAGGTTGAAAAGTAGGGGTCCCAGTACTGAACCTTGGGGGACCCCACTCTTTACTTCCCTCCACTTGGAGAAGTATCCATTTAGTGCTACTCTCTGTTTCCTGTCCCTTAGCCAGTTGCTGATCCAGGACAAGACCTGTCCCTTTATTCCATGACTGGTAAGTTTATTCAAGAGCCTTTGGTTTGGGACCTTGTCAAAAGCCTTCTGAAAGTCCAGATAAACAATGTCAACTGGATCCCCCTTATCCACATGTTTGTTGACACTCTCAAAAATTCCAACAGATTAGTGAGGCATGATTTGCCCTTGTAAAAGCCATGTTGGCTCTCCTTTAGCAGCGCCTTCTCTTCTATGTGCCTATTCTATCTTTTATGATGGTTTCCATCACTTTACCTGGGACACATGTCAAACTGACAGGTCGGTAATTTCCTGGATCACCTCTGGATCCTTTGTTGAAAATTGGTGTTATATTCGCTACCTTCCAGTCATCAGGCACAAAGCCTGATTTGAGGGAAATATTATATATTTTGGCTAGGAGATCAGCAATTTCATCTTTAAGTTCCCTGAGAACTCGTGGATGGATGCCATCTGGTCCTGGTGATTTGTTAGTGTTTAGTTTAACAAGACATGCAAGGACCTCCTCCCTGGTTATTTCTATCTGGCTTAATTCTTCGGTTTCCTTCCCTACGACGATAGGCTCTGTTTTGGGCATGTGTTCTCTGACTTCTTCTGTGAATACTGAAGCAAAGAATTCATTGAGTCTCTCTGCAATCTCTGTTTCCTCTTTAATAACCCCTTGCCTTCCATTGTCATCTAATGGTCCAATGGCCTTCCTAGTTGGGTTCTTACTTCTAATGTACTTAAAGAAGTCTTTGTTATTTCTCTGAGTATTTTTAGCTATACGCTCCTCAAAGTCTTGCTTTGCTTTTCTGATTGTTGCCTTGCATTTGTTCTGCCAGAATTTATGTTTCTGCCTGCTGTCCTCATTCGGACAAGCCTTCCATCTTCTAAATGAGCTTTTCTTGCTTTTGATCACTTTCCGAACAGCTCCTGTAAGCCACATCGGAGTCCTCTTGGACCTGGCAGTGCCCTTTTTCCTTTTAGGTATGCATTCCAATTGGGCCTCTGTTATTGTTTTTGTAAACAGCCTCCATGCCTCTTGGAGTGTTTGGATTCTCTCAATGTTCCCTTTCAGCTTCTTTTTTACTAGTTTCCTCATCTTTGGGAAATTTCCTTTTTGAAAATGTAAGGTCTCTGTGTTAGATTTTATCAGTGACTTGCGGTCTATGATCAAGTTAAACATAATTGAGTTGTGGTCACTGTTCCCTATTGGATCAGTCACATTAACATCTTGCACCAGATACTCAGGATCAAGTCAAGGATTCTTGTACCTCTAGTTGGGTTTTCAACCATCTGTCCCAGGGAACAATCATTTAGCATATCTAGGAACTTTATCTCTTTTGTAGAAATCTGATTCATGTAAAGATCTCTTCTCAATCAGTCTCATGAAGCAGCAGTTTATATCATCAGATCTTTTAAGATAGAAACTTAAGAGTCCACGAAGTCCAGCTTCATTAGGCTCAGAGTAAGGAAAGAACAGAGAGAGACAGAAAACACGACTGCAGTCTTTGGCTGAACAAAGGATACTAATGGCTTCTCTTTATTCAAGCAGAGTATCTCAGAAACGAAACTTAACAGAAACAAAACTTAAGGCACAGAGCCAATAAGAATGTCAGAGCCCAAATAAGGAGAAAGAAGGGAGAAATCTTCGACAGGAAGACAGAAACCAGATGCCTTCCCACATGTCCTCCTTTTTCATTTAAATTTGAGAGAGGGACGGCTAATCATACCCCTGCATGTCATCATACTCCATAACTACTACTCCATATACATCATCACTGTCCTCCTGGACATCGTACCCCTCTTGACTCCTGGTACCTTGTTCCGAAGGATGATACCTCATTGAGTACAATTGCCGTCGTGCAAAACCCGATGTCTCCCTTCTACGCAGTGGACATGCGTTACACATAGAAATAAGGTTAGGAATACAATTAATGCAAAAACACAAAGATATAAGGCAGATAATAATAATGAACCCATAAAAGAAAACTAGTCTAAGGACAGATAAATCAGGCAACCAAGAAGTCACCCAATCAAAGAGATTAACATCAGTGCGTACATTGTTAGTAATGCTCTCCTGTAAATTCTGAAGTTCTTTCTCAATAGTATTATTCAGATCCTGGAATTTTACCCGACATCCCTGGTTCCCGACCAGTTTACAAAATCCTCCGGATTTTGCTAACAGGTAATCTATGGCCAGTCTGTCCTGCATTTGGTCTTGATGAAGCTCAGTGATTTCCATTTGAAGATCCCATATGACCCTCCCTGTGGCATTGATTGATTTCTCCAGTCTACAGGTGAGTCCCAAAATGGACCTTCTATTCTCCTGGGAAATGACACCTGGGTATGATCCCAAGGTGAGTGCTCCAGTGATAGCACTCCCTATAGCTCTTCCCCAGGAGCTACCATCAGAAAGCTGAACATCGATTATCACTTCATCATTGCAACCAGAACCCATCGGGCCAGCAGTAGCTCTCCGGCGCCGTGCATCTGCCCGAAGCGGCATTTGCACTTGTACGGGTAAGGTAAAATAACCCAATGCTGCACATTGATATTGTCCTGGATGGAAATTCGTGGCAACTCCATTAAAAAAGAACCACATGTTAGGATCCTTGATTTGCCATCCATTGCAAATTGAACCACTATCTATAGCAGAATAATCAGGAGTAAACATAGGAAACACATCATATATATCTTCAATAGTAGTGTTAAACAAGGTATAATTAAGCTTATAAGAACTGTTATAACTACCCCATAACCAAAAATAATCATCACAACCCGTATAATTGCCTACACTCCGCAAAACCCTTTGTGCTTGAGTCCAGTACTTCCATTTACTATTCCAGACTCCAGAACTATGACAGCAGAAACAAAGTCCTTTAGTGTATTTCTTGAATGTCATGCTTCGCCAGCGGGTGTTGTTAAATTGTTCTGGAGGATTAGAGAAGAGCGTAGACCTATCAACATGTTGCAAATGTCCAATAACCAACTCAGGCGTGTTGAACAATGCAGGAAGAAAGGCCATTTGAGACACTGCCAGTGGATGCTCATAGTATAACGTTGCATTCTTACCATGAACCTCAAACATATAGTTAGCATGACGAAGCCAGAAGTTGGGGTTGCCCCCATGAGGTATTGTTCTCACAGCTGGAAGCACAGTAAGAAGGAAAAGAACAAATGTCAGCAACTTTAGTCTACTGGTGAACCACCATCCTGGAGCTGAGTAACCTTCTTCTCTCTCCATGGGCGGATCGCTCGAGCAGGAATCCTTCCACTCAGGATTCCCTTGTTGCCAATAAATGACCAATGGCTTAGGAAGACACTCCCCTAAGAAACAGGAGCATGCCCTGTTATTACTAGTACCATGTAACTAGATATGAAACATGAGTGACATATAACACAAATGCCATATCACAAACCCATTTACATGTGTATGGTACTGAAAACTCTTCCATGTACTTCTGGAGGTACCTTGAGATATGCAGTTTCATAATGCAAAACATAACATAAGCAAAGACAGGTCTTTCTCCTGCAAGAGAATAAGCAAACATTTAAGCATGAACAAAACATGAACATTTCTTTTCTTCCTTACATGAAGGAGGTCTGGTTGCATTTTAGAAAGCATTTCTTACTCCCCAAGTACATGAGTAAGGCATTAAATTTTTTCTTCTCCCACTGGTGTAAATGAAAGAAGCATTCAATAACTTAAAATCAGCATAGCATGGTAACTCAAATACAGTACAAATCTCATTAGAGCATTTCACACTCATAGCATGAGCAGGTAGACAATTTCTTAAAAAGCTTTCAGGTTTTATAATGCAAACAAAGCCAATTCTTCTTTAAAGTCCACACAAACTTTTTAGTCCAATTAAAATGTCCAAATTTTGATTGAAGCTTTCTTAAACACTCTCTTCTCTCCAGCACAGTTCTTGGCATGGCAAAGGTTGAAATTAAGCCATAAATTAAGTCTCACTGACTTCACAAGACAATCCCACACAACCCCCCTTTTCAGCTTTTCAGGCAAACACACATTCCTTCATGCTCCAGCCACACCCATCTGCATTAAGGCAGGCTGATGAGGTCTGAAGGCACAAAGAACAAATTCTCCAGAAGTTGCAAGTAATTTCACACAGAAGAAAATCACAGGGAATTTCAAGTTGCTTTCCCTGCAATCCTGATGCCTGAAACTTGGAACAGTCCACTCTGGATCTCTTTGTTTGAGGGTTGGGCAATTCAAAATCAGCCAAAAACTGTATGTCTTCTCCCTCCTTGTATTTTTGCAACAGCCTGCTGTCCATACAGGCAGGATTCACCCCCCTGTTCCTCTGGATTTCTTTCATTTGCAGCATCTGAATCTCATTTCTATGACAAACTGCATCTGTTAGTTTGTACTTGCACCAAAACCCCTTTCTGGGCTTGGGTTTTTTGCATTCCTCCTCTTCTGGGCCATCCTTCCACTTCCTGCCCACACGTGAGGAATCAAGTTTACTACTCAGCTTCTCCTGCTTTTGTGATGAGGGTTGCTTCAGGGGCTGGCTGAGATCCCTTATGCTGCTCTTTGAATCACACCCCTTGCTTCTTGCCACTTTGCATGCATTAATAGCTTCAATCTGTGATGAGGTCCCCACCATTTGTTCCCCATCAGCTGGCACAAGTTGTTTTTCAGACTCGGCAGGCATAATTGCAGCAGTCCCATCTGCCAGCGCCTCTCTGTTCACTGGATATATCTCAGGAGATTCCACATCCAGCACAGCTGCAGTTAAAGCAGCAGAGAACTGTGTTTTGGTAGGGCTAAAAGTGCTTGATTGCTGCAAGGCAGGATATAATGTCCCATCTCCATTTCCACCTCCATCAGGGGGCTTATGCTGTTGTTGCTCATATGATGGAGGGGCAGTTGCCATAGCCCCTCCCTTGTCTGGGGGCAAAAGCTTTGGGAGGGGGCCAGCAAGCCCCTGAGACAACAGAATATTCTTTGGAGTGAGTCTTTGAAGGCAGTCTCTGACTTCCTCCCATGTAAATAGCACTGATACAGAAATTCCATTATGCTTCTGCATTTCTCTCCCAATCTGTTTCCACTGTTTTAAGTCCAAACATTCATCAAATTTAACCCAAGGACTGATTTTCCCTATAGCTTTAACTAGCTTTTGTATCTCCTTCTCATCAGCCTTTCACCCATTGTTATTCAAAAGATCTGAGATATCTTTACAAAGTTCCTGCATTTGCGAAGTAAGCACGCACCCCATGATAAATAAATAATAATATTTTTCTTTTTCTTTTGTCACTCACCTAGTGTGGGACCCAAAGTTGACTTTGGATGAATTTCGAGCGCTCGATTTATGACCTTGGTGAATGAGACCTTGTCCCGGTCGATGAGGTGATAATTAGGTGCTAATTGCTGAAGCAGATCTCTTCAAAGCATTCCTTTGACTTTCATTCAATGGCCTCGCGACGGGGCACCAGTTGTAGAAATCTGATTCATGTAAAGATCTCTTCTCAATCAGTCTCATGAAGCAGCAGTTTATATCATCAGATCTTTTAAGATAGAAACTTAAGAGTCCACGAAGTCCAGCTTCATTAGGCTCAGAGTAAGGAAAGAACAGAGAGAGACAGAAAACACGACTGCAGTCGTTGGCTGAACAAAGGATACTAATGGCTTCTCTTTATTCAAGCAGAGTATCTCAGAAACGAAACTTAACAGAAACAAAACTTAAGGCACAGAGCCAATAAGAATGTCAGAGCCCAAATAAGGAGAAAGAAGGGAGAAATCTTCGACAGGAAGACAGAAACCAGATGCCTTCCCACACTCTTTATCATGTGCTGAACAACAGTTCACCCAGTCTATGTGAGGGTAATTGAAGTCCCCCATTATAACCAGGCTTCCCTTCTTGGATGCCTCCTTTACAACATTCTCCAACTGCCAGTCTCCCTCAAGAGTTTGGGTCGGAGGCCAATAGTATATGCCTACTGTTAGACCATCCTTGTGGCCTGGTACTCTTACCCACAGAGCTTCTAATGGTGACTCCAAATCACCTAGATATTCCAATTCATATGATTTTATCACTTCTTTAACATACAAGGCTACTCCACCTCCCGTTTGCCCCTTCCTATCCTTCCTGTACAGTTTGTAGCCTGGGATAACTGTATCCCACTGGTTATCATCCGTCCACCAGGTTTCAGTGATATCAATAATATCAATATTCTTATCTATTGCTAAGTATTCCAGCTCACCTATTTTGTTCCGGAGGCTTCTGGCATTTGTATACAAGCATTTATATATGCTTTCCTGATACAGTCTTTTAAGTCCCGTTGCATTTTTAGACTGCCTCTTGCAGTCTAACAATGGCTTTTGCTAGCGCGCACGCCAGCTGGCTGATCCTGTGCGCATTGCCTACTCCTGGTCCGGGCACCCCTATAATACTGACTGCTAGGGACACGTACTCTGCCTTGCTAAGCACCGTGATATTGCTGTCACATGTCTCATCTTGCTGGACTGCTCGTATGGGCCGTGCCGGCCTTGGGGTGACCGGGTTTGGAGTGACCATCTCCCTTTTGGGGAGTACCACGGTTAAGCGACTCACACAACAGTATTAGTCAGACATATTAGCGGGTATGTAGTTCCAAGTCCGTTGGTTACAGGTAAAAAACCATCCTGTAGGCAAAATAATATGAGCATACACATAACTGATAGTCTCTGGTTGGGTACATTTCCAAGTCTCTTCCCGGGACTCAGGCAGCGGTGGTGCGGCCCCTTGGCTGTGGAGCAGCCGGTCATCTGCACAGGGCGTGCTTGGGCTGATGGCCACCCGAGGTGTGTAAAGGCTGACTGCATCAGTGGGCAAAGTCTTTGTTACCTGAGTCCCCCAGTTTGCGTAAGTCGCGTATGTGATTCGGTGATGGTGCCCAAAAGGGTGCACCCATTCAGTGTCCACAGCCTGCTTTCCTGGGGCGCGGCAAACCGGGATCAGGCATGTACTTAGTAAAGAAGCAGTGTCCGTGGTTTGTTGCAAGCAAAAGTCCGATTGGTTGACAAGTCCGGCTAATTTCTCCCAGATGTTGTACAGGAGTCTGGCAGTTAAGTCTCCGCCAGGTGTCAAGTCCCCATAAGAAGCTTGAACCCCTACCCCCATCAGCAAAGAAAGGATCAAGACGACCATCAGGGAATTGTAGATGATTTGAGCCAGCACTGCGGCCACCATGTTTTGCGGGGTGGGCTCAGTGTTTTGCTCCCTCAGGATGGACATGGTGTTGTCACACAAGGTCTTGACCATCCCCCAGGTCACTCTCTGGTCTGGTCTCGGCCGGGGTCGTCTGCTCCGCCTGGGTCCTCGTCAGGCTCACTCCCTCCATCTCGAGCAGGGGGTCTGGGGTCGCTCAGTGCCATGTGGCTCAAAATGCGGTCTCATGCAGTGGGCCAGGATCCAGACGTTTCCTGTGGGGGACATAATCGATGCATACCCTCTCCCCCATGTTATCAGGGGCGCCGGATCTCTCCAGGAGGGGTCTGGCGGCACCCTGAAGCGAACCATAGGGCGCGGGAGGATTTCCTGCCGTCGGAAATGCTTCTCCTGCGGGGTGCAGTCAGCAAAAATGTTAAGGTGGTTATAAGTGAATAAAACTTTGTGCAGGCGTTTTTGTGCCTGACCCTGGCTTTTCGGGGGGGACTATCTCCTCCTTTCTGTTTGTTTTTCGATGTAGGACTTTAGTGTCCGGTTCACCCGTTCGACAATGGCTTGTCCCTGGGGATTATATGGAATGCCAAATGTGTGCTTTATGTCCCAAGTTGCTAGGAATGTGGCTAGCTGTTTGGAACTATAAGCCAGTGCATTGTCAGTCTTCAAGTGGCCTGGTTTGCCCATGGCCGTAAAGCATGTCAAGAGATGTTGCTCTACATGTGTTGCAGCTTCTCCTTTCTGGGCCATGGCCCAGGGTAACTTCCAGCTCTTGGAAGTTACCCTGGGGTTAATGGACAACTCACACCTAATTACCTTGGGCTGACGAAACCCATTGTTCCTGCCCTAATCTCGGAGTCTATGTGTATTGACTACCTAGCTTGTTCTGCTGTCTGGCGCGGCTTGTTTGCCCAACTTAATCTGCCACCAGAAGCGGAGGATTGTGTATTTCCTTTAGAGTTATCATCTTGGTTTTTGTCCTGTTTCTATCAAAGCCAAGGCTTTATGATTTGCCCCCCAAACTAGCTAACTAGCCCGTACCCCAATTGCCTTTCCAGCAAAGTCCGGTTGATCCCCGGATCTGTTAAAGGCCGGGTGAAAGGTTTGGCCAATTATTCATGCGGGCAACCCACATTTATTTATTAAACTTATAGCCTGCCCTTCTAGAAAAAACTTTCCTACTCAGGGCAGCTTACAGCATAAAACTCAAAAATACAAACTGACACAAGTATTAAAATTTTCATATAAGCCCATCAAAACCTAAACACCCTAATAAGAAAGCCTATTTGCAATGCAGCGGAAGAATAAAATGCCTAACAATTGGCTGTTGGTAAGATGTTGCCAAAGGCCTCTTTAAAAAGAGAAGTTTTCAGTTCCTTTTTACACAGGTGGGGAGATGGTACCTGGCGCAGCTCCACTGGGAGGAAACTCCACAGCATTGGTGCCGCCACCTAGAAGGCCCTCTTCCTAGTCATGGCCTTCTCAGCTAATCTTGGAGTTGGCACCTGGAGCTCCATCGTCATGGAGGAGCGTGTGATGCTCATGGAAAATGAAGGAAATTAATTTCCCTCATTTAGGATTGACACGTAAACAGTTTACACATTTACAGTTTCAGCAATTGCAAAACATCGTCATGCATATATTTATGGATATTCAAATGTGAATTAATTTATGTCAGAAAAACCAGACATCCATTGAAACATCGTTTGGCAGAACACATGTCCCGCATAAGACACCAGAACACCATTGCTCCTCTTGTACAACACTATCTAGACAAAAAACATACGGACAGGGACTATAGATTTGTGGTCATTGAAGTAGTGAAACCGACAGAGTTTAATTTTGCAGATTTGGATAAAACACTTTTGAAACGAGAAGCCTATTATATACATGCACTGAAATCCATGGCACCTTAGGGACTTAATGATGAATTTGATCTAAGTTGTTTTCTATGAATTTCCAGTTTTTTAAATATGAGTTGGGGAAGCAAGGTTCTTATTACCACCAGCTCATATTGTTACTTGCAGTATCGGAACACCTTTTAAGAAACTAACACAGCTGTATTGCAATCCAGTAGTCAGGGAAGCTATTAGAGCTGGCTTTTTTCATCAGTTTGTAATGTCCAAAGGCACTCTAAGAGTCTGCAAAGAGAGGCCATAGGGATGCAGAGAAAGGGTAAGCTTCGAGCTATGAATGCAGTATATAATTAATGAATGGTTACAGTAATTAGAAAGACAGAAAATATGATGTTATTTTAGAACTCATTATTTTTATGTAATTTCTGTTATCTTAACCTATAAAACCAAGGGTTAACCGTTGGAACTTGCTATTGGTTCCTACGGCTGGCCCTACTTGCCTGCACTCACCCTTCGGGAACACGGGCGGACTGGGTCCGCAGGTCAACGAAGGATTGAGTAAAGCGGCAGTGGGGCAACAGCCCCACAAACGCGAAAAAGGGAAACAACTTCATTTCTCAACGTTCTTTGCACCACGCTGAGCCACAGCCAATCAGGCTGAGAGGCGGGAGCACAAAGAACGTAGGGAAACATGGCGCGGCCAATCAAAAACAAGCCGCACGGGGGGAAAAGGAGCACAAAGGGAAAGCACAAATGAAAAAATACAATCCCCAGTGTCCTGCGCGCCGTGAGCATGCAGAACTCTGAGAAAGCTGGCGCGTCCCAGGAAAGCCAGCCCCCGGTAAGTAAAGGCCCCCCCCCCCGCCGGCGGCCTTCCTTACCGCGGGCCACAAGCCAGCCCCCGGTAAGGGATGCCCACAACAACCCCGCCGCTGGGCTTCCTTACCGCGGGCTGCAAGCCAGCCCCCGGTAAGGGAAGCCCACACACACCCCGCCCTGCCGCTGGGCTTCCTTACCGCGGGCTGCAAGGCAGCCCCCAGTAAGGGAAGCCCACACACACCCCGCCGCTGGGCTTCCTTACCATGGCCCGCAAGCCAGCCCCCAGTAAGGGAAGCCCACACACACACACACCGCCACTGGGCTTCCTTACTGCGGGCCGCAAGCCAGCCCCCGGTAAGGGAAGCCCACACACACCCCGCCGCTGGGCTTCCTTACCATGGGCTGCAAGGCAGCCCCCAGTAAGGGAAGCCCACACACACTCCGCCGCTGGGCTTCCTTACCACGGGCTGCAAGCCAGCCCCTAGTAAGGGAAGCCCACAACAAACCCCCCACTGCTGGACTTCCTTACCACGGGCCGCAAGCCAGCCCCCGGTAAGGGAACCCCACACACACACACACCCCGCCGCTGGGCTTCCTTACCGCGGGCCGCAAGGCAGCCCCCAGTAAAGGAAGCCCACACACACACGCTGCTGGGCTTCCTTACTGCCGTCCTCAAGCCAGCCCCCGGTAGGGGAAGCCCACCCCACCCCCGCCGCTGGGCTTCCTTACCGCAGGCCGCAAGGCAGCCTCCGGTAAGGGAAGCCCGCACACACACACACCGCCACTGGGCTTCCTTACCGCGGGCCGCAAGCCAGCCCCCGGTAAGGGAAGCCCACAAACCCCACACACACACTGCTGGGCTTCCTTACCACCGGCCGCAAGCCAGCCCCCGGTAAGGGAAGCCCCCCCCACACACATACACCGCCGTTGGGCTTCCTTACCGCGGGCCAGCCAGGGAAGCCAGCCCCTCTCTCTCTCACACACACACACACACATATTCCTCTTCTGCTCCTTTCCCTAAGGACCTCTCTCTCTCACACACGCACACACACACACACACACAACTTCTCTTTCTGTCTCTCTCACACACACACACAGCTTCTCTTTCTCTCTCTATCTCTCTCACACACAAAGCTTCTCTTTCTTTCTCTCTCACACACACTCACACAGCTTCTCTTTCTCTCTCTCTCTCACACACACACAGCTTCTCTTTCTTTCTCTCTCTCTCACACACACAGCTTCTCTTTCTCTCTCTCACACACACAGCTTCTCTTTCTTTCTCTCACACACACAGCTTCTCTTTCTCTCTCACACACACTCACACAGCTTCTCTTTCTTTCTCTCTCTCTCTCACACACACACAGCTTCTCTTTCTCTCTCTCTCACACACACAGCTTCTCTTTCTCACAGACACAGCTTCTCTTTCTCTCTCTCACACAGACACAGCTTTGCTCTCTCTCTCTCTCACACACACACAGCTTCTCTTTCTCTCTCTCACACACACTCAGCTTCTCTTTCTCTCTCTCACACACACACAGCTTCTCTTTCTTTCTCTCTCTTTCTCACACACACACACAGCTTCTCTCTCTCTCTCTCACACACACACACACAGAGCTTCTCTTTCTTTCTCTCTCTCTTCCTCACACAGCTTCTCTTTCTCTCTCTCTCACACACACAGCTTCTCTTTCTCTCTCTCTCACACACACACACAGCTTCTCTTTCTTTCTCTCTCTCTCTCACACACACATATTCCTCTTCTGCTCCTTTCCCCAATGAGCTCTCTCTCTCTCTCTCTCTCACACACACACACAGCTTCTTTCTTTCTCTCTCTCTCACACACACAGCTTCTCTTTCTTTCTCTCTCTCACACACACATATTCCTCTTCTGCTCCTTTCCCTAATGAGCTCTCTCTCTCTCTCTCTCTCTCTCTCTCACACACACACACACACACACACAGCTTCTCTTTCTCTCTCTCTCTCTCTCACACACACACATATTCCTCTTCTGCTCCATTCCCTAATGAGCTCTCTCTCTCTCTCTCTCTCTCTCTCTCACACACACACACACACACACACACACACACACACACACGACACTCCTGCTTTGCCATAAATTTTTAATGTGTGTGTTGGTGATTGGAGTGGTATTCTATGGTGGTGATGGTTGTGCACACCCAAAACCACCCTTAACCACCAACACACACTTTTTAAAAAAGACACATTATAAAACATCATTTGGTTAAATAAAAAAAGGAAAAAAATTATATCATCCTTTGTTCTTTTTTTTAATCCCCCCCCAAAAAAAATATGGTCACAGTTTATAACAGCCCGGCAACGCCATCCTCCTCAGTCCACACAACTCCATACCCATTGTATCTACAATGCCATCTAGCCATCTCATCCTTGGCCGTGCCCTTTTTTCTTTTGTCCACCACCTTCCCCAGCATCAAGGCCTTCTCAAGTGAATCCTCTCTTCTCATTTGATGTCCAAAATACTTCAGCTTCATCTTTACTATTTGACCTTATAATGAGCACTCAGGGCTAATCTCTTCTACTATTGACCTATTTGTTCTTCTTGCTGTCCAAGGGACTCTCAAAACACTCCTCCAGCACCACATCTCAAAGGCATCTATTTTTCTTCGCTCAGCCTTTCTAATGGTCTATTTTAAAAAGCTCATTTTAAACAGCCCGGCAACGCCGGGCAACCTCTGCTAGTAGATTTATAAGAAAGGATTTATTAAGACTGCTCCTGATGAAAATATTATTCGAAACAGTGTCTACTGGAACATTTTTGAATCATTTATTAGCAATTTATGAGACAATCTTACTTTGTGAATCTCTTTGTGAACGCAACAAGAGTAACAAGAGACTTTACTTACTTATTACTGAGATTTTTTATTTTGATGGAACATATATTGTAAATACAAGATAGAGTACCTATGGTTCTAACATTAAAAAAAACTTCGTACTCTTCTTTTTACAGCCATTCTGACGTCGGGTGACCGTTCCACCCGGAAGCTGTGTTTGGCCTGGAAGAGTGAGAGAATGCGAGAGAGGGATCGTATTGACTGCAAGAGATGGAAGCAATGGTGGAGCAACCTCTCTGCAGTGAGAGATGCCAGTTGCTGCCCAAGAGAAGCAGGCATGTTGTTGGAGGAGCCTAGATTGGCCAGGTGACATCAAGGTGACACTAAGGTACACCAGGGCCCATCCTGCCCGAGAGCAGTGAGGAGATGCCTTGGGGATGCCAAGCCTACCACTTGATGTGGGGTGTCCTTTGGCAAGTCAAGAGCTTGGGCGCTGGTGTATCAGCATTGTGGTTCCTCTCCATCTGTCCCTTCTTGGGATGACACAGGGAAAGATACAGGTAGCAGCATCAACACTTATGCTTAGGGGGCGTCGTCCCCCTTTTTGTTAATGGGGAGGAGGTTGACTGTTTAACCCTTGAGCTGACCTGGAGACTGGCAGGAATGCAAGATCTTCCTCCTGGTTCTCTTCAGTGGTATTAAGATAGTGTGTGATTGAATAGGCCCGTGATGGCAAACCTTGGCACTCAAGCTGCTCTTGGACTTCAACTCCCAGAAGCACAGGCCCCTGTGAATCCACTCAAATAGGTTTACTGCACAGTAATCCCTTTCAAGTGGATTCACAGGGACTTGGGCTTCTAAAACAGCTGGAGTGCCATGGTAAACCCATTCAAATGGATTCACAGGGACTTGGGTTTCTGGGAATTGGAAGTCCAAGAACAGCTGGAGTGCCAAGGTTTGCCATCCCTGGAATAGGCATTACAAAAGTCAGATGGAGAGTGTTGGAAAAAGAAGGTGCATAACACTGCACAACAATGATTTTGCTACTGGGAATAACACATGTGATTTACATATTGAATGTGCTGATTCCAATTCTGAACTGAGAGTTTTAATCTACAGATTTTAAGGCGTGCTGTAGCTGTTCAAATGGTTGGTAATTGGGGAATGTATTTTTACATGGGAACATTATAGCAATTGCAGCTACCACTATGCCTGCTGCCGCCTCAGCTGAATCACGTCCCTTGGTGGCATACATGTTCCAGCAGTGGCCAGGCATGTCTGGGCAAGTTAGTGAGCTGACGTCAGAAATAGGTATATAAGACAAGATGGACTAAGGGCTTGTCTCTAGTGTTAAACCGTCTTATTGGATAGTACAGCTAAGCCATAGTAAGTCTGTTTTGAGCTAACAATGAGTAGGTGCAGCTGTGTTAATAAACTGGACAATTATTCTACATTTGTGGCAAATTATTACTACATTTGTGGTAATCAACGCAAGAACCTAACCAAGAGGTTGAGATTTGCTAACTTAAGATCTTGACATCCTAGGCAGAATCGGACTTCAGATTTGGATTCAGCACACTTGATTTAGTATAGGACACATGGATTATTAGACCAAGTAGCAGACGATATGTATTTTTTTGTGATGCAGTGGAATGAAGGAGATGAAACCTTTTCAATTCTCTGACTGACTTCTGATAGATATGCAGGCATTCATGCACATAGCTGTGTGCCTCGGCTCACTTTACAACTCTGTTGAGAGGAGTCCCAAAAATGGAACACCAGAACAAGAGAAACATGTGGTACTGTACCTACAAGTTCATCCCAGAACCAGACTTGCCTACACTTAGCGGCAAACTCCCATATCTTGTTTTCTGAAAATGTCTACACCAGCTGAGAGAGCTGCATTGTTTCATCCTGCTTAGAAGAGATGTGTATTCCAGCAGCAGGGTGGAAGCTGCTCTGGCGAACCTTCCCAGCTAATGTTAACTGCTGGAGGGAATGTGGAGGCCAGGATTGGGGTGGCCAATCTTTTTACACCATGTGCCTGACCATACCCCCCAGAAGCAGAAGTGGGTGCATTTACGGCTGTCTTAAATGTGCCCACTTCATCATTGACAACAGCTGCGGGTGCGTTTGCGCAGGCGTTTTTTATGGCTGACGTAAATGTACCCACTTCTACTTCCAGGTGCGGCAGAAGCAGCAACAGGCCTGGTGGAATAGCATTGCAGGCCAGGTCTGGCCTGCGGGCCGTAGGTTGGGAACCCCTTGGTATAGGCTTTTCACAAGGACTGCTGATACCGTAAGCTGAAAGAAGCAAACTGGGCTGGTGTAGAATCTGCTTTCAAGTATTAAGCCTTAGTTTTCAGAGAGGAAGTAAAATGTTTTAAGTACTGTCGATCTTGATGTGGTCGCTGTTTTCATGTTTAGAATGATTAGCTACCTTTACTGTTTATATCAGTTAGGCTATAAATCTATTAAATTTAAAATAAGAGTATGTCTGGGCAGTGGGAAGAAAGGAGCTTTGCTTGATGTCTCAAAAAGAGATCTTGGGCTTAAGTAAACTCTTGGGTTTAAGTAAACTCTTGGGCTTAAGTAAATGTTCTGTGCTTTTGACTTTTTCAATGTGCAGTGAATTGGCTTGTACAGAATAGATTCCAGTCCTAAGAAAGGCTCAGCCATAGATTCAGCTCAGACATGAGTTCACCATCTATATTTGCTGCTTGGAGGAACCAGAGATCGTGTCTATTTATTTTAAAAAATTATATTGCAATCACTTTTTGATATGCTGCTCCATGTAACAATGGAGCAATCATGGTTTTTTTAAACAGAAAATCTGCTCTTTTATATGCCCCCAACCTTCCACCCTCCTGAATTGTTATATTGCAATTCCTGTTATTGTGAGGTTGCGTAGCCACATCTCTGGTGATGGCAGGGAGCGTGGCTTGATACTTTCGGAAAGCATTGGGCTAAGGCAGTGATGGCCAACCTTGGCACTCCAGCTGTTCTTGAACTTTAATTCCCAGAAGTGTACTGACTTGGGCTTCTGGGAATTGAAGTCCAAGAACATCTGGAGGGCCTTGGTTCACCATCACTGGGCTAAGGAGAGCTGAGAGTGCCTCTATTGTGGGTTAGACTAGCTTATGTCCAACCAAAACAGTTAAGTTTAGGTTCACAAGAACATTGTTGTAGCAGATGCTCAGGATCCTCCATTTTATAAGGGTTGTTTTGCAGGCTTTAGGGTGTTTTAGAACAGGAGGTTATAATGGTGGGTCCAAGTCCTACTGTTGGGCACATGTCTTAACCTTCCCTTGTTACAAATTCAGTTCTTTTTGTTGACTAAACTTTGTCATGAAGTGTTCTGAAAATAAATCACTTTTAAACTGAATTGTCAAGGTGCTGGTTCTTTGCAAGTGCTACATCTCTGTGTGTGCCGTGCATGATTTAGGACAGAGGTTCCCAACCCAAGTCCTGAGAGCAGGATCCGGCTTGCAGCACCATTTCATGCATAGCTGTCAAGTATCCCGTATTGCCCAGGGAAAACTCTGTAATTTAGCCCTTCTTCCTGCAGTCACGTATTTTTAAAATAATCTCCTGTATTTTTTTAAAATCAAGGGGGCGTGTAAATCTCCCGTATATTATTGTATTATTGTTATATCTTTATTCATGAGGTATGTAATAAGATGGCCACAAGTAATTCAACATAGCTTCTCCCTGGTACTTAAACAGTCTCAGAAAGAAAGCCTCACTTTTTCCCTACCAGTCTTATCTTGCAGGTGATCAGGCTAATCCTATGTTGGGTTATGTAATATGATCAGGGAAGAGTGGATTGGTCCTGAACTCTGATTGGTCCTATGCAAATAGGAGGGAGGAGCTGAGCTGGTGGGGGAGGTCAGAGAGAGAGGGAGGGAGAGATTGTGAGGGAGATGGATGTGTGAGGTAAATCTTGAAGGTTTCTGAGGTAAAAATAAAATGTTCAGTGGTTCTCAAAATGATTACTTAAAAGATAGACAGATTAAATTATTTTGAGGAAGAAAACCTGTATGTGACTACCCTGTTTGATATTTTTGATTAGCTGTAACATAATCCTTTTTGGTTTCCAGAACCTTTAATATTTCTTTATGACAAAATAAAAATAAAATTATTTTACTTCAAGAAACTGTCTGATTTTTGGGAGACTGGGTAAGATGTCAGAGTTAAGCCTTCCAAGACATACGCTACCATATCTATACCTATAAATCTGTGCGTGTGACAAAGGATGTTGCACCAGGCCCCACTAGCTCCGACTGAGCATCCGTGCACTCGCCTGACCAGGGTTCACAGGTAACTGTCGGGTTGAATTTTGCGCCAGTGGGGCAGGAGCCCCCCGAACACAAACAAAAAGAAAGGACTCCATTTCCCAATGTTCCTTGGGCCGCGCCGCGCCAGAGCCAATCAGGCTGAGAGGCGCGAGCAAAAGGAACATTCAGAAACACGCCACGGCCAATCAAAATTAAGCCGCAGGGAAAAAACGCTGCACAAACGGTAAACACAAACGCCAAACTACAAGCCCCAGCATCCTGTGTGCCATGAGCGCAGAACCCTGAGGAAGCTGGCACGCGAAAAATAAAAATTAAAAACACACCAGGAGTGCAAGTCCGCCACAGGCGGACACAGCACCTTACAGCCACGCGAAACAAAAGACCATAAAACTACACCGCGTAACACCCGCCGTCCTCCTTTCCCGGAGCAAGAGGGACTCCCTCTCCTCCACGCTACCCCGCCGAAGACACGGCGAGACCACCACCAGCCTCAAGAAAGGTTGAGCCGGGATGGAAAAAAATACACACAATAAAATGGGGGGATTTCAAGAGGGGTAGAAGGTACTGGTTCCTCCCCCCCTGAAAGTGAGCCAACTCCCCGGGAAGCAAAGCCCCCCTCCCCAACACCGCCTGAAGCACCACTGGGATTCCCGTGCCCGGCCAGCGAGGCCAGGCTGCGGAAAGAAAAGCCCCCGCTGCTACGGTTCCCGTGGCCCGGCCAGTGAGGCCAGGCCGCGGAAAGAAAAGCCCCTCCAATGCAAAAACAAAAAACAAACTTATTAAAAAATAATAAAAATAAATTATTTAATACTTAAAGAAAACAATTAAGTAAAACACAAAAACACAAACAAAAACATCCAAAATTACACAAAACCAAACAAAAACACAAATTACACAACAAAAACAAACACAAACACCACCCAGCCAAACACCACAAAATTTAAAAAAAAAAGAAAAACCCCAAAATAAATAAAACTAGCCAACTCACCAGCAGATGTCCGCCCTCAACGCCGACAGGAACACAAATGAAGAAACAAAGAGACTTCACTGGAAGAAACTCCATCGAGAGGCCAAGAGAGAAAAAACAGTCAAAGAAAAAGAAATCCACTAGCAGCCCCACCTGCAGGGCACAATAGTAAAAACAAGTCAAAAAGACACAACAGCCCCAAACAAAAAGCCCCAAAAGTAAAAACAGGTCAAAAACATAACAATACATCACAATTTTACACAAATCACAAACATATGTCAAAAAATTATTTGGTTAAATAAAAACCCCAAAAAATATATCATCCTTTGTAAATTTTTTAATCGACCAAAAAAACCACCCCAAAAAATTATCACAGTTTATAACAGCCCGGCAAAACAAAATTGTGTATAAATAAACATTTTTAAAATGACAAATAGAGACTAACCTCTTTTTTTACAAACATTAACAAAAATAACCTTCCAACACAATTTAAAACAGCCCGGCACCACCGGGTAAAATCTGCTGGTTTTACATAAATCCCTCCATTTTATTTGACTGGACACTGCCTCAGTAGATAAGTCCCAGGTAGTTTGCAGCCTGGAATGGCTGGACCACTTTCAGACCTTCCTGAGTCAGAGTCTGAGGGAATTGGAGAGGCCCTGAGGCGAGGCCAGGTTAAGAGCTGATGGTGATATGGATGGGTATGTGGTGGGATTCGAAAATAATCCTGTGGTGGTTGGCTAACTCTTTACCCAGGGAAGACCAGAAGCAGTGAAGAAAATTTCTTCAGTCAAGACCTTTTTGGCATACTGTCTTTTTTTAATAGAGGGTGGAAGCATACCAGGCTAACTTCCAAGTCTTTTTTCTTGGTTCTAGTTAGAGAACCAGTAGTCTATTTCGGCCTAAGTCTAGCCTGTGGAGGTACTAAAATCCTGAGGCTTGAGGCAAGGTTGGCTTGCTAGCAAACTCTAGCAAGGTGGAAAAGAAGCAGATGATTTGAACAAGGGCTGACTACTTCTCAAACAGAAGAGATCCTGACCTGCAAAATGGCAAGTAAATGGGGATGTGAGGAGGAGGGGAAGCCAGATGAATTGGCACAGCTGCCCGACTTGAGCCCTCAAATAGTTTTGGGTGCCAGAGGGAAGGATTGCTCCCCATTGTTCGATATCCAGAAGATGGCAGAGGGTGGAGTCAGGCCTAAAACAGAGAGAGGGAAGCTTCAGTTTTCTCAAGGAAGCAGAATTTCCAGAGAGAGAGAGAGAGAGGAGAAATGAAGCTTCTTTTTGATCCTTACACAGGGGAAAGACTGGCAGATAATAGTGAGTTTTCAGATTATGGGTCTTCTCTCAAGTCATTAACTTCAGAGGAAAGTGCTGGGGAAGAAAGTTTTGATGAACACCAGACAGACACAGATGAGGGAGAAAGGAAACCTCTCAGACCTAGAAAGAAACCATCTCACACAGTGTCTTTGGAAGAAGCATTTGCAAAGTTAGTTACACTGCAAACCTTACAGTTGAAACAAGCCCAGAAAAAGAAGAAAAAGGATCCTTCCAATCTGGATAGGATTTATTGCCAAAATATCAGCATGGCGAGGATATTTTGCTCTTTCTTTCTCAATTCCAATCTGTGTTAGAAGATTTGCAAGTCAAAAAGAAACATTGGCCCAAGTTTCTCCGTACTCAAGTTAGTGGAGGTTTAGCGGAATTTGTTCTTACTATAGATAAGAGTTTGGATTGGGATCAGTTACTAAAAGCCATCTGGGTGCAATTTGCATTCACTCCTGAAACTTTGAGGATTGCATTCAGAACCAGCAAATGGGATTTTAAAGAGAGTTTTTCAATGTTTCTACTCGAGAGTCAGCACAATTTTACCAGGTGGATTGAAGCAGAAAAAGTTTCCTCTACAAGATTTGACTAGAATAATTGTCCAGGAGCATTTTGTACGTTCCCTACCTCCAGAGCTTAAAGCTCCAGTACTGCAACAGCAGCCAAAATGCTTTTGGAATTAGGTCAGACAGCAGATTTGCTGTACTGTCCTAGGGCAGGGGAAAAGAAATCCAGGTCACAGTTCCAGTCTACCCAAATGAAGGAGAGCAAAAGAGAGCCGGAAAGGAAGCAGACCGGATCAAGCAGCAAGAAATAGGAACATAGTTCTCCACACAAATCTCCTCAGGAAAGGAAGGAGGATGAATCTGTTTTTTTAAATTGTGGAGGCAAGGGTCATTTTCGGAGGGATTGTAAAAAACCAAGATCCCAGAGTTATAATTCTAAAGAAAAACAAACAGCACTTGAGAAGCATCTCTTCGAAACTAAAATGGTTCAAGCTACTTCTCAAGATCAAGCACTGGTTAAGCCTGTTACTGGTTTGGGTCAGGAACTCCCTACCAAGTTGCCTAGCAATAATGGAGAAGAGGGTATCTCTAAGCAAGCGACAGCATGCTTTGTAAATGATGATTTAACTTCTCAATTGCTGGAACACATGCCTTCTGAAGTGGCATGGGCCATATGTGTGAAAGTGACTACCAGGAAGATAAGTCTAGTAGGACCTTCAGATGTTTTAGACCGAGAGGAACTGAATTGGGCTAATACGTTTAGGGCCAGAACTGTAACTGTTTGTTATCTTGATGGAACAGAAAAAGAGGTTCCTGATGCATACCTTAATACAGGGTCTGGTATGGTGAGCTTACACAGGAGTTTGATATTGGATAGTCAATTATTAGAGGGAACACAAATGCCTGTTCAAGTTTTTCACTTGGAAAAAACTATCTTGCAATCAGCACCCTTGGCAAAAGTCAATCTAAGATATGGGGGTTGGCAAGGAGACATCACTTGTTTAGTTCATAATAATCAGCAACAGTCTTCTATCATTATTGGAATAACTCTAATTTATTGCTCAATGTTAGCCCAAAACAAAAAACTGTACAGAAAGTTCCATGTTTCCAGTGAAAACTAGAACCAAGAAAAAAGACTTGGAAGTTAGCCTGGTATGCTTCCACCCTCTATTAAAAAAAGACAGTATGCCAAAAAGGTCTTGACTGAAGAAATTTTCTTCACTGCTTCTGGTCTTCCCTGGGTAAAGAGTTAGCCAACCACCACAGGATTATTTTCGAATCCCACCACATATCCATCCATATCACCATCAGCTCTTAACCTGGCCTCACCTCAGGGCCTCTCCAATTCCCTACCATATTTGCTACCATATTTTACATAAATATCTCCATTTTATTTGACTGGGCACTGCCTCAGTAGATAAATCCCAGGTAGTTTGCAGCCTGGAATGGCTGAACCACTTTCAGACCTTCCTGGGTCGGAGTCTGAGGGAATTGGAGAGGCCCTGAGGCGAAGCCAGGTTAAGGGCTGATGGTGATAAGGTATGTACCAGAGCTAGAGAGGAGGAATGGTGGGCTCCCCATGGTGGAGGAAGAAGCACTCCCCTTAGCCTGACTGCTTCCCCTCACGGGGAACAAGGAAGCAGGCCAGCCTTACTGTATTAATTCTGTTTTAAATCTCTTTCCTCATTCTCTGCTGCAACAGCATTTCATATTATGGTGATTTTTCATGGAACTGTTTTTCACACTTATATCATTTAATTGTCTACTGTCTTAGCCTTGTGTGCCTCTATTTCATTTTTTTAAACTCTGTGTTTAAGGCAGGACCATGATAATATCCTCTTTATGTTGTATGCAAATATACTTGAAGCCAATTGGCTCATTGTCTCTCCTCTCTCCTGGGAAAGAGGGTGTTAAAGGGAAAAGAGACAATGAGCCAATCAGCTTCAAGTATGTTTGCATACAACATAACGATATTTAGATGGTCCTGCCTTAAACACAGAATTTTAAAAAAAGAAATTGAGGTACACAAGGTTAAGACAGTAGACAATTAAGTGATATAAGTGTAAAAATCAGTTTCATGAAAAATCACCATAATGTGAAATGCTGTCGCAGCAGAGAATGTGGAAAGAGATTTAAAATATAATTATCACAGTAAGGCTGGCCTGTAGGGGCTGGCCTGTTGCCTTATTCCCTGTGAGGGGCAGCAGTGGTGCTAAGAGGAGTGGGGGAGTGCCTAGGGGTGGTTATTCCTCAATGGCAGGGGGAGCCCAACACTCCTCCCTGGCTCTGGTGGCTCCTCCTCTTCTAGGCTCTTGGATGTGCCTGGATTTTGGGGAGGAGGTGGTGTGGCCTGTTGGGGAGGGGCATGGCCCAAAATGTCCCTTATTTTCATGTCCAAAACTTGACAGGTATGATTTCATGTAGGCCCCCACCCCCTCCAAGGGTATTTGGGAAACAACATGACCACCCCTTTGAAGCTGTTGGGACAAAATGGCCACCCCCGTTGTGCAGGCAGGACAAAATGGCCGCACAGCCCTCGAAGCTGACTGTGTGACCTGGCCCCCAGCTTGAAAAGGTTGGGAACCCCTGGTTTAGGATCTCCCAGAGACATTTCTCCATAGGTTCGCTGAAATTCTGTCTTGCCACTAACAGGTCACATCTGATCCCTCCCCCTCCAGCCATAAACTGAACGTTGTATGAGTAGCCATAAATCATAGCCAAGGTCCGTGATGGCGAACCTTGGCATCCCAGATGTTCTTGGACTTCAATTCCCAGAAGCCCAAGCCCCCATGAATCCACACAAATGGGTTTGCTGTGATTCATCCGGCCCATGCCGCCCCCGTCGCTCCTGGAAGCGGAAGTAAAATGTGCCCATACGGAGGAAGGGTTAACACAGAAAAGCCTTAACCATACGGGCGCGTTTTACTTCCACTTCCAGGAGCGATGGGGCCCCGTGGGCTGAATCCGGCCCACGGCACCACCCCACCGGCCCGCACGCTTGTTCCCGCCGCTATCCTTGTCCCCTCCGCTTGGCTTGATGTAGAAATCAACCCTGACTATAGTGAAGATGAAGCTAAAGTACTTTGGACATCAAATGAGAAGGGAGGACTCACTTGAGAAGGCCTTGGTGCTGGGAAAGGTGGAGGGAAAGAGAAGAAGGGGGCGTCCAAAGATGAGATGGATAGATGGTATTGTGGACACAATGGGCACAGAGCTTGGTGGGCTGAGGAGAATGGTGGAGGATAGAGGTGCCTGGAGGAAAATGGTCCATGGGGTCGCAAAGGGTCGGAATCGACTGTGCGACTGAACAACAAAAAGCAGGGCAAATGATGTAAGAAGGGTGGTTGTTGTTGTTGCAGTTGCATTTATACCCCATCTCTGTAGGGAGAATGAATCCCTACACAAGGTGGCTAGCAGTCTGGCCCACCAACAGTCTGAGGGGGTGTGATACGAGCCCCGGATTTAAAAGGTTGAGGAATGCTGCATATCACACCCGCCCTGTTCCCTGCTCTTTTCTTACAAGTCACCCATACCCGGTTCAAGGAACATTTCCTACTAAAAAGTTTTTATTTACATCTAAGGAAAAAAAATCAACAACCATGTGCAGTTTGTTAGTCTACTATGTGTACTCCAGTTTTCACTGGCAGTGTGGCATCTAAAAGAAATGATCCAGTTCTAAGCTATATTTACCTAGAAGAGTGTCATGTGGATCCTCTGACCCCGGGTCTGCTGTCCCCCTGCATATAAAAATTAAGCAGTTGCTGGACATTCATCCAAATCTTTATTGGAACTGTTTGGCAATTGCGTTGATCAATCCCAAAATAACCTTGTGGATTGCTGGCATGCTTGCTCTGCCTTGCATCAAGACTCACATGTGGGGCAGTGTTTCTGCAATTCCTCAACACAGGCAACACTGCCACTGGTTTTATTATGGACTCATCATCCTCAGAGTGATGGTAGTGCCTATATATTGACAGAGGGAGAGAGACATGCACAGAAAACCAGTATCAAAAATGGGAGCTGCCTCTTTAAGTGGCTCAGTAAGGCACAATTCATCCCTGCATCCACAGTGTGCTCTTTCGCAGAGCTGGGACATTATTGTTGCACTGTGCCATTCCTCTGTCCAGTCTGCTTGGGAACCACAGAAACTGATGCTCCTGCGAGGACCGAAGGATCTTCTCTGCAGTCACTTGTGAAAAGTAGGTTGTGGTTACCATTTTAGATGCAAAGGATCTCTTCTACAGCTAGTTGTGGAAGGCACCTGAAGGTAAAGGAAGTGCAGAGGAAAAGACTGAAAAGTTTCCACAAAGGTAACTTTTTTTTTTGACGAGCAGGGTTATGACAGTTGGATGATGAAGCGAGGAGGTTCTGAAGGAAGGTCTTGGCCTCTGGCTTTCCCAAAACACCAGTCTGCTTCTTGACCAAAGAGGGCTTTGGGAGTGTCCTGGAGTGTCCTGAAGTCATTCAACAGCCTGATGTAGTTGTGTCATAACAAGTTCACTGAGCCTTGCATTGGCTAAAGTGACCAGTGAGTGCGAGACAAGTTTTGGTCTTTCTGCTCTTGCATCTCTGCCATTCTGCTGAATTCTAGAAGGGATCCATTGAGAAACAGGGAGGAGAAAGGCGCCCTTGATTTCTCCTAGCAGTCTTGGCTCAGAACTCCAAAGACCATGACAGTATTTGGACCGGCGGTTTTGTTCTAATGCAAAATGTTTCAGAAGTGTGAGAGTCAACAGCAGCTGGACTCCAGTGGTGCCAAACAGTGGAGGATAGTTCTAAAGCAGGGGTTCACAACCTAAGGCCCATGGGGCCTTCAAGAAACATTCAAGAAACAAAGTGGCTGCCCCTTTGAAGCTGTTGGGACAAAAGGGTCTCTCTCTCACACACATCCCATCATGCAGACAGAGCAAAATGGCCATCCTTCCCTCAAAGCTGACAGAGCGTGACCCGGCCCACGGCTTGAAAAGGTTGGGAACCCCTCTTCTAAAGGCTATGGCTTCCTGGTTATGAATGAGAATCCAATCTGATCCTTCCACAGACAAGTCCTTAGGTAACACACAGGGGTGGTCAAACTATGGCCTGTGGGCACCCGCAGCTGCCGTAAACACATGTATGATGGCCACAGTTGTGTTTTATGGTGGGAGGAACCATATGACTGGCCTGCTCCACCACGTAACCAGCCCATGGCGTGAAAGGTTTGGCCACCCTTGATCTATGGAGTTTCCCCATTCCTCTTATCCATGTCCACCACAGTTCTTTCTGCCTTTCCTATGGCATTGTTGGCTCACCGTTTTCTCGCTCTTGACCAGCAACACTGTTTTCTTCCCCCGATTGCACAACCGGCAACAATTATCCCTGATTTTTCCAGAATAGCATCCTTGATCCTCCAGAGAAAGACCATGGTAACCATTGTTGTGGCTATGACCCCAAGGCCATCTTTGCCTCGAATTCTAGAAGAGATTCATTGAGGGACATAATCCGCTGCTGATTCAGAGGCTGTTGTGGTGGGTGACGCATGGCCTTTGAATGAGTCGCCCACATGTCCTCCTCACTGAGTGCAGCAGAATGATGGATGGTCGAGTTTCCAGAGTTGCCATTTCTTCTTCATTTCAGATTTCACCTGCCGGGATGGAGAGAGTTAACGTCATTCATGTTTCACACCTTAACACCATACCATGCATTGACTTTGATGACAATTAGAAATGTCTGGACCCTTTGGAGCTATGGCTAAAATACTGTTTTCACATACTCCACTTGAGTAACAGCAGTGGTGGGACTAATTTTTTTTTACTACCACACTGTGGGTGTGGCATGGTGGGCGTGGCCAGGGGGAAAGCCCTGCGTTTCACCGGAATTGAAGTAAAGGTAAAGTGTGGGTTGCCCGCGGGAATAATTGGCAATTAAACCTCTCCCCAGGGGTTCGCTCGCCTTCGACAGATCCGAGGATCAACCGAGCTTGGCGGGAAAGGAAATTGGGAAGCGGGCTAGTTAGAGATGAATCATAAACCTAGGCTGATGGCTACAGTAGAGTAAGGCAAACCTAGGCTGATGCCTACAGTAGAGTAAAGCAAACAAGCCAGGGCAGACAGAGGACAAAGTTAGATGCCTGGAGTCAATACACATAAGACCCCGAGATTAGGGCAGGAACAATGGGTTTTGCCAGCCTGATGTAATTAACTGCGATCTGTCCATTAACCACAGGGTAACGTCCAAGAGTGGACATTGTAGCTGACCACTGAAAATGCCACGTATGCAAGCCTTCTGTGAAGGGGAGTCATGAGCATCATAGGCATGTGTCATGAGCCCCAAGCCAGCCGACGTGATTCTTATCGGAAGACCCGACGTGGTTCTGAAGTCAGAACCTGACGTGATTCTTATCTGAAGCCACACTGATTCTGAAGCAAGGAAGACCTGACATGATCTGAAGGAAGAGAGGCAAGACGCAATTGTAAGCTCCGGCAGACCCCACGCATTGGAACGGGTGTGTTCCAAAGCAAGGGGAGAGCCGTGATCGTCAGTAGCAAAGGCAGACCCAATGACTTGCGGTAGAGAACCGCCACCGTGATCCTGACCAGACCCGATACCCGAGGGACATCGTCCTGTGCACCACCCGCCCCGACTTACTACCTCCAAGGCGCGCCGACTCGTCCCGCGGAAGCGAATCCGGGGACCCCCCCTCAGGTAGTATAGGGGCATGCATCGGGAGCATAATTCATCCATCAAGCAGTGGGCTCAAGTGAGAGAGCTCAAAGGCCTGGCCAGGCAGCATAGGGTTGAGGAAGAAAGCCCTGACGGATCTAATGGTGCAGATGGGAGAACATTGTCTGTTCTACCCAGAAGCAGGCACAATGGATCCAGAGGTATGGGAGAGGTTAGGAAGGTGTCTGAAGGAGGAACCCCAAGCCCCACCTAAAATCATAAGGGCTTGGAGCAAGTGTCAGCATGTAATTGCAGCCGTGAGTCTAGCCTGGGTAGAGACCAAGAAACCCCCAGAACCATCTGCCCTAGCGCGTCTCTACCCAATCATCAAATTCCAGCATGGGGGCTTGGAGGACTTAGGAAGCACAGGCGCTTCCAGGACTGTCAGGAGTCCTTCCCAACAGATGATAGAGGCAAAATTATGCCAGGGGGAATTGTCGGCAGCAGAACTGGCCAAAATTCAGTTGTTGTGTCCAGTATGCCTAGAGGCAGACACACTTTCGGGCAAACAGACCACCGTCTACATGCTCATCCCATACAGGCTGCTTGTGGAGATCCGCAAAGCCATTACGGACACAGGGCTTCAGAGCAGATTCACTAGGGAACTCAGGAAGAGAGCAGAAACAGAAGGGGCAGCAGGAGTTGGGTAGGGACCCCAGAAGCCAAGTCTAAAAGTTTAGATCTGATAGGAAGGTAACAACTGGAAAGGAAACCAACTTCTAAGCAAAAAGCCCAGAGTGGTTGTAAAAGCCACCTGAGAACAGCCTTAAAAATCTGGCTGAGAGGAACCATTTCCTCATGAGAAGAGCGAAGCACTGCAGACCTGGGGAGGGAGAATATCCCCAGGAAGGAATGTGGATATCTAAGGTGTGAAGGTGTGATGTGTGAATGAAAGGTGCACCAGTGTGACTGCAGAATTGTTGAGAGTTGTTATGTGTTTGCATGGCTGTGTTATAATGTTGCAACATTAACAGTGAGATGTCAGGAATTGTATTCTAGAAGTCATAAGAAAGGTGACAGTTAACTCTGTTCATGAGTTGGATACATTGTTTTCAATGGGAGGAAGAAAATAGCCCAGCCCTGATTCATTCAAGCAGCGGGCTAAAGAAAGTATGAGAAAGAGCGGAGGGCAAAAACTCCTTTGTCTCCTGCCTGCCTGCCTAGCAGGGACAAAAGAGGAAAAAGGAGGGAGAAAATTCTAACCCACAAAGACAAAAAGATTGGCAAACTTCTTTAGGGCAAGGTGGAGGGCGTTAGTTTCTTTATAGGCTGTACATTTATTTGTGTTAGCTGAACAGAGTGGCTAAAACATTCCATGTTAGTCCCGATGGAAAATGCTGCATTGAAATGGTCAAAAAGGGGAAAAAGTGACCTCCTTCCTCCCAACCAAGCCTGCTTTTAAATGTGCAAGGGAGGCTTTTTCTGGTTGCTGATCTCTTCACAGAATCAAGCCGCAACTTCCACATTCTTAAGCCTGTTTAGCAATTAGTGCTGTTACAAAGCAGACAGCTAATTGGAGAGTGAAAAATAGGGAATAAATTGATTCATTTACATTAAAGAGACTTTCGCTGAAAGAGACAATTTTTACGGCCTTGCGAACCTGAAAAATTGTCTCTGAGTTTCTCACCCGGCAAGTGCTCTAAAAAAAAGTAAGAACGGCAGTAGAGAAAAATGGGTGCCCTATTTACAAATGACATGTTTCATAACTTGTTAAATAATAGGTAATGAATAGTAAGTCTTGTCTAGTCTTGTCTAAATGTTTTAAGAATATAGTAAAGTCAGATTGCCTGAAATTGAGGTTCTGAGCATGTAAAATTACAGGTTCAGATTTTGCGTTAGGTATGACACTGGCACTTGAGTTAAATGGAATCTTGATCAAGGTAAAATGTCACTAATCCATTACATTATGAACAGCCTAATGACTTGGACTTATTCCCACAGCTTTTGCTCATACCTGTCAAGTTTTGGATTTGGAAATAAGGGAAATTTCCTGGCAAATACGAGATACTTGATAGCTATGCTTATCCTGTGCTGCCCTCCAATGGCGGCAATAGGGCATTGCAGTCTAATTAAGGGATGACGGTGGGAAAGAGGGTTTAATAAGGGGTTTTCCTGCCCAATAAGGGATACTTGACAGCTATACTTTTGCTATGCCTAACCCCTTTATATTACATAAATAATGCCTCGATTTTTGCAAACCTCTCTCCTAGCGCCACATTTCAAAGGCGATTTGCTTTTCTGCAGTCAGAACATGCCTGGAACTAAGTTCCAGCCCTTTTGTGAATTGCATAGTGTTTTTCCACAGCCTCCTTAGTTAATTAACTCTTCATTGACAGGATTGCAATCTCTTTCCATAGAAACAATGAACTCAAGGAAGTGTTACATTCTCATTAACTGATAAGACCTGAATGGGCCTTGTTTGCGATGAGCTTGTTAACCTCTGACTTTTTCATTTGCTGCATGCTCTTTGTCATTAAACACTGTATGAAATTTTTAACTCGCCTCTTCATTTTGATGTTTTTTCCCATCACAGCATTGCGCATTAACACTGTCTTTTTAGCTTGTTTGTCCTTCTATTCTAATTGCTGATTTTTTTCAACATCCACCGCTTTCCCTTGAGACATGCAGGATTTCACTATAATCCCTTCTTTCTCGATCTAACATTTTTTTCATTTTCTGGCAGACTTTCCTAGCAGGACCAAAACCAGATGAGGTTAACCTTGAATCAGGAAGGTCTGCATCTAAATGGCACTTTTGACAATTCAGGTCAAGCAATTGTGGAATGAATTAACCTACACTGTCTTTTCTTTTAGTTAAAAGAAGGGGGGAGGAGGCCCCCCTCCGATTCTCAGCTAAGGCGATATTTACCTATAATTACAAAAACTAACTCTCTCAGACTTCTCTCAGGATTTCCAAGGCTGCTTCGGCAGCCAGCTTTTATCTCCTCTGCACGTCCATTTCTGGAGGCCAGCCAGACCAGGCTCAGATGCCAGAACCAGGCCCCAATCCTAGAAGTCTAGGAGATGTTAGATGTCAGCATCGGTCCCAGCCAACAGCCAAAACGCAGCAAGTGCAGACCAGCCAAGATGACACCAGCCATCCATTTTCCGGTGATTTTGGCATGCTTTTACCCCCAAGGGGGGAGGATTTGGGACACACACACATGGACACCACACACACATACACACAAGCTACTCACTGTTACACACCAATTGGGACTTCAAAGGACATCATGCTCAGTTAAACACAAAACCTTGTTTTACCTTTATGCCAACTTGGACTGCCACAAATACAGACTCTTCAAGTTACCAATGGACAAATTGGGTTAAATAAAATCCACATCAAGGGACAATTGGGACAATTTATGGCTTCACCACATGTAACCCTACTTCAAGGATCAGCGTCAGAAGAAGCAGCTAAATGTTTTTGTATATGTTTCACTATTTGCTATTGCTTGTATTCTCTTTGCATATCTTTGAATTCTTTGCCTTTATACAATGCTCAAGATGGGATTTTCAAGGGACATATGATCTAGATTGTGAATCTTGCACACACCCTTTTGCATAACCCTCACATCTGCCACCCCAATACCACCCATTGCTAAGAGGTCATGTGTGAGAGAAAGGAATCAAAGTGGGTCACACCTACACACACTTGTGAAGGTTGATCATCCCGCAGCCAAGGAAATCCCTATGGTAATCCTTTCATTATCTTGTGTTTGCTTGTCTATTATGGCGTGAGAAGCTGCTCACTGCATAATTGCCAGAGAGGCCTTTTTGCAGGATAGTTAAGGATTACCTTAGAAATACCATTTCTATCACTGGGGAAAAAAAGTTAGCTCCTCTGAGCAGGACACTTGAATGTACTCATGCAGCACAGGACTGCTTAGCAAGGCAGAGTCTGTGCCCTTAGCTGTTAGTATCATAGGGGTGCACAGACTAGCAGTGGGTAACACACGCAGAATTGGCCTACTGGCGTGTACACTAGCCAAAGCCATCAGCCATTGCCATGCTAAACCGAGAGCAGGCTGAACTGAGACATGCGGTTTTAGACAACCGCACAGCAATTGACTATTTGCTGCTTTTACACCATTTGGGCTGCGAATCAGTCTGAGACACGTGCTGTCTCCACCTGATGGACAACTCTCGCAAAGTCCAGGACCAGATAACTGAACTGGACACCTCAGTCAAGAGGACAGAATTGGGCTAGCTCTGTAGTCATGGGTCCCCTGGAGGTGAGTGCAAACAGCACCCCATACCATAACCATCATCATAGTAGTGGGGATTATGCTCTGCTACTTTGTGCAGTGCATTCCATCACTCTTGTCAATGTGCACCTCATGGCAGAGACCCCGAGAAATAGTTACGCCCAAACATCATGCCCTACATCTATCGTGACCTCAGCCAGGCTGACTTAAATAATAAAGGAAGGTAAAGTGTGGGTTGCCCGTGGGAATAATTGGCAATTACACCTCTCCCCAGGGGTTCGCTCGGCCTTTGACAGATCCGGGGATCAACCGAGCTCGGAGGAAAAGGAAATTGGGAAGCGGGCTAGTTAGAGAGTTAGAGATGAATCATAAACCTAGGCTGATAGCTACGGTAGAGTAAGGCAAGCCTAGACTGATGGCTACAGTAGAGTATGGCAAACAAGCCAGGGCAGACAGAGGACAAAGTTAGATGCCCGGAGTCAATACACATAGACCACGAGATTAGGGCAGGAACAATGGGTTTTGCCAGCCTGATGTAGTTAACTGCAAACTGTCCATTAACCACAGGGCAACGTCTAAGAGTGGACGTTGTAGCTGACCCCCGGAAAATGCCATGTATGCAAGCCTTCTGTATAGGGGAGTGTAGCGTCATAGGCATGTGTCACGAACCCCAAGGCAGGGTAATAAATACGTATCCCCGACTCTGGTCGGGGCTGGACTTCACCGCACGGCTGCCTCCACTTGTCTTCCTTCCAAGCCAGCCATTCCAACAGTAAAGGTTTCCCTTGCTTGTATCCGACTCTAGGGTTCAGTGCTCATCTCTGTTTCAAAGCCGGAGAGCCAGCGTTGTCTGCTTCTGCAGACATTTCCATGGTCACGTGGCAGGCATGACTAGACACCGGAGTGCACGGAACACTTTTACCTTCCCACCAAAGTGGTCCCTATTTATCTACTTGCAATTTCTTGCTTTCAAACTGCTAGGTTGGCAGGAGCTGGGCCAAAGACGGGAGCTCATTCCGTCCTGCAGTCCTCGGGAATTGAACTGCTGACCTTCTGCCTCCCAGTTAGGACTACTTTATTTCAAAACTTGAAAGGGTGGGACCAGCTGGAATTTCTGCTACCGGTTTGGGCGAACTGAGGCGAACCTGCTGAATCCCAACACTGGGTAACAGTGAGGATAAGAATAATAATTTCATGTCAGAAATTATTCTGGGTTAAAAGGACTTTTGCTGGAGGAACTCCGCTCAGGGAACACCTGAATGAGGCTCCTTTCATGTCCCCAAGATCTTTTCCACCGAAGTGGTCCCTATTTATCTACTTGCAGTTTCTTGCTTTTGAACTGCTAGGTTGGCAGGAGCTGGGGCAGAGACTGGTGCTCAGACTGTCATGCAGTACCCGGGTCTCAAACTGCCAACTTGTCGGCCTTCCAGCTAACAAGGCAAGTTTCTTAACCGTTGAGCCACTGCAGCCCCTTACAACAGTGAAGATGTCACTGGTAGGAGATATGGCTAGGAATTAAAGAGTTCCTACTTTGATCCCAGAGTTCCCCTAACGTATGCAATCTGTCTCATGTGCATCTCAGACAAACCCTAAGATCAGAGAAGGCCTCCCTTGCTCGAAAGTCAGTCGTGTCTAATACTAGGGTGCAGTGCTCATTTCTGTTTACAGCCAAAGAGCCAGCGCAGTCTGCATCTGCAGATGTTTCTGTGGCCATGTGGCAATCATGTCTAGATACTGGAGCAAGCGGAACTCTGTTAGCTTTCCCGCCAAAGCAATACCTATTTATCTACTTGCAATGTCTTGCTTTCGAACTGCTAGGTTGGCAGGAGCTGGGACATGACGGGAGCTCAATCTGTCATGTAGCACTCGGGTCTCAAACTGCTGACCTGCCGACCTTCCAGCTGTCAAGCTCATTGTCTTATTCACTAAGCCACCGCAGACCTACCGTGATCACCTTGCATAATTTACAAAACCATATTTTTGCCTATGATTCCCAAATCCCAAAAGTGTGAGGAAAGAAGAATTATTTTTGCATTGCTTACAAGCTTTTTGGGCCATGGGCCGGTCACGTGGTTCAGGGGGCTGCTCACTTTGGCCCATGATCCGGATCTGGTACCTGACACCAATTCATCTGACACCAATTCATCCGTCCCACAAAGCCCTCGTTGCTCCCGGAAGCGGAAGTAAAACGCACCCCAACTATGGCTTTTGGGCTGGATCTGGCCTCCAATGCCAATTCATCTGGCCCAAGGGCCATAGTTTGGGCACCCCTGGCTTACAGTAACTGAAATGTAGGTCAACATTTCGTAGTGCAGGGGACTGAAGCTGAAACTGCGGCTTGCCCAGGGTTCATTAATGGCAAGATCTGGGCCAGAGAATTACTTGTTCTTATGCTTGTAATATTCTTATTACTTGTTCTTATAACTGCCAAGCTTTGCTAGTTTGATTAATTCTGAGTATATCAGAATAGCAAGAAGGAGATAAGGCATATTTACATTCTGAGATTTAGCTTCTAGGCACTTTGTACTGATGTATAAGAAAGGAAGCCTCTAGCAAATATGCACACTGTAGCTTTAAAAAGAGAAGCATCTCTAAAGCTATGCATTGGTTTGCAAGGGAAAAGATTGTTCTCTGATATAAACACAGAACATGGGATTGTAACATTATAGCTTATTTTTTTTTAAAAAAAATCAGGATATTCCACTCCATTCGCCGCATCAGAGCGCATCAGAGCATTAAGGCATAATCCTCTCTGCAATATATCCTCTCCCTCATTAGGATTTTCCATCAAACTTCTTCCTGCTTGGAACGTTAGAACAGGTACAAACTGAACACCAGAAATGACAGGGTTGTTAGGTCCTAAGTACCTGCCTAGTCAATGGATTAGCATATTAAAACTTGTTCATTTTGCTTTAAGAACACTGAATGCATACTGCGACAGCTTTGCTGCATTAGCTCGTTACCTCTTGTACATTGTGTTTAAAATCACGTTTAGCCACGCTTTAGTGGATGTCACATTTGGAGGACATCACTCTAGATGTCGGCACAGTGGGAAGCAGTCTGTCGTTCGGCTGTCTGTATGTCCAACTGCTTGAAGACTGCTGGCACCTACACTGGAACTCTGCCAGCTGATACGCCGAAAGACTGCCAGAGATCTACACACTGAAGACTACTAACAAAAGCCTATAAGCTAAATTTTGAACATTGGTTGCTTTGCAAGCTTACAAAAATACTGTCTTTGTTTTACTTGCCTATCGGACTTTTGCATACTTGAACTGTAAATATATGATACCAAACTTACCAGCAACAATGGAGAAGTTATCCTATTTGCTTTTGTGACTTTGCTGTGAATACCCTATGAAACCTTGAACATTATTTTGCACATACAGTAAACAACTATTTTCACCAAAGCTTATGTGCCTTGCATTACCTACTGTATTTGTCAGTGGCTGACACTGGCTGGAAGGCGGGAGGTCCGCAGTTCAATACTGTTCCGTACTGCAGGACGGAATGAGCTCCCGTCTTTGTCCCAGCTCCTGCCAACCTAGCAGTTCGAAAGCAAGAAATTGCAAGTAGATAAATAGGGACTACTTCGGTGGGAAGGTAAAAGAGCATTCCGTGTCTAGTCATGCCTGCCACATTACCATGGAAACATCTACAGAAGCAGACAGCGCTGGCTCTTTGGCTTTGAAACAAAGATGAGCACTGAACCCTAGAGTTGGATACGACTGGCTTTCGAGCAAGGGAAACCTTTACCTTATCAGTGTGTCCTCAGGCTCCTGCTCCTACCAGAAGGTTGCTGTGCAAAACCTAACAAGAATTTGTGACGACACTGCAGTATATTAAGCTATTCAACTCCAGGGAACAATTGACCCACACCTTTGGCTCAGAGAACAAAGGAATGGCTCCATAAATAATCCAACAGTGACACCTTGTGACCAAAACAAGGATTACACTCAAAAGATTGAGAAAGCCCTATCTGAGTCCATAAGTAATCCAACAGTGACTCCTTGTGACCAAACCAAGAATTGCACTCAAAAGGTTGAGAAAGGCCTACCTGAGTCCATTTGTGATCCTGCAGTGACACCTAGTGGCAAAATTAAGGATTTTTCTGATTTAAAACTGAATGGAGAAATTCTTGCTGATTTTGAGGATTTTAAATAGGAACAATTCAAAGATGCTTCATTGGGGGAAATTTGGTCAAGAGTGATCACAGAAGAGGCCATATCTAATTCTCACCCGTCATTATGTCCTATCTAGTAATGGACTAATTTATAAACTGACAAAGAAGGAAAGCCCTGAGTTAGGATATAGGAAACAGCTGATTGTGCCTGCAAAATTCAGAAAGACTATCCTACAGCTAGCTCATGATTCAGTTTTTTCACTGCATGGTGGACGACAGAAGACACAGCAAGGATTGCTGATCAATTCTATTGGCCTCAAATGACACAAGAAATTAAGGAATTTGTGGAATCCTGTGATTTGTGCCAAAGGATGGGGAATAATCTTTCTAAGACAAAGGCTGAAATGCAGTGTCCATCTTTTGCCAATGAACCTTTTCAGAACTGTCAGGTCAACATCTGTGGACCCCTCATGTTCAGCGATTCAGGTCGCGAAAGCATTTATCAAAATAATAGCCCGTTGTGGACCAAAATCTCTTTTAAGTGACAGAGGAGCTGGTTTCACCAGTACCTTAATGAAAAAGGTATGTCAATTAACTGGAGTACAGCAAATTTTTTCAATTAGTTACAATCCTGAAAGTCATGGATGTGTAGAACGTGCCCAAGGAACATTGCAAAGAATGTTAACTGCTTTTGTTAAGGCTCAAGAAAAAGGCTGGGCAGAGGGACTCCCATTTCTTTTGCACGCCTACAGAAATTGCCTTCATGCAAGCCTGAATGGATGGAGCACAGCCGAGATCGTCTTAGGGAAGAAGATAGCTGGACCTCTAGAGTTATTGAAATCTAACTGGGAGGGTGGTCCTGACACAGCTTCAACAGGTGCCGCAGCCTATGTGCTAGAACTGCAGAAGAGGCTGAAATCTGTACATTCTTTTGCCAAAGAACATTTGGAGATGGCCCAGCAAAAGTATAAGAAACATCATAATGCCAGGTGTTTTCTATTGGTGATCTAGTAATGGTCTTGAAACCATTGGGTAAAACTACATTGCAGGTTGAATGGATGGGTCCTGCCAAAGTGGTCCAGAGACTGGGGGAAGTGAACTACAATGTACGATGGGAGGATGGGAAGGTTGTTGAATATCATGTAAATTCTCAAGCGGTACATCCCTAGATCTGTATCCATGATGAAAAACACTGCTATTTCTGTTGTTGAAAATTCTAATCTGATCTCTCTTACAGAAGAGTACCAGTAGATGATAATTATGTAAGTGGTCTGGTTCCAGAACACGAACAAAGAAAATTAAGAGCTGTTCTTAATAAGTTCAGAGAGCTCTTTTCCTCTGTTCCTGGAGAATGTAAGATACAGTCACATGGTATAACAGTTACCAACCCTGAACCTATCTGGGTAAATCCTTATAGAGTTGTGGGAACCGTGGAGAAACAAATCAATGAGGAGGTAAAGAAGATGTTAGACATGGGTGTGATCCAGGAAATCAATTCTCCCTGGTCCTCTCCTGTGTTGGCCAAAAGAAAAATGCTTTTGGTGAGGTACTTCCTAAAGTAAGGTTTTGAGTTGATTATAGAGAGTTAAATGCTGTATCTGTTCCAGATTCTTACAGGATCCCAAGGATGGATGACCTGATTCAAAAGTTGGCGCACTCTAAATATGTCTCTGTTCTCGATCTGACTAAAGGCTTTTGGCAAATCCCTTTAACTGAGGATGCCAAAATGAAGACCGCCTTTATGCTTTTACCAAAATGCCCTTTGGATTGCGTAACTCTCTGTCCACATTCCAGAGAATGATGGATAAGTTTCTAGATGGTTTACCTTTTGCTAAAGCTTACATTGATGACATTGCTATTTTCAGTGATAATTTCCAATCTCACCTCTCATTTTGAAACTGTGTTACAGAGAATCCACGATGCTGGTTTAACTGTAAAGGCCTCTAAATGTCAATGGTCATTTATCTAGGTCATAGCATTGGGAGTGGACAATTGGAACCTCTGGATGCCAAGGATCAAAGTGTCAAAAACTGGCCTGTTCCTACTACCCAGAAACAGGTAAAGTCTTTCTTAGGCCTTGTTGGTTTTTACCGTGCTTTTATTCCAGAGTTTAGTGAAGCTGCTCACCTACTGACAGAACTTACCAAGAAGAAGATGCAAAATAAGGTTAAATGGACTCCTAAGTGTCAAAAATCTTTTGAACTATTGAAAGAGAAAATGGTTTGTGCACCTGTTCTTTCTGCTCCAGATTTTGATAAAGAGTTTATTTTGAAGACAGAAGCTAGTAAGCATGGATTGGGAGCTTGTCTTATGCAAAGTGATGACCAAGGTGTTTTACATCCCATCAGTTACTTCAGTAGGAAACTGTTACCACGTGAACTGAATTACGCAGTTGTGGAATTAGAATGTCTAGCTATGGTTTGGGCTATAACGAAGCTACGGCCCTTCTTATGGGGTAGAAGATTTCAACTTCACACGGATCACAATGCTCTGAAATTTCTTCAAAAGATGAAAGGTTCCAATCAGAGATTGTTGAGATGGGCTTTGTTACTACAGGACTATGACTTTTCCATTGAACACTTTCCTGGTTCTGAAAATATTCTCGCAGATTCTTTAAGAAGAATGTACTCTGAAGAGGTGGATCTTTGGGAAGGTGACAGTGTTACCTGATGTATGTAACTGACTGTTATTCTGCTATGTTTTGCCTTGTGTAACTGTGTATTCCAAGGTACCTCCAGAAGTGCCTGGAAGAATTTTCAATGTATACCCTACATATGTAACCGGGTTTGTTATATTGCATTTGTGTTTATATGTCAGGCATGTTTCATGACTAGTTCTGGAATGAACTTTTCTCTTGTGGATAGTATGTCACTAGTAATCAAACATGGCATTTTCCTGCTGCGCTCGGCCCCGGTGGGGGCGAAGAGGCCCGCTGGCCACGCCATTGGTCGGCGTTCTGGGCCCCACCCTGCCCCCTCGCCAGGACTTAAAAGGCGAGGGGGCCTGCCGGGCGAACCACCGCCGCTGCGCTCGGCCCCGGTGGGGGCGAAGAGGCCCGTTGGCCACGCCATCGGTCGGCATTCCGGGCCCCGCCCTGCCCCCTCGCCAGGACTTAAAAGGCGAGGGGGCCTGCCGGGCGAACCACCGCCGCTGCGCTCGGCCCCGGTGGGGGCGAAGAGGCCCTCTGGCCACGCCATCGGTCGGCGTTCCGGGCCCCACCCTGCCCCCTCGCCAGGACTTAAAAGGCGAGGGGGCCTGCCGGGCGAACCACCGCGGCTGCGCTCGGCCCCGGTGGGGGCGAAGAGGCCCGCCGGCCATACCATCGGTCGGCGTTTCTGGGCCCTGTCCTCCCCTTCATAAGACTCTGAAGGCAGGGTTTTTTTTGTGGGTGGTTTCAGTAGAATTGTTTTCTATTCTGATGTGGTGCTGATATTTTGCATTTTGTGGATTGTTTTGCTTTATATTGTGATTTGTGTCATTTTATTTACTTGAAACATTGTATTTATTATTGTATTTTGAACATTGTATCTTGTATCTTATATGTAAACCCCTTGGGTTGCCCTGGGGTCATTTATATGTTGTTAGCCGCCCAGAGTCGGCCATGTGTTGAGTAGGGCGGGATATAAATTGAATAAATTGAATTGAATTGAATTGAATTCTTAGAGGAGCTGTTTTGCCCTGTATCGAAGGTGGTCCTCTTGACTTCCTCTTGTAATTTTATTGTGTTGTAAATAGCCAAATGGTGCTAAAGAATGTTGTTTACCACTCTGGATGAAGATGCTCATCTTCATCACCTGACATAGATAGCCAATTGATATGAAAGCTAGGTATTGTTTAGATAAATTTTGACCCTGGTTGGCTTTAGGCCAAAGGAGGAGGTCAGGCCAGGCTTCCTTTGCTCGACCAGACCTCATGGTCAGTCTGATCCAGAAAGATGGAGGATTAGCACCTCACCTGGTGCTGCTGCTCATAATGGTAATTTAGAAGTAGTTAGATTATGTTTCTTTAGTGGGGAAAGCTTGTATGTGGAAACCCTGATGTATTTTGATTTGTCGTATCCTGTCGTATCCTGATCCTTTATGTATCCTGAACTACCTATGAACCTGAAGAAATAACCAACTTTGATTAATCTACCTGACTGATCTTTGAAAGGGGTAAGATAAGAGTTGAGCCAATCTTCACTTGGTTCCACAAGTTTGGACTTTATACGGATACGGACTTTGTATGAGGCATGCAAAATCCTAGCTGCGATGCCTCATACAATGTCCAAATCCTTGCCGCGATGCCTTGTACAATGTCGTTTCCATAGAGATACATTGTACTGTAACAGCACAGACTTCAGGGCGAAGTCAAGGAAACAGGAAACTGACAGAACTTTAAGAAATCATTGTCTAAAGGCTAAATACATTACAAAAACATGTCAAACAACCCTGATTGTCTGAAGAATGCTGCAAAAATCCCAGGAATGCTTCTAAAAATTCTGACAAAAAAAAACACACAACCAAAATCGTGCTCAAAACCACTCCTAAACACTCTTCACCTCATGCAAAACCTACAAAAGCAATGCACGCACACGTCCTGCCTTTTATACTGCCCAGGCACAATGCAACTTGGGGAAAACCCCAATGCCTCATACAAAGTTGCAGTGACTTTGTATGAGGCAACTTTTTTCAAGGAATTAGGCGATGTTGTATGAATTCGATGTTGTATGAAGCAGACTTTGTATGAGGGATTGCTCTTTAAGCGAAACACCACTGTAAGTGGCCAATTGTGACTTCTGGCTGGTGGGTTTATGAACCCTGATTTAGTTGTTAAGCAAGTTTTGGTTGGTTTTAGTTGTTAAGCAAGGCGACCATTCAGAGAAAATTCTGCTCTTTGAGCGAGTTAGTCTCTAAGCGAGGTGCTTTTTATGTGAGGTTTTACTGTACGAGTCTTCCGTACATCTGACCCAGATCCTTCCCAAAGGAAAAGCTGCCTGGAACATGTAGATTTGCTAGCCAATAAGGGAAACTACAATTAAACTCAACTGAGGTGGCAACAAGATCAGTTGTAAATATAAGCCATCAAGTCAGTTCCAATTTCTGGTGATCTTTTCCAGAGTTACATTATGCAGGATGGACTTTCCAGACACTTCCTCCTGTTGAGTATTCTAATGTAACCTCAGCATGCAGTGATCAGAGAGACAGGCAAGACTAGCTTGACCTAAAGGAAGTTGTTTTGCATTGTTTGCCTGTAACTACAATTAGAAAAGTTCTTTCCTGCCTCAGGGATCACCTGACCCTATTTGCATGTGCTAAGGGTCTTGCGCTGGTCTTCTCTCTCTTGTTTTTTATCTTGGAAGAGGAAATACAGCAGACCTTTGCTTAACAAGTGGCTCGCTTAACACAAAATTTGCATAAGAAAAATCCATAGAAAATAGTGGCTTGGTTAACATTTGTTTCCAGAACAGATTAATTGGTTCTCAATGCATTCCTATGGGAAACTATGTTTCGGTAAACAACTTTTGGTTTCCAATGCATTCCTATGGGAAATTGGATTCAATGCATTCATATGAGAAATTTGCTTTACAAATTTTTCATAGTACAAAAGGTACCAGATAAGGGATTAAATTTGTTAAGCAAGTCTTCTGTATGTCTTCGTGAGCTTCTCCATCTTCCAAGCCTATTAGACTGAATGTCTTTCTAAACCATATTCATCAAGACTCCTGAGCACACATATCTCCTGGCCTCATTTTTGTGAGTAAATGCTATTTTTCTCTCAAGTATCTCATCCAAGAGTGTTTATTAGCTGAGCTAAAATGGGAAGAACTGGGAGACTTGCATTCAGACGTAAAATTTCCTAAAATCCGCCCTGCTTTGCTGTGATGCTACTACAAATAAATTAACACTTTCGTTATGCAGTTTGCCCAAGGCTGCATGAGTGGCAAAGTGCACAACCCCATCAGCCACATGGGCTCCAAGTGATCTCAGATGGTCCAACCTCAGGTGGCACCCTTGGGATCTGTCTACTCCAGCCATGTGCTTCAACACTGAAATACCAGAACAAGATGGCGGGGGAGTAAGACGCGAGTGAAGCAGGCTGCGAGATAAATGTATTAAAAAGGTGGAAAAACAAAGGTTGTCAAAGATAAATTTGAGAAAAAAGACAGAGGAGTGCTGTGGGGGTGAAGAAGGTGAAGAATTCAGGGGTTAAGAGAGTCTGGGCCAGTGTGACAGAGCTTGAAAAGGCTCGAAAAGGCAAAGAGATGCCGACTGAATGGGATGACTCAGATTTGCAAGCCTCTGTAAGTCCTCCATTTGCTCTTAATGTTTATTTTGGGCTGTAAAGACCACCTAATTAAGGAAGGTGTGATTGATGAGTCTGAGAAGGAAAAACAGAATTGTGGAAGAGAGTGAAAGATTGGGTTTCAAAGGCAAGGCGAAGAAAGCAAGCTTCAAATAAGCCTTGAAAAGTGAGGGGAGAAAGCTTTGAGAAACCTTGAATGCCCTTAAAGTATTGGAGCAAAGTTTTGAACTAAAAAGAGATGAAAGGGGAACTCTGAGGCAAGAGAGCTGATGGACTGAAAGAGGGGGTGTCTGTCTGTCCCCCCCTTTTTTTTGAGAGGAAGAATCTTTGAAAGACGAAATAAAATAAAAAAGGAGAGAGTGTGTGAAGAAGAACAGGCCCCTGAAGATGAGAAACAGCTGATGAAGTAGCTGTGACCTTAAAGTAGTGAGAGAGAAAAAAGAAGTGGGAAACAGTCAGCCCTAAAGGAGTTATCATCACCCCAAAGATTTCAGATTCTAGACTTACCCTATAGATTCTAGAGATCCTAAAATTATCGAAATGGAATCTTTTGAGGAAGAACTACGTTATTTTAAGGACTTCAGGGATCAAATGGAAAGGCTGATGAATTTTCCAGATAATGGACGTATGGAAACGGAGATAGAAGAGATGCAAAAAAAAAAAGGAAAGGAAAAGGAAAAGGAAAAGGATATAAGAATGGCTAATCAAGAAAAAAGACAGTACATGGAGGACACAATAGAAGCAAAATTAAAAGAAATTATGAATGGACAACAAGAACTAAGGGACTTGCTGGTTAGCTATATGAAAATATTAAATAATAACTTTATGACAATAGAGGCAAAATTAAAATCTATGGAAGAGGAGATAAAACATATGCAAGCAGTGGAGAAAGAAATGGATATTTGGAGCAAACTTGAGAAAAGGTTGGACAGAATAGATGTGACAAGGAAGCAAGAAATGAAACACCATGAATGGACAACAAGAACTAAGAGATCTACTGGCCAACTCTATGAAAGCAGTAACTAAAAATTTTGAGACAACAAAGGTAAAAGATTTGCAAGAAAAAGATAAAAGAATAGGTAAGCAAGAAAAAAGACTGTACATGCTGGAGGAGATGGCGAGACAAAAGAACGTGGTGATTAAAAATATTCCAGAGGGAAGTCCAGACCGCCTGAGAGAAAGAATTATTAAATGGTTGAATGAACTGAAGATGGGGAGAGAATTCACACAGGAGGATATCCTAGCAGTTTATAGATTGGGGAAGAGAAGAAATGGGACTTTTAAAAGGTTTGTTTTGGTAAAATTTGCAGGTCTGGACAGAAAATTAGAATTAATGGCATTTTTAAGAAGAAATGGTACACGAGTACCAAAATTGGATGGGGAAAAACTGGATATTTATCAGGACATAACTAAAGAAGAAAGATTGTGGAGGAAGAAAATTAAACCAGTTACTACATTGTTAAGGGATAAGGGTGTGAAATATAATTGGCAAAAATTACATCATTTAAGATTCTTTTGGGCAGGTAAAGTTGTTGTGATAAACAAGCAAACTGAGTATTTGGATATACTAGAATCTTGTAATATTATTAAGGGAGGATCAGAAGAATGGAGGAAACTTAAAGAAGAGCTTTTAATTTTGAGAAGTTAATTCAAAATATAAAAGAAGTGAAAAATACAGGGAGAAAGATAAGGGTAAAAGGGAATATCTATGAAATTGTCACAAAAAGGTTAATAACTCTTGTTAAGAAAGGTTAAAAGGGGGTAAGTTGGATGGACAGTGTAAAGTTTGAAATATAAGGTTTAATATGTTTGAAACTGTAAATAACCCTCTGTCAAGGAATGTCAAGGAAGGGCAAGTAGTAGTAATGTGGAATATGATGTTCTGGAAATTGTTATTTTTCAATGAGTTTCCATTTGTTGTTATTTTGGTTTCTATAAGACTGCAGAGAATATCATATGTGCAGTATATAGATAAATTAATATATAAGAGTAAGAATTTGCAATAGGTACAGAAAGTGTATTGAATAAGCTTAACTAGTACAGTAATTGTAGGGGGGAGGGAAAGAAAGGGGGAGATAACTTTAGGATCAAAAAATTGCATAGAAAAGATTTGAAGGAAAGGTAATGACATGTGTAATGGAAGAATAACCATTAGTAGGAGGAAAGGAGAGAGAAAAACAGCTGCATGTTATGAACAACAAAAGTTATTTAATGTCTTAAATATTAGCAAGAATCCGTCTTACTCTTATCTATTAGGATATAACAAAGGAAGAAAGATTGCGGAGGAAGAAAATTAAAATAGTCAAGGGATAAGGATATGAGTTATAATTGGTAGCAAATATAACAGTTAAGAATCTTCTGTGTAAGAAAAGTTGTTTTGATAAGTAAATAAATTGAGATTTTGGTTATATTACAATCATGTAATATTGTTAAGGAAGGACTAGAAGAATGAAGGAAACTTAAAGAAGAGCTTTTAATTACGGGAGGTTAGCCCAGAACATAAAGTAACATGTAGAGTATGATGTTTTGGAAATTGTTTCTTCTTTTAAAAAATAATAATAATAATCTTTATTTGCTGTGACCCTGGTTTCTTTATTGCTTTGCCCTAAGATGGAGGAAGTTTGGTTCTAGAAAGAGATTGATTGATTGAAATATGTAAATAATCCTCTGTCAAGGTGTGTTAATATTAACTAGAGAGATGAATAGATAGATAGATAGATTATAACTATAAGGTGCTATATGTTAAGGTTCGCAGAGAATTGGATGTGCAGTATATAGATAAATAGAAATACAAGGGTAAGAATCTGCTAGTTATAGAAAGAAAATTGAATAATTTTGATTATTATAGCAACATTAGAAAAAAAGAAGGGGGAAAAAAAGGTGGGATAATTTTGGGATTAAAATCTGAATAGAAATGACTTGAAGGAAATGTAATAAAATGAGTAATGGTGTGACAACCATTAGCAGGAGGGAAAGAGAAACAGCTGCTTTGCTATGAACAATAAAATTCATTTAATGTCTTAAATAACAGCAAGAACCCGCTCTAGTTCTGGTCTCCCTCCCCTTCTTCGGCACTTCGGAGGCGGTCCTTCAATGGAAGGACAAGGGGAGTGAAGAAGACAGAAGATGGTGAAGGGCTGGGTGAGGGTGATTGGGAGGTGAAGGGTGGGTGAGGGTGAATGTATTCAATATATATTTGTTCATTTGTCCTTTTTTATTGTATTGTATTGTACTGTAATGTTATAAATGTTTAAGTTTTGTAATTTTGTTTGAAAATTAATAAAAATATTAAAGAAAAACCACTGAAATACCCCTGCTCTTTTCAAGACGAGGTTTTAGACAGGGCTAAAGAAATGCTCTCCCATGCTATTTCTGTTATTGAAGAAGTGAATTTGGCTGCAGGTGGTTGTCATGTGGTGGCTCAGTGGTTAAGAGACAAGTGGTTAAGACAAACCAGGAAAGGGACCTTGGTGTCCTGGTGGACAACTCAATGAAGGTGTCAACCCAGTGTGCCTCAGCAGTGAAAAAAGCCAACTCAATGCTAGGGATCATTAGGAAGGGTATAGAAAATAAGCCAGCAAGTGTCATTTTGCCTCTTTATAAATCTATGGTGAGGCCCCATCTGGAATACTGTGTACAGTTCTGGTCGCCATACCTCCAGAAGGATATTATGGAGCTGGAAAAAGTGCAGAGGAGGGCAACCAGAATGATTAGGGGACTGGAACACCTTCCTTACCATCTGAGACTGCAACGGTTGGGCCTCTTCACTCTTGAACGACGACGTCTAAGAGGTGACCTGATTGAAGTTTATAAAATCATGCGTGGTGTGGACAAAGTAGATAAGGAAAAACTGTTTTCCCTATCGCATAACACCAGAACTAGGTGTTATGAAACTTTTGGGTACTAGTTCTCAAACAAATAAGAGAAAGTACTTTTTTACCCAGACGATTACTGGTCTATGGAACTCCCTGCCAGAAGAAGTGGTGACAGCTGTCAGTCTTGACAGCTTTAAGAAAGGATTAGACTAGTTCATGGAGGACAAGGGTATCAATGGCTAAAATTATGGATACTTAAGGACAACCTCCGGGTTGGAGAGATAGGCAGGATATCTCTCAATGCCATTTCCAGGGAATCCTAAGCAGGTGAAGGCATCTGTTTGGGAATACCCTGAAGGAAATGGTGAGCCACTGTGTGAGACAGAATGCTGGACTGGATGCGCTGTGGCCTGTTCCAGCAAGGCTGTTCTTATGTCCTTAAGAGGCTCGCCTTGTTTGTTGAATAGACCAACAAGTCGGCAGTTCGAGACCCAGGTACTACATGACATTTTGAGCGCCTGTCTCTGTCCCAGCTCCTGCTAACCTAGCAGTTCGAAAGCAAGAAATTACAAGGAGATAAATAGGGACCAGTTCAGTGGGGAAAAGATCTTGGGGACATGAAAGGAGCCTCATTCGGGCATCCTCCAGCAAAAATCCTATCAACCCAAAATGATTCTTAACACAAAATTATTATGTGCAAGATCAGCACAAACAGAGCCCAGTTGCATCCCCCAAAGGATCACCACAGGGAGGAGATATTACCTACCTCCTTGTTTGCAAAGCAGTACAGCACAGCAACCAGGAATCCCTATGATAGATCAAAGAAAACACAACGTAAGTCTACAATTATCACAATATAAAAATACAGCATAAATACGGCAAGTTACATAATAACAAATGAATCCCAGGGGGTCAGAGGCCAAGGCCTTACCAAAACTAAACGAACCCAGGTATCATTCAAGGCAGTGTCAGCGGCAACGGGGCAAAGCGGCACGGCGATACTGCGACGCCCAGGTGTTGCCTCCTTCCCCGCGGCCAATGCTGGGCTGTGGAATGAGCTCAGGAGGCTCCTTTTAAACTTCCTGCCAGTAGAGGGCGCGGGGGGCGTAGCAGTTCGGCGGCAGCGGCAGCATCTTCGAGCCTCTTGGTTCGCGAGAGGCTCCTTTTAAACCCGCCGCCGCCAGTGGAGGGGGCGGGGGGCGTGGCAAACAATTAACCAAGTAAGAAAGATTAATCATACAGTGAAAACAACTCTTCCAGGCTCTGCAGAGTTCATGGATAGAGTTTGTCCACTAATGTTGACTTTGCATGTTGTGGAAGGTAAGAAGAAAACAAGCATATTTTGAAAAGAGAGCTCTCATCATTCCACAAGGAAGAAAGCAGATCCAGACCAAACCCCTACCTGGAAAGAACTAAGGAAAAGTGTCAAGAACATTTTGATGTAGCGTAGAACTCCTCTGGTTTGCTCGTCCGTCGCAAAGAGAAAGATGACTTCATGGATCCCAAAGAGAGGAACGAGGGTGAGCGTGGCTCTGGCCAATCTGGAAGGGACAAGAAGTTGAATTTAATATCTTAGGTAAAGGTCACCCTTGCTCGAAAGCCAGTCGTATCTGACTCTAGGGTTCAGTGCTCATGTCTGTTTATAGCCAAATAGCCAGTGCTGTCTGCGTCTGCAGACATTTTCATGGACATGTGGCAGGCACTGGAGTGCACGGAACGCTGTTTACCTTTCCCACCAAAGTAGTACCTATTTATCTATTTGCAATTTCTTGCTTTCGAACTGCTGGTTTGGCAGGAGCTGGGACAGAGATGGGAGCTCACTCCATCGTGCAGAACTCAAGTCTCGAACTGCTGATGAGCTGACCTTCCAGTCATCAAGTTCAGCATCTTAACCACTAAGCCACCGCAGTCCCCTGGATTTAATCTTATGTAAAGGTCACACTTGCTCAAAAGCCAGTCATATCTGACTCTAGGGTTCAGTGCTTATTTCTGTTTATAGCCGAAGAGCCAGTGTTGTCTGCGTTTGATCTTAAGTGATGCCAAATCAAGATCAAACTTCACCTTCTGGAGGCACAAACCTGAAACTTTCTCTCTGGGCCCAGCCAGGGGGCCAAACTCACCGTAGTTTGTAGTCTGCATATCCTTTCTGGTTGGCTCGCAGTTTGGCCAGGATCACCTTAAATATTTGCATGAAGATCAATAGGTTGATCTGGGAGAGAGGACCAATACACGGGACACTTAGTAGAGCTTTCCAGTCAACAAACAACACAATTGCAAAAAAGTAATACGAATGGAAAGATCTTGATCTAAGGGATGGCTGTCCACCATTCCTTCCTTTGCCTGGTGACTTTCCGATATGTGGACAATGCCTCCAAGCTGAATCATCTCCAGGGTTAATATGTCCTGTGGGGTTTACTGGATGCTAATTAGCAGTATAATATAATAATTTTGTGTCAGATATTCTGGGTTGAAAAGATTTTTGCTGGAGAAACTGCTCAGAGGGTGCCAGAATGATGTTCCTTTTATGTCCCCAATATCTTTTCCCACGGAAGTGGTTCCTATTCCCACGGAAGTGGTTCCTACTTGCAATTTCTTGCTTCTGATCTGCTAGGTTGGCAGGAGCTGGGACAGAGATGGGCGCTCAAACCATCATGCAGTACCCGACAGTCTTGAACTGTTGACTTGCTGGCCTTCCAGCTAACAAGCCGAGCTTCTTAACCACTGAGCCACCACAGTGAACAGCTTAATTTGCCAGGGATGAGTTGGTACAATGGTGAGGATAGAGGTGGGTCAGAAAACCCTGGTAGATGTTGGGGTACTGGGCAACAACAGATCAACAAAGATTTCTCTCAAAAACCTGGAATGCTAGCTAATGTATTCTGGGAGCTGTAAACCTTTTTCAAGCTTTTGGAGTAAGGAGAGACTGGTTTACACATAGCGTCTCCATCTAAAGGGTCATCAGAGGTGGTCCACCATGAGGCACAACATGGAAAGAGACACATATAGTAAAACCTAGAGATAGGTTTTTCCTATACTGGAAAATATGTATCTTGAAATGCAGTTTCCCGTAGGAATGCATTGAAAACCATTCCAGAGCTCAGAAAAAAGCAAAAAAAAAAAGTGTTTTAGCTGTTTAAAACTCTTTCTAAAGTGGCAAAAACATGGCCAAAAATTCCAAAGTGCACTTTGGAAAGAGTTTTGAACAGATAAAAGACGTTTATTTGGCTTTTTTCTGAGCTCCGGAACTGATTATTTTGGTTTTCAATGTATATTCGGTATATTTCCGACAGTGCCATCTAGTGGCCAGCTCCGGTAATTTCAGGAAAAGTACTCATCAGCTGTTGAAGGGAAGGGGAATTTTTGGCACTTCCTGGTTGTGGGGAGAGCCAAAACGCAACAAAAAATTCCAAAAATGAAGCGGAAATGCTCTGAACCCCCTCCCACCATTGTGGGAACCATAGAAAGACAAAAAAAACTTTTCATATCTCAAAAACATTTGTATCTTGAAACATTATTTTCCCGGATTTCCTTTTTTATCTCAAGTTTTTCATAACCTGAGGTTTTACTGTATAGCAAACATGTTAGGAGTCATTCAGCTCCTACACAATGAGTGATGAAGGAAGCTTCTGCCATTCCTGAAGCATGATGAAAGTCCAGGAAGCCTGGCCGATATCTGCCAAGACCAGAAGTGCCCCATTGTGTGCACATACTTACCACAGATGCTAACAAAATCGGGATGCGAATAATCCACCAGTAAGCCATGTTCTTATTCTCAGCCCAGCACCTGCATGCGGAAAGTGAAGAACCACACTATCAGTCTGATTTAGTTGAAGAAGCGGGCAAGTACTCGGGGGGGGGGGAGGGGATCAGGAGTGGTATCATACAACTCTGGCGAGATATGTATGCCAACCCATCTGAACAGAATCAGTTAAACCTCCTTACAAGGCTAAGGATTAAACTGGGTGATTCAATTATTGAGGGTTTTTTGATGAATTTTTTCCACCCCGATAAAGACAGCCTAAGGGGATGCAAATTTAGCATTGTTGGCCAGTTAAAGGTAAAGGTTTCCCTTGCTCGAAATCCAGTCGTATCCGACTCTAGGGTTCAGCACTCATCTCTGTTTCAAAGCCGAAAAACCAGTGCTGTCTGATTCTGCAGACATTTCTGTCATCATGTGGCAGGCATGACGACACCAGAGCGCACGGAACGCTATTTACCTTCCCACCGGACTGGTCCCTATTTAGCTACTTGCAATTTCTTGCTTTCGAACGGCTAGGTTGGCAGGAGCTGGGACAAAGATAGCCATATGCATAAAACATGTGAAACTTGTTATAGCATGTGGTTTTCCTTATCTGTGTATCTTGCATTGAGTGTGCTTTGCCTTGTGATTGATTATGGGTTTGATCTGCAAGGCTGCGTGTTGAGGTTGACACCCTAGTCAAAGAGCTAGAATAGACCCTTTAGGCCAGGGGTTCCCAACCCACTATTACCATAGCAGGATGACCCTAGGCAAGAATAAGCTGGTTTCCCCCCTTTTCTTCCCACATGCTCCTCCCTCACTCCTGGCTACTTCTGAGGGTTTTAAACCACCTCTGAAAAGCTCTTCCCCACAAGATCTCACTTACTCTACGTTCTCCTTCAGATACTTAGCGGTCATCCAGGGCACCACAAAGGCCAGAGGTGTTCCTGCAAAGCAAGCGATAAAAAGCCATGGAAACCAAGCATCCGTGGGAGCTAAGAAGCAGGAGGGTTCTGTGCAGTGGTGGGCTCCCAAAAAATTACTACCACACTGTGGGCATAGCATGGTGGGCGTGGCCGGGGAAAAAGTCCTGCATTGCACCCAAATTAGGCTACAGTAAAAAGATCCGTTCCGTAGGCTTTTGCTTAAATCGGGTTTTTTATGTAACTCAAAGCAAACCCATAGGAAAAATTATTATTTTTACATAACTCGAAGCAAACCCATAGGAAAAATGACATTTTTATGTAAATTGAAGCAAACCTATAGGGAAATAAATTTTTACGCAACTCAAAGCAAACTCATAGGAAAAAGAATCTTTATGTAACTTGAAGCAAACCCATAGGAAATTGTAAAAATCAGAACATGGTTTTAGCACAAAATCATTATGTGTCGAATTTTATGTAACTCGAGGCATATGTAAGTCAGGGTTTTACTGTACTGTATTTCAAAACTTAGATGGGCATGGCCAGTCAGAATTTCTGCTACTGGTTCTGGCAAACTGGTGCGAACCTGCTGATACCCACCACTGGTTCTGTGCCATTGCATTGTTGATGGGGAGGAATTCCCCTCCTCAGCTTAAAGACACCACCATCAAAGCGCAGCAGTCAAGTGTTCTGGACCCTCCAAGAGCTGGAAAACTGCATCTCACATCACCTCAGACAGGTCAACCATCCCAAGATAAATCGGACCTGTCACCAAGGGGGTGCCAATTCAGCATCGCTTGCCGGTTGACCACATGATTAAAGCATGGTTCAAAAATGGGTTTCTGCATCTTTAGTAAGCGTTGGAGATAGCTTGGAGTCGTTATTCAGTGAGGAGTCCGTACAATGGTCGACATCTCCGCTACAACAATGCACACATGCAAATGGATCTGGGAATCAAGTCCATCTGCCTTCAGTTTTTTAGCCATTTGGATATCCACGTCACCCGCTGGCTGGGCGGACGATGACATGTGCCCTCCGCTTTCACCTGGCCCAAGGGTTCCGGCAGCGGATGCTTTGGGGAGTTTTAGTCTCAGCCTAACATCATTGACAAGAGATGGGCAACACTGCCTAGTTAGACAGCTCAAGCCCCCCGCACCTCAACAAGGCTCTCACCCAGCAGGAGGTGAACAAGTCAAATTATAGGGCTAATAATAATTTTGTTAGAAATTATTCTGCCCTTCTTCCACCACATGACACTTCCTGGTGTGGTGGTGGTGGTGGTGGGCCACATGAAATTGTACTGTGGGCCTCTGCAGGTTGAGAATCCCTGTCCTAGTCAATTTTCCCAGTGTGTCATGAGACTGCCATAGAAAAGAGGTCACCTCCCCCCTGCCAACGCTTCCTAGAACCGGAAGGTTTTCCGCTAGACAGATTTCCTTGGTGCCTAGGACATAAAGATGTTAAGTAAGCAAATCTCACCCTCTTGGTTATGTTCTTGCATTGATCACGTAGGGTATATTTGCCATAAATGTAGCAAAAACTGGTTTATTAACAGCTGCATCTACTCATCTTTAGCTCCAAACAGACTCACTATGACCTAGCTGTACTATCCAATAAGATGGTTTCACACTAGAGACAAGCCCTTGGTCCATCTCACCTTATATACCTATTTCTGACGTCAGCTCACTGACTTGCCCAGACATGCCTGGCTGCTGCTGGAACATGCATGCCACCAGGGGACGTGATTCAACTGAGGTGGCAGCAGGCATAGCAGTAGCTGCAAATGTTATAATGTTCCCATGTAAAAATACCCAATTACTGACCATTTGAACAGCTATAGCACAGCTTAAAATTTGAACGTGATATGCAAATTCTGATTTGGAGTCAGCACACTCAATATCATGTAAATCACATGTGTTCTTCCCAGTAGCAAAATCATTGTTGTGCAGTGTAAGCAAAGGGTTCCCATCCTGCTTACCCCAGCCAAGGTAGAGGTAAAGGGTGTAGTAATTTTTTTCTGAGAATACGGCTCCAATCAGAAGCTTGTACAGGTAGATCGCTTCGACCAGGAACCAGTAGTGATTGGCTAGGATGCAGTAGTGCATCATCACTTGCGCGATTCGGCAACCAATCGTAGCCTAGAAGAAGAGAACAAAATTGAATGGGGAACCATAAGGAACAGCCATAGGTGGGTAGTACATCTCCCTGTAAAATCATCTTTGAAAATGTCACATCTTTAGACTACAGCTCCCGGATCCCCCACCTACCATGGCCAGTGTCTATGTTGGTTGAGGCATTGTGGAATCCATAAGGCCAAAAGGGAAAAAAAGCAAAATTTCCCAGATTTTTGACCTCCAACGTAAGTTAGCTATGTCAGAAGAAGGTTCTAACCCCAAATCAGAATATTTTTGGCGAGTGTTTTCCTTTTGTTTTGACACAAGGAACCTCTCAAATGGGTGTGCAGACTGAACAGTCGATGATGGGTTTGTGATTTCCACGCATACGTTTTATTTCTGAGTCGTAACAGCCCTAAAAAGTAGGCTAAACTTATCCACCTGCCGCAGAAACTCTGTAGGTTTAGTGGAATCTCTCACCCATAATCCATATTGGTGTGCTGCCATCTGCTAGGCTACTTTATTCCAGTTGGATACATTCACACCTGACGTCCATGGGGCTGCGGTGGCTCAGTGGTTAAAAAGCTCACCTTGTTAGCTAGAAGGCTGGCAAATCAGCAGTTCAAGACCTGGGTACTGCGTGACAGATTGAGCGCCCGTCTCTGTCCCAGCTCTTGGGGATATGAAAGGAGCCTCATTTGGGTGTCCTCTGAGCGGAGTTTCTTCCGCAAAAATCCTTTCAACGCAGAATAATTTCTGACATGAAATTATTATTACTTGGTGTCCAAGTAGCGATGAATGCCTTAATCAGATGTTATGCCTAATTCTGCCTAAGAACATGTGCACCCCCAGTTCATACCTTCCCATTCAAAGGTCCGTAAGACCTTCCTTCATAGGTAGGAATCTGTAGTCCTATGCTCTGCCATATCTGGACCCTTGATTATGGGATTGCTGTAAATGTGTTCTGCTGATCTCATTTGGAAGCATTTTTTGCATTAAACACAAAAAGATGTGCCTAACTTCCCAGCAGGAATGTAGGATGTGGATCATACATCAGCCCCATACCCACTATTCAACCCTATGTAGGTTCAAGTGAAATGCTTGAATAAGAGTTTTTTTAAAAAACCTAACAGGGCCACAGTGGTTTAGTGGTTAAGACACTGAGCTTGATGGCCGGAAGATCGGCAGGTCATCAGTTTAAGACCTGCGCTGCATGACAGAGTGAGCCCTCTCCCAGCTCCTGCCAACCCAACAGTTTGAAAGCAAGATATTGCGAGTAGATAAATAGGTACTGCTTCGGTGGGTACTTCAGTACTTTATAGCTCTTCTCTATCATCCTGTCGTCTGTCCCCGCTCCTGCCAACTTAGCAGTTTGAAGGCAAGAAATTGCAAGGTGATAAGCAGGTACCAATTTTGAGGGAAAGATAACAGTGTTCCGTGCACTCTGGCATCTAGTCATGCCTGCCACATGACCACGGAAATGTTTGCAGATTCAGACAGTGCTGGCTTTTTGGCTGTAAATGGAGATTTCTATCCCTTAGAGTCGGACATGACTGGCTTTCAAGGAAGGCAGTAAGTGCAGTGATGCATGTTGGGGCAAAAAGCCCCAATTACATTTATAAACTGATGGGGTCTGAACTCTCTGCGACAAACCAGGAAAGGGACCTTGGTGTCCTGGTGGACAACTCAATGAAGGTGTCAACCCAGTGTGCCTCAGCAGTGAAAAAAGCCAACTCAATGCTAGGGATCATTAGGAAGGGTATAGAAAATAAGTCAGCAAGTGTCATTTTGCCTCTTTATAAATCTATGGTGAGGCCACATCTGGAATACCATGTACAGTTCTGGTCGCCATACCTGGAAAAAGTGCAGAGGAGGGCAACCAGAATGATTAGGGGACTGGAACACCTTCCTTACCATCTGAGGCTGCAACGGTTGGGCCTTTTCACTCTTGAGCAGCGGTGTCTAAGAGGTGACCTGATTGAAGTTTATAAAATCATGCACGGTGTGGACAAAGTAGATAAGGAAAAACTGTTTCCCCCATCGCACAACACTAGGGGGCACTCGATGAAACTTTTGGGTACTAGTTCTCCCTGGTCTATGTAACTCCCTGCCAGAAAAAGTGGTGACAGCTGTCAGTCTTGACAGCTTTAAGAAAGGATTAGACAAGTTCATGGAGGACAAGGGTATCAATGGCTATAATTATGGATACCTAAGGACAACCTCCGGGTTGGAGAGATAGACAGGATATCATTCAATGCCATTTCCAGGGAATCCTAAGCAGGTGAAGGCATCTGCTTGGGAAGAATACCCTAAAGTAAATGGTGAGCCACTGTGTGAGACAGAATGCTGGACTGGATGGTCTGTGGCCTGTTCCAGCAAGGCTGTTCCTATGAGATCTTTGCCTTTCCTAACACACTAGCCCCAACCCTAAGACTTCAACTTTGGAAGGATCTACTTCAAAGGTCCCCAACCTGTGGTCTGCGATTTGGGATTTTAAAATGTTTTTATACATTTTAAACTGTTGTACGCCGCCCTGAGTCGGGTTCTCCTGATTGGGCGGCATATAAATTTAAAAATTAAATTAAATTAAAATTTGAGAAACAAAATGGCCACCCTTTTGAAGCTGTTGGGAATAATGGATGCCCCCATTGTGCAAGCAGAGCAAAATAGCCAGCCTGCCTTTGAAGATGGCTGAGAAAGTGTGACCCGGCCCCCGGCTTGAAAAGGTTGGGAACCCCTAGTTTAGAAACTACATCCATTGGGACATACCTCGTGCTGGATGAAGGCCTCCCATTCAGTCATCTCCATGGTGTCTCTTCGCCACACCTTCTCCAGCAGCCCATCTTTGACGATCACCGATAGGGCTCTCAGCCCAAAGGAAGCGAAGAGGTTGGCGTGGATGTAATTCCGAGTGCAGCGAAGTTTCCTAGGGAATCGAAAAGCACAACGGCTGAGGCTGATTGGAGCTCTATCAGCCCCCTCTTCCAGTGGCTGAATATGAATCAGGATTAGAGCATGGAGAAACTGTTGCAGTGCTGCCCAATCTTTGGTTTTTGGACTTCAGTTCCCATAAAAGGGACTGCGGTGGCTCAGTGGTTAAGAAGCTCACCTTCTTGGCCAGAAGACTGGCAAGTCAGGAGTTGAAAACCCAGGTATTGCATGACAGTTTGAGCACCCGTCATCTATCCTAGTGTCTGCCAACCTAGCAGTTTGAAAGCAGGAAATTGCAAGTAGATAAATAGGGACCACTTTGGTGGGAAAATATCTTGGGGACATGAAAGGAGCCTCATTCGGGCATCCCCTGAGCGGAGTTTCTCCAGAAAAAATCCTTTCAACCCAGAATAATTTCTGACACGAAATTATTATTATTAATTTCCAGAAGCCTAAGTCAATTCCCCAATGTACTGACTGAGGCCTCTGGTAATTGGTCCCCCCGTGGGGCCTAGGGCCCCCCACTTTGGGGAATACTAAATTACTGTTTCAATATCAACTCACAGAACTCCCCGAGTAGTAAATTCTCCCAGCAGTTCAATTTTGCATTTCTGTCCCTCCACATTCAGGGGAGACTTTTCTCCAAGGTGAGCCACATATGGATGTTTGCCAGTGTAGGGCGGACTGAAGAGTTGTGGGACTTGTAGTCCAAACAAAAAACAAAAAACTCCAAAAGTTACCATCATTAGTGGAAGCAAGAAAAAAATGCCAAAAAGCAGCTAAGAATTCCTAACTTTACTTTATTGTTACGGTCTTAGACCAGCCTTTACACATAAAAACGGTTTCACATATTGTTAGCAATAATAAAAGACATACCTATCTTTTGGATTTGGAAATAAGGCAAATTTCCCGGAAATTTCCCGGCAAATAAGGGATACTTGACAGCTATGCTTATCCTGTGCTGCCATCCAATGGTGGCAATAGGGCATTGCAGTCTAATTAATAAGGGATGACGGCAGGAAAGAGGGTAAAATAAGGGGTTTTCCTGGCCAATAAGGGATACTTGACAGCTATGATAAAAGATAATAAAACGGTAGCATATCCTCTAGTTAAAAGTTTCCCTTAATTGAATGGCTTGATATAGATACCTGGCCACCTGATGCGTGAGCTTAAAATCCATGTCCCTTAAGAGAAATTCAACATAAAACTTATCGGTCTGGCCCGCAAATCCAGAAATTGCTAGGACAATTAAAGCATCATAGAAAGGGCATCACAGTCGTATGTGGGACAGGGTCTCCTTTTCCCTTGATCAACATGAACATTGTCTCTGTGGATAAGGAGTTCCTTGAAATCTTCCCGCCAAAATTGTTGAGGGAAGGGCATCGAAATGAGCTCTAGAGAAGGCCCATCTCCAGGTACATTTACCTAAAGGGAGACTATATAGATACCCTGCAGTTGTGGGTTTACCTAGGAGTTGGCGATAATACTCTGAGACATTGATGATGTCATTTTGGCCATCAGTGTCCCTTATTCTCTACTGAATTTCAGTTTTCTAGAAGACACCTCCACCCCCAGTTTGCTGTTGCTGCATCCCCTCCAGATTTTAGTCTGAGCATTACAGAAACAGAAGTCTATCTGCAAAATATTTCCTTGTTCAGCAACAAGGAAAACCTTCTATAAAGTTCAGACTAAAAACCAAAGAGGATTTGCTGTAATAATAATAATAATAATAATAATAATAATAATAATAATAATAATAATAATAATAATAATAATAATAATAATAATAATAATAATAATAATAATAATAATAATAATAATAATAATAATAATAATAATAATAATTTCATGTAAGAAATTATTCTGGGCTGAAGGGATTTTTGTGGGAGAAACTCCACTCAGGGAATGCCCAAAAGAGCTGGGACAGAGACGGGCGCTCAATCCTCCATGCAGTATCCGGGTCTCAAACTGCTGACTTGCCAGCCTTCCAGCTAACAAGGTGAGCCTCTTAACCACTGAGCCACCGCAGCCCTGTAAGCCACTCCTGTAAACCTGGATTTACCAGCTGCACCTGATCCATTCCTTCTTCTGCAGATACTGCATCTCTGCAGAGCAAGCCAAACTGAATCCCACAAAGCTAAGCAGAGGAGAGGAGATGGCAGCCTCCATCCCTGTCTGGCAGAGGCTTCCCTACAAGCCGGCCAGGAGACACCAAAGTACCTGAAGATGGTGAGGATGAGTAGAGCTGAAACCAATGTCAGCAGTGAAAGGGAGTAGCCCACAGTGTAAAGGATCCGGAAGCTCACCATTATCCGGTGGACCTCTTCCTATTACAGGGACAGAAAGAGATCTCGATCAGGGAAATGTTGGTGAGCATTTTCATCATGCTCTTCAGCTAAAATGGTTTAAGGAGAGAATTAGCAGCAGACGCTGAGAGAACTAAGCAAGAGGATGACCATCAACATCCTCTGAACAAATATAAGCCTCAGGTTTGCCAGCTCAGATCCAGGAAGAGCTTTATGACAAGAACATACATGCTTGAAGAGCAAAACCAAATTAGATGGAAGGTGCTCATGGGACAAGGAACACCATTAAAGGTGGATATAGCTGAGGAACTCAACCTCCCCTTCGCTACTTGGAAGACCCTGAATAGGCTGAGGGTTGGAGTGCCTAAATGCAAGACCAACATGCTCAAGTGGGGGCTGTTAGTGAACAACAATACGCTGTGTGAATATGGAGAGATACAGAATCCGGCTCATTTGCTGGTCTCTGATTACTACTGGAAACATGCACCAATGAAGATTTAGTTATGGCCAACAACAAAGCCAAGAAGATGGCTTCATTTTTTCAGTTTTAAAGTTGGCCTTGACATGAAAGAGGAAGAAGCTAAAATGGCTCAAATTGTGTTTTACAACCATTCAGTTCAAAACAGGCATTGGGAAAGCAAGGACAATGGTCCACACGTGGGCCACTGGTGGCATATCTGCAGTTGGAATCCAAAGGGAAGCCACCCATTTGCCAGCAGCTGACAGGGACCAAATATAGGGATGAAGAAACAAAAATAACATGTCTTTTTCCGCCAGCTATAAATAGGGTCTGGCAGTTCTTTCTCTTAAATCTTGATTCTTGCAGAATTAGGATTATGCCTTTTCTGATTGAAGAGCTAAAATAATTGCAACAAAGATTCTGCTACTGGGAATAATACATGTGATTTACATGATATCGAGTGCTGATTCCAAATCTGAACTCAGAATTTGCCTGTCACATACAGATTTTAAGGCATGCTATAGCTGTTCAAATGGTCGGTAATTGGGGAATGTATTTTTACATGGGAACATTATAACAGTTGCAGCTACTACTATGCCTGCTGCCGCCTCAGTTCAATCACGTCTCCTGGTGGCATGCATGTTCCAGCAGCAGCTGGGATTTATTTATTTATCAGACTTATATGGCCGCATTTTTCGCCTCAGCAACTCAAGGCAGCTCACAACAATTAGTTAAAACCCAACCTTCATGCTAATTAAAACCAAATACTAAAACGATCTAAAACATCCATAAAATATCCATAAAACATCCCCGGTCCCTATAAAAGTGTGTGTGTGTGTGTGGGGGGGGCACCCGGACAGGAAAAATAAAAGTCCCGGGCAGGGCTAACAAGCCAGCATGGCTGGGTTGTGGCACTAGATGTATCTCACGCCTGCTGGCAAAGCCACATTTTAAGGCCTTCCTGAAGGGGGGCAGCTGAGCTGATGTCAGAGCTGATGTTAGAAATAGTTATATAAGGTGAGATGGACCAAGCCCTCGTCTCTAGTGTGAAACCATCTTACTGGAAAGTACAGCTAGGCAATAATGAGTCTGTTTTGAGCTAAAGATGAGTAGGTGCAGCTGTATTAATAAAGCAGACAATTTTGCTACGTTTGTGGCAAATATACCCTGTGGGATTTACGCAAGAACCTAACCAAGAGGATATTTGCTAATTTAAGATCCTGACATCCTAGGCAGAATCGGACTTCATATTTGGATTCAGTGCACTTGATTTAGTATAGGACACATGGATTAGACTAATATTTATTTATTTGTGATGCAGTGTGATCCCCAAAACTACCTGGCTGTGTAGCCAGGGGTGTGTGTGATGGGAATTGTAGTGTTCCACTCCACCGAGGACCCACACAATGATGACTTTAGTGGCAGGGATTTTATTCGTCCATTAGCCTCCTTCACCCAGCCACTAACACACATGGCCCTATCATGAGGCATAAACAGGTGAACATCTCCAGCTCAGAACTTGGGGGTCGGGGTTGGGGGAAGCAAACAAATAAAGTTTGGGAGATCAGAAACCCACAAACCCCACGGGTCCTATTGGTTCCAGACTTCTGTTATTTCTAGCCTAAGCAAAGCTAAAGTTTTCCAAGCTCAGTTCTGGTTTGAAGAGGGGCCAACACATCTCAGCAGGCTTCCATTGGCTCACCTCTTCTGCAAGAGATCTCATTTCTTCTTTGCACTGGGAATGATCCCTCCAGGTCTCCGTCCCATTCAGCAGCAGCCAGCGTCCGTCCAGCCCACATATGCGACTCACTAGGCCATGTTTCACTGCAACCACAAGATGCCAGATCTATCACTCGCTGCCCGTGCTAGAGGGGAGGTTCAAAGTTGTCCACCCTACCGCCAATGGGGATCAAAATAGTTTACCCTGCTCTCATGCAGGACAATAGGGGGTTCTTGAAACACACTCTCGGTTGCTCCATATTGGGGGCTAAATATATAAAAACAGGATTGGTAACATACAGTCTATTACACTGTACAACAACAATTTTGCTGCTGGGAATAACACATGTGATTTACATGATATTGAGTGTGCTAATTCCAAATCTAAACTCAGAATTTGCCTATCACATTCAGATTTTAAGGCGTGCTATAGCTGTTCAAATGGTTGGTAATTGGGTAATGTATTTTTACATGGGAACATTATAACAGTTGCAGCTACCACTATACCTGATGCCATCTCAGCTGAATCACGTCCCCTGGTGGCATGCATGTTCCAGCAGTGGCTGGGCATGTCTGGGCAAGTCAGTGAGCTGATGTCAGAAATAGGTATATAAGGCAAGATGGATCAAGGGCTTGTCTCTAGTGTGAAACCGTCTTATTGGATAGTACAGCTAGGCCATAGTGAGTCTGTTTCGAGCTAAAGATGAGTAGGCGCAGCTGTGTTAATAAATCGGACAATTTTTGCTAAGTTTGTGGTAAATATACCCCACGTGATCAACGTAAGAACCTAACCAAGAGGGTGAGATTTGTTAACTTAAGATCCTGATGTCTAGGCAGAATCGGACTTCAGATTTGGAATTAGCACACTTGATTTAGTATAGGACACATGGATTAGGCCAATTAGCAGACAATATTTATTTTTGTGTGTGATGCAGTGTTATGGGCTGCATATAATCCCCTGGGTAGTGGGTAAATGGGCCCTCCAACACATTAGTTCGCAACAACCCAACATCTCCAGAAGAATTTAAAAGAGATGATGATGCAGTAAAATAATCCCTCAACAACATCCACATGCCATCTATGGGTTGTGTGGGATGCAATCTCCCATTTTGTTGTAGGGGCTTCCCTAATACCTTGAAGCCTATTGTTCCTTTTTATTTTTAGGATTATTATTATTTTTGGCTAGCTGGCTGGATAGCTCATTGGTTTAGGTATCTAACTGCAAAGCCAAATATTGGGAGTGATTCCTTCATTATGCCTCCAGGGAGAAGAAACAGCCTATTTAGCCTTGGGTTCAAGCAGCACAGTCCCAAGAGCTCCCCCTAGAGGAAGAGAATGATAAAACAACTTCTGAGTATTCCACCTAGAAAACCCTGGAATGGGTTTCCTGGAAGATGAAATCAACTTGATGGCTCTTTATAACTATTATAATTAAAATATATCATGAGGTACACAGTCGAAGACTGGTATAAAAAAATTAACAGTTCAAGCCCTAACTAAGAACTGTTAGGATAATGTCTAACTATATATGCAGTTTCCTAGTAGCAGCGCTCCCATGGAGTCGTAGTCATAGTCGTAGTTAATTAGCAAGACAATCATAACAAACAATATTGTTATTATATTTTTGCCCACTAGAGCATAAGGAATAGAGTCTTTCCCAGATTTAAAAATGGGTGGGTTGTAGGAACTGGTTTAGCACTTCAAGGTCCAGGGGTCTCTACCTCTCCATCTAGATTATGTGAAAGCATTTCTTTCCCTCTGTGCAACATCTACTGTATCTCTGAATGCCAATAGATGGAGGAGACACCAAACAATCATATTAACCAAGAGCACCAGTTTGTGACAGTTCAGTACAGAAAGCCTATTATAATAAACTGTGTCCACCACTAGCTACTCCTAGAGGCTATAGAGCTGGCAAGGCAAAAAGGTTTTTTTGCCAGGCTGTATCATTGCAAAAATGAAGGATGTCTGCACATGTTCAGATACTAAAGACAGGCAGGGGTCTTCTCGATCACAGCTGATAAATGAATGGCCTGGCCAATGTTATTGGACTGCAAAAACCATCAGTGCAAGCCACTGGTGAGAGATCATGGAAACAGAGATGAGCACTGAAACCTAGAGTCAGCTACGACTGACTTACGAGCAAGGGAAACCTTTACAGATTTCCTAGCCTTGTCCTAGTATGGTGGTGGTGGTGGTAGTAGTCATAGTCGTAGTCGTAGTCGTAGGGGTGGTGGTGGTAGTAGTCATAGTTGTTGTCCTAGTAGTAGTAGTGGCATTGGCGTTGGCGGTAGTAGTAGTAGTAGTAGTAGTAGTAGTAGTAGTAGTAGTAGTAGTAGTAGTAGTAGTAGTAGTAGTAGTAAATAAGCAAGACAATCATAGCAAACAATATTGTTGTCGTTACATTTTTGGCCACTAGAGCATGCATAGGGGCTTTTCCAGATTTAAAAAAAAATATTAAAAATGCTGAGCAGGTTATAGGAGCTGATGTAGCACTTAAAGGTCTAGAGATCTTTTAGTGTATGAGAACCAAGACACAGGAACAGCCGAAGGATTGGCTTAACACATCTTTATTGCATGGTGGTACAGGGGAACATGTGGTAATGGCGGACGAACAGCTCAATATATACAGTGGCTATACATTTGAATGTGGCTCCACGGTAGCCCATTGGCTACTGTCGGCGTGACGTCATTTCAGGTCACGCCCTTCTTGTCCAGGTGAGGTAGTGGCGGGAATCTTCCCGCGCTGTAGTTCTTTGGGGAATTGGAACCGTGTGAGATGGGCGCTCGCTATTGCCACCAGGTGGTCATTAGCTCGCGTCCTAATTACAACGGGTTACATTGATACAGCTGGTGATTGTTTAAAGGCATAGTATTGAGAACACAACATCCCTCCCCCCTAGGATGAGACGAAGTCTCTCATCCAAGATGGCTTATTGCAAACGCGTTTTGGGCGTGATGCTGGCTGGCTTGTCCCGGGAGTGCTACTGCTTCTCTGTCCCCTGGTCTCTTGTCCTGCAACGGGAGAGGGAGACTCGTTAGTGACTTGCCGCGGTTCTGCGGCTTTTGGGGAAGGGACAAACTCCATTGTGGAAAAACCGGGGGCACTGGGGGCTAACGAAAAACCCCGCTTCTCACTTGGACGGGTGGGGGACCACTCCGAACCCCCCCCCGGTCTAGTAACTGAAACTCGAAATCTTCTGCTGGGTCATTGGGGGCATCCCTCAGGCTATCTACGAGAACAGCCTCCTTCTCCTCCCCCCTAGGTGGGGACCACTGGCCCCCCTCTCCTCCCCCTTGGGCTGAACGGGTGGGGGAGAACCCTAACGTTGAATCCTTGTCCGCGCCGTCCGCGCGTTGGTTGGCCGGGACCCGGCGCCGTAGTTGGTCAGCGTGCCGTCTCCAGAGAAGACCCGTACTGGTCTCTACACAATACGACACGGGACCCGTCTGCCCAACGACGACGCCCGGGACCCAGGCAGGCCCCGCGCTGGCGTAGTTCCTGCAATGCACCGGGGCACCTACTTCGAAACTCTTCGTGTCCGCTAACCCGATGTTCCTCCCTGTGTCCTCCACCCTCATTGGGTCTAGCCTGGTCAGAATCGTGGTCAGCTTCCTACGCATTAGGAGCTCCGCGGTCGAGTACCCAGAAGCTAGGGGGGGTCACCCTGTAGCCCAGCAGGAACTGGCACACTTGCAGGTTAAGATCCCCGGGCCCCATGCGCCTCAGCACGTCCTTGGTGGTGTGCACGAGGCGCTCAACCTGGCCGTTTGTTGCCGGGTGGAAAGGGGCGGAGGTGATATGCCGAATGGCGTTGATCTCGGTGAATGTCCTGAACTCAGCGGACGTGAAACAACTAGCGTTATCGCTAATTAGGGTGTCGTGTATACCGAACGTGCTAAAGACCCTACGCAAATGTTTTACTGCCATTGGCTACTGTCGGCGTGACGTCATTTAAGGTCACGCCCTTCTTGTCCAGGTGAGGTAGTGGCGGGAATCTTCCCGCGCTGTAGTTCTTTGGGGAATTGGAACCGTGTGAGCTGGGCGCTCGCTATTGCCACCAGGTGGTCATTAGCTCGCGTCCTAATTACAACGGGTTACATTGATACAGCTGGTGATTGTTTAAAGGCATAGTATTGAGAACACAACAGATCTCCACCCTTACTTTCAAGCTACTTGCTTCACACAGCATCTAGATTATGTGGAAACATTTATTTCTCTCTGTGCAACATCTACTGTACCTCTGAAATGTCACTAGATGTAGGACAACCAAACAATCATGATGATGATGATCATGATGTAGTAGTAGTAGTAGTAGTAGTAGTAGTAGTAGTAGTAGCAGCAGCAGCAGCAGCAGCAACAGCAACAGCAGCAGTAGCAGCAGTACTTCTCCATGGAGAAAAAACATTGACCTAGTCATCAGAGACATTTGTTTTTGTTCAGCTGCATAGTTGAGTCCCACCCTTTGTGACTCCATGGACCGCTGCACACCGGGCTCCTCTGTCATCCTCCATAGCCATCTATCCATCTCATCTTCTGCCGCCTCCTTCTCCTTTTGCCTTTCATCTTTCAAGGCCTTCTCAAGTGAGTCCTCTCTTCTCATTTGATATCCAAAGTACTTTAATTTCATCTTCAACATTTGTCTTTCCAAGGAGCAGTCAGGGCTGATTTCTTTTAAGATCGAACCTATTTGTTCTCTTTGCTCTCAAAATTTTCATCCAGTACCACATTTCAAAGGCGTGTATTCTTCTGTGCTCAGCCTTCCTTAGGGTCCAGCTCTCACCCATACATTAGTACTGGGAATACCATTGCTTTGACTATGTGGACTTTTGTTGCCAGGGTGATGTCTCTTTTTAAAATTGTGTTCCTTAGGTTTCTCATAGCTTGACTCCCAAGGATTAATCTTCTTTTTATTTCATGGCTGCAGTCCCCCTCTGCAGTGACCTTAGATCCTAAGAAGAAGGTAAAGTCTGTCACTGCTTCCATTGCTTCCCCTTCGATTTGCCAGGCAGTGATGGGTCCAGATGCCACGATTTTGGGTTTTATGATGTTGGGTTTCAGGCCAACTTTTGCACTCTCCTCTTTCACCCTCATCAAGAGGCTCTTTAGGTCTTCTTCACTTTCTGCCATTAGGGTATATACATCTGCAATTCTCGGATTGCTGATGTTTCTCCCAGCAATCTTAATTTCAGTTTGTGCTTCATCCAGACATTAGGCGGGTAGAAAACTCTACAAGGGACAATACAGGCTCATAGGAGAATGAGGTTCAATTCAGCCCAAAGTCCTGCACAAAGTTTCTCACAAGAATGGGGTCCACAGCACAAATAACCCTATGTATCAAGGAAGCGAAGTCCCTGGAGATGATCTGCAGAGCCTTACCTTGCTCATACCAGGGAAGGTAGAAAGGGCAGGGGACGTTGATGATGGCACCCGGGCTTCCATCTGGCCAACACGCATACATGTCAAATGTCCGGTTGCAGAAGAGCTCTAGAAAAGACAAAAAGCAAGTTGGGTTGACCCAGGCAGTCACAAGGGTTTCTGGGAGCAAAATTCTGGGGGGTTGTAGTCAAAACATTTTCCAAAGCCGGAGTGGAAATTATAGGCCCAGCAATGGGAGGACCAAGTTTTCGCCATACATCAGAATCATAGAATCAGCTGCGGTGGCTCAGTGGTTAAGAAGCTCACCTTGTTAGTTCGAGACCTGGGCGTAGCATGATGACTTGAGTGCCTGTTTCTGTCCCAGCTCCTGCCAACCTAGCAATTCGAAAGCAAGAAGTTGCAACTAGATAAATAGGGACCACTTTGGTGTGAAAAGGTCTCAGGGACATGAAAGGAGCCTCATTTGGGCATCCCGAGTGGAGCTTCTCCAGCAAAAATCCTTTCAACCCAGAATGATTTCTGACAGGAAATTATTATTACTCAGTTGGAACAAGCCTTTTAGTCCATCAAGTCCAACCCCCTGTTCCATGCAAGAATCCGAATCAAAGCAGATCTTATAAAAGGTTGTTCCTTTGATTCGATTTGGCTTTAGAAAGATTAGCCAGCAAGATTAGCCAGCCTAATCGCATTCACAATCTTCATAGAGGCTCTTTCTGTGTACCCTAAAGAAGGGAAAAATGCGAGGCAAAAAAGGTGTGGGGTGCGGGGGGGGGGAGCTATATGACCAGATTATCTTTCAGGTAATTGATGAGTGCCATCATCACCCCTCCTTGGTCTCCTTTTCTCAAGGCTTCACGAAGCTTCGCACACGTGTCTTCAGTCCAGATTGTCACCCATGGGCAGTAGGCGTTTCACCTTTATCTTGATGTTACATATTCTAACTTACATATGCAATGACGTACATTTACCCTGTACTCTTTTCTTGTCACGTACATTCTAACATGTACAGTAGTAAACATGTCTGTTTATTTCAGATAAGACCCTTTTGGGTGTGTTCCTTAGCAAACTAGCTGTAAACAACTTTTAACTAGAGAGGCTTTCTTAATTCCAAGATGGCTCTGCTTATGTATACATTGCTTTGTGAAGGAATATGTCAACACACATAAAAATATATTAATTAACACTAGAGTGTCACTAGTGCTGAATAGAAGGGGGCTAGTAGTACCTCATGGGTTTGGAGACTAGACTTATGTAAATGCAGCCTAAAACAGTGTTGGCCTTTTTTTTGTAGCTACAGCAGACTGTTGACTCATATTTAGCCTGTGATGTACAACAATTCCAAGATCCTTCTCGCTTCTCATATTACTGAGCAAAGTATCCCCCATCTTGTAACTGTGCATCTAGTATATTGTTCTCTAGATTTAAAATGCTGCACTTATCCCTGTTAAATTTAATTCTCTTGGTTTCAGCCCGCCTCCGTCCCAGCTCTTGGGGACATGGAAGGAGTCTTATTTGGGCATTCCCTGAGTGGAGTTTCTTCTGCAAAAAATTTCTTTCAACCCAGAATAATTTCTGACACAAAATTATTATATCCCAGTGTTCAAACCTATCAAGATCTTTTTGAATTCTGCTCGTGTCTTCCATGCTATTAGCTATTCCACCCAGTTTTGTCTCATCTGCAAATTTGATGAGAATTCCCTGTGATCTCTTGTCTAAGTCATTTATGAAAATGATAGACTTGTGGTACTCCACTTTGTTTTCCCCTTCCAGAATGTCAGACAATCTCTGTTGTCCCAAAAGGCAGGGCTAGAACTAGTCAGCGGAAATACCAACTTACAAGATCTTACCAAACTATTGGAAGGCCTGTTCTCATAAATGCTCAACAGGGGATCCAAGAGATAGGCTGCCCTCTCCTAGAAATATTCAAGGAAGAGCTGGTGACTTACTGGTCAAGTATGTTAGAACCGGGCTGTCATGGGATAGAATTCGCGCATGCGCAGATCCATTTCTGCGTGTGCATACTGGGCGGAGCTATGGGCGGAGCCTGGGCGGGCACTATTTTTGAATATTTATGAGGAAAGAAAACGGAAGTAATCTGTTTTTTTTTAGTTTGACCCAGGACAGAACCGAAAATAATATTTTTTTATTATTATTATTTGAAATTACTGAAAATTACCGTACATCTCCGTACGGTAGTCGTACATTGTACGGAGGGCCAAATTATCATACAGTATGGTAATTACCGTACGGGTTGGCAACGCATGCATTTTGGGTGTCACTGGGAAGAGTAGGATTCGTAGACTAAACATTCTAACCCTCGTGTTCTTGGAGAAATGAAACTTAAAGTTAGATAGACATGTGATACTGTGCAGTGATTGGCTGGACTCCTTCACGGGATGGCCCAAAGGGTAGAGTTTGTGGGAGGAGATAAAAAGGAAGGGAGATGGGAGGACGGCCCCTTTTGCTCTTTGTTCTTTTGCTGTGTAAGCAGTTATTTGGGGTGTATGTGTGCTTTGAACTCAAGCAATCATGTAATCTTTTAAGAGAAAGGGGGGCCCTCTGGTCTTCCACACTTAGTCATGTTTTCATTGTTTCCAATGTGCTTTCTGAACTAAGTTTGCTTTATTAACCTAGAATTGTTTTGCTTCCGTAAACTTTGTTTATGTAACCTACTTTTGCTACAATATACTTTAAAAAGACATGAAGATGACTGGAGTTGTTTATTTTGCTAAGGTCAGGACATGTGAGAAGGCAATCTAAATCCTGAATTGCTTAGCCACAAGGCGTCAATTCAGGTGCGGTCTCACTTGTGCATAGACCAAGGTTCTAATCGGGAGTAACGGGTCTATTACATGGGCATGGTAGCAGTCAGCAAGAGTTGGACAGCTCTGAGCATGAACATTTTGCAATTTTGTCCTTCTCTGTTCTCCTAGTGTCACTTCGTTCATTTTTGAATGGATTGAAAGGATTTTTGCAGGGAATGCCCAAATGAGGTTCCTTTCATGTTCTCCATCGTGCAGCTCTCAGGAATCAAACCCGTGTTTCTGGTCTCAGAGCCTAGTGCCTTAACCACTACACCACCTGGGGAGCTCTCGGTGTCACTGTCTTTGGTGAAAGCCATAAAATAAGCAAGCAGAAGTCAAGCTTGTGAATATTACAGAGAAGCTTAGTTTTTGTCCAGAGATGGGAAGGTGAACTTGCCCAACCATTTCTTGGGCAGATGCAACTGAGGAGGCTTCATCTTCAACTGCCCTAAGCAGTTCTGTTAGCAGAGCATCGATGCTTGGAAGGATTGTTGCAATGGCTCCCAGGTGTTGGAGTGGCTGGACGCAAGGAAGACATGCAAGACAATCATGCGGTGAAGTCCAGCCCTGATCTGGGTCAGGTGGTACGTATTTATTATCCTGCCTTGGGGTGATGCGTGCCTAGGATGTGCGTGACCCCCTAATACAGAAGGCTTGCATACATGGCATCTTCCGGTGGTCCAGCTACAATGCCAGGTCTTGGAAGTTACCCTGGTGTTAATGGACAACTCGCACCTTGGGCTGGCGAAACCCATTGTTCCTGCCCTAATCTCGGAGACTATGTGTATTGACTCCGGGTACCTAATTGTTCTGCTGTCTGGCATGGCTTGTTTGCATAACTTAATCTGTAGCCAGAAGCGGAGGATTGTGTATTTCCATTAGAGTCATCATCTTTGGTTTTTGCCCTGTTTCTATCGTAGCCATCAGCCAAGGCTTTATGATTTGCCCCCCAAACTAGCTAACTAGCCCGTACCCCAATTGCCTTTCCAGCAAAGTCCGATTGGTCCCCGGATCTGTTGAAGGCCGGGCGAACCCCTTGGGAAAGGTTTGGCCAATTATTCACGCGGGCAACCCACATTCCCCTTTTCTTTATTAGTTAAATCAGCCTGGCTGAGGGCACGGTAGATATAAGGCATGATCTGCTTGGGTGTAACTGTCTCTCGGGGTCTCTGCCATGAGATGCACATTGACAAAAGTGAAGGAATTCACTGCGCAAAGCAGCAAAGCGTAATTCCCTCTACCACAACGCCAGCAATAGCTTTAAGCATTGTTTGCAACCACCCCCATGGCATCCAGGACCAGAGTTCGTCCAACCACCCCCAGTTGGCATTCTCCTTGATGTGTTTAACTATAGTGTCAAGTTCGGTGATTTGACTCTGGACCTTGCGAGAATTGTCCGTGAGGTTAAAACAACACATGTCCTGAATAGATTCGCAACCCAAATGGTGTAAGAGCAGCAAGTAGTCAATTGCTGCGCAGTTATCCAGAACCGCATGACTCAGTTCAGCCTGCTCTCAGTTTAACATGGCAATGGCTGATGAGGTGTGATTGATGGCTTTTGCTAGTGCACACGCCAGCTGGCTGAGCCTGCGTGCATTGCCTACTGCTAGTCTGGGCACCCCTATAATACTGACTGCTAGAGACACGTACTCTGCCTTGCTGAGCACAGTGATATCACTGTCACATGTCTCATCTAGCTGGGCCGCTCGTATGGGCCGTGCTGGCCTTGGGGTGACCAGGCTTGGGGTGACCATTTCCCTCTTGGGGAGTACCAGGGTTAAGCGACTCACACAACAGTATGAGTCAGACATATTAGCAGGTATGTAGTTCCAAGTCCGTTGGTTACAAGTAATAAAACCATCCTGTAGGCAAAATAATATGAGCATACACATAACTAATAGTCTCTGGTTGGGTACATTTCCAAGTCTCTTTCCCGAGACTCAGGCAGCGGTGGTGCGGCCCCTTGGCTGTGGAGCAGCCGGTCATCCTGGCACAGGGCGTGCTTGGGCTGATGGCCACCTGAGGTGTGTAAAGGGTGATTGCATCAGTGGGCAAATTCTTTGTTACCTGAGTCCCCCAGTTCGCATAAGTTGCGTACGTGATTCGGTGATGGTGCCCAAACGTGCGCACCCATTCAGTATCCCCAGCCTGCTCTCCTGGGGCGCAGCAAACCGGGATCAGGCATGTACTTAGTAAAGAAGCAGTGTCCATGGTTTGCTGCAAGCAAAAGTCCGATTGGTTGACAAGTCCAGCTAATTTCTCCCAAACGTACTGGAGTCTGGCGGTTAAGTCTCCGCCAGGTGTCAAGTCTCCATAAGAAGCTTGAACCCCTCCCCCCCCCCATCAGCAAGGAAAGGATCAAGATGACCATCAGGGAATTGTAGGTGATTTGAGCTAGGACTGTGGCCACCATGTTTTGCGGGGTGGGCTCAGTGTTTTGCTCCCTCAGGATTGACATGGTGTCGTCACACAAGGTCTTGACCATCCCCCAGGTCACTCTCTGGTCTGGTCTTGGCCGGGGTCCTCTCATCAGGCTTGCTCCCTCCATCTCGGGCAGGGGTCCGGGGACTCTCGGTGCCACGCCATGCGGCTCAAAATGCAGTCTCACGCAACGAGCCGGAACCCAGACGGTTACTGTCATAATCGCTGCATACCATCTCCCCCATGTTATCAGGGGTGCCGGACCTCTCCAGGAGGGGTCTGGTGGCACCCTGAAGTGAACCATGGGTCGTGGGAGGATTTCCTGCCATCAGAAATGCTTCTCCTGCGGGGTGCAGTCAGCAAAAATGTTAAGGTGGTTATAAGTGAATAAAACTTTGTGCAGGCATTTCTGTGCCTGACCCTGGCTTTTCAGGGGGACTATCGCCTCCTTTTCTGTTTGTTTTTCGATGTAGGACTTTAACGTCCGGTTCACCTGTTCGACATTGGCTTGTCCCTGGGGATTGTATGGAATGCCAAATGTGTGCTTACATCCCAAATTGCTAGGAATGTGGTTAGCTGCTTGGAACTATAAGCTGGTGCGTTGTCAGTCTTCAAGTGGCCTGGTTTGCCCATGACTACGAAGCATGTCAAGATATGTTGCTTTACATGGGTTGCAGCTTCTCCCTTCTGGGCCGTGGCCCAGGCAAACTGCGAGAAAGTGTCAATGGAGACGTGCATATACTGCCATCTCCCAAATTTGATTAGCTTCTGTCCCCCGTGGATTAACTCCCCATGAGGGCCCCCCCGGCACTCCTGCGCATTGCGGGCAGGAAAGCACGATTCCCTGTGCCTGTGAAACTGCCTTGCTAGTGCTTTGGCATTCTGGTGAAAGAATGCATGACTTTGGATCGGGGTCGTAAAGATGCCAGAGATCAATCTCTGGTGCGCTTCTTTTGTGGCCACATCAGCCCTGCTGTTGCCCTCTGAGATGGGGCCAGGTAAATCCTGGTGGTTCCTGATGTGGGCTACAAACAGCGCTTCTCTGCGGTGCTGCAGGTGAAACTGCATGGTCAAGAATAGGCTCAGCAAATTCTTGTCTATGGCAGGAGTAATGTAAGCACCCGGTAGACTGTGGATCAAATTCCTAACATATTAACTGTCTGTGACAATGCTTAATGGCTTTTTGGCGAACGTTTTCAGAGCGAGGTTCGCTGCTGTGCTGATTTCTGTGGAAGTGTCAGCAGCATTTTCCAAGCCTTTTCTTCGTGCCAAGTGAGAACTCCGTATACTTTCCCCCCATCAGTGAATATTGTCTTGGCTCCTTGGAGGGGAGTCAAGGACAGCATTTCCTGCAATTTGACTGTCTGAGTCTGAAGTGAGACTAGTCTGGGGTTTTTTGGCAAGTGGTATGCCAGGCTCGCCATGAGCCCTTCTAATGCTATGGGCAGGGTGTCTCCCAACTGCATTAGCTGCTGCGTCTGCTCTTTATTGAATGGCACAACTATCTTGGCCAAGTCGTGTCCTGAAATGTCCCTTGCTCTTAGCCTCCCCTTATGAATTACTGTGGCTACCAGTTCTTGTGGAGGAATGATGTTTCTGGAGGAGGTGTTCGGTAGATACACCCATTCCTCGATTTTCGCCCACCCCCCGCTGGAGTCTAAACCTAGTGCTCCTGTGAACATGGTCCCTGTTCGAATGACGTACAAGTTTAGCACGGGGGCGTATGGCCCCTCGCTAATCATGTCTACCCATCAATGGCTGAGAATGCGGTTTACTGCCTGGAGTGTTTGCTTAGCCTCGCACGGAATGTGTATCCGGTCGGCTGGCTGCTTTCCTTGGGTTAGCAGTGAGAAAAGTGGCCTTAAGAGGTCTGTGTCTATTTTAAAATATGGCCTTGCCCAATTAATGTTCCCTAAAATTTGCTGGAGTTCTACTAGCGTGACTGAGTGCTTAATATTGATCTTAGGCAGCACTGGCGCTGCAAAAGATCGGAGCAACCGATGTCCCAGATAAGAATAGGGTTTGGCTCTCTGCACTTTCTCAGGAACTATGACTAATCCTTTCTCCCCCAGTGTGCTCTGGAGGTCGCAAAATACGTCGCTGCCTAATTTGGACGCTGCGATCATTATGTCAACCATGAAATGACAGACTAAGACTTTGGGGTGCAGGTTCTGGAACCCCTCCAAGGCCTCGTGGTGATAGATTTGGCACAGGATTGGTGAGTTGAGCATTCCCTGTGGCAAAAATTTCCACGCAAACCTTCGGGTTGGCTCCTTATGGTTAGTGACTGGCACTGTATTTAATGCAGTCTCTCTGCGCTGGACCAAGCTACCACCAGTATGGACAAACAGCAGAGACCATGTGAGGGAAGTTCCCTACATGCGATATGGACACTCTGCGGTGATCATCGATGACACCATCTACATCTGGGGTGGCCGTAATGACACCGAGGGAGCCTGCAATTTATTATATGCTTTCGAACGTCAGTAAGTGTTGTTCGGCCCCCACTTGTTCACACATGTTTATGCATGTAGATTGTATTAAACACTGCCTCCATATTTAAACTGAAAATAGCAGCTGTCCTTCTTCTAATAGATTATAACCTTTATAAAGAAAGCATTTCTTGTGTTTGACAAACATGATATTTGCAGACGATTCGTTTTGCATCCTGTATCTTCATGACTGATTCTTCCAGAAAGCTGGTCTGTACTATGGGCAGCAGGCAAGACATGGGATGCAGAGGATAAGACCTGAACCATTGAATTCAAACAATGAGAAAAGATATTCTGAGTTTTCTATTTTTTTGAATCCTTGAATACAGAACAAGGGAACTTAGTCTAGAGATGGATATTAGTGAACAAAAATAAGGCCAGCTTCATTCCCTCAGCTCTCCTGGTGGGGCGGGGAGGCCCCCGTGAGGATGGACACTGAGTCAATCCACCACCAGCTGGCGTCCCAAGACCCTCCTCCAGCCCGAGACTTTTAAAAGACTGTCGAGGCGGCTGAGCCTTCGCCACCGCCTTCGGCTCTCCTGGTGGGGTGGGGAGGCCCCCGTGAGGATGGACGTCAAGCCAACCCACCACCAGCTGGCGTCCCAGGTGCTGCCACCACCAGGACTTTCCTGGCTGCTATTTTCCTTCTGCGAATTTGTCATCGGGAGAGGGAGTGAGTCATGGGTTATTCTGTTATTTTTCATTGTATTTTGTATCTACTGGATTTTGTATCTATTGTAGTTTGCACTGTGTTTTCTATATTGTTTTTTTTTTTTGCTTTTATGATATTGGAACTGTACTTGTATTGCATTGTATTGTATTTTCATGTTGGATATGCCCTTTTGATATATTGATTGTTATTATTCTGACATGTTGTGCTGAGATATTGTATTATTATTATGGAATTTATTGTAAACGTATTGACTATTTATTTTCTGTATCATTATATTGTTATTGTTATTGTTTTAACTTGCTGTAAGCCGCTCTGAGTCGGCCTGTGCCAAGTAGAGCTCATCTCTGTTTCCAAGCCGAAGAGCCCAGCGCTGTCTGCTTCTGCAGACCTTTGTGGCAGGCATGACTAGACACCGGAGCGCATGGAACGCTGTTACCTTCCCACCGAAGTGGTCCCTATTTATCTACTTGCAATTTCTTACTTTCGAACTGCTAGGTTGGCAGGAGCTGGGATGAAGACGGGAGCTCATTCCGTCCTGCAGTACTCGGGAATCGAACTGCTGACCTTCCACTTCCCGGTCAGCGTCTTACCTACTTGAGCCACTGCAGTCCCATTTACAAATGTAAAAGCAGAGAATTTGTGAAGGAAAACTGCCAGCCCTCTCCCAGTATCTTTCTGAACCCACAAGTCGCTGTGCTAGCTGAGGGAATCCTTGGAGTCGTCCTTCAAAAGAAGCAACTTTTTTCAAAGTCCATCTCCTTTCGAGTTCAAAAGTCTCCTCCATTTCCTACCAAGACATTATCACCTCCCAGGGGCTGCCGTGGCTCAGTGGCTAAGAAGTTCGCCTTGTTACCTGGAAGGTTGGCAAATTGGCAGTTTGATGGATTGAGCACCTGTCTCTGTCCCAGCACTTGGTGACATGCAAAGGAGTCTCATTCGGGCGTTTCCTGAGCAGAGTTTCTTCTGCAAAAATCCTTTCAACCCAGAATAATTTCTGAAACAAAATTATTATCCCCTCTCAGGGTTCCTCTGGGCCCAAGTCTTGCTTGTGAACTCCCTGTAGCTGAAGCCTGCACAGCTGTTGAAGGAACATTAGGTTCATTCCCTCAGCTCCTGGCTTCCAGCTGGGAAACCCTTCAAGCAAACCTTTCCCTTCTCTGTTTGCTCTTTTTAATTAATTAATTATTTAATATAATGACTCACTTACATAATGGAATGTCAGAATGTTACGTTTCAGAATAATAATTCTGAGTCATCAAGCTAATTCCCCAATATTTCTCAGCTGTCAAGGACATAAAACTAACTTCCTAATCTCTCTTCTGCGGTACAAGCTGGCTTTTCTTCCAAGAGGCCCAATGGGGAACTGAACTCCTGATCTTTGGCTCTGGTGCCAAGTCCCCCAGCCCACTGGCATGTTTGCCCAGCCTTGGCATCATGATTTTGGCTGCCTTGAATGACTGCATCCTGAAAAGTTGAGCCCCATTTGTCCCTATTAGAAAATAGCCTCGCACAGACTCTGCGACTCTGTTTGCATCTAAATCTTTTCCTTGGATGCCTTTGCAAAAAAACTTTTCCCCGAGGTAGAAGAAGCCACATAGTGATGGATGATGTCTTCCCATCATCCATCACTACTGGGCAAGCTAGAAGGGGGACAAACTAGCAGTTGGAAACATCTGGTGCACCAATGAGCTATCCAACTCATATAATGTGCCCCCCTCAAAAAAAATGTAATTGTGCTGCAGAGTTATCAACTTTTAGTAACTTAAAAAAAATTGCAATAATTAATTGTTTCATGTTCATGTCCATGTGCTGATTTTGAGCTAGGTAAATGTAAAGGCCTCCCTTGTTCAAAAGCCAGTCGTATCTGACTCTAGGGTGCAGTGCTCATCTCATTTACAGTCAAAAAGCCAGAGCTGTCTGCGTCTGCAGATGTTTCCATGGCCATGTGGCAGGCATTACTAGATGCACATGGAAAGGTTGTTACATTTCCCAACAAAGTGGTACCTATTTATCTACTTGCAATTTCATGTTTTCAAACTACAAGGATGGCAGGAGCTGGGACAGAGATGGGTGCTCACTCCGTCATGCAGCACTCAGGTCTTGAACTGCTAACCTGCCCACCTTCCAGTCGTCTAGTTCAGCATCTTAAACATTAAGCCACCACATCCCCTATTTTGATTTTATTAAAAATTTAGATTTTTAGCTACAAAGAGCAAAATAACAGTATTGAGGTTTATCGAGGGCTGGTCTAGAGTTTTAAGTCATCACTGGTGGCCTTGTTACATGCCCTACTGCCTAAAAGTGGCTTATGGTATTGATCAGTGTCTTCTGCAATACAACAGACAACAAAATGAAGTAACTGGAGTTGATTCTTTTTATTTTCACTACTTTTTCAAACAGTCAAGCTTAGGTTTTGATCTGTTAGAAGGACTTCATTTCCCAGAAGCCTTAGTCAGCTCCCCAAAACACTGATCAGCCAATGTACTGACTGTCAGAGGAGAATCTTGGGGAAGTTACTTTTTATTCATTTATATTAATTGCATGAAGGTGAGGCGGAGGGATTTCTTTCTATCCTAAGTTTTATAGTCTAGCTTGTACTTTCAAAAGAGCAATTGTGACTCCATATTGTTTCACACAGCACTCACATTCCATCTCATTAGCAAGTTAGTGTCCCAGACAGGTTTTTTTTTAAAACAAGGTGAAAAGTTTAACATTCCAGACAGGGTGGTCATCTTAGAGATGAGCAAAACAGATAAACAGACACATAGAGAGATCAGGTTGGTGCAACATCAGCCCATAACAATTAGATCATGAGAAAAAATAATTAAGATTCCAGAGGAGGGAGTGAGGAACCCCAAAACCCTATTTAAACCAGGGTCCATTAGATAGAGAGAGATATCGTTCGTTGGGGATTACAGGAACATTTGAAGAACACCTTTACCTGGACTCTGGATTTATTCATCAACTGCATGAGGGCACAGCTTGGACATTTTATTTGGATTTATAATTTGGACAATTGCAACATGGGATTACAATTGGCATTATTTTCATCTATTCCTTGGATTTACTACTTTTCTGAAAAAAACCATTTAAAGGAATATTTGCCTCAAGTGGATTTTTACTCTCAAGAAAGGGAGTTTACTTGGTGGAATTGATAAGGATTCTTCATCCTTCAAACGGAATACAAATTCTAAAAGGCTTGCTTTGTTCTGGGGAAAAGGGCTTCTTTGGGTTTCGTTTCCTTGCTTCAAGGATGACTCTAGCGCAAGGAAGGTAACTTTCTTATCACCCCAAAGTCCCCCCTTTGCAAGGCTTTGATCTTCACCAAGAGAAAGTGTGTGGTTGGGTCATAGGAGGTGGCAGAACTAGACTTTGTAATTGGCTATTCCTGTTGCAACGGTGTTGCGAGGGCCAACGGAGTGGGCTGCCCAGTCCGGGAATGGCCAGCAGAGGTTCGAAGTGACTGGCCGCAAGGAAGGACACATGAGACGAAATGTGTGGTGAAGTCCAGTCCTGACCTAAGTTGGGTGGGATATTTATTGACCTGCCTCGATAGTTCCGTGCTAAAGGCACACGGGACTTCGTCACAGAAGGCCGATGCAAATGTGGCATTTCTGGTGGGTCAAGATAACACCTGTCTCTGGACATTGTCTTGTGATTAATGGACAAACCCGCAGTTATCTAAGATCTGGGTTGGCAAAACCCCATTGTTCTCGCACTATCTTGAAGGCCATGTAAACTGCTTCGGGGACTAACTTCCTTAGCCACTGACTTAATGTGCTTACTCAACCTTATCTGGGGCCAGAAGGGGAAGAGCGAGTTCAACCTTAGAGTCAGCAACTTTTTACCTTTTGTCCTATTTCCTCCGCAATCCTCCAGCCAAGGCTTTTATGATTCATGCCAATTAATCTAACCCGCACGCAATTCCTTCTTCCATTAGCATCTGTGTTGATTCTCAAGCCGTGTGCATTAGCGAGCGAACACCTTGGGAAGAGTGATGACCAATCTCGGCACACGGGCATACCACATTCCCCCTTATTTCATTGTTTAAATCAGCCTGGCTAAGGGCTTGGTAGATACAGGCCATTATCTGTCTAGGTGTGAGAGACTCTCGAGGTTTCCGCCATGAGGTACACATGGAGAAAAGTGAAGGGATGCATTGTGTGAAACAGCAAAGCGGAATCCCCACTACCAAAACACCAGCAGTAGCTTTGAGCATTGTTTGCAACCATTTCCATGGCAACCATGACCCGAGTTTATCCCACCACCCCCAGCTGGCATCTTGCTGGATATGTTTCACGATGGCAGTTGGAGTAGAGCTGCTTTAGAGGCCTCCACTAATTTAAATTGATAATTGAAACTGCTGAGAGCCACCTCTGTTCAAACAGAGGAAGCAGTTTGAAGCTTCCAGAAGCAGGGGGGCAGGGCCACACCAGGCCCTTCCCTGAACTGTGACTCATAGGGGCGGAGCCACACTATCCTTTAAAAGCTCTGAGCTCTTTCAGGGTCAGCCATTTTGACTCTGCATGTGCTCTTAAGCAGAGCTGCTGCTGAGGAGAGCCAAACAAAGGAAGTGAGCACTGGTAAGTTTTGCAGTTGGAGTAGAGCTGCTTTAGAGGCCTCCACTAATTTAAATTGATAATTGAAACTGCTGAGAGCCACCTCTGTTCAAACAGAGGAAGCAGTTTGAAGCTTCCAGAAGCAGGGGGGCAGGGCCACACCAGGCCCTTCCCTGAACTGTGACTCATAGGGGCGGAGCCACACTATCCTTTAAAAGCTCTGAGCTCTTTCAGGGTCAGCCATTTTGACTCTGCATGTGCTCTTAAGCAGAGCTGCTGCTGAGGAGAGCCAAACAAAGGAAGTGAGCACTGGTAAGTTTTGCAGTTGGAGTAGAGCTGCTTTAGAGGCCTCCACTAATTTAAATTGATAATTGAAACTGCTGAGAGCCACCTCTGTTCAAACAGAGGAAGCAGTTTGAAGCTTCCAGAAGCAGGGGGGCAGGGCCACACCAGGCCCTTCCCTGAACTGTGACTCATAGGGGCGGAGCCACACTATCCTTTAAAAGCTCTGAGCTCTTTCAGGGTCAGCCATTTTGACTCTGCATGTGCTCTTAAGCAGAGCTGCTGCTGAGGAGAGCCAAACAAAGGAAGTGAGCACTGGTAAGTTTTGCAGTTGGAGTAGAGCTGCTTTAGAGGCCTCCACTAATTTAAATTGATAATTGAAACTGCTGAGAGCCACCTCTGTTCAAACAGAGGAAGCAGTTTGAAGCTTCCAGAAGCAGGGGGGCAGGGCCACACCAGGCCTTTCCCTGAACTGTGACTCATAGGGGCGGAGCCACACTATCCTTTAAAAGCTCTGAGCTCTTTCAGGGTCAGCCATTTTGACTCTGCATGTGCTCTTAAGCAGAGCTGCTGCTGAGGAGAGCCAAACAAAGGAAGTGAGCACTGGTAAGTTTTGCAGTTGGAGTAGAGCTGCTTTAGAGGCCTCCACTAATTTAAATTGATAATTGAAACTGCTGAGAGCCACCTCTGTTCAAACAGAGGAAGCAGTTTGAAGCTTCCAGAAGCAGGGGGGCAGGGCCACACCAGGCCCTTCCCTGAACTGTGACTCATAGGGGCGGAGCCACACTATCCTTTAAAAGCTCTGAGCTCTTTCAGGGTCAGCCATTTTGACTCTGCATGTGCTCTTAAGCAGAGCTGCTGCTGAGGAGAGCCAAACAAAGGAAGTGAGCACTGGTAAGTTTTGCAGTTGGAGTAGAGCTGCTTTAGAGGCCTCCACTAATTTAAATTGATAATTGAAACTGCTGAGAGCCACCTCTGTTCAAACAGAGGAAGCAGTTTGAAGCTTCCAGAAGCAGGGGGCAGGGCCACACCAGGCCCTTCCCTGAACTGTGACTCATAGGGGCGGAGCCACACTATCCTTTAAAAGCTCTGAGCTCTTTCAGGGTCAGCCATTTTGACTCTGCATGTGCTCTTAAGCAGAGCTGCTGCTGAGGAGAGCCAAACAAAGGAAGTGAGCACTGGTAAGTTTTGCAGTTGGAGTAGAGCTGCTTTAGAGGCCCGCGCGCCTAATGGCGCGCGAGATTACAAACTAGTAACAAAAGAAGAATATAATCTTACTAGGTAGAAAGGTAGTAAACGTGTACATTATTGAGGCCCAGAATACTGCACTTGTTAAAATGGATTCTGAGGGAACAGTTGTAGTTACCTGCAATACTTGTGCCATGTTTGTGTTCTTGCCAAAGCTTATGGAGAACTACACTTGCAGCAAGTGCAAGCTGGTTGCACTACTAGAAGAGAAGGTCCAGCAGCTAGAGGCCCGCATATCTAACCACCAACAAATTAAGGAGCTTGAGCTGTTCTTGGACAGAGCGGAGCAGACTATGCTGGACAAAGAAGTGACAGGGCACAGTTCTGAGGGAGAAGGCCCTTCACTAACTCAGGAGGGAGATGGTTGGAGGAATGTGACTCAAAGGAGGAGAAGAGTAGGGGATCACTCTGAGAGTCTGAAATTACAGAATAAATTTGAGGCTCTTTCCCTTATCACACCTGATGAGGAACACAAAGAGGAACAACTGGTTCCACCTGATGATCTCTCCTTCATCACACTTGATGAGATCCAGGAAGATGAACAACAGGAACAAACTGAGGTTCTCTCCCTTAATATGGTTGATGAGGTGCATGTAGATGAACAGATTGCAGGAGAGAGGCTCCTTGTACTAGGCGATTCAATAATTAGAAATACAGAGAAATGGATTTGTGATGCACATGATAACCGTATGGTGATTTGCCTGCCAGGTGCAAAAGTTGCAGACATCACAAGAAATCTAGATAGATTGTTAGAGAGAACTGGGAACGAGCCAGTTGTCATGGTACACGTTGGTACTAATGATATTGGGAAGGCCAAGCGGTCTGTCCTGGAAGCCAAATTTAGGTTGTTAGGAAGAAGATTGAAGTCCCGGACTTCCAAGGTAGCATTTTCAGAAGTGCTGCCTGTCCCTCGCGCAGGACCTACCAGGCAGGCAGAGCTCAGAAGCCTCAATGCGTGGATGAGGCGGTGGTGTCGAGAGGAGGGCTTCAGATTTGTCAGGAACTGGAGAACATTTTGGGACAAGCCAAATCTGTTCAGGAGGGATGGGTTGCATTTAAACCATGATGGGACCAGATTGCTGGCACTCAACATCAAAAAGGCTGCAGAGCAGCTTTTAAACTGATAACTGGGGGAAAGCCGACAGGAGCTGGGCAGCATCCGGTTCGGGAAAGTGTGTACTTGAGTAGTGAGGAGGATGCAAAAATTACTGAGCAGAGCAAGGAGCTAGTCACCAGCACTCTAGCAGAAGGATGCAAGAGGCAGTCTAACAATGCAACTGGACTCAAAAGACTGTATCAGGAAAGCATATATAAATGCTTGTATACAAATGCCAGAAGCCTCCGGAACAAAATAGGGGAGCTGGAATACTTAGCAATAGATAAAAATATTGATATTATTGGTATCACTGAAACCTGGTGGACGGATGATAACCAATGGGATACAGTTATCCCAGGCTACAAACTGTACAGGAAGGATAGGAAGGGGCAAACAGGAGGTGGTGTAGCCTTGTATGTCAAAGAAGTGATAAAATCGTATGAATTGGAATATCTAGGTGATTTGGAGTCACCATTAGAAGCTCTGTGGGTAAGAGTACCAGGCCACAAGGATGGTCTAACAGTAGGCATATACTATCGGCCTCCGACCCAAACTCTTGAGGGAGACTGGCAGTTGGAGAATGTTGTAAAGGAGGCATCCAGGAAGGGAAGCCTGGTTATAATGGGGGACTTCAATTACCCTCACATAGACTGGGTGAACTGTTGTTCAGCACACGATAAAGAGATAAAGTTCCTAGATATGCTCAATGATTGTTCCCTGGGACAGATGGTTGAAGACCCAACTAGAGGTACAAGAATCCTTGACTTGATCCTGAGTAATACTCAGGATCTGGTGCAAGATGTTAATGTGACTGATCCAATAGGGAACAGTGACCACAACTCAATTATGTTTAACTTGATCATAGACCGCAAGTCACTGATAAAATCTAACACAGAGACCTTAAATTTTCAAAAAGGAAATTTCCCAAAGATGAGGAAACTAGTAAAAAAGAAACTGAAAGGGAAAATTGAGAGAGTCCAAACACTCCAAGAGGCATGGAGGCTGTTTACAAAAACAATAACAGAGGCTCAATTGGAATGCATACCCAAAAGGAAAAAGGGCACTGCCAGGTCCAAGAGGACTCCGATGTGGCTTACAGGAGCTGTTCGGGAAGTGATCAAGAGCAAGAAAAGCTCATTTAGAAGATGGAAGGCTTGTCCAAATGAGGACAGCAGGCAGAAACATAAATTCTGGCAGAACAAATGCAAGGCAACAATCAGGAAAGCAAAGCAAGACTTTGAGGAGCGTATAGCTAAAAATACTCAGAGAAATAACAAAGACTTCTTTAAGTACATTAGAAGTAAGAACCCAACTAGGAAGGCCATTGGACCATTAGATGACAATGGAAGGCAAGGGGTTATTAAAGAGGAAACAGAGATTGCAGAGAGACTCAATGAATTCTTTGCTTCAGTATTCACTGAAGAAGACAGAGACCACATGCCCAAAACAGAGCCTATCTTCGTAGGGAGGGAAACCGAAGAATTAAGCAAGATAGAAATAACCAGGGAGGAGGTCCTTGCATGTCTTGTTAAGCTAAACACTAACAAATCCCCAGGACCAGATGGCATCCATCCACGAGTTCTCAGGGAACTTAAAGATGAAATTGCTGATATCCTAGCCAAAATATATAATCTTTCCCTCAAATCAGGCTTTGTGCCTGATGACTGGAAGGTAGCGAATGTAACACCAATTTTCAAAAAAGGATCCAGGGGTGATCCAGGAAATTACCGGCCTGTCAGTTTGACATGTGTCCCAGGTAAAGTGATGGAAACCATCCTAAAAGATAGAATTAATAGGCACATAGAAGAGAAGGCGCTGCTAAAGGAGAGCCAACATGGCTTTTGCAAGGGCAAATCATGCCTCACTAATCTGTTGGAATTTTTTGAGAGTGTCAACAAGCATGTGGATAAGGGGGATCCAGTTGACATTGTTTATCTGGACTTTCAGAAGGCTTTTGACAAGGTCCCACACCAAAGGCTCTTGAATAAACTTACCAGTCATGGAATAAAGGGACAGGTCTTGTCCTGGATCAGCAACTGGCTAAGGGACAGGAAACAGAGGGTAGCACTACATGGACACTTCTCCAAGTGGAGGGAAGTAAAGAGTGGGGTCCCCCAAGGTTCAGTACTGGGACCCCTGCTTTTCAACCTCTTCATAAATGATCTAGAGGTAGGAGTAAAAAGCAAGGTAGCCAAATTTGCTGACGACACTAAATTATACAGGGTAGTGAAAACTGTGAGAGATTGTGAAGAGCTCCAGAGGGATCTCTTGACACTGGGGGAGTGGGCAAAACAGTGGCAAATGAGCTTCAACATCAGTAAGTGCAGAGTGATGCATGTTGGGGCAAAACCCCCCAATTACATTTATAAACTGATGGGGTCTGAACTCTCTGCGACAAACCAGGAAAGGGACCTTGGTGTCCTGGTGGACAGCTCAATGAAGGTGTCAACCCAGTGTGCCTCAGCAGTGAAAAAAGCAAACTCAATGTTAGGGATCATTAGGAAGGGTATAGAAAATAAGTCAGCAAGTGTCATTTTGCCTCTTTATAAATCTATGGTGAGGCCCCATCTGGAATATTGTGTACAGTTCTGGTCGCCATACCTCCAGAAGGATAGTATGGAGTTGGAGAAAGTGCAGAGGAGGGCAACCAGAATGATTAGGGGACTGGAACACCTTCCTTACCATCTGAGGCTGCAACGGTTGGGCCTTTTCACTCTTGAACGACGGCGTCTAAGAGGTGACCTGATTGAAGTTTATAAAATCATGCATGGTGTGGAGAAAGTAGATAAGGAAAAACTGTTTTCCCTATCGCACAACACTAGAACTAGGGGACACTCCATGAAACTTTTGGGTACTAGTTCTCAAACAAATAAGAGAAAGTACTTTTTCACCCAGAGGATTACTGGTCTATGGAACTCCCTGCCAGAAGAAGTGGTGACAGCTGTCAGTCTTGACAGCTTTAAGAAAGGATTAGACAAGTTCATGGAGGACAAGGCTATCAATGGCTATAATTATGGCTACCTAAGGACAACCTCCGGGTTGGAGAGATAGGCAGGATATCTCTCAATGCCATTTCCAGGGAATCCTAAGCAGGTGAGGGCATCTCCTTGGGAATACCCTGAAGGAAATGGTGAGCCACTGTGTGAGACAGAATGCTGGACTGGATGGGCTGTGGCCTGTTCAAGCAAGGCTGTTCTTATGTTCTTATGTTGTTCTTATGGCATCAGGTTTGGTGATCTGACTTTGGACCTTGCGTGAATTATCCGTGAGGTTAAAACAGCACATATTGCAGACTGATTCACAGCCCACATGGTGCAAAAGCAACAAATAATCAATTGCTGCCCTATTATCCAAAACTGCATGTCTCAGTTCAGCCTGCTCTTGATTAAGCATTGCAATGGCTGATGAGGTGTCATTGATAGCTTTAGCTAGCGTGCACGCCAGCTGGCCGATTCTACGTGTATTTTCCACCACTAACCCGGGCACCCCAAAAATGCTGACCGCTAAACAGACATACTCTGCCTTACTAAGCAATCTGATATTACTGTCACATGTCTCATCTAGCCGGGCAGCCATTACGGACCGTGCTGGTCTTGGGGTGACTGGGTTTGGGGTGATCATTTCCCTTTCGGGGAGTATCAGTGTCAAGTGACTCAAACAACAGAATGAGTCAGATATGTTAGCTGGAATGTAGTTCCACATCCATTGATTACAAGTAAAAAAACATCATGTGGGCAACATGACATTTTCATACATGGAACGGGCCATTTCTGGCTGATTACATTTCCAAGTCTCTTTCCCGGGGCTCAGGCAATGGTGATGTGGTACTTTGGTTGTGGAGCAGCCGGTCATTCTGGCACAGGGCATGTTTGGGCTGATCGTCACTCGGGGTGTGTACAGAGTGAGCACGTCAGCGGGCAAAGTCTTTGTTATCTGAGTCCCCCAAGCTGCATACATAGCATATGTGACTCGGAGATGAGGTCCGTGTATTCGTCTAAGCAACAATTCAAAGTTCTTGGCTGGTTCGCCTGGAGCGCAGCAGCCTGGGATAAGGCATGTACTTAACAAAGAAGAAATGTCTGTGGTCTGTGCTAAGCAAAAGTTTGACTGGTTGACAAGTCCGGCCAGCCTTTCCCAGATGTTGTACTGGAGCCTGGCGGTAAGGTCCCCACCAGGCGCTAAGTTCCCGCCCGAAGCTTGAACCCCTCCCCCATAAGCAAGGAAAGGATCAACACTATCATTAGGGAATTATAAGCAATCTGAGCCAAGACCGCAGCTACCATGTTGTGTGTAGTGGGCTCAGAGTGGTTCTCTTGCAAAATGGTCATGGAATCATCACACAGGGTTTTGATCATTCCCCATGTCACTCTCAGCTCCTCCATCCTGGGCTGCCTCGGCCGGTGTTGCCTGCCCTGCCTCCGTCCTGTCATCAGGTCTATCTCCTCCATCTCTGGCAACGGGTTCAGGGCAGCCTGGTTCCACACCATGCGGTCCGAAGTACGGCTTCACACAGCGGGCCGGAATCCAAATGGTACCTGTAGGAGACATAATCACTGCATAGCCTCGTCCCCAGGTTATTGGGGCACCGGACCCTTCCAAGAGGGGTCTGGTGGCACTCTGAATTTAACCATGGGGCGCAGGAGAGCTTCCTGGCTTCGGAAATGCTTCTCCTGCAGAGTGCAATCAGCAAAAATGTTTAAGTGATTGTAAGTGAATAATACTTTGTGCAGGCGTTGCTGTGCCTCACCTTGGCTCTTTGGGTGGGACTATCTCCTCCCTTTCTGTTTGTTTTTCGATATAGGACTTTAATGTCCAGTTCACCCGTTCGACAATGGCTTGTCCTTGGGGATTGTATGGAATGCAAAGTGGCTAGGAATATGGCTAGCTGTCTGGAACTATAAGCTGGTGCGTTGTCTGTCTTCAAGTGACCTGGTTTGCCCATGGTCGCAAAGCAAGACAATAGATGTTGCTCTATATGGGTCACAGTTTCTCCCTTCTAGGCAGTGGCCCAGACGAACTGCGAGAATGTATCAATGGAAATGTGCATAAACTGCCATCTCCCAAATTGTGGAACGTGCGTGACATCCATTTGCCAAATTTGGTTAGCTTCTGTCCCTCGTGGGTTTACCCGCCATGAGGGCCCCCCGGTGTTCCTGTGCATTGCAGGCAGGAACACACGATGCCTTGTGCTTGTGACAAAGGCAGGTTAAACTGCTTTGCGAGAGCTTTAGCATTCTGATGAAAGAATGCATGGCTCTGAATTGGAGTCGTAAAGACTCCCGAGACTAACTTCTGATGCGCTTCTTTGACCGCTGAGTCAGCCCTGCTGTTACCCTCTGAAATCGGACCAGGTAAGTCCTGGTGACTCCTAATATGAGCTACATAGAATGCTTCCCTGCGATGTCGCAAATGGAATTGCATGGTCAGGAATAGGCTCATTAAATTCCTATCTATGGAAGGAGTGATGTAAGCCCCCGGCAAGTTGTGAATCTAATTCCAGACATACTGACTGTCTGTGACTATATTCAATGCCTCTTGATCAAACGTTCTTAAGGCGAGGTTCTCTGCTTCTAATTTCGCTCTCAGCGCTGATTTCTGCAGAAGTGTCAGTAGTGTTCTCCAAGCCTGCTCCTCATACCAAGTGAGAACCCCATATATTTTCCCCCATCTGTGAATACTGTCTTGGCCCCCTGAAGCGGAGTTAGAGACAGCATGCTTTGTAATTCGACTATCTCAGTCTGAAGCGAGACAAGTCTGGGATCCCTTGGCAAATGATATGCCAAGTCACCTGTAAAGCCTTCTAATGCAATCGGAAGAGTATCTCAGAGCTGCATCAGCTGGCATGTCTGTTCCTTATTAAAGGGCATAACTATTTTGGCTAAGTCATGTCCTGAAATGTCCCTAGCTCTAAGCCTTCCTTTGTGGACAACTGTGGCTACCAGTTCTTGTGGACGAACGATGTTTCTGGAAGTGGTATGTGGTAAATATACCCATTCCACGATGTTCGCCCCCCCCTGCTGAAGTCTGTGCCTAGAGCTCCAGTGAACATGATGCCTGTTCTAATGATATACAGATTTAACGTGGGGGTGAATGACCCCCCGCCAATCCGATCCACCTAGCGGTGGCTGAGGATGCAATTGACTTCTTGGAGAGTTTGTTTTGCCTCCCTCGGAATCTGAATTCGATCTGCCGGCTGTTTTCCTAGTGTTAGTAGCAAAAAAAAGCAGCTTTAAAAGATTGGTGCTGATTTTAAAATAGGGTCTTGCCCAATTGATGTTTCCTAAAATTTGCTGGAGTTCCACTAGTGTTACGGAGTCTTTGAGGTTGATATTTGGCAAAATCAGTGCTGCAAAAGAACGGAGTAACCGGCGACCTAAGTAAGAATAGGGTTTAGTTCTCTGAACTTTTTCTGGGGCAATTATCAAGCCTTTGTTCCCCAATGAATTTTGAAGATCACAAAACATGTCGCTACCCAATTTGGGCGCTGCCATCAATATGTCATCCATGAAATGGCAAACTAAGACTTTGGGGTGCAGGTTCCGGAACTTTTCCAAAGCCTCGTGGACATAGATTTGGTACAAGGTGGGTGAGTTAGCATTCCCTGTGGCAAAAATTTCCCCGCATAACGTTGGGTTGGTTCCCTGTGTTTGGTGACTGGCACCGTAAAAGTGAACCTTTCCCTGGCCCTAGGATCTAAAGGAATGGTGTAAAAGCAGTCTTTTAAGTCTACGATTAGGATCTCCCACCCTTTGGGGATCATATTGGGATTGTGTGTCCTGCATTGAAGCGGACCCATGGGCTGAATGCATTTATTGATCTCTCTTAGATCATGAAGAAGTCTCCATTTCCGGACTTCTTTTTAATGACAAAAATCGGTGAATTCCAGGGACTTGTAGATGGTTCTATGTGTCCCACTTCTAGCTGCTCTTTAACGAGCTGCTTCAAAGACTCTAACTTTTCCCCTCCCATGGGCCATTGTTCCACCCACACTGGCTCATCTGTGAGCCATTTAAGCAGTAGGGCCATTACCTAAAAGTTAGGATTGTGCGATACTGCTGCAGAATGTCCCTCCCCCAGAGGTTGACAGGCACATTCAAAATGTGTGGTCAGATGACCGCTGTGGCGTCTGCCCCCGGGATGGAGACTTCCACTCAATCGTGGCTTCTGTAAGCTTCCTGAACTCCTCCTACCCCCCCCCACATCTGCAACTGACTCAATGGCCCACTCTGTGGGCCACAATTTCTGGCTAATTACGCTAACATCGGCTCCGGTGTCAAGCAGCCCGTCAAAAGGTCTTTTGTTTAAAAATACCTTAATGGCTGGTCGCCGCTTCCACTCTATGTTCTTTTCCACTGTCGCTATGATCTGGTATCCTTCTACTGCCCCTTCCTCTCTTGGGTGGTTTGCTGACCCGAATCCTGAGCTTTCTCTGTTCTCTTCCTGGTCTCTACCTGGCAGAATACACGGAACCATGATCAGTTGCGCTATTGAATCCCCTTTGCTGACTGTCTGGGGTAGGTGTGTCCACAGCTGGACTTTGACTATGCCTGTGTAATTGGAGTTTATGACTCCTGGGACCAAGAAGATCCCTTTTCTCCCTGCATTGCTATGAGACAAGACTAATCCTATGGTGTCTGGGGGCAGAGGACCCTTGTACTGGGAGTTGACTTGGTAGACTGAGCCTGGCAGGTCACATGTAACGTCCTCCTGGCATTCCAAGACTAGCAGTGTGATGCTGGGTGAAATCATTGGGATGTCCGCTCTGCTGTCTCACATGTCCTTCCTTGCGGCCAGTCACTCTGAACCTCTGCAGGCCATTCCCGGACCGGGCGGCCTGCTCCATTGGCCCTTGCAACACTGTTGCAACATCTAGTCACCCCAATGTGATACTGATGGGCCTGACGTGATTCTGAGGGGCCACAGTGTGGTCCTACTCCTTGGGCCATGCTCCGACACGACTCTTCCCGGAGGCTGTGGAGAAGCTCCAATCGGGATGCTTCCCTGATCAGAACTCAGCTCGCAGAGGCCAGCGCAGTCCTTGGCCGAGATCGCACCGCAGCAAGGAAGGCAGCACTAACCGCAAGCTCGGCGGCAACCCAAAGCATCATCGGAACGGACGCGTTCTGCATCGGGGTGAACTGTGAACCCCGATCCCATCAGCAGAGGCAGAAGGAAGCCTGTGGTAGCTAAGACCGCGATCCTACCCAGACCTATGGCCACGTCCTGTGTACCATATCACCCGACTTATTGCCTGAGGTGCGCCGACTCATCCCGCGAGGGAACCTCTGATCAGGTAATATGGGGGCTTGCTTAGAGGGGCAAGATTCATCTGTTAGGCGAAGAGCTCATAGGGGGGAGTTCAAGCACCTGGCCAGGCTACATCATATTAGCATTCATAGCCAAAGCCTAGCGGAACTCATGGTGTATCTGAGGGAGCATTGTTTGTTCTACCCAGAAGCAGGCACGCTGGACCCAGAGACTTGGGATAGAGTAGGGGACTGACTTAAGACAGAGCCCCGAGCACCTGCTAAAATCATAGCGACATGGGTGAAGTGTAGACAGATCATTTTAGCAGCTAGTCCAGTCCGGATAGAGACCGAGAAACCCCCAGCGTACATAGAACCATCTGCCCCAGAGAGTCTCTATCTGACCATTCAGTTTAGGCATGGGGGCATGGGGGAACTCCCCTCCAGCAGCAGCTGCAATGGCTGTGGGAGCAGGCAAAAGCCTAGGAATCGCAAGTGCTTCCCAGGTCACCAAAAGTCCCTTTCAGCGCATGGTAGAGGAGGAAGCACGCAAAGGGGAAATTTCGGCCGAGGAACTGGCCGAACTCCAACAGCTGTGTCCAGTCCGCTTAGAGATGGCCGGCCTCATGGGCGATCACGCCCATCCTATATAAATTGCTTTCGGAGTTCCGAAAAGCCATCACGGATACAGGGCTCCAAAGCAGATTCACAAGAGACATGCTCCAACTGTTGGTAGAATCCACCATGCTCATCCCTCATGACTGGAAGGCCATGATGCGGATGATGCTGAACCCTAGCCAGTATCTCTTATGGGACACTGAGTTTCGACTGGAAGCACAGGCAAGGGCTGCCCTGTTGCGGGGCGCAGTGATACCCGAGCAACTTTATGGCTCTGGTCAATTCGAAACCATCCAGGCACAGTCCGTTCTGCCAGCAGCCACACTTCAGCTCTCATCTGAAGTTGCCTTTAAGGCATATCTCAAGGTGCCAGCCACTGGCAAGGGCGCTAAGAACTACACAACAGTCAAGCAGGGAGTGCAAGAGCCTTACATGGATTTCATTAACAGATTAGAGGAAGCCATCAGTAGGCAGATAGATAACCAAGATGCACAAGAAGAACTCATGATGAAATTGGCAAAAGACAATGCCAATCTCTATTGTCGTAAGATCTTGCAGGCAATGGGCCATAGACCTGATCTGATGCTTACCGACATGATCAGGGCTTGCGCTGACATTGGAACAGACTCCTATAAGATGGGGCTGTTGGCAGCGGCAGTGCAAGGGGGGAACAAACCCAAGGGAGCTTGCCAACAGTGTGGCAAGGTTGGGCACTTTGCCAAAGAGTGCAGGTCGGAAAAACCCCATAAGAAGGGGGCGGCCAGCCATTGGGCCGCCCAGCGGTACCATCTACCCAATGTCCCAGATGCCACAGCGGCTTTCATTGGGCCAACCAGTATCCCAATTCGGGAAACCAGCTCACGGGCATGTCTCTAGACCCAGTTCAAATAGAGGTGACAGCCACGCTGGAAGCCCCAGAGGGGACATCCCGATAATCTCACCCAGCATCACTCCCAGCAGCTCCAAGGCACAGGCAGAAAACAAGGGCAGTGCAGGGCTAGACTTGGAATGCCAGGAGGACATTACATGCTACCTGCCAGGCTCAGTCTATTTAGTCAATTCCCAGTACAAGGGTCCTGTGCCCCAAGACACCATAGGATTAGTCTTGCCTTGAAGCAGTGCAGGGAAAAAAGGGATCTTCGTGGTCCCGGGAGTCATAGACTCCGATTACACAGGAATAGTCAAAGTCCAGTTGTAGACACACCTACCCCAGACAATCAGCAAGGGGGATTCAGTAGCGCAATTGATCATGGTTCCTTGTCATCTGCCAGGTAGAAACCAGGAAGGGAACAGAGAGAGCTCAGGATTTGGGTCAGCAAACCACCCGAGAGAGAGAGAGAGAGAGGCAATAGAAGGATACCAGATCATTGCCCCAGGAAAAGAACATAGAGTGGAAGCAGCGACCTGTCGTTAAGGTATTTTTAAACAAAAGACCTTTTGATAGACTGCTCGACACTGGAGCCGACGCCACCGTGATCAGCAGAAAATTGTGGCCCACCGAGTGGGCCATCGAGTCAGTTGCAGACATTTGGGGGGTAGGAGTAGTTCAGGAAGCTTACAGAAGCCGAGATTGGGTAGAAGTTGCCATCACGGGGGTGGACGGCACAGTGGTCATCCGACCACACATTTTGAATGTGCCCGTCAACCTCTGGGGGAGGGACATTCTGCAGCAATATCGCGCAACCCTAACTTTCGGGAAATGGCCCTCCCACTTAAATGGCTCACAGATGAGCCGGTGTGGGTGGAACCATGGCCCATAGTTGGAGAAAAATTAGTAGCTTTGAAGCAGCTTGTTAAAGAGCAGCTAGAAACAGGACACATAGAACCATCCACCAGTCCCTGGAATTCACCGATTTTTGTCATTAAAAAGAAGTCCGGTAAATGGAGACTTCTTCATGATCTAAGAGAGATCAATAAATGAATTCAGCGCATGGGACCGCTTCAATGCGGTACACCCAATCCTAACATGATCCCTGAAGGGTGGGAGATCCTGATCGTAGACTTAAAAGACTGCTTTTACACCATCCCTTTAGATCCTAGGGACAGGGAACAGTTCGCTTTTACGGTGCCAGTCACCAATTACGTGGAAAATTTTGCCACAAGGAATGCTCAACTCGCCCACCTTGTGCCAAATCTATGTCCACGGGGCATTAGAGAGGTTCCAGAACCTGCACCCCAAAGTCTTAGGTTGCCATTTCATGGATGACATATTGATCACACTGCCCAAATTGGGTAGCAACATATTTTGTGACCTCCAAAGTTTATTGGGGGACAAAGACTTGATAATTGCCCCAGAAAAAAGTTCAGAGAACCGAACCCTATTCATACCTGGGTCATCGGTTACTCTGCTCTTCTGCAGTGCCAATTTTGCCTAAAATCAACCTCAAAGATTTCTTAATGCTAGTGAAACTCCAGCAAATTCTAGGAAACATCAATTGGGCAATACCCTATTTTAAGATAGATACTGATCTTTTAAAGCTGCTCTTTTCACTACTAACACTAGGAAAGCAGCTGGCAGATCAAATTTACTTTCCACGAGAGGCAAAACAAACTCTCCAGGAAGTCAACCGCATACTCAGCCACCGCTGGGTAGATAGGCTTGGCAAGGGGCCATTCACCCCTACGCTAAACCTGTATATCATTGGAACAGGCACCATGTTCGCTGGATCTCTAGGCACAGACTCCAGCGGGGGGCGAAAATCATGGAATGGGTGTATCTACCGCATAGCTCTTCCAGAAATATCGTTCCTCCACAAGAACTGGTAGCCACAGTCATTCACAAGGAGAAGCTTAGAGCTAGGGACATCTCAGGACATGACTTAGCAAAAATAGTAATGCCCTTCACTAAAGAACAGACATGCCAGCTAATGCAACTTGGGGACACCCTCCCGATCGCATTAGAAGGTTTTACAGGCAACTTGACATATCACTTACCAAGGGATCCCAGACTAGTCTCGCTTCAGACGGAGACAGTCAAATTACAAAGCATGCTGTCTCTAACTTCGCTTCAGGGAGCCAAGACAGTATTCACAGATGGGGAAAAAATATATGGGGTTCTCACTTGGTATGAGGAGCAGGCTTGGAGAACGTTACTGACACTTCCGCAGAAATCAGCACAGAGAGCGGAATTGGCAGCTGCGAATCTCGCCTTGAAAACATTTAACCAGGAACCATTGAACATAGTCACGGACAGTCAGTATGTCCGGAATTTAATTCACAACTTACCAGGAGCGTACATCACTCCCGCCATAGACAGGAGTTTGTTGAGTCTATTTCTGACCATGCAATTCCATTTGTGGCATCGCAGGGAAGCCTTGTATGTTGCTCATATTAGGAGTCACCAGGGTCTGCCTGTTCCTATATCAGAGAGTAACAGTATGGATGCTGCTGCTGTGAAAGAAGCGTATCAGGAGTTAGTCTTGTGAGTCTTTACGACCCCGATCCAGAGCCATGCATTCTTTCATAAGAATGCCAAAGCTCTCACAAGACAGTTTAACCTGCCATTGTCACAAGCACAAGGCATCATGTGGTCTTGCCTGCAATGCACAGGAGCACCGGGGGGCCCTCATGGGGGGTAAAACCATGAGGGACAGAAGTTAACCAAATTTGGCAAATGGATGTCACGCACATTCCACAATTCGGGAGATGGCAGTATATGCACGTCTCCATTGACACATTCTCACAGTTCGCCTGGGCCACGGCCCAGAAGGCAGAAACTGCGACCCATATAGAGCAACATCTATTGTCATGCTTTGTGACCATGGGCAAACCAGGTCACTTGAAGACAAATAACGCACCAGCTTATAGTTCCAGACAGCTAGCCACATTCCCAGCCACTTGGGACATAAAGCACACATTTGGCATTCCATACAATCCCCAAGGACAAGCCATTGTCGAACGGGTGAACCGGATGCAAAAATCCTACATCGAAAAACAAACAAAAAAGGATGAGATAGTCCCCCCAAAGAGCCAAGGTCAGGCACAGCAATGCCTGCACAAAGTCTTATTCACATACAATCACTTAAATATTTTTGTTGACTGCACTCTGCAGGAGAAGCATTTCCGAAACCTGGAAGCTCTCCCGCACCCCATGGTTAGATTCAGAGTGCCACCAGACCCCTCTTGGAAGCCCCTCCTGGAGCTATGCAGCGATTATGTCTCCTACAGGTACCATTTGGCCTGCTATGTGAAGCCGTACTTCGAACCGCATGGCATGCAACCAGGCTGCACCGAACCCGTTGCCAGAGATGGAGGAGATAGACCTGATGATGGGAGGAGGCGGGGCAGGTGGCCCCGGCCACAGCGACCCAGGAGGGAAGAGCCGAGAGTGACATGGGGAATGATCAAAACCCTGTGTGACGATGCAATGACCATTTTGCAAGAGAACCACTCTGAGCCCACTCCGCACAACATGGTAGCTGCGGTCTTGGCTCAGATCACTTATAATTCCCTAATGATAGTGTTGATCCTTTCCTTGCTTATGGGGGGAGGGGTTCAAGCCTCTGGTGGGAACTTAGCGCTTGGTGGGGACCTTACCGCCAGGCTCCAGGACAACATCTGGGAAAGACTGGCCAGACTTGTCAACCAGTCAGACTTTTGCTTGAAGCAGACCACGGACACTTCTTCTTTGTTGAGTACATGCCTTATCCCGGTCTGCCACGCTCCGGGCGAGCAGGCCAAGAACTTTGAGTGGTTGCTTAAACGAACACTCGGACCTCATCACCGAATCACGTACACAACCTATGAGGCCTGGGGGATTCAGGTAACAAAGACTTTGCCCACTGATGCGCTCACTCTGTACACACCCCGAGTGGCGATCAGCCCAAACACGCCCTGTGCCAAAATGACCGGCTGCTCTGCAGCCAAAGGGCTACACCACTGTTGCCTGAGCCCCGGGAAAGAGACTTGGAAATGTAGCCAGCCAGAGATTGCACGTTCTATGTATGCTAACGTCATTTTGCCCACAGGATGGTTTTTTACTTGTAACCAATGGACGTGGAACTACATTCCTGCTAACATATCTGACTCATACTGCTGTGTGAGTCGCCTAACACTGGTACTCCCCGAAAGGGAAATGATCACCCCAGACCCAGTCACCCCAAAGCCAGCACAGCTTGTGCAGGCAGCCCAGCTAGATGAGACATGCGACAGTAATATCAGATTACTTAGTAAGGCAGAGTACATCTCTTTAGCATTATAGGGGTGCCTGGTTTGGCAGTGGGAAATGCACGTAGGATTGGCCAGTTGGCGTGCGCGCCATTGCAATGCTTAACTGAGAGCAGGCTGAATTGAGACATGCAGTTTTGGATAACCTAGCAGCAATTGATTACTTGTTGCTCTTGCACCATGTGGGCTGTGAATCAGTCCGCAATATGTGCTATTTTAACCTCACGGATAATTCACGCAAGGTCCAAAGTCAGATCACCAAACTTGACACCATCGTGAAACATCCAGCAGAACACCAACTGGGGGTGGTGGGACGAACCCTGGTCGTGGTTGCCATGGAAATGGTTACAAACAATGCTCAAAGCTATCGCTGGTGTTGTGGTAGTGGGAATTATGCTTTGCTGTTTCGCACAATGCATCCCTTCACTTTTCTCCATGTGTACCTCATGGAGACTCTCCCAGAGACTCTCCCAACTAGACAGATTATGCCCTATATCTACTAAGCCCTCAGCCAGGCTGATTTAAACAGTAAAACAAGTGGGAATGTTGTATGCCTGCGTCCATAAATTAAAGTAATACCTAATTAAACCTTAATACACAACAGAATTTGACTTAGGCTTCTAGGAATTGAAGTCCAAAGCCCAACGTTTGGGAAACACTGTGTTAGATAGTCTTTTGGTTAGATCAGATATCTGGGGCACTAGGGTTGAGAAACCCTTATAAAAATTCATTTGCTCACCAATTCATTTGCTCACTGCCAATGGTGAGATGGACTTCACCTGAAAGTGTGCCCTCAGGCTGAGCCTTCCAGGGTTTTAGCTAGCCTTCTAACACAAGGGTTCCCAACCTTTTCAAGCTGGGGGCCGGGTCACACTCCCTCAGTCAGTTTCGAGAGCTGGGCAGCCATTTTGCCCTGCCTGCATGATGGGGGTGACCATTTTGTCTCAACAGCTAAAGAGGCAGACATTTTGTTTCTCAAATGCCCTTGGAGGGGTGGGGGGCCACATGAAATGGTGCCAAGGGCCAGATCCGACACACAGGTCTTAGAGGGAGATCCAAGTTTTTAGACTTCATGGGTAGGATATGTTTAGAAATCTGTGGACGAAACATGCTGCAATGTCAGAAACAAGAAACAGGTTGGCCCACGGGCCTTAGGTTGGGAACCTGTCATGTCCGGCCCTTGTAAAGAACAGTCCAGCAAATGATGACCAGAACAACGAACAATGGTTTATTATAAAGTCTTGCAGGCCACAATTACAAGGATATCCGGACAACAGATGGCTACACAAGTCTCAAGTAATCGGTCTCTCCGAAGTCTACCCTTGTGGTACGTGCTGAGCTACACCTACGTGTGAGCGTATGGAGAGGACCCCAAGGCTAACCTGTTGCAGTCTAACCTGCAGAGATATTGGGAAGCATAGATCCAGCCCCAGCCACACTCTTGTTTACCCGTGGTGCTTATATAGTGTCTCGGCAGCTGTCACTCTGTGATACATTGTAGTAACCCTCCCAGATAACCTTAAATAACCAATCATAACCATGATACACCAGTTTTAACCAATCAGGATCAGGATCCTAAACTGTACCCAATCATAGCTCTCTAATTAACATAATCAGCGCATCAAGACGGGAAGAATACGTGCCAATTGTTGCTCTTGATTCTGATGGCGGGAAATTGCCATTTTGTCTTTTGCAAAGCATTGCTGGCACAACTTGCAATTTACCCGAATACACAACAGAACCTCTGTTCTAACAGATCAAAACCTAAGGCCTAACTGTTAGAAAAGGTGGTGAAAATAAAAAGAATAGACTCCAGTCACTTCATTTCATTGTCGTTGTATTGCAAAAAAAGGTTGCAATTCTAAGTTACAGAAAGCAAAAAGATTTCTTAGGCAAATAAAACATCCTCAGTTCAAAAAGCACCTTAAAAGCAATAAAAACCTTTCTAAGTTTTGGAAGTCATAAAGGGCTTCCCCTAGTGTGGATGACTACATGATTACTACATGATACTGTATCCAATGACTCTAGCAAAGCATCCCTCAGTCATATATCTCCTCAGGAGAGCCGAGACCAGACCGTCTCCATTTCTGGACTCACTCTGGCCTTACAACCCTGTGTTAGAAGCTACGGATTTGCACAGCTTCCTTCATCTGCAGACAGATATGGACACACTGACTGATAGCTGACTGACACTGTACCCCTTTTTTGTGATGCTACAACCTCAGCATTATGTTGGTCCATGGGGTATCTGTGAATTTCTGGTTTCCTGTGAGGGACCCATTCATGCAAATGGGGACATGCAGACAAAAAAACCAAGTCATAAACTGAAAGATGGAGGCAAGACCAAAGGCCAGCCGTAGACTGCAGAGTTGGGCACTCAGTTTGATTTTCATTGCTTTTCTCTCTTTTCCCCAGTTGCTAGGATAAGCCATGGGGAAGGGACGGAGAAAACATGTTAAAGGATCCACTAACCACAGTCCTGATCAATTCTTTCTTAAAAGAAAAACATAGCCTGCTTTTCTTGGCAGTATTTCCATCCTTTCTCTCTCCCCTGGCAACAATTCCTCTTTCATGGACATAAAATTAGTCCTGTTGGCAATCACATGAATAGCTTTTTAACAGGAATAGCAACGGTGGGCATACCCTCCTCCTTCGTTGCTGCCAAAAGGACTTCATCTTCGTTTTTTCTTTTCCCCTGACCTACTTCGCTTAATTTCCACGTATGGTAAATCTTCAAGATATAGGTAAATCAAGCTTGGTTCAGGGCAGAGTTAATATGAATAATAAGTTTGACTCCCAAAGAAACTTTAACTGGATATAGCAAAAGTATATGTTAAAAAGGCATATTACATAGTCAGCAATCAAAAGAATCTACTCAACCATTTCTTGAAAAGTTGTTATAGTAACCAGTACACACCAGACTGCAGTGGCTTAGTGGTTAAGACCACTAAGTGGAAGGTTGGCAGACCAGCAGTTCAAGACCCGAGTGCTGCACAAATGAGTGAGCTTCCGTCTCTGTCTCATCTCCTGCCAAGCTGGCAATTTGAAAGCAAGAAATTGCAAGTAGATAAATAGGTACCACTTTGGTTGGAAAGGTTACAGTGTTCCATGCACTAGTCATGCCTTCCACATGACCATAGAAACATCTGCAGACACAGACAGCACTGACTCTTTGGCTATAAACAGAGATGGGTACCAAACCCTAGAGTCAGATACAACTGGCTTTTAAGCAGGGCAAGCTTTACGTTTACCTTATATAGCAGAGGTGTTTTTCTTTGGAGTAAATCACAATTACAACCCATAGTCCCATCAGGGACGAAGGAAGACCACTCTCCTTACCACTTTGAAACAAACAGTCACCAGACCTTGGGAATGTTACTTTTAGAGACTGACATCTTCCACAGTCTTTGGCTAGCATGGCTGTCAGCTGGGGATTCTGGGACATTTAGTAAAAAAAAAAACATTTCTGAGTTCTGACCCTCGGGAAAAAAAATCAAAATCCTTACCTGAGGGATAAGGGTCATTTGCCATTTTCTTGAAGCATTCATCCTTATATCTCATCCACAGTTCAAATGTCTTTTCCAGCACCTTTGCGCAGCAGGTCTAAGGTTGTGGAGAGGGATTTAATACCTTAGTTAGATCATTGCCATATCAATGTTTTACTAGTCTCTTGTTTCTCAGTAGGACGATTACTGCTTGACTGAAATATCCTCTCGTTCTTGTCAGAAGAGTTAAACATGCAGTGAAGAACAAAACAAAATATTTCCTGGTCAACGCATGGATTTGGGAGGACAAGTTAGAAAGGATATCCATTTGACTTTAAAACCAAATTATCCTAATGCACCATTTGACAGAATTGTCTAGTAAACCTGGAAACCAACCACTGGCCTGTAATATGCAAACACGCCGACTGAAATCTTGTCACCTTAGTGTAGTAAGTCTCAATTAGAGTAGTATCAATGACTCAGTAGGGATTTGGTAAGTCAACTTTTCAATATGTTTCATTGCTTCGTTGAAACAGAATGCTGGACTGGATGGGCTGTGGCCTGTTCCAGCAAGGCTGTTCTTATGCTTCATTGGGATTACTCTAATTGGGATTTAAATAAGATAAAACTAGAGTAGGCCAATTGAATCAATGGAACTTATGGAAGAGTTGATTCATCAAATTCCAACTGATTTAATCAATCTACTCTAATTGTGATTTACTATGCTAATCAATGGGATTTCAGCCATGCTGTTGTAACCACAACACTTTTCATTGTGTGTGTGTGTGTGTGTGTGTGTGTGTGTGTGTGTGTGTGTGTGTGTGTGTGTGTGTGTGTGTGTGTGTGTGTGTGTGTGTGTGTGTGTGTGTGTGTGTGTGTGTGTGAATAGTAACATTACAGAGCGAGGGGCCAAAATAAAGGAACAACCAATTTTCTGCTTAGCTTGAGATCTTTTGCTGTTAACTTGAGCCACCCCACTTCTCAGGAAAGATTCAACCATCCATCTTGTTTCTGAGATTACAGCATGTTTCCTCCACAGATTTTTAATCATATCCTACCCATGAAGTCTATTTTTTTTAATTTTCCTCATTAAAGGAAGAACATAGGAATTCTCAAGAAGTTGTCATCATCACATTCTCAATAGTACTTGTGCTATACCATGGATCTACCGCTAGGTTAGGGGTTCCCAACCTAAGGCCCATGGGCCAGATCTGGCCCCCGGCACCATTTCATGTGTCCCCCACCCCTCCAAGGGTATTCAAGAAACAAAATGGCCACCCCTTTGAAACTGCTGGGACAAAATGGCCACCCCCATCATGCAGACAGGGCAAAATGGCTGTCTGGCCCTTAAAGCTGAATGAGAGAGTGTGACCCAGCCCCCGGCTTGAAAAGGTTGGGAACTCCTGCCCTAGGTTTTCCAGATGCCATCTTTTATCCTTCCCTACCCTGGAGATTACTAACATCCCCTATTCCCCATGGGATTCCATCAGTTTTAATACCCAGTGAAGCACAGGAGACCTGCCAACTGCAAAACACCAGAGCACAACAAAGAGTTGTCACTGGACCAGGAAAAATGATCAAAGCTGGCCCTGGTGAATGTCCTGATCTGATTGTTTTGATGCACTTACCACCATGAAGACGTTCACCCAGAGAAGGCGAATTAGCTTTGACAGGTGCCAGTGGAGAAAGGCATCCATCCTGGTTAGTGATGATATCTTAGAAGCATGAATCACAGCTAAATTTTGCTCTTAAGGTCCTCTGAGATGGAACGAAAATGCTAAGAAGAAGAAGAAGAAGAAGAAGAAGAAGAAGAAGAAGAAGAAGAAGAGTTTCAAGTAAAGCTTGGGAAACATTAAATAATGATGCAGAAATCTGGCTGATCAGGAATTCTCTCGACAGATATCTGTTGGGTTAATTATCTAGTTAATGTGCAAGGCACGGAATAAGAGATTCAAACTAAAGGAAGCCAGATATATGCTGAATATCAGGAAGAACTTCTAAATGGTTAGAGCAGTACGACAGTGGAACCGACTGCCTCGAGAGGTGGTGAGTGCTCCAACACTGGAAGCATTCAAGAGTTTGCGCTGCGACTTTGTATGAGGCATTGGGGTTTTTCCCAGGTTGCATTGTACCTGGGCAGTATAGTTTTGAGCGTGATTTTGGATTTTTTTGAATTTTTTCATCAGAATTTTTGGAAGCATTCCTGGGATTTTTGCAGCATTCTTCAGGTACTTGGACCATTCTTTGGCACAGTGGAAAGGTAGGTAAATGTGGATTTCTGTTTCCGATTGGTTTGGGGTGGGGAGGTGGATGTGGAGGGCAATTCTTTGGTGGGGTGGGCAATTGTTTGGTGTTTGCTGCTGTGGTTTTTAAAAACAGATTGCATGCTCCATAATCTTTCTTATGTTGGTCTTTTTGCGGGGTGCACTATTTGGTGGGGTGGGCAATTATTTGGTGTTTGCTGCTGTTTGGATGATTAACATCCATGTTGACATCCATTTTGTCCTTGCTTCCATCCAGTAATTGTTTACAGTAGCTTGTACAAAATGGATGATCGGCCGCATGGCTGCCGATTAACACTGTGCTGCATGATGGGGCATGTTAACTTTTAAACCAGCACTTCATAAAGTTTTCAAAAGTTAAAAACTTGTTGCATGGTTTGTCCCCTAAAATCAGGGTTGTTTGACATGTTTTTGTAATGTATTTAGCCTTTAGACAATGATTTCTTAAAGTTCTGTCAGTTTCCTGTCTGTTTCCTTGACTTTGCTCTGAAGTCTGTGCTGTTACAGTATAATGTATCTCTGTGAAAACGACGTTGTACGAGGCATCACAGCAAGGATTTGGACGTTGTATGAGACATTACGGCTAGGATTTTGCATGCCTCACACAAAGTCCAAATCTGTATAAAGTCCAAACTTGTGGAACCAAGTTTGGACGTTGTATGAGGTATCATTGTATTCTATAATTCTATGATCTAGCTTTTCCCAACCTTTGGTTTTTGGACATCAATTCCCAGAAGCCCAGGTCAATTCCCCAAAGTACTGATCAGCCAATGCACAGACTTAGGCTTCTGGGAACTTAAGTCCCCCTGTGGGACGTGGGCCCCACATTGGGAACTACTGATCTAGAGTCAAAATACATGGCATATCTATACCAGAGTTGCTTGTACGATTCTGGGCTTTGTACTGGAAGAAAACAATTTGTCCAAACCCAGGCAGTCACGACCTACCTGGTGTTTTGATCCAACTGGATTTACCTTCATGTTATGTAACTGACGTGACAGACAGAAGCCAGCACAAAATAGAAATGAGGGGGGAAATTGGATGATGAGTACAAAATAATCATACCTTAAGTGGGAAAGGAAGAAAGCTTCACCTGTGCGAACAGCACAAACTAAACAGAAAAACCCAATCTTAACCTATAAAACCAAGGGTTAACCGTTGGAAGTTCGTATAGGTTCCTAAGCCTGGCCCTACTAGCCCGCACCCACCCTTCGTGCACATGGCCGAACTGGGTCTGCAGGTCAACGAAGGATTGAGAAATGTGCCAGTGGGGAAACAGCCCCACAAACGCGAAAAAAGGGAAACAACTTCATTTCCCAACGTTCTTTGCACCGTGCCGCAGCCAATCAGAGGCGCGACCACAAAGAACATTGAGAAACGCGCCATGGCCAATCAAAATTGAGTCGCAGAAAAAAAAACGCACCACAACCACAAATCACAAACCCATAACTACAAGCTCCAGAGTCCTGCGCGACATGAGCGCGCAGAACGCTGAGGAAGCCGGTGCCTGAATTTTTTTAAAAAAAACTCACCGCCTCACAGCCACGCAAACACCAACCGCCCTTCTTTCCCTCACCAATGGCGCCTGAAGGTCCCGATTGGAGTTTCCCCATTAATATCAGTAAGTGGGGGGTGGCGATCCCCCTCTCCGCTGGCTCACCTGGGGTTGGGAGGTTTGTGGGGACAAAAGGGATCTGTCCCCCCAACCCTTCTGGACCCAGTAGACCAGGGAGAGGGGATCGAATCCACCCTCCCCCAAAAAAACCCTCCCTCTTTAAAGAGAAGAAACCAAGCGATTTCTTCTCTTTAAAAACAGAGTTGTTTTTTAGGAAGGGCGGGGAAAATCGATTACCTCTCCCTGGTCTCCTGGGTCCAGAAGGGTTGGGGGACATACCCCTTTTGTCCCCACAAACCTCCCAACCCCCGGGGAACCAGCGGAAAGGGGGATTGCAACCCCCCACCCACTGATATGAAAGGGGAAACCCTGATCTACTTTCACAACTCCACACAATCAAAGCACCATAACACAATAAAGCCCCCCTCCCCAATGCCCGTGGTCTGGCCAGCAAAGCTGGCCCATGGAAATAACCCCAATGCCACATAAAGCAGCATTGGAATTCCCGCAATCCGGCCAGCCACCCCCCCCAAAGCCACAACAAAAAAATTTATAAAAATAAATAAATAATTTTCAAAAAATACCTTAAAACACAATAAAAAACATCCAAAAATACACAAAAACAAACAAAAACAACACCAAAAAATACAAAGTAAACAAAAACACAATAAAAAACAAAACAAACAGTAAAAAAAATACAACCCCCCCTAAATAAAGAAAACAAGCCAACTCACCAGCACATGTCCTACCTGCACGGCGACCGGAAACTGTTGGATCGGGGCCCGATGCAGGCCGGAACGTCCTGGAGGAGACTGTTCAAGCAAGACACACAAGGCAAGATGGAGTGAAGACCAGCGTTTATTGACCAGAAGGCACTAAACTTTATACTCTGCCTAGCTCGACCGCATGCATATGTTGCGCGCAGCCGTTACAGGAAAGCTGCAAGTCTGCACTTTAGGATTACACAAGTTACTCATTAGGGATGACTTCACCAGGGGAAGTTCCTTATCTATCTAATTTACTACCAGGGGGACATGCATTGTCTACCGCTATCGGGAGTAAACATCTGCCTAAATTGACTCTTCAGCTCAGAGTCTCTGCGGAGCAAGATTACCCATTACATGTTTATCGAGATCACCACATGGTGATCTTTTGCCCTCTACTGACCGAACTGCCTGTCAGGTCAGCGATCAGTGAATTAAACTCCTATTAATTCACACCCCAATGTCTGTCCCTTCAGAACCAAAGCTCAAAGGAACGTTCTCTCAAACCATGGTTCTGTCAGGGACAGTATGCCAATTATGTGCGCAGAACCCACACTCCCCCTTTATTTGTTTGATTGGACCTGACAGACGGCTTGCCGTAGGAGTGGCATGAGCTGACGTGGAGTGAGGACATCTTGGGGTTTTCTCCATGGGGGACACCTTGACAGCAATGAGGGAAACAGCAAACTGCTATCCCCAAAATTGCAATACCCACAATCGCCTTGAGTGTTGTTTGTAGCCATCCCCATGGAAACCACGACCATAGTGAATTCCACCCCCCCCCCCCCACATGGCATCTTCCTTTATATTCTTAACCAGGGTATGGAGATCTGTGATCTGACTTTGTACCTTGTGAGAGTTTTCCGTGAGGTTAAAACAACACATGCCATGGACTGTCTCGCAACCCAAATGGTGTAAGAGCAGGAGGTAGTCAATAGCTGCTCGATTATCCAATATAGCATGGCGAAGCTCCGTTTGCTCTTGATTGAGCATCGCTATCGCTGATGAGGTATGGTTAATGGCTTTTGCCAAAGCGCAAGCCAGTTGACCAATCCTGTGAGCGTTGCCTACAGCTAAGCCTGGCACGCCGAACAAACTGACAACCAATGAGATGTACTCAGCTTTGCTCAGAATCCTAATATTACCGTCACATGAACTATCCAGCTGGGTGGCACGAGCATGCCGTGTGTGGCAGATATGTAGGTGCTTGGGGTAACCATATCCTTTGTGGGAAGCAACAGTGTCAAACGACTGATACAACAGAAAGAATCAGATACAATTGCAGGAATTTAGTTCCAAGTGTGTTGGTTACATGTAAAAAACCAGCCTGAAGGCAAAGTGACATGAACAAACATTGAGTTAATAGTATCTGGGTAATTGCAAGTCCAAGTGCTGTTGCTGGGGTTGAGGCAACGGTGATGTGGCCCTTGACCGCGGAACAGCCGGTCATGCGAGCACAAGTTGAGTTCGGGCTGATCGCCACTCAGGGAGTGTACAGAGTGGCCGCATTAGCCGGTAGGACTTTTGTGACTTGGGTTCCCCAGTGCGCACATGTCGAATGCATGATCTTGTGAAATGGGCCAAATATCCACTTCACTAACCAGTCACCGTTCCTGATGTGCGCACCTGGAGAATGACACACTGGGATGAGACAAGTACTAAGAAGAGAGGCAGAATCGGTGGCCTGCCTCAGGCAAAAATCGGACTGATTGATGAGGTTCGCCAATCTTTCCCAGATGTTGTAGTGCAGCCGGGTAGAGAGGTCTCCACCAGGCATCAGGTCTTCTGCTTCAAATGGAGCGGCTTGAACCCCTCCCCCCATAAGCAAGGAAAGGATCAAGATGATCGTCGTCAAGGAATTAAAGGTGATCTGGGACAAAACTGCAACCACGATGTTCCCTGGTTCCCTTTCTGTTTGTTTATCAATGTAGGACTTGAGCGTCCGATTCACCCGCTCAAAATTGCTTGCCCTTGCGGATTGTATGGAACACCAAAAGTGTGCTTAATGTCCCAGGTGGCCATAAACGTGGCCTGCTGCCTGGTTTTCGGTTTTCACGTGCCGTGGTTTTCCCATGGCCGGGAAACAGGAGAGGAGATGCTGCTCCACATGGGAAGCTGTTTCTCCCTTCTGAGCTGTAGCCCAGACAAACTGTGAAAATGTGTCTATGCAGACGTCTCCCAAACTGCAGAACGTGTGTGACATCCATCTGCCACACCTGGTTAGCTTCCATCCCTCGTGAGTTGACACCCCACGAGGGCCCCTCCACCGCCCCTGCATATTGTGGGCAGGAACGGACTATGCCCTGAGCTTTGGAAAGTGGCAGGTTGAACTGCCGTGCAAGTGCTTTAGCATTTTGAATTAAAAAAATGCATGACTTTGAATCGGAGTCGTGAAGACTCCCAAAAATGACTTTTGCTGAATTTCCTTTGCAGCCGCATCCACTCTGCTATTGCCCACGGAAATCGGGCCAGGTAAATCCTGGTGACTTCTGATGTGGGCGACATAGAGCGCTTCGGTGCGGTTACGCAAATGAAATTGAGTTGTGAGGAAGAGACCTAACAAGTTTTTGTCTATCGCGGGAGTGATGTAGGCTCCCGGTAGACTGTGAAGCAAATTCCGGACATACTGACTATCTGTAATTATATTCAAGCATTCCCTGGAAAAGGTGCGCAAGGCAAGGTTCACTGCTGTCAATTCCGCCCGCTGCGCGGATTTCTGTAGAAGAGTCAGAAGTGTGTGCCAAGCCTGTCCCTCCTGCAAATTAAGAATGCCATATGTTCTACCCCCATCAGCTCACACAAGCTGACTGTCTGCGTCTGAAGCGAGACAAGTCTGCGGTCTTTTGGCAAATGGTATGCCAAACATCCTGTGAATCCCTCTAATGCAATCGGAAGTGAGTCACTGAGCTGCATCAGCTGCTGGATCTGATCCTTGGTGAATGGAACAACGATTTTCACTAAATCGTGCCCTGAGATATCCCTTGCTTTCAACCTTCCTCGGTAAATCACCATGGAAACCAGTTCCTGTGGAGGGATGATGTTTTGGGAAGAGGTGTGTGGTAAATACACCCATTCCACAATACTTTCCCCTTGCTCGGAGTCTACGCCTAGAGCTCCGGAGAACATGGCTCCAGTTCGGTCTATGTACAGGTTCAGAACAGGAGCATATGGCCCCTGACTAATCCTGTCCACCCATCCCTGGCTGAGAACTTGGTTGACTTTTTTGAGAGTCAAGCAAGCCTCTCGTGGAACGTGTATCCGGTCTGCTGGCTGCTTACCTAGCGTTAGCAGCGAGAAGGGCGACTCCAAGAGTTCCGTATCTAGCCTAAAATACGGTCTAGCCCAATTGGTAGAATCTGTTGCAATTCTACAAGAGTGTCTGAATCTTTGAGGTTAATTTGTGGCAAAACTGGTGCCGCGAAAAAACGGAGAAGCCGATGGCCCAAGTATGAAAAGGGCTTGGTTCTCTGAACTTTCTCCGGGGCAATGAGTAACCCATTCTCCCCCAGAGTGGTCTGGAGGTCTTTAAACATTTCGCTGCCGAGTTGCGGCGCTGCGATCAAAATAGCATCCATAAAATGACATACCAAGACTGTGGGGTGAAGGTTTCGAAACTTTTCCAGTGCGTCGTGAATGTAAATTTGACACAGGGTGGGCGAATTGAGCATCCCCTGTGGCAAATATTTCCATGCGAAGCGTTGCGAAGGCTCTCTGTGATTTACGACTGGCACCATGAAAGCGAACCTTTCCCGATCCCTTACATCTAAAGGAATGGTGTAAAAACAGTCTTTCAGGTCTAGGACCAGGATCTCCCTACCCTCGGGGATCATGTTTGGATTTGGGATGCCGCATTGAAGCGGACCCATTGGCTGAATACATTTATTGATCTCTCTTAGATCGTGAAGGAGTCGCAAGATGTCTTGCCCCCAGAGATTGACGTGCACGTTCAAGATATGCGGCCGAATGACCGCCGTGCTGTCAGCTCCGGGAATCGTGACTTCTACCCAATCTCAGCTTCTAAACGCTTCCTGAATGCCACCTACCCCCCCAAACTACGGAGACCAGCTCGAGAGCCCACTCTCGTGGCCACTGGCTCTGGCTGACCACGCTGACGTCAGCTCCCGTATCTAATAGCCTATCAAAAGGTTTTTTGTTTAAAAATACCTTTATGACTGGCCGCTGCTTCCACTCTATGTTGGTTTCCACTGTCGCTAAGATCTGGTATCCTTGTACTGCCCCTTTTGTGCTCGAGCGGTCTGCCGACCCGGACTCTGAGCTGTCCCTGAGCCTTTCCTGGCTGCCTGCTTGCGGGTAATAAGGAACCATGATCAGTTGCGCTACTGTGTCTCCTTTGTGAATGGTTTGTGGTAGGTGTGTCCAGAGTTGAACCTGGAGTACACCTGAAAAATTGGAGTCAACGACTCCTGGAATCACAAGGATTCCTCGCGTTCCTGCGATACTGTGGGGCAAAACTAAACCTATATAGCCCTTAGGCAGGGGTCCCAAGTATTGGGAATCAACCAGATAGACTGTGCCTGGCAAGTCACATGTGACTTCTGACTGGCAAGTCAAATCTAGTCCGCACTGCCCTTAGGTCTGGCCTGTGCCTCCGGAATGCAGGGTGGAATGTTCCGTGAATCTAATCCAGCTCTGACTCTTCCAGAGTGACTGTGGTGTCTGGGGCCAGAGATAAGCCCGCGCTCCGGTTTCCCGAAGTCTGACAGTTCCTGGCCCAGTGAAAGCCCTTGTTACATCATGTCGAGAATTTTCCACTGGTTTTCTATAATAATACAACAAAATTTTTAATAGAGGCAGCTGACTGAAGAAAGTCACCGTCCCTAGTAGAATTATGCTTGGCTCTAGCTAGGAGACTAAAAGGTGTATCCCTTTTAAGGTGTCCTGGGTGAAAGGAGTGGTAATCCAGGTAGGCGTTCCTATCGGTAGGTTTTCTAAAGAGGCGCATATGCAGTTTGTTATCTTGCATATACACAGATATGTCCAAAAAAGGTACCACCACAGCATCATAATGCCCAGAGAAACTAAAATTGCTGTCTAAAGTATTCATCCACTTGATAAAATTAGGAATCACACAGATATCATCAAATACAAAAAGTAAGTTGTTGATGAACCGTTTGTATATTAACATGTTACGATGGAACGGGTTAATCACGCTATTGAAAACATGTGTGGTTTCGAAATTAATCATATAGAGATTCGCCACGGCTGGCGCGAGAGCGCTCTACCCTGCAGGTAGAATTGATCTTTATACCTAAAATAATTATTTTCCAAAACCACAACTGCTAAATCTATTAGAAAGTGAGTAGGAGGTACAGATGAACTTCTAGTGTTTAACTTCTCCTCCAAAGTCTTACACTTTCTAAAGGGATGTGCGTATATAAGGATTTAACATCCAGTGTTAACAACCCGGCACCCCTGGGGACAACAACGTTCTCCAGCTGGTTGATAAAATCCAAATAGTCCCTGACAAAAGAAGGTGTATTCCTAGTGAATGGATTTACAAAGGAATTAACAAACTTAGCGGATCTTTCGAGTACAGAACCTGTATTGACCACAATAGGTCTCCCTAGGATGAGGGGATTGTCTATGGACATTTTGTGAATTTTAGGTAATGTGTAAAAAACTGGTACCTTATAAAAAGGATAGGCTAGATACTCATAAGTTTTATCACTGATGAAATTAAAGGAGTACACTTCATATAGTACTGTTTTCAAAATAGTAACAATATTCCTGGTAGGGTTACCTTTAAAGCGTTTGTAAAACTTAACATCACCCAGCTGTCTAAAGATTTTATGATCATAGTCAACAGTATCCTGTATGACAATGCCTCCACCCTTATCTGCTGGCTTAATGGTGATGGAAGCATCATTAGCCAATCCCAAAAGGGCCTGTTTTTCAGCATAGGAGATATTCCTGTAGAAATGCCCACTCTTTTGTTCAATTTTAGTAATGTCCTTAAGTACTAATTTGTGGAAAACCTCGATAGACGGGCAGTCCACATGCGGCGTGAAACGCGAATTGAGCCTAAATTCCTCTCTATGACCCGAGTCCAATCCTTTGAAAAAATATTTTAGTTTTAGCAATCTTATAAGTTTAAAGAGGTCCACTCTAGTTGTAAAGGAATAATAACCAGGTGTAGGGACAAAGTTTAAACCAAGAGAGAGTACCCGGTTTTCAATGGGAGATAGCGTTCTAGAAGATTAATTGAAAATTAGGTTTTCCTTTTGCCTCGTCGAACATGCTGCCCTAAAAAAGGAGCACTAGATGCCGATGGTTCCGCACGGTTCCTACCGATAGGAACGCCTACCTGGATTACCGCTTCTTTCACCCAGGACACCTTAAGAGGAATATACCTTTTAGTCTCCTAGCTAGGGCCAAGCGTAATTCTACTAGGGACTGTGACTTTCTTCAGTCAGCTGCCTCTATTAAAAAAAAATTATTAGAAAAAGGGTACCCTTCCCATATTATTAACAACCAATTACAGCGTGTTTGCAATACACCCAGAAGACTGTTTCTTACCCCTAAGACTAGGGAATCTTCACATGCTATTCATTGTGCCTTTGATTATTCGCCTCTTGCATTTAAGATTAAAAATGTCATTTCTAAATATTGGCACGTTATTGAAGACATCCCAGGGTGCTCCCAGAAGCCTTTTATTGGCTTCAAAAAAACTCAAAACATTGGGAACATTGTGGTTCGTGCTGATGCTTTACATAGCCCACCTCCCTCTATCATCCGAGGGCATTATCGTTGCGGAGTCTGTGCAGCATGTCGCTTCGCTATAGAAGCCAAAACTATCAAAATCCCAGGGGAATCACAAGAACATGTACTTACGGGGTGTACAAATTGTAATTCTCAATATGTAGTATATGCCATTCTCTGCCCATGCGCTAAGTTTTATACCGGTTGCACAAGTCGCCCTCTGAAAGTTTGGATCCTGGAGCATCGCTCCCGGATCCGGAGCCACTTACTCTCTGCACCTCTAGTATCCCATTTTCTTGATACTAACCATAGTGAGGATGATCTAAAATTTATAGCATTAGAGAAGCTACTTCCCAATATGTATGACAAAACTGTAGCTCACACAACAAGCTGGAATCCAGACGACACCTGAAGGAGACATAATTGTAAATATTCGACTACTTCAGAGGGAAGCTCACTTCATTCATTTATTCAAATCATTAATACCGTTATGATTAAATTCGGATCAGGACCTCAGTTGCTTTTTGTAAAAATGTTGCACCATCTTGGGAGTGTTACATTGAGAATTTCATCTTATAGCTTTAAGTATGCTCAGTGTTCTCCAGCATGATTGCACCTGAATCAGGTAGAGTGAGAATATAAGCAGTTTGTCTTACTTTGTTGCAGTAAAGATTTTCTTGTTGGATGGAATTTCTTCTTCGTCTTTGATTCCTTGCTCCGTCCTGCCTTGTTTTCTCTTGTTACATCATGAAGATGGGGTGGTCGGAGCCTTGGGACGACCTGTGTTTTGGCCATTGCCCTTTTTGGATCGGCATTCTCTAGCGAAATGACCTATCTTGCCACAATTGTGACATGCTCCCTTAGTTTTGCCTTTGGGACCCCTACAGCCTTGCACTGCCGCTGCTAACAGACCCATTTTATAGGAATCTGTACCAACGTCGGCACAAGCCCTGATCATGTCAGTAAGTGTCAAATCGGCAGTCAAGGTTGGTGTTGTCTTTAGCCAGCTTCATCATTTTAATTTAATTTAATTTAATAGTCATATTTATATATGCCGCCCACTCAGGCAGAACCCCACTCAGGGCGGCATTATAACAAGTTCTAAAAACAGATAAAACGCCTGCTGGGCTCTTTTGTTGTCTATCTGCCTACTGATTGCTTCCTCTAATCTGTTGATAGTCCATGTAGGACTCCTGGGCACCCTGTTTAACCGCTGTGTAATTTTTGGCTGCTTTGCCAGCTGCCGGGACCTTGAAATAAGCCCTAAAGGCTGTCTCAGCCGCCAGTTGGAGCGTGGCGATTGGCAAGGCGGTCTACGCATCGATGGTTTTGAACTGACCTGACCCATATAGCTGGTCAGGAATTACTGCTCCTCTCATTCTGGCAGCCCTTGCCTGTGGTTCGAGTCAATACTCGCTGTCCCAAAGCAAATACTGGCTTGGATTGAGCATCATTCTTATGACGACCTTTCAGTCGTATGGAATGAGCATCATTGTCTCACAAACCTGCTGAAGTGTACCTCTAGTGAGACAACTCTGAAGTCCCGTTTCTGTGATTGCTTTCCATATTGCCATGAGCAATTTGTACGGAACCGGCGAGTGGACCGTTTGCTGTTGACCCGTGAGGGCATCCATTTCTATGTGGACTGGGCATAACTGCCTAAGTTCAGATAGTTCTTCCGCTGATATCTCCCCTTTGATGGTTTCCTCTTCTACCATGCGCTGAATGGAACTTTTAACTATCTGGGAACTTTTAACTGTCTGGGAACCGCCAGCATTTCCCAAACCTTGAATTCCTTCAGTGGCGTCTGCAGCTGCTGCTGAAGGAAAGCTCCTTAAGCTTCCCTGTTTAAGCTGAAGTGACGGATAGAGACCCATCGGGGCTGATGGCTCTGACTGTGCTGGGGGGTTCTCGGTCTCTATCCAGACTGGGTCTAAAAACAGATAAAACGCCTGCTGGGCTGAACTCTGCAATGAGCTTTCTACACTTACTCCATGTGCTAATCACCTTAGCTGGGGCTCTTAGTTCTTGCTTAATGCAGGTCGCTATCCTGTCCCAAAGTTGGAGGCTTAACATGCTCGTTTCTGGATAAAACAGACAGTGCTCCCCCAAGTACACCAAAAGATCCGCTAACTGGGTGCTGTGAATGCCAGAGCCTTGAGTTCCATTAAGTGAACTCTCTGGTTAGCGGTTGGACCTTGCCTCTGTGGACAAGTCCCCATATTACCTGCCGGAGTAGTTGAAGCTGCCTCCGCCGGACAAGTTTGACACGTCTCGATGTAGGTAACTGGATTCGGTGCGACGACCCTCTGGGAAGGACTCGGAATGTGGACGACCGCCACAGGCCCACGGTGGCCTCTGCGATGGCGTCACGGTTCACAGCTGACCCTGAGCGGAACGCGTTTCCGATGCGCAAGATGCCTCAGAGCGTTGGAGCATGCTCTGCCTCTGGAATGCCTCGCCGCTTAGCGTAGCTGTCATTCAGATTGGATGACTTTCCGACCTGAACCGCTCCACAATCTCTGGGAAGACTTGGACACGGTTCTGGTGTAGAACCGGACCAAAGATGTCGCTACTCATGAGTAGGATCACGTCGGGGTCACCATATGTTGGATCGGGGCCTGATGCGGGCCGGAAGGTCCCAGAGGAGACTGGTCAAGCAAGACACGTGAGGCAAGATGGAGCGAAGACCAGCATTTATTGACCAGAAAGCACTAAACTTTATACTCTGCCTAGCTCGGCCGCATGCATACGTTGCGCACGGCCGTTACAGGAAAGCTGCAAGTCTGCACTTTAAGATTACACAAGTTACTCATTAGGGATGACTTCACCAGGGGAAGTTCCTTATCTATCTAATTTACTACCAGGGGGACATGCATTGTCTACCGCTATCGGGAGTAAACATCTGCCTAAATTGACTCTTCAGCTCAGAGTCTCTGCGGAGGCAAGATTACCCATTACATGTTTATCGGGATCACCACCCGGTGATCTTTTGCCCTCTACTGACCGGACTGCCTGTCAGGTCAGCGATCGGTGAATTAAACTCCTATTAATTCGCACCCCAATGTCTGTCCCTTCGGAACCAAAGCTCAAAGGAGCGTTCTCCCAAACCATGGTTCTGTCAGGGACAGTATGCCAATTATGTGCATGGAACCCACTGGAAACAAAATGAATAAAGAAAGAGACTACTTACCGGAAGAAGCTCCACCCAGAGGCCAGGAGAGAAAAAAACAGTCAAAATACAAGAAAACCCCTACCAGCACCACCTGCTGGCCACAATAGTAAAAACAATTCAAAAACACACAACAGCCCCAAACAAAAGGCCACAACAGTAAAAACAAATCAAAACAATAAGACAAAATCACAATTTTACACAAAAGGTCACAATAATAAGTTAATGTTTGTTAAAAATTGCTTAGTCTGTAATTTTTAAAATGTTTATTTATACAAATTTTTTTTGGCTTGGCTGGCCGTTTTATGTAACTGAATAATGTTTTAGTATTTTTTTTTTAAAATAGTTGTACCGTAGGTAATAATTTTAATAATGTGAAAGTAAATGTTTTTTTACATTCAATGTCTTTAAAATGTGTTTAGTTGTTTGGGGTTTTTATTTGAGTTAGAACTCAGCACAGGATTTTAATAATTATTTTATTTTATTTTATTGACATATGTTTGTGATTTGTGTTAAATTGTGTTTTTGTGTATTTTTTTGACTTATTATTGTGACCTTTTGTGTAAAATTGTGATTTTGTCTTATTGTTTTGATTTGTTTTTACTGTTGTGGCCTTTTGTTTGGGGCTGTTGTGTGTTTTTGAATTGTTTTTACTATTGTGGCCAGCAGGTGGTGCTGGTAGGAGTTTTCTTGTATTTTGACTGTTTTTTCTCTCCTGGCCTCTGGGTGGAGCTTCTTCCGGTAAGTAGTCTCTTTCTTTATTCATTTCGTTTCCAGTCGTCATGCAGGTAGGACATGTGCTGGTGAGTTGGCTTGTTTTCTTTATTTTGTGTGTGTGTTGGGTTTTGTATTTTTTTGACTGTTTGTTTTGTTTTTGATTGTGTTTTTGTTTACTTTGTATTGTTTTTTGGTGTTTTTTGTTTGTTTTTGTGTATTTTTCGATGTTTTTGATTGTGTTTTAAGATATTTTTTGAAAATTATTTATTTTTTTTAATAAATTTTTGTTGTTGTGGCTTTGGGGGGGGGGGTTATTTCCAGCCCCGCAGGCTGGCTTCGCTGGCCAGACTGTGGGTGTTGGGGAAGGGGGCTTTATTGTGTTATGGTGCTTTGATTGTGTGGAGTCGTGAAAGTAGATCAGGGTTTCTCCTTTAATATCAGTGGGTGGGGGGTTGCAATTCCCCTCTCCGCTGGTTCCCCGGGGGTTGGGAGGTTTGTGGGGACAAAAGGGGTAGACCCTGGTCTACTGGGTCCAGAAGGGTTGGAGGGACAGATCCCTTTTGTCCCCACAAACCTCCCAACCCCAGGTGAGCCAGCGGAGAGGGGGATCGCCACCCCCCACTTACTGATATTAAAGGAGAAACTCCAATTGGGACCTTCAAGCACCATTGGTGAGGGAAAGAATTATGTGCTCTGCGAAATTGGTGTTTGCGTGGCTGTGAGGTGGTGAGTTTTTTTTAAAAAAATGGGCGCCGGCTTCCTCAGCGTTCTGCGCGCTCATGTCGCGCAGGACTCTGGGGCTTGTAGTTATGGGTTTGTGATTTGTAGTTGTGGTGCGTTTTTTTCCTGCAGCTCGATTTTGATTGGCCGCAGCGTGTTTCTCAATGTTCTGTGTGGTCGCGCCTCTCAGCCTGATTGGCTGTGGAGTGGCGCGGCGCAAAGAACATTGGGAAATGAAGTTGTTTCCCTTTTTTCGCGTTTGTGGGGCTGTTGCCCCATTGGCACATTTCTCAATCGTTCGTTGATCTGCGGACCCAGTTTGGCCGTGTGCACGAAGGGTGGGTGCAGGCTAGTAGGGCCAGGCTTAGGAACCTATACAAACTTCCAACGGTTAACCCTTGGTTTTATAGATTAAGATTTAACTTATATGCAGAGCACATAATGCGCAATGCAGGGCTGGATGAATCACAAGCTGGAATTAAAATTGCTGGGAGAAACATCAACAACCTAAGATATGCAGATGATACGACCCTAATGGCAGAAAGTGAGGAAGATTTAAAGAACCTTTTGATTAGGGTGATAGAGGAGAGTGCAAAAGTTGGCCTGAGACTCAACATCAAAAAAGACCCAAGATAATGGCAACTGGCCCTATCACTCCCTGGCAAATAGAAAGGGGATAAATGGAAGCAGTGACAGACTTTACCTTCTTAGGATCCAAGATGGGGAGTGCAGCCATGGAATAAAAAGAAGATTAATTCTTGGGAGGCAAGCTATGAGAAACCTAGGGAACACAATAAAGAGTAGAGACATCACCCTGTCAACAAAAGTCTGCACAGTCAAAGCAATTGTCTTCCCAGTAGTAATGTATGGTTGTGAGAGCAGGAACATAACGAAGGCTAAGTGCAGAAGAATAGACACCTTTGAAATGTGGTGCTGGAGGGGAATTTTGAGAGTTCCCTGGACAGCGAGGAGAACAAATAAGTCGATCCTGAAAGAAATCAACCCTGATGGCTCCTTGGAAGGATAGATATTGAAGATGCAGCTAAAGTACATTGACCACCAAGTGAGAAGAGAGGACTCACTCAAGAAGGCCTTGATGCTGGGAAAGATCAAAGGCAAAAGGAAAATGGTGTGGCAGAGGATGAGATGGTTAGATGGCATTGTTGACACAATGGGCATAGAAGTGAGCAGGCTGAGGAGGATGGTGGACGATAGGGGTGCCTGGCATGCAGTGGTCCATGGAGTTGCAAAGGGTCGGACTCGACTATGGGACTGAACAACAAAAAGATGAATAGATTTGTTTCAGGTGAACTTTTTGTGGATTAAAATCTGCTTGTTTGCTACTAGGCCATTTGTACTTTGAAATATCCCCAAGGCAGTAGAGGTCATGAATGAGGGCAACAGGCTACATGAAAATGCATGAGTCAGCTAGGAACTGGGCTATTGAGAACTTGCTTAAAACTGTAGGCTTTATCCAAAGTGATTAGCTCTCGGCTAGTTAGATCGGTAGTAATAGAGTTGCAAAGATTGGTTTCTGAAGAGCAGCCAAAGGCCAAGAAAGTCAAATATATCAAGTGAGAAAACTATTTCAAATGCATAAGATGTTACAGAAAACTGGCTTCTTCTTTCATGTCCCTATCAAACCCTGGACTGTGAAAATGAAGCCACTTTCTTGGGTTTGTCATTGGCCAAACCTAAGGGACTGCAGTGGCTCAAGTGGCTAAGACACTGATTGAGAGGCGAAAGGTTAGCAGTTCGATTCCTGAGTACCGCAGGACGGAATGAGCTCCCGTCTTTGTCCCAGCTCCTGCCAACCTAGCTGTTCGAAAGCAAGAAATTGCAAGTACAATGGACCAGTTCTATGAGGACTTACAACACCTCATAGAACAGACACCAAGAAATGATGTCCAAATTATATTAGGAGACTGGAATGCCAAAGTAGGAAATCAAAAAGTGGAGGGAATAACAGGCAAATTTGGTCTTGGAACACAGAATGAAGCAGGGCAAAGATTGATAGAGTTCTGCCAAGAGAACGCACTGGTCATAGCAAACACTCTCTTCCAGCAACACAAGAGGCGACTTTACACATGGACATCACCAGATGGCCAACACCGAAACCAGATTGACTACATACTCTGCAGCCAAAGATGGAGAACCTCCATACAGTCAGCAAAAACAAGACCTGGAGCAGATTGTGGCTCAGATCACAACCTACTGATTGCAAAATTCAGGCTTAGACTAAAGAAAATAGGGAAAACACGGAGACCAGAAAGATATCACCTAGACAGCATCCCTAAAGAATACGCAGTGGAGGTGATGAACAGATTTAATGGCCTAGACTCGGTAGACAGAGTACCAGAAGAATTATGGACGAAGATGAGGGACATCATGCAGGAAGCAGCAAAGAAAATCATACCAAAAGAAAAGAAGAGTAAGAAAGCAAAGTGGTTGTCTGATGAGGCTCTTAAAATAGCAGAGGAAAGAAGGAACGCCAAAGTCAAAGGAGAAAGGAAAAACTACAATCATTTGAACACAGAATTTCAAAGAAAAGCAAGGAGAGATAAGGAAAACTACCTAAAAGAACAGTGCAGAGAAATGGAGGAAAACAACAAAATAGGCAGAACCAGAGATCTCTTCAAAAAAATCGGCGAAATCAAGGGAACATTTAAAGCAAAAATGACCATGATAAGGGACAAAGACGGAAAGGAGCTAGCTGATGCAGAAGAAATTAAGAAAAGATGGAAAGAGTACACAGAGGAACTTTACAAAAAGGACCTCAACACTCCTGACAATCACAATGATGAAGAAATTGAACTTGAGCCAGACATCCTGGAGAGCGAAGTCATAAAGGCCCTAAAGAGCACTGCAAACAACAAAGCTAGTGGAGATGATGGTATCCCAGTTGAATTCTTCAAAGCGCTAAAAGATGATGGCGTCAAATTACTGCATTCAATATGCCAGCAGATTTGGAAAACAAAACAGTGGCCACAGGATTGGAAAAGATCAGTATACGTCCCAATCCCAAAAAAGGGCAATGCCAAAGAATGTTCAAATTATCGAACAATCGCGCTCATCCCACATGCCAGCAAGGTGATGCTCAAGATAATACAGGATAGACTTCAGCAACATGTGGAGAGAGAATTACCAGAGGTGCAGGCTGGTTTCAGAAGAGGCAGGGGGACTAGAGACCACATTGCCAACATACGCTGGATCATGGAGAAAACAAAGGAATACCAGAAACAAGTTTACTTTTGTTTTATTGACTACACTAAGGCATTTGACTGTGTGGACCACAACAAGATGTGGCAAGTAATTAAAGAGATGGGAATACCAGAGCATCTCATATGCCTCCTGAGAAATCTGTACATGAACCAAGAAGCAACAGTTAGGACAGAACATGGAATAACAGAGTGGTTTGGAATAGGAAAAGGAGTAAGACAAGGCTGCATTTTGTCACCATGCTTATTCAACCTATACACAGAGCACATAATGCGCAGTGCAGGGATGGAGGAATCACAATATGGGATTAAAATCGCTGGGAGAAACATCAACAATCTGAGATATGCAGACGATACCACCCTAATGGCAGAAAGTGAGGAAGACCTAAAGAATCTCTTGATTGGGCTGAAGGAGGAGAGTGCAAAAGCTGGCCTGAGACTCAATATCAAGAAAACCAAGATAATGGCAACAGGCCCCATCAGTTCCTGGAGAATAGACGGGGAAGAAGTAGAAGCAGTGACAGATTTTACTTTCTTAGGATCAAAGATCACTGCAGATGGGGATTGTAGCCATGAAATAAAAAGGCGACTGATTCTTGGGAGACAAGCGATGAGAAACCTGGGGAACATAGTGAAAAGCAGAGACATCACATTGCAAACAAAAATTAGAATAGTCAAAGCAATGGTTTTCCCAGTAGTAATGTATGGATGTGAGAGCTGGACAATTAGGAAGGCTGAACGCAGAAGAATAGATGCCTTTGAAATGTGGTGTTGGAGGAGGGTTTTGAGAGTCCCCTGGACAGCGAGGAGAACAAATAGGTCAATCTTAGAAGAAATTAACCCTGACTGCTCATTGGAAGGTCAAATAGTAAAGATGAAGCTAAAGTACTTTGGACATCAAATGAGAAGGGAGGATTCACTTGAGAAGGCATTGATGTTGGGAAAGGTGGAGGGCAAAAGAAGAAGGGGGAGGCCAAGGATGAGATGGCTAGATGGCATTGTAGACACAATGGGCACAGAGCTGGGAGGGCTGAAGGGGATGGTGGAGGACAGAGGCGCCTGGAGGAAAATGGTCCATGGGGTCGCAAAGGGTCGGAGTCAACTGTGCGACTGAACAACAACAACAGATAGATACTGTAGATAGACCAGTCTGGTGGAAAGGTAAACAGTGTTCTGTGCGCTCTGGTGTCTAGTCATGCCTGCCACATGACCACGGAAACATCTGCAGAAGCTCTTTGGCTTTGAAACAGAGACAAGCACTGAACCCTAGAGTCGGATACGACTGGCTTTCAAGCAAGGGAAACCTTTACCTTAAACTTAAGTACTCATCAGCGCAGGTTTCTGGCAGTAATCAGCAGACCAGTCAATGAGCTGGATTCTGTATCTCTCTCCACATTCAGAGAGCCTGTTATTGTCTGCTGACAGCCCCTCTTGAGCATGTAGGTCGAAGAGGCAGCCTATTTGTTTGTCTGGGGTTCCAATGGGAGATTTCCTCACTCAGAGGCCCAAAGCTGGCTGAGATATTGAGGCTGAAATTTCCATAGTGAAAAATACAGGAAGAACGAATAAAATGACCGGCAATTTTCTGCCATTCGTAATACCTCAAGTGTCATGAAATGAGTAGCTGACTAGCTGTCTATCTAAGGCAGATACCCATTCTCCACAGAGCCAAATAATAGGGCCGGCTCTTCCAAGAAGTATTTTATTGTTAGGACTCTGTGAGAAAAGGAGAGAGGGGAAAGGGTGGCTGGATTGCTCAGTGGCTTAGGTTGGGAGTTTGATTCCCCACTAGGCCTACTGTGAGTAGAACCAGACTGCGTGGACTTGAGCAAGCTACAGTCTATAGCAGAGTTTCCTCAAACTTGGCCCTCCAGGTGTTCTTGGACTTCAATTCCCAACCTGTTGATCAGGGCTTCTGGGGACTGAAGTCCAAGAACATCTGGAGAGCCAAGTTTGAGAAAACCCTCGGCTAGAGGAAGCAAATGGTAAACCACGTCTGGGTATTCTCTACCTAGAAACCCCTGCATAGTGCTTTCATAAGTCATAAATAATAATAATAATAATGATAATAATGATAATAATAATAATAATAATAATAATAATAATAATAATAATAATAATAATAATAATAATAATAATAATAATTCCATGTCAGAAATCTTTCTGGTCTGAAAGGATTTTTGTGGAAGAAACTCCACTCAGGGAATGCCCAAATGAGGCTCCTTTGATGACCCCAAGAGCAGGGGCAGAGACAGGCACTCAATCCAACATACAGTACCCAGGTCTCAAACTGCCAACTTGCCAGCCTTCCAGCTAACAAGGCAAGCTTCTTAACCACTGAGCCACCACAGTCCCCAAGTCAGAAATGATTTGACAGCACGTGATTGACTTGAACTCGTTTTTCAACCCACTCTCCATGGTGTTTAATCTTCTCAGGCTTCTGCACCTGTTGCCGTCTACACTGAATGTCAATTGCATTAATGTAATTGATTTCGGGTCTAGTATGGCGCTCCAGCACACAATAGGTCACCCGAGAGGCTTTGGTCATTCGTTCTCTTGGCTCAAGTGGCCTTCCAAGGTTGTGAACAGAGCCAATAAATTAAATAAATGAATAAAAATAGAGATGCAATAAATAAAACATTTTAAGAACGAGAAAGAGAGGAAACTGCAGAGAGGGAAGTACGACATGGGCCCCCTTTTCACCCCCTTAGAAGAAATTCAAAATATAAACACTGTCAACGGAATAAGTCCCTAGAGAAGGGGTTCCCAACCTAAGGTTCATGGGCCAGATCTGGCCTGTGGTGCCGTTTCATGAGGCCCACCCCACCCCTCCAAGGGCATTCAAGAGACAAAATGGCACCCCTTTTAAGTTGTTGGGACAAAATGGCCAACCCCTATTGTGCAGGCATGGCAAAATGGTTGTTTGGCCCTTGAAGCTGACTGAGAGCGTGACCTGGCCCTCAGCTTGAAAAGGTTGGGAACCCCTGCCCTAGAGTCTTACATCCTCAGCTTAACAACGTTAAGTTACCTTGGAAAAGCAAACTGAGCAGACAATGATAAGCCTGAAAATCCAGTTGTCTGATTCTGCATGGGACAGTTTCATGGTCATAGAGGTCCAGTGGCGGAGAAGCAATGTGCCAGCACAAACTAGCCTCCATAGATTAAGAAGGCTCATTTCCCCTCAAACACCCCACTCTGCAATGAAGCCCATTCCTCCTCAGAATGGTGAGTCATTAAGTATGTTATGTTATTTCTGATGCTCATTTCTCAAGGCCAGGTTTAGCGCCATGGTTACAGAATCAGACAAGAAATCCATGCTCAAATCCTTTGGTTAGCTGGAAAGTTCACTATATGATCTTCTGCCCATCAATAATTCTCAGGCTAGTCTATCCCACAGGATGAAATTGTGAGAGAAAGATCCTGTGATAAACTGGTGCACCTCAAACTATGAGATCTTGAGCTTCTTGGGCGAAAGATAGGGTGAGATGTAATAAATACTTCTAAAAATGACTCACTTGCCAGATAGTGAGCAAATGACTCACTTGCGCTCTATTGGCAGCATTATTCCCCGTCAAGCTCAAATTATTACTTTTGCACTTAGGGTTGCCATATGTCCTGGAAAACCGGGATTGTCCCAGATTCAAGGTCGGAAAAATTGTCCCAGCCAGTTCAATAAAAATCATCCCGACAAGTTCAATAAAAATCATGTTAAAGTCCTGGATTTTTAAAACTTGCTGATTGTGTATTTAACACACCATTAAAATAAATTCGAACTCTCACCATCAAATGAGCAATTTCCTGTCACATTTCCTTGCCTCACACCACCACCCGATAAGTGTGACCAGTGTGTTTTCTGGAACTCAGGACGTTAACAGTTGACCGTGATGCGACTTTTCAGAAGTACAACAGATCATCTTACTGTAAGAATTAACTGTTGTAAATAAATTCATTTATGTATTGATATATTTAATGTGAAAGTGTTTTATAGAGGTCATTATATATATATATATATTTTAAAAAGGCTATTTTGTATATAAGCCGCCCATTTTTGTCAAGTATACTTCTGTCCTGGTTTTGTGGGAGAGAATTATGGCAACTCTATTTGCACTCTAAGACGCTGACTGGAAAACGGGAGGTCAGCAGTTCGATTCCCAAGTACTGCAGGATGGAATGAGCTCCTGCTTTTGTCCCAGCTCCTGCCTTTGTCCTAGCAGTTTGAAAGCAAGAAATCATAAGTAGATAAATAGGGACCATTTTGATGGGAAAGTAAACAGCGTTCCATGCAATCCAGTGTCTAGTCATGCCTGCCACATGACCACGGAAACATCTGCAGACGCAGACAGAACTGGCTCTTTGGCTTTGAAACAGAGATGAACACTGAACCCTAGAGTCAGATAAAACTAGCTTTCAAGCAAGGGAAACCTTTACCTTTATAGACCTTTGGCACTTTATCTTCATAGTAAACTTGAGGCGGCGGCAAAAATGCAGAATTTATTTTTTGCATTAGTTTCCTAACAATCAATAGCAACTAGCAATTGCACTTACAGTATATACTATCCTATAGGAGAGTGATGGCAAACCTTTTAGAGACCGAATGCCCAAACTCAACAGGCTGCCATCTGCACCGCAGTGGGGCAGGTTGAACTCTGTGCTGGGGGGAAGGAGGAAGCACTCCCATTGGACTGCTGGACAGAGGGGTGGGGAGAACTCTGTGCTGGGGAGAGGGAGGAAGCACTCCCATTGGACTGCTAGGCAGAGGGGCGGGGTAAACTCTGTGCTGGGGGAGGGAGGGAATGCTTCCATGGGACTGCTGGGCAGAGAGGCCTGGCATTTTGTGTGCTGGGGCAACGGTTCACGTGCCCAAAGAGAGGGCTCTGAGTGCCATTGGTTCACCACCACAGGACTTAGTGCAGTTCATAAGTTAATTAGTATTTTATGCCACCAACATGCTGTGTACTCATTTTCCTGACCTCAGAAGATTGGACGGCTGAGTCCACCTTGATACCGTCAGGATCAAATTCACAATGTTTTGGCTGCAGTACAGTAGTTTCACCGCTGCGCAAACCAGGGCAGGGATTCAAGTTCCAGAAAATCAAGCAAAGTGCATCATGTTAACAAAAACAAGAGCTGTGCAGAGCATGCACAGAGTTTCTCTGCTTTGCTACCAAGCCGCAATCACCCTGGCCTCTCTTTAAAAAGAGGAAGAAATTGTTTCAGACGGATAAAATCCATGGGAACATAAAACTAAAGTCGCGATTTTCTTGCCAAGATGGTTATGTCCAACTTTTGGTACCAACCTTTCTCCACTCACCTTTCAAAACTTGAGACATAGGTCCTGTGGATTGGTAGGGTGGCTTAGTGGTTAAGACACCAAACTTGATAATGGGAAGGTTAGCAGGTCAGTAGTTCGAGACCCGGGTACTGCATGACGGAATGAGCACTAGTCTCTGTCCCAGCTCCTGTCAACCTTGCAGTTTGAAAGCAAGAAATGGCAAGTAGACAAATAGGGACCACTTCGGTGGGAAGGTAAACAGCGTTCTGTGCGCTCCAGTGTCTAGTCATGCCTGCCACATGACCACGGAAACGTCTGCAGACACAAACAGTGCTGTCTCTTTGGCTATAAACAGAGGTGAGCACTGTTCGATCCGGCCCTTATAAAAATGACTCCAGGACTACGATGAACAAACAGCAACAGGCTTTATTATGACAGTCCGTAGAGATTAGCTTACAAGGTGTTCTGGATCCCGAGATGGCTATACAATCCTAACGGAGTCAGTCCCTCCGCTTACTCGGCAATGGGCAATAAACTAGCTACTACAAATTGTAGCATAATGGAGGGACCCAGGCTTAGCGCTACCCAGGCTATCTGTACGGTGTAGGAAGTAGAGATCCGGCCCGGCCCCACCCTTGCTTGTCCATGGGGCTAATATAGTGTCTTCCCGGTGGTGGCTATTGGATACAAGGTAGCGACCCGCCGGACAAACGTAACTAACCAATCAGTACAGGGTATATATGAAGGTAACCAATGGAGAACAGGATCCAAAACAGTAACCAATGATAGGGCTTGGATTAGCATAACTAGTGCGCCCTTTTGCAGGAGATTCCGTGCCACAAGGCTTCTGATTAGGAATGGCGGGAAACCACCATTTTCCTATTGAAAGAGCGCTCCCTGGGCTACTTGCAATAGTGCAACAAGCACTGAATCCTAGAGTCGGATATGACTGGGTTTCGAGCAAGGGCGACCTTTACCTTTACCTAGGATTGGTCTCCTCCCTGCCTTCCCCCAATATTTCAAGAGAGGCACTCCTTCTTAGGCTCAAAGAGCACCCTTCTTTAGATGGTTTAAAATGGACCAGAAGTGAAGGAATCAGGAGCCTCCTCTAGAATTTACCATGAAGATCTGTGAATGTGTACGCCTATGTAGTATGCTTTTGTGTGTGCGTATATGAATGAATTCATACTTTTATCCTGGCTCTGCCCACCATCAATTATCATGTCTTCTGTCATTCACCAGCTACCATGGATACCAGCTACCCTCAGATCCATTCTTATGTATCTATATTCTTTATTAATTACGTTTATAGCCTGCCCTTCCGGCAATGAGGTCAAGGTTTAGGCTCACAATGATGTAGACTACTTTGTAAGAAAGATGGGTCCCAAGATCATCCCAGTGGGGACTAGCGCAGTGGTACCCTACATGGGGCCATGCCCTACAGGTATCTTTTTATTGGTTTTTCTGTTATTACACAAAACAAGGTATCTTGTTTTATATAGCTTTGTATATCTATATAATCTCTAGGGCAGGGGTGCCCAAACTTTTTGGGCCGTGGGTCAGTCATGTGATTAAGCAGGCCGGTCACGTGGTTCCTCCCACCGGAAGTGGAAGTAAAATGCACCCACACACGTGCAAAACATGGATTTTCTCCTTCTCCTCTTTCCACATATGCCTTGTAAGGTATGGAATTCCAAATGGGCAAACCACTTTATTTGTTGTCTCTGTATGTAGTGCCAAGATTGGCTCTGTTCCAATTATTTCCCTTATAACTTCATCCCTGATTTTATCCCTTCTAGTCATTCCAGCAGCCTTCCTCAGACATCTCATTTCCATGGTGCCCAACTTTTGATTATGTTTTGTTGTAAGTGTCCATGTTTGGAACTGGGAACACAAGGTGGGAATTTGATTTTTAAGGGGGGCAATACAAGAATGAGTTACACCAAGTTAATGGCCTTTTAGGCTTCCTCCACATGCATAGGAGTTCACTTTTTGAATAATAAGAATTATATGTTGGGGTGGAATCAGGATTCTGGAGATGCTTAGGCGGGGCATGGCCAAAAAAATGTTGGGAACCACTGTTGTAAGGCATCACACACTCATCCTTGTTTCTGCCTCAACAAACTGAGGCTGCTGTTCTACGCTCCAGTTACATGAGGAGTAAACCCCATTGCACTCAATAGAATTTGCTTCTGAGTCAAAGGGTACAGGATTGGGCTGTGAGAGGCTAACCTCTTATAAGGAGTAAGAAATAGAGGAAGAAAATGCCATGGCTAGTGCAGTGAGATGGAAACATGTATGAGTGGGAAGAGAGAAAGATGGTAAAATGAATATTTGCTCTCCCCCACCCCAACTATGCCCACTCATGGACTTCAAAATGACCTTCTTCACCATCATGTGCCAGAGCAGATGTTCAAATCAGTTGTGAGTTTAGAATCCAAGTGTGAATTATTCCTAAACTTTATTCTCTTTTCAGTACAATCTTTTCTTACACATCTCCTGGTTAAGCCACAGAATAATTGGACAAACGTGTCAAGAGTATAAAATGTATCTTTATAACCGAAACTGCTTGATAACAAGCCAAACTGACTGAAACTGCTATGACTTATTCCTACCATCCTTTATTCTTTCCTTCGCTGACTTATAGGTTTATGTAGTGTTGCTCTCTCGCCCTTCTTATATTTCTTAATTCTTCAAACCACCTCCCACATTAAAAAAGATGCATCTTGAAACATTCTGACAATAAGATAATTTTAAAAGGGAAAAGCCCCTTTAAAGTCTTTTTTGCCACTAAGTCCCATACATGCAACAGTGAGCTCATATTTGTACATTTGTGTGTATGTGCGAGTACACTCACAACTAGGTAAAGGTAAAGGTTTCCCTTGCTCGAAAGCCAGTCATATCCAACTCTAGGGTTCAGTCCTCATCTCTGTTTCAAAGCCGAAGAGCCAGTGCTGTCTGCTTCTGCAAACATTTCCATGGTCATGTGGCAGGCATGACTAGACACTGGAGTGCACAGAATGCTGTTTACCGTCCAACCGAAGTGGTCCCTATTTATCTACTTGCAATTTCTTGCTTTCGAACTGCTAGGTTGGCAGGAGTTGGGACAAAGACGGGAGCTCATTCCATCCTGCAGTACTCGGGAATCGAACTGCTGACCTCCCGCCTTCCAGTCAGCGTCTTAGCCACTTGAGCCACTGCAGTTCCTTACATTCACAACTAAGTAAAGATTTAAAACTGAGTCTTTTGATACTCTCCAGAGATTAGGTAAAGGTCGCCCTTGCTCGAAAGCCAGTCGTATCTGACTCTAGGGTTCAGTGCTCATCTTCAATGGACATGTGGTAGGCATGACTAGACACCAGAGTGCACAGAATGCTGTTACCTTTCCAACTAAAGCAGTACCTATTTATCTACTTGCAATTTCTTGCCTTTAAACTGCTAGGTTGGCAGGAGCTAGGACACTCCGTCCTGCAGTACCCGGGAATCGAACTCCAACCTTCCAGTCATTGAGTCCAGTGTCTTAACCACTTGAGCCACCACAGTCCCAGTCTCCAGAGATTAATGAACTGCAGTTCCCAGCATACCTTATCATTAGCGTGGTGGATGATGGGAATGGGAGTCTAACTACATCAGAAGAGCCATAGGTTCCACAGCAAATTCTAACCACTTTACCCCACCCCCTCTCCATACTCTGCTGATTCATCAAACCTTCATAGAAGTCATGCTACACTCTTTAGATGTTCAGGGACACTCTTGATACCTGTTCAGTCCTGTCCCTACTGTTAGCCATCTCCCCAGCATCAAATTGGTCTGGATTGAACCCCGCAATTCTTTCTGATCTCCAGTGCCTTCCAGCTGCCTGGATCTGTTGTGGCTGTGTGCCATCAAATTGCTTCTTCTGACCCTACAAATCCATGACTTACAGAAAGACTAATATTTTCCTCTGCTGCCCTGCCTATTCAGGTCTTTACATCCCCAAAGTCATGGCGTCCTTTATTGAGTCAATCTGTCTCATGCTGGGTCCTCCTCTCTTCCAACTGTTTTCAACTTTTCGTTGTCTTCCCCAGTGACTTGCCTTCTCCCTAGAGATGGTAAACAGGATCACATTTTTGCCTCTATCTAGGCAAACCTTTGGTTTTTAGACTTCAATTCCTAGAAGCCTAAATCAATTGCCCAAAGCACTGATCAGCCAATATAGTGACTTAGGCTTCTGGGAATTGAAGAACCACTGATCTAGAGGCAACTTGGCTGGACTTTGGACCGCAATTCGCATAACAATCCCATTAACTGGGGAGGATGGGAGATGGAGTCAGCAGATCGGATCAGCAAAAGGTTTCCCTTGCTTGAAAGCCAGTCTTATCCAACTCTAGGGAGCAGTGCTCATCTCTGTTTCAAAGCCAGCGCTGTCTGCTTCTGCAGATGTTTCCGTGGTCATGTGACAGGCATGACTAGATACCAGAGCGCACGGAATGCTGTTACCACCAAAGTGGTCCCTATTTATCTACTTGCAATTTCTTGCTTTCGAACTGCTAGGTTGGCAGGAGCTGGGACAAAGACGGGAGCTCATTCCATCCTGCAGTACTCGGGAATCGAACTGCTGACCTTTCGCCTCCCAGTCAGCATTTTAGTTACTTGAGCCACTGCAAACCAGGCAGTTAATTACAGGAGGGTTGTTGTTGTTGTTGTTTTTTGGGGGGAGGGCACTTATTGATCGGTAACAACAACTATTCTTTCTAGCCTTTATTAATTGATTAGTCATCTGACTGTATCAGGTAATAATAATAATTTCATGTAAGAAATTATTTTGGGTTATTATTATTTTTTTTTTGCTGGAGGAACTCCTCTCAGGGAATGTCTGAATGAGGCTCCTTTCATGTCCCCAAGATCTTTTCCCACCAAAATGGTCCCTATTTATCTACTTGCAATGTCTTCCTTTCGAACTGCTTTGGCTGCAGGAGCTGGGACAGAGACGGGCGCTCACTCCGTCATGCAGTATCCGGGTCTCCAACTGCCGACATGCCTGCCTTCCAGCTAACAAAGTGAGGTTCTTAACCACTGAGCCACCGCAGCCCCTACGTTATCGGGTTAAAATGTGATAAAATACACTAGATCAAATATGATAACACGGACCAGAGTAAAAACAGATTAAGAGTAGAATGATACAATAAAACGAGATATAAATTTGACTCAGTAAAATTATCCGTAAAATTCATCACCTTTACTAACATCGGAAGGGACCGAGTTGAGAAAGGTGCGTGGACTCCGCTCGGGAGCGCCAGAGGCGCTCCAGCCTCACCTCCATTGGAAGGTCTTCTTTCCACCCACTCACCCACCCACCCACCCACTCACTCAACCCCACCGCCTCAGTTGCGCCCTTTACCTCCAAGGAGCTCGCCGCCCTTCCCCAGGACTTGCGCGCCCGCGGACGACCGATCGCGCACTGGCGGTGGGCAGAACAATCCGTTGGACTTCACCGCGTGCTTTTCCTCGGAGATCCCTTTCCCCTCCCCCACCCCACCGGACCAGAAGGAGACCTGCTGGGGAACGGATCCCCCGCGCCCGCGGAGTAGTGCACCACTCCAATCCCTCCGCCTGCGCTGCGCTGCTTCTGCCGTCTTTGCTGTTAGAACGCTAAGAAGCCGCCGCCGCCGCCCACCTTCTCCTCTCCCCTCCCAATTCGCTCCCACCCGCACGTGGCTCCCAATCCGGAGCGCGGTTGGGAAGGGAGGGGAGACGCGGAATTATGAATGGGTTGCGGAGAGATGGAGCATCCGGCTCGCCTCTCTTTGGCAAAGGCGTGAAAGAGGGTCCTTCATCTTCCCTGGCTGTGCAATCGGTTGCCATAAGACCTGGGAAACTGAGTTTTGATTCATGTTGCTGTACTATGCTGGATTTATTAGTCTGGTCAGGTTATCTTGCTATGATCATAGGGTAGACCAGTGATGGCGAACCTTGGCACTCCAGCTTTTCTTGGACATCAAATTCCCAGAAGCCCAGTGTTGTGTATGTAACTCAAGTGAACTGTGATTGAAAGCGAACATGTAACACAAGTGAGATGTGATTGAAATCGGATCTAGCGATCCTCCATTTCCCCCTCCCTTTTTCCCTTATGTAAATACTCCTCTTGTGTAGATTCGCAAAACACTTCCCCCCATGTAACCTGGCCAACAAATGGCTGACTACCGGCATCGGATACGCATTTGGGCGTATTGTCTTGTTGATGGTGCATTTGTAATCAGCGCAAATTTGAACCTCCCCGTTAGCCTTTAACGCTGTTACAATAGAAGTTTCCCACTCCGCAGAATCGACTGGGACTAGAATTCCCTGGCCCACCAACTTGTCCAGTTCTGCCTCTATTTTGTCCTTTAGTGCAAAAGGCACCCTTTGAGCCTTATCAGCTGGATCTCCGGGTCCAGGTCGAACGCAACTGGGGGCCCCTTGAATTTTCTGAGTCCCTTCTTGAGTACCTCAGGATGCGCGTTACACACCTCCTGTATTGGATCAGTTCCGATGGTATGCACGCCCCCTATGAACAAACCCAGGGGCTTAAACCATTGTGTCCCTAGGAGGCAGCAGGCCCCCTCCTTAAGAACGACCAGAGGGAGTTCCTGGGCGTGTTGTTTGTATTGCACCTTGAACTTTCCCACCCCCAACACCGGAATGCTATTTCCCTGCACGTCTCGCAAATTAGACTTCAGTGCTTTGAGTTTGGGCCGCAGCACATTGGGGGAAATTCGCAAAAACTCCCTCTGGGAAATAATTGAGTATGAGGAACCTGAGTCTATCTCCATCTTAATGGGGACCCCTTGCAACAGTACCTCAACAAAGTAATGTGGGTGTCCCAAGGACACGCGTTGTTGTCGCTGAGGACTCGCCAGTACACTCCATGTACCTCAACATCGCTGTCGTCGGAGATTCGGCCCACACCGTCCTGTTTCCTCGAGGGCCGGATGCCATCCTGCTTCCTTGGGGGATGGTATGCTGAGCCCTTGTGGTCTCCGCGCCATTACCTGCAAACCTTGGAGATGTGGCCCCGCCATCTGCAGTTGTGGCACTCAGCCTTTCTGAACGGGCACTTGCTACGGCCGTGGGATGCCCCGCAGCCATCGCAACTTCGGCTGTCCTTCCGCACCTTCCGGATGTCCTCGTCCTCGCTGCTCTCCGTAGAGGAGTGTGGCCCCCGCCTGGTTGCTTGTACTGAGGCTGTTGCCCTGTCGGGTTGTGGGGGCCTTGTTTTGAACCCTGGCCCTCATGGCCTCTGCCGCCTGCGCTTCTTTCAGGACCTCGTGTAACGTTGGGGGCAGCTCTTTGTTCATCAGCTTCCACTGGGTCTCCTCGTCCCACAGGCCACACAGCATGCAGTCCCTGAGGGCGATTTCTAAGTTCTCCCACTTGCACGGGCCGGCAGCCAAACGAAGGGCCGCTGCAAAGGCAGCCACGGACTCACCAGGGGACTGCACCCTCTTCCAGAACGCGTCCCGAGCCGAGAACATCGAGACTGTGAGCTGGAAATGGTCTCGCGGGGCTTTCAGGAGCTGTTTGACCGGGACCTCGTCTACTTTTCTTGGAGACACCAGCTCCACCAAAATCTTCATGGCCGGAAAACCGAGCATCCTGATGAGGGTGGCTCTCCTCTTCCCCTCGTCTGAAATGTTGGACACCATCAGTGCGCTTTTGAAATCCATCTCGAACAGTTCCCATTCCTCCGGTTTGTTGATGTCGAAACCGGTCTGTGTTGTCTGGATTCCGTGGGAAGCCACATCCCACCTTCGTCGCCAATTTAGTGTTCAAGAACCAAGACAATAGAAACAGCCGAAGTCTGGCTTAACTCATCTTTATTGCATGATGGTCAGGGGGAACAGCTCATTATATACGGTGGCTATACATTTGAATGTGGCTCCTCGGTAGCTCATTGGCTACTGTCTACGTGACGTCACCCCAAGTCACACCCTTCTTGTCCAAGTGGCGGGAATCTTCCCGCGGCTGTAGGCATTTGGAGAATTTGTACCATGTGAGCTGGACACTCGCTACTGCCCCTAGTGGTCACTAGCTCGTGTCCTCATACAGAAGGTTACAATGTTACTTTAGAGATTGTTACATTCACTCATTTGTGTGGTTGCATTTACTTAAAGGCACATTAAACTCCATACACAACACCAATCAAATGTTGTCACCTGGCTGTTTACCTGTACTGACCAATCATGTGGCTCTGCGCCAGGTTTGAATCGCCATTGACCTCATGTTCAGATTGACTACATTCCAATAAAGATGTGTTTGGCCTCCTGATTGCTGGCTACTGCATATCAATCTGCAAACATCAAATTGGTGACGAAGGTGGGATTATGGCTTCATACAGCATCAAGCTACCTCCGTTCAACCTCAAGGAACCAGAGAAATGGACGCTTTACGAGCTCCAATTCAAGCATGGTATGGTGGCCGAGAAGATAGACGATGAGGAGCAAATGTGCTCTTGCCTCCTCACACAATGCGGCCTCACCACGCTCGAGCTTGCAACGCACCTCCTGCTGCCCCGGGACATCAATACTCTCCCACTCAAGGAGATCCTGGCCACGCTGCAGAATCACCTTCAGCCCAAGGTGTCCATCTACCCGGCAAAAGTAGCCTTCCACAGGCAAGACCAGCTTCCGGGAGAGTCCGTGGCCGACTACGCTGCCACCCTCAGGTTTGCCGCTGCCCCTTGCCACTGGGAAAACCTGGAGGAAGCCCTGAGGGACCGCCTGCTGTCTGGAATGTACGACGAGGAAGCCCAGTGGAGACTGATGGCCAGAGACCATCTCACGTTCAACTCCGTCCTGCAGGAGGCCCTGGTGGCTGAAGCAGCAAGGTCCGGGGTAAATGCATTCAAGGCGAAGCCTGCCGCACCTGGAGGGTCCGGGTCCGCTGTGCAGGCCGCCCACCATTCGCCCCCACGCTCGTCCAGCTCATCTTCATCTCCACCACCCACCTCATCCTCGGGGTCCAGGTCCAGCGACGATGACGACGATGTCCAAAAAACTCTGGAGAAAGTCTGCTCAGAAGCAGGCCAGCGAGAAGGCCCACCGCCGATGCGACGGCTGCGGAGCATCGCACAACCGAAAAAAGTGCCCGTTCCGGAAGGCTGAATGCCACATTGCAAAGGTATGCAGGCGTCATCGGAAGCAGGACCAAGAGCTGTCCGAGCATCCTTGAGGAAAAGGAGGGGCCATCAGGAAGATTTCCATGGGGGAGCCGACCGTGGGCCATGTGTCCAACGCACACCAACGTTTCTTTGTTGCGGTACTGTTGCAGGGGGTCCCAGTTAGGATGGAGGTGGATTCAGGCACATCCTACTCCATCATGTCCCAGAAAGAGTTTCTGTGCATTCCCCCCAATGCACGCCCAAAACTCAAGGCCTTCAAGACGTCCTTGTGCAGGGCAACCTGATTCCTGTTTTGGGGGTGGGGGACTTTCTGGTCAAGTTCATGGGTTTCACTGAGAAACTGCTCCTAGTGATTCTTAAGCGGGGCTCGAGCTGCCTTTTGGGGGTCCAGTGGTTTGCCCCCTTGAAGATTGAACTGTCCAGCATCAACGCCGTCGAGACTGACCCAGTGCAAGACGCAACCCCGTGGTTTTCGAGAAGGGGCTCGGAAAGTACAAGTCTCATTTAACCTGGATCCAGCAATTAGACCCATCCAGCTCAAGCCACAAAGAGTACCCTTCGCCCTCAAAGACAAGATTGTGGCGGAACTGGACAAACTGGTGGATCAGGGGATTTTGGTTCCGGTGGACTCTGCAGAGTGGGAGACACCGATTGTGACTGCTATGAAATCCAACGGGGAGGTTAGGATTTGTGCTGATTACAAATGCACAATTAGCAAGGCCATTCGCCCCAATGCATACCTGGTTCCGGTAGTTAGCCATTTACTAGCCACGTTACACGGGGGTAAATGCTTTGTGAAATTGGATTTAGTGCAGGCTTATCAGCAGCTAACGGTTACACCTGCTGCAACAGCTGCCCAGACAATTCTTATGCACAAGGGTGCGTTTAAGGTGACATGCATCCAGTTTGGCATTTACTCAGCCCCCAGGATATTTCAATTGTTAGTGGAATGCCTCCTTAAGGGTCTCCCCCGGGGTTCTCCCCTACTTTAATGACGTTTTGATCGTAGCTGGGAGTGAGTCAGAATTAGCTAAGAGGTTGGACAAAGTTTTAACTGTGTTTGATAAGGCGGGGTTGTGGCTGAGAAGAGATAAATGCATGTTTCTTGCTAGGGAAGTAGAGTTCTTAGGGTTCAAGATAACCCCTGAAGGAGTTAAGGCCTCCAACTCAAAAGTTTGGCGATGGGGGGGAGAGCCAGGAACGAGCCTTTAAAGAGTTAAAACAGCTCCTATCGTCGGAAGCAATCTTAACTCACTTCGACCCAAGGAAGCCCGTGGTGTTGGTTTGCGATGCTTCACCAGTGGGGGTGGGGGCCGTGCTATGCCACGTGTTGGAAAACGGGTGGGAAGCCCTGGTTGCCTTTTACTAAAGGTCCCTCTTGAAAGCAGAGCGCAATTACGTGCAAATGGACAGGGAGGCTCTTGCAATAGTCGCTGGGACCAAAAAGTTCCACGATTTCCTCTATGGTCGGGAGTTCACTATTGTAACCGACCACAAACTGCTGTTGGGGATCTTCACCATGTCCAAGCCCACACCCCAGATTCTGTCCCCCAGAATGCTTCGGTGGGCAATATTCCTAAATGCTTACCAGTTCACACTGGTCCACTGCCTGGGCAAAGAGATGAGCCATGCTGATGCGCTTTCCCGGTCTCCCTTACCTGAGCTAGGGGAGCCCAAGTGCGAGGTCAAGCAGGGTCACCAGGTGCTGCTGATCGAATCTCTCGACTCGCCCCCAATTGTGCCCACAGATCTCGCCAAAGATACGGTGAAGGAAAAGGTTCTGTCCCTGGTTGTTTCATGGGTAAAGAAAGGGTGGCCCACGACTCCTCCGGCCGAGGAGTTCAAAGCATATTTCTGAAAGAGGTTCAAGCTTTTGCTAGAGAGGGGCTGCCTCCTGTGGGGAGGGTGGTCATTCCTGAGGTATTGCGCTCCAAGGTACTCAGACTGTTACACATCAGCCACCCTGGGATCGTGCGCTCAAAGGCTTTGGCCAGGAGCTACTTCAGGTGACCCCAGATAGACACAGATATCGAACAGTTGGTGGGCACTTGCAAGAGTTGCCAAAGTTCTTGACCCGAAGAGTCCCGACTTCCTTCCAGAGAATGGGACACAGCGCGGACCATGGTCATGATTACACAACGACTGCTGGTCTGTTCAGGGGCACACTCTTTTTGCTAGTGGTTGACTCCTTTTCAAAATGGTTGGAGGTTATTCCAATGCCCAGTACCTCCTTGGCAGCAACCATTAAGCAATTGCAAAGGCTATTCAGCTGTTTTGGTTTACCCAATGTGCTTGTCTCCGACAATGCCAGTACGTTCACTTCCGTCGAATTCCTGGCATTCCTTGAGAGGAATGCGATTCGACACATCACGCCTGCCCCATTTCACCCTGCAAAGAACAGCCAGGTTGAGCGCCAAGTGCGTACTACTAAAGAGGCACTTTGGCGAATGGGCCATGGGAATTTAGAGTTGAAATTGTGCCAGTTCCTCCTTTGCTACAGGGTAACCCCACTGGCATCTGGGCTATCGCCAGCCGAACTCTTGATGTGCAGGAGACCGGTCTCGCTTTTTGACCGGCTAGATCCGACCAGGGTGGAGGATAAGGGGAGGAATGTTGAAATTGCGCACACAAAGGTATTTGCAGCTGGGGACCCAGTGCATTGCAGGAATTATGCGGCTGCTGGCCCAACATGGGTCCCAGGGGTTGTGGTTGAGCAAGCAGGACCAGTGACCTACCAAGTAGAGACAGATACGGGGCTACTATGGTGGCGACATGCCAATCAACTTAGGCGTCGGGTCACGGAGTTCCAGGGAACTGAAGGTCTGGGCAACTCAACGTTAGGGTCCTCCCCCCTCCCGCTTATCCCAAGGGGGAGACACGGCAGACAGCCCACCAAGGGAATCCAATCCCTGTCTCTTTCATCCTTTGCAAACAGGCTGGGAAGAGTACTAAAGCCCAGACCCCGACAATTTAGATTTGGAGTTACAGGACCGGGGGGAGTTTGCATAGTGTTCCCCCACTCGTCCAAGAGAAGCGGGGCTTTGATTTCTCCTGAGTAACCCCCCCACCCCGGTCCTCTGGTGTTCGATCTACCTCTACTCCCAAACAAAAGAGGCAAGTTTCTGTTGAGTCACCCCCTACTCAGAGTAACAGGCAGGAATTTTCTTTAAGTTATTCTCCATCCCTTCCAGGTTTTTATTTATAGCCATCCCCTGCTCCAGCTGAATTGAAATGGGGTTTTGATTTGGATTATCCCCTCCCGGGTTCCCTTTCTGTAACGGGCCAGTGCACCCAATATGCCACTAACGCTACTCACTTTCCCACTGCGGAACGAGAGTCTGCGGAACCCAATCCCCCCAGTTCCTCCAAGTTCAGCCAAGCAGCTGTGCGGCCCAAATGAACATGCAGGCCACCACAATGGTTGAGGGACTTCGTCCCATCCTAGGGGGGAGGGATGTTGTATATGTAACTCGTGAACTGTGATTGAAAGCGAACATGTAACACAAGTGAAATGTGATTGAAATCGGATCTAGCGATACTCCATTTCCCCCTCCCTTTCCCCCTCATGTAAATACTCCTCTTGTGTAGATATTGCGGGACTGCCTTCCCGCCGTAGATGTAGCTATTGTTTACTCATTACCCAATCAAGTGTTGTCACCTGGCTGTTTACCTGTACTGACCAGTCATGTGGCTCTGCGCCAGGTTTGAATCATTACCTGTTATATATAAGGAGCAATGCTCTGACATTGACCTCATGTTCAGATTGACTACATTCCAATAAAGATGTGTTTGTCCCCCTGATTGCTGGCTACTGCGTATAAATCTGCAATCATCAAAACATTAGACTGCTATTTTCAAGTGAGGCAAAAGCCATTTGCCTGTTGTTGGTGTTGAATTGAGCATCAGCTTCCCACGCAACCAGATGATAAACATGGAATTGAAGGGAGAGGCACAATCTTATCTTGGGAAGAGCTTTGGAGCTGGAATTCATTTGGAAAGCGAAGGGACACAGGGACAGCTGTCCAAAGCAAAGCGGGGGGAGTCCATTGCAGTGTTCAGATTGGATCAGGAGCTCCTTGAAATCCCAATTTTTTCTTCAGAGAGTGAAAATCCAGAGTCATCACTCTTCTTTTCAGAGGCTGGGTCTGGGTCAGGAGTAAATCGCTATTCTTCTGAAGGAAGGAAGGAAGGATCCATCAATTAATTAATTGATGGGAGCTTTGGTTGCATACTAGAGATTGAGAATTAATTAATGACATTTCAGTTCCTTCCGCATCCTAGATCAGGAGTTCTCAACCTTTTAAAGCCGGGGGCTGGGTCATGCTCCCTCAGACAGCTTCATGGGCTGTATGGCCATTTTGCCCTTCCTCCACCACATGGCACTTCCAGGTGTGGTGGAGGTGGTGGTGGCCCCACATGAAATGGCACCATAGGCTGCATCCAGCCCACGGGCCACAGGTTGAGAATCCCTGTCCTAGATCAAAGCCCTTAACTTACTCTATTTTCATATATATATTTTTCACTATTTAGTAAAAGTCAAGATCTCACTTGATCAAAAGCCAGTCATATCCAACTCTGGGGTTTGTTGCCCATCTCTGTTTATAGCCAAAGAGCCAGTGCTGTCTGTATCTGCAGACGTTTCCATGGTCATGTGGCAGTAGACGCCGGACTGCATGGGATGCTGTACCTTTCCTGCGAAAGCAGTACCTATTTATCTGCTTGCAATTTCTTGCTTTTGTTATGGCTAGGTTGGCAGGAGATCGTTTTCATGGCCTCTCCCAGTGCCCTGGAGTGGGTTTTCAGTGTCTACAAAGAGTTCCAAGAGTAATAGGATCTGCTAATTCTGAGGGACGAAGCAGGAGCCCATCCAGGGCTCATGGCTGCTGTTCATTGTGGTGACCATACAGTCCAATTCTTAAAATGCACATATGCAAGCCTCATAAATTTAGGTCATTTTAAAAAGCTCGGTACTCTTCACTAGCTAGTGAGATCCCTTGGGGATGCTTCTTCCATAATTCTGTAGAAGAGATGTGGTCTATTACCACTCCCTTGGTAGAAATGCTAGACACAGAAGCAATTGGCACAAGCATCCCATAATTCACCCTTGACAAAAGTGGGGGTTTCAGTTTCTCTAATGTGTCTAATTTTCTTAACACTAAATTTATTTATTCTGGCAGTTTGAGTTGTTCGGTTTGTTTTGAACTCTGAGAATCTGCTTAACGTTCTTTTCATTCTGAATGCTGAGAGTCTGTTTAAGATTGGTGAGAACTTTTTATATGCTTTTGGTATGTTTTCTCCAACATATTTATTTTCATAGGGGCTGCGGTGGCTTAGTTAGCTGGAAGGCCGGCAAGTCGGCAGTTCAAGACCCGGGTACTACATGATGGCTTGAGTGCCCGTCTCTGTCCCAGCTCCTGCCAACCTAGCAGTTTGAAAGCAAGAAACTGCAAGCAGATAAATAGGGACTATTTTGGTGGGGAAAGATTTTGGGGGCATGAAAAGAACCTCATTCAGGCATTCCCTGAGTGGAGTTTCTCCAGAAAAAAATCCTTTCAACCCAGAATAATTTCTGACATGACATTATTATTATTCATTTTTGTGACCAGTTTTGACAATTTCTAATCTCACTTCCACATTTCAATTTTTATTCTCGCTTTTAGTGTATTTTTTAAATTAGCATTGAGCTATGGTTCACCACACAGCTTAGGATTCAGATACAGTACCTTAATTTGACTTGATTTTTTAATTAAAGAAAACATGCTCTATGATAAAGGAATTTACAGGTAGAACGAAGAACAAACACAATCCTTGGCAACAACACACACAATATGATGGGCAAACTAAGGAGCAAAATAATGGGCAGTGGCTCAAGTGGCTAAGATGCTGACTGGAAGGCGAGAGGTCAGCAGTTCGATTCCTGAGCACTGCAGGACGGAATGAGCTGCCGTCTTTGTTCCAGCTCCTGCCAATGTAGCAGTTCGAAAGCAAGAAATTGCAAGTAGATAAACAGGGACCGCTTTGGTGGGAAGGTAAACAGCGCTCCGTGCGCTCCGGTGTCTAGTCATGCCTGCCACATAACCATGTAAACGTCTGCAGAAGCAGACAGCTCTGGCTCTTCAACTTTGAAGCAAAGATGAGCACTGAACCCTAGAGTCAGATATGACTGGCTTTTGAGGAAGGGAACCCTTTACCTTTAAGAAGGAGTAAATAGCAAGGTAGCCAAATTTGCTGACGACACTAAATTATACAGGGTAGTGAAAACTGTGAGAGATTGTGAGGAGCTCCAGAGGGATCTCTTGACACTGGGGGAGTGGCCAAAACACATCCTCCTTGGAACTCAGCGAGAGCGAGAGCGAACCAGAGGTCCAGAAGGTGAAGAAAAGGCCATCTGAAAAGAGAGACACCACCGAAGCAAGCCGATGCTGTGAGGGGTGCGGGGGCTCACACAACCGGAAGAAATGCCTCTTCAAGAAGGCAGAGTGCCACAACTGTGGTCGTTTGGGACACATGGCGAAGGTGTGCAGGCAACGCAGAAACCAAGACCCTGACCAGACCAGCCACCATGGCCGAAAGGACGAGGGCGTCCGGAAAGTGCATGCGGGAGACACTGTGGTGAGACGTGTGTCGGACCGATGCACCCATTTTTGTGTGAAGGTACTGTTGCGGGAGGTCCAAGTAAAGATGGAGGTGGACTCAGGGACTGCCTATTCCATAGTCTCGCAGACGGAGTTTCTACAAATACCCCCTAGGGACCGCCTCAAACTGAGAGCCCTCAGGACGAACTTGCGGGACGTTCAGGGTAACTACATCCCGATCCTGGGGGTGGATGATTTTACTGTCTGTTTCAAAAACTTCACAAGGAAGTTGCCCTTGGTGGTTCTTAAGGGGGGTCCAGTTGCCAGTTGGTTCGAACCGCTGGGAATTGCACTGACTGGCATCAACTCCGTCCGAGGGGACCCCATTCAGGATGTGTGCAAAGCACATCCCACAGTCTTCGAGAAAGGACTTGGCGAGTACAGGGGACCTCCAGTGGACTTTGATATTGACCCTTCCGTTCGCCCCATATGGCTCAAGCCACGAAGAGTGCCTTTTGCACTAAAGGACAAAGTCGAAGCGGAACTGGACAAACTGGTGGGACAGGGAATTTTGGTTCAGGTGGACTCCGCAGATTGGGAGACACCGATTGTAACTGCCATGAAATCTAACTGGGAGGCTAGAATTTGCGCTGATTACAAGTGTACTATCAATAAGGCAATTCACCCCAATGCCTACCCGGTGCCGGTAGTTAGCCACTTGCTAGCCAAGTTACATGGGGGTAAATGCTTTGCAAAGTTGGACCTAGCACAGGCTTACCAACAGTTAACGATTACACCTGCGGCTGCAGCTGCCCAAATGATAGTTACGCACAAGGGTGCATTTAAGGTGACACGCCTCCAGTTTGGCGTGAACTCAGCCCCTGGGAAATTTCAGGCGCTTGTGGAACACCTCCTTAAGGGTCTCCCTGGGGTCTTGCCATATTTCGACGATGTATTGATAAAAGCTGGGGATGAGTCAGAGCTAGCCCAGAGGTTAGACCAGGTTCTATCTGTGTTCGAGAGGGCTGGGTTATGTCTGAGAAGGGACAAATGTGTGTTCGCAAACGAGGTTGAGTTTCTGGGGTTTCAAATCACCCCTGACGGGGTAAAACCATTGTAATCCAAGGTTGCAACAGTACAGGATGCCCCCAGGCCAGCCGTAAAACCAGAGCTACAGTCGTTTTTGGGGCTCCTGAACTTTTACCACTCCTTCCTCCCACGGAAGGCATCCATGGCGGAGGCGCTGCACCGCATGCTGAAGAAGGATGCAGTCTGGCGGTGGGGGGAGGGTCAAGAGCGGGTGTTCAATGAGTTAAAGCAGCTCCTCTCTTCTGAGGCGATATTAACTCATTTTGACCCCAGGAAGCCCTTAGTACTTGTGTGTGATGCCTCACCAGTGGGGGTCGGGGCTGTCCACTGCCACGTGCTCGAGAATGGGTGGGAGGCACCGATTGCATTCTACTCGAGATCCCTCTCGAAAGCAGAGCAAAACTATGCACAGACGGACAGGGAAGCCCTCGCAATCATCGCAGGGACAAAGAAATTCCATGATTTCTTGTATGGGAGGGAGTTTACCATTGTCACAGACCACAAGCCCCTCCTGGGAATCTTTGTAACGGCCAAGCCCACTCCCCAGATTCTATCCCCATGGATGTTACGGTGGGTGATTTTCTTAAATGTGTACCAGTTCACATTGGTACATCGCCCAGGGAAAGACATCGCTCACATTGATGCGCTTTCCAGGTCTCCCCTGCCAGAGCTGGGGGAACCCGAGTGCGAGGTTGAGCAAGATCATCAGGTGCTGCTCATTGAGTCCCTTGAATCGCCCCCAATTGTGCCTGGGGATATCACCAAGGCAACTGCCAAAGACAAGGTTCTGTCCTAAGCGCTGGCTTGGATAAAGAAGGGCTGGCCCATAACATCCCCATCCGAGGAACTTGTAACGTTCTTCAGGAAGCATTTCAAGCTTTCGCTCAAGAGAGGATGTCTCCTCTGAGGCCAGAGAGTAATAATTCCCGAGGAGGCACTAAGGAGGATGGGTCCGGGGGACCTGGAGCTACAGCTCTGCCAATTCTTCATGTGCTATAGGGTTACTCTGCTGGCGTCGGGGCAATCCCCTGTGGAGATCCTAATGTGAAGAAGAATTTCAACATTATTTGACCGCTTCGATCCTTCTAGGGTGGAGGATAGAGGCACGAATGTGGCAGTAGATCAGAGAAAAGTGTTTGGGGCAGGCGATCCACTGTACTGTAGAAATTATGTGAGCTCAGGGCCAGCGTGGGTACCCGGGGAAGTGGTGGAACAAACCGGGCCCGTATCATACCAAGTTAAGACAGGATCGGGGTTGCTGTGGCAGAGGCACGCCGATCAACTTAGGAGAAGAGTTACAGAAGCCACAGGGGAAATTGGGTACTTTGACGAGTCAGCGTTAGGGTTACCCGAGTCAGCGTTAGGGTTACCCCCCACCTGCGTAACCCAAGGGGAGACTACAGGACTCAGCTTGACAGACTGCATAGACCTGCAGGAGAACATCTTCCAACCTGGAGATGAACAACCCCAGTTTGATTATTTGTTACAGGATGGGGGGCGTTTTCGCGAGTGTTCCCCTACTTGTCCCAGTGAGCAGCGGGGTTTTGAGTTGTCCCAGAGGTCCCCCCATTCTCCCCAACTCAGAGATACCCCATCCCTGCCCTTGCCGGGGTTCGATGGGACACTGCAATTTTCACGGAGGGATGGCACAGCAGCTGATTCCAGCAGCACCACTGAATCAACTGGCTGACCGCAGCGCGCCCGCCGGCACCCACAATGGTTGAGGGACTTCGTCCCATCCTAGGGGGAGGGATGTTGTGTATGCATGCAGTTCAGCTGTTCGCCATTAGCGCAGCTGAGGAAACTCACGTGGTTCCAATTCATCCAATGATTAACTAGCGCGGGAAACCTCCCCGCCACAGGTGAACTATGTCAGGTATGCAGTACGTCAGAAAGACGTCACTGATATTGTAACCAATGGGCGCCTTTGGGCGAGATTCAGATGTATCAGGTAACATATATAAAGAGGCAAGGCTCCACCATTGCCTCATGTACTTTAGTGTATGGGACCGAAGACACCAGGACAGCCGAAGAGCTGGCTTAACACAACTTTATTACATGCTGGTCAGAGGGAACATGAGGTAATGGCGGACGAACAGCTCAATATATACAGTGGCTATACATTTGAATGTGGCTCCTTGATAGCCTATTGGCTACAGGCTGCGTGACGTCATTGCAGGTCACGCCCTTCTTGTCCAGGTGAAGGTAGTGGCGGGAATCTTCCCGCGCTGTTGTTCTAGGTGAGTCTTGGACCAATGAGCTTGGACGCTCGCTATTGCCATCTAGTGGTCACTAGCTTGCGTCCTATTAAGGTTACAGTGATTCAGCTGGAGGTTACATTGTTACACATAGAAGAGGTTACATTGGATACACATGGATAGGTACATTGTTTAAAGGCACAGGCTTTAGGACACAACACCCCTCCCCCCTAGGATGAGACGAAATCTCTTAGCCAAGATGGTTTATTGCACTCGCGTTTGGGCCGCGATGTGGGTTGGCCCACTCGGGGGCCGCTCCCGCTTCCTTGTTCCCTAGACCCTTGTCCTGTAATGAGAGAGGGAGACTTGTTAGCGGCTTGCTGCGGTTTTGCAGTTTTAGGGGAAGGGGTAGGTTCCGTTGTGGTTGAACCGGGGGCACCAGGGGCTAACGTAAAACCCCTCTTCTCGCTTGGATGGGTGGGGGACCACTCCGAAACCCCCCCCCCCGGTTCTGAAAATCAAAATCAAACTCTGTTGGGGGATCCCGCGGGATATCTACGAGGGCAAATTCCTTCTCCTCCCCCCTTGGTGGGGACTCTGGACCCCCCTCTCCTCCCCCTTGGGCTAAACGGGTGGGGGAGAACCCTAATGCTGAATTTGTTTTTTCGGCGGCCTGATTTCCTGGGACCCGGCTCCGGAGCTGGTCCGCGTGCCGCCGCCAAAGTAGACCTGTGTTGGTCTCCACGCGGTACGAAACGGGGCCGGTTTGTTCCACGACCACCCCCGGCACCCAGGCTGGCCCCGCGCTGGGGTAGTTCCTGCAATGTACCGGGGCACCCACGCTGAAACTCTTGGTGGCTTCTAACCCTATGTTCCTCCCCTTGTCCTCAACTCTCGCGGGATCTAGTCTCGTGAGTATGGTGGTCAACTTCCTGCGCATTAGAAGCTCCGCAGGGGAGTAGCCTGACGCTAGCGGGGTCACCCTGTACCCTAGCAAAAACTGACACACTTGCAGGTTGAGGTCCCCGGGGCCCATGCGCCGCAGCGCATCCTTCGTGGTGCGGACGAGACACTCCACTTGGCCATTGGTGGCCGGATGGAAAGGGGCGGAGGTGATATGCCGGATGGCGTTAATCTCTGTGAATGCCCTGAACTCAGGGGACGTGAAACAACTAGCGTTATCGCTAATTAGGGTGTCGGGTATGCCGAACGTGGAAAAAATTCTCCGCAAATGCTTAATCGTCGCGGCCGAGGAGGTGCTCGTGACTGGGATGACCTCCAACCACTTGGAGAAGGCGTCTACAACAAGGAGAAACAGGGTTCCTCGGAACGGGCCCGCGAAGTCTATGTGTATCCGGGACCACGGCCCCTTAGCCGCGTCCCACTCCCTGTGGGGAAGACGGGCCTCCTCTGGTCTGGAGCATTGGCAACTCTCACAAGTGCCGACCATGTGCTCGATGTCGGCGTCTAACTGGGGCCACCAAAAGTAGCTTCGGGCCAGCGCTTTGGAGCGCACGATTCCGGGGTGGCTGACGTGCAGCAGTTTAAGCACCCGCGGCCGAAGGGATGTAGGGACCACCACCCGCTGCCCCCACAAGAGGCACCCCCTCTCTAGGGACAGTTCCAGCTTCTTCCTAAAAAATGGGGCGAATTCCTCTGCCGGGGAGGACGCCGGCCACCCTTTCTGTTGTTGTTGTTGTTGTTCAGTCGCACAGTCGGTTCCGACCCTTTGCGACCCTATGGACCATTGTTCTCCAGGCGCCTCTGTCCTCCACCATCCCCTTCAGCCCTCCCAGCTCTGTGCCCATTGTGTCTACAATACCATCTAGCCATCTCATCCTTGGCCTCCCCCTTCTTCTTTTGCCCTCCACCTTTCCCAACATCAATGCCTTCTCGAGTGAATCCTCCCTTCTCATTTGATGTCCAAAGTATTTTAGCTTCATCTTTACTATTTGACCTTCCAATGAGCAGTCAGGGTTAATTTCTTCTAAGATTGACCTATTTCTTCTCCTCGCTGTCCAGGGGACTCTCAAAACCCTCCTCCAACACCACATTTCAAAGGCATCTATTCTTCTGCGTTCAGCCTTCCTAATTGTCCAGCTCTCACATCCGTACATTACTACTGGGAAAACCATTGCTTTGACTATTCTAATTTTTGTTTTCAATGTGATGTCTCTGCTTTTCACTATGTTCCCCAGGTTTCTCATTGCTTGTCTCCCAAGAATCAGTCGCCTTTTTATTTCATGGCTACAATCCCCATCTGCAGTGATCTTTGATCCTAAGAAAGTAAAATCTGTCACTGCTTCTACTTCTTCCCCGTCTATTTTCCAGGAACTGATTGGGCCTGTTGCCATTATCTTGGTTTTCTTGATATTGAGTCTCAAGCCAGCTTTTGCACTCTCCTCCTTCAGCCCAATCAAGAGATTCTTTAGGTCTTCCTCACTTTCTGCCATTAGGGTGGTATCGTCTGCATATCTCAGATTATTGATGTTTCTCCCAGCGATTTTAATCCCATATTGTGATTCCTCCATCCCTGCACTGCGCATTATGTGCTCTGTGTATAGGTTGAATAGGCATGGTGACAAAATGCAGCCTTGTCTTACTCCTTTTCCTATTCCAAACCACTCTGTCATTCCATGTTCTGTCCTAACTGTTGCTTCTTGGTTCATGTACAGATTTCTCAGGAGGCATATGAGGTGCTCTGGTATTCCCATCTCTTTAATTACTTGCCACATCTTGTTGTGGTCCACACAGTAAAATGCCTTAGTGTAGTCAATAAAACAAAAGTAAACTTGTTTCTGGTATTCCTTTGTTTTCTCCATGATCCAGCGTATGTTTGCAATGTGGTCTCTAGTCCCCCTGCCTCTTCTGAAACCTGCCTGCACCTCTGGTAATTCTCTTTCCACATGCTGCTGAAGTCTATCCTGTATTATCTTGAGCATCACCTTACTGGCGTGTGAGATGAGCGCGATTGTTCGATAATTTGAACATTCTTTGGCATTGCCCTTTTTTGGGATTGGGACGTATACTGATCTTTTCCAATCCTGTGGCCATTGTTTTGTTTTCCAAATCTGCTGGCATATTGAATGCAGTAATTTGACGCCGTCATCTTTTAGCGCTTTGAAAAATTCAACTGGGATACCATCATCTCCACTAGCTTTTTTGTTTGCAGTGCTCTTTAGGGCCTTTATGACTTCGCTCTCCAGGATGTCTGGCTCAAGTTCTACTTCTTCATCATTGTGATTGTCAGGAGTGTTGAGGTCCTTTTTGTAGAGTTCCTCTGTGTACTCTTTCCATCTTTTCTTAATCTCTTCTGCATCAGCTAGCTCCTTTCCTTCTTTGTCCCTTATCATGGTCATTTTTGCTTTAAATGTTCCCTTAATTTCCCCGATTTTTTTTGAAAAGATCTCTGGTTCTGCCTCTTTTGTTGTTTTCCTCCATTTCTCTGCACTGTTCTTTTAGGTAGTTTTCCTTATCTCTCCTTGCTTTTCTTTGAAATTCTGTGTTCAAATGATTGTAGTTTTTCCTTTCTCCTTTGGCTTTTGCGTTCCTTCTTTCCTCTGCTATTTTAAGAGCCTCATCAGACAACCACTTTGCTTTCTTACTCTTCTTTTCTTTTGGTATGGTTTTCTTTGCTGCTTCCTGCATGATGTCCCTCATCTCCGTCCATAATTCTTCTGGTACTCTGTCTACCGAATCTAGGCCATTAAATCTGTTCATCACCTCCACTGTGTATTCTTTAGGGATGCTGTCTAGGTGATATCTTTCTGGTCTCCGTGTTTTCCTTATTTTCTTTAGTCTAAGCCTGAATTTTGCGATCAATAGGTTGTGATCTGAGCCACAGTCTGCTCCAGGTCTTGTTTTTGCTGACTGTATGGAGGTTCTCCATCTTTGGCTGCAGAGTATGTAGTCAATCTGGTTTCGGTGTTGGCCATCTGGTGATGTCCATGTGTAAAGTCGCCTCTTGTGTTGCTGGAAGAGAGTGTTTGCTATGACCAGTGCGTTCTCTTGGCAGAACTCTATCAATCTTTGCCCTGCTTCATTCTGTGTTCCAAGACCAAATTTGCCTGTTATTCCCTCCACTTTTTGATTTCCTACTTTGGCATTCCAGTCTCCTAATATAATTTGGACATCATTTCTTGGTGTCTGTTCTATGAGGTGTTGTAAGTCCTCATAGAACTGGTCCATTGTGGCTTCATCTGCACCAGTGGTTGGTGCGTATATTTGGATCACAGTGACATTGAAAGGTTTGCCTTGAAATCTGACTGACATCATTCTGTCATTTTTGAGATTGTATCCCATTACTGCTCTTCTCACTCTTTTATTGACAATTATGGCTACTCCATTTCTTCTAAGGTTTTCTTGCCCACAATAGTAGATATGATGGTTTCCAGAGCTGAATTCACCCATCCCTGTCCATTTTAGCTCACTGATGCCCAAGATGTCAATGCTTATTCTTTCCATCTCATTTTTTACCACTTCCAGTTTACCTTGGTTCATTGATCTCACATTCCATGTCCCTATGCAGTATTTCTCCTTGCAACATTGCATTTCCCCTCCCCCTTTCCTGTCCCTCCCCTTTCTCCCCTCTGTGGTGTTAAGCATCCTGTATCACCTAGCCTGCCCTTTTGTTTTGCCTTTTGTTTTGGTCAATAGGGTTCTCTTGGCAAGATTTGTGGCGTGGTTTGCCGGTGTCTATGCCATTTTTCCCTCCTCATACATTTTATCACAGTTTTTAAAAGTTTAAAACATTTAAGACAGCATATTATCATGCATATTATCACACTTTAAAACACAGTCTCTATGTCAGTTTCTATGTTTAGTCAGTATAAAGTCTCTATGTCAGTTGCTATATTCTACATTTGCATATCAGCTACTTATCCTTTGCCTGGGACTCTGGCTCTCCTCCTCCTCCTCATCCCCCCACCCCCCCTGGGGGTGGCTGCCCGGCGGCGGCGACGGCAGGCTCTTTTGCCGCTCGCCCGGCTCTCCTCCTCTTCCTCACCCCCCGGCTGGGGATGGCTGCCCGGCGGCGGCGGCGGCAGGCCCTTTTGCCGCTCGCCCGGCTCTCCCCCTCTTCCTCACCCCCCGGCTGGGGATGGCTGCCCGGCGGCGGCGGTGGCGGCAGGCCCTTTTGCCGCTCGCCCAGCTCTCCTCCTCTTCCTCACCCTCCGGCTGGGGGTGGCTGCCCGGCGGCGGCGGCAGGCCCTTTTGCCGCTCGCCCGGCTCTCCTCCTCTTCCTCACCCCCCGGCTGGGGGTGGCTGCCCGGTGGCGGCGGCGGCGGCGGCAGGCCCTTTTGCCGCTCGCCCGGCTCTCCTCCTCTTCCTCACCCCCCGGCTGGGGATGGCTGCCCGGCGGCGGCGGCGGCAGGCCCTTTTGCCGCTCGCCCGGCTCTCCCCCTCTTCCTCACCCCCCGGCTGGGGATGGCTGCCCGGTGGTGGCGGCAGCGGCGGCAGGCCCTTTTGCCGCTCGCCCGGCTCTCCTCCTCTTCCTCACCCTCCGGCTGGGGGTGGCTGCCCGGCGGCGGCGGCGGCAGGCCCTTTTGCCGCTCGCCTGGCTCTCCTCCTCTTCCTCACCCCCCGGCTGGGGGTGGCTTCCCGGCGGCGGCGGCGGCAGGCCCTTTTGCCGCTCGCCTGGCTCTCCTCCTCTTCCTCACCCCCCGGCTGGGGATGGCTGCCCGGCGGCGGCGGCAGGCCCTTTTGCCGCTCGCCCGGCTCTCCCCCTCTTCCTCACCCCCCGGCTGGGGATGGCTGCCCGGCGGCGGCGGCGGCAGGCCCTTTTGCCGCTCGCCCGGCTCTCCTCCTCTTCCTCACCCCCCGGCTGGGGATGGCTGCCCGGCGGCGGCGGCAGGCCCTTTTGCCGCTCGCCCGGCTCTCCCCCTCTTCCTCACCCCCGGCTGGGGATGGCTGCCCGGCGGCGGCGGCGGCACCCAGGAGCAAACCGCCTCCAACGTTTTGTCCTTTCTTGTCGCTGTGGCAATGTCAGCGGGCACTACGGGGGGCCTCCCTGTCTGTTTGGGCGTAGTTTCTCTCCGCTTGGGACAGGGACCTGGAGTAGAACACTATTGGGGCCTCCCTCCCGTTTTCCAACACGTGGCATAACACTGCCCCCCCCCCCGGGGATGCATCACAGATCAGTACCACCGGCCGTTTGGGGTCAAAATGGGTCAGAATGGCGTCGGACGCCAAGAGTCGTTTCAGTTCCGTGAATGCCCTCTCCTGGTCATCGCCCCACATCCATGCCGCATCTTTCTTGAGCAACTTGTGAAGCGGCTCGGCCACCGCAGCCTTCCGTGGAAGGAAGGAGTGGTAGAAATTTAAGAGCCCTAGGAACGACTGCAACTCGGGCTTGGATGTGGGGCGAGGGGCTTTCTTGATGGCGGCAACCTTGGATTTGGACGGTTTGATCCCCTCGGGAGTTACTCGGAACCCTAAGAACTCAACCTCCTTCGCGAAGAAGACGCATTTGTCTTTTCACAACCTCAACCCCGCCCGTTCGAACGCCGCCAGGACCTTGTTTAGCCTTTTAGCCAACTCAACCTCACTCCCCCCCATTATCAATACGTCATCAAAATATGGTAAAACGCCGTCCAGCCCTTTGAGGAGGCGTTCCACGAGCGACTGGAAAATTCCAGGTGCCGAGTTCACGCCGAATTGGAGGCGCGTCACTTGGAACGCCCCCTTATGCGTGATTATGGTCTGTGCAGCAGCTGCGGCAGGGGTTACCATGAGTTGCTGATAGGCCTGAGCCAGGTCGAGCTTGGCGAAACACTTTCCCCCATGTAACCTGGCTAGCAAATGGCTGACCACCGGCACCGGGTATGCATTAGGGCGGATTGCCTTATTAATGGTGCACTTATAATCGGCGCAAATGCGAACCTCCCCATTGGCCTTCAATGCTGTGACAATTGGAGTTTCCCACTCCGCGGAATCAACAGGAACAAGAATCCCCTGGCCCACTAATTTGTCCAGTTCCGCCTCTATTTTGTCCTTGAGTGCAAAAGGCACCCTGCGCGGTTTAAGTCTGATTGGGCGGACCTCCGGGTCCAGGTCGAACGTTACTGGGGGTCCATTGAATTTCCCAAGTCCCTTCTTGAAGACTTCGGGGTGCGCATCGCACACCTCCTGTATCGGGTCAGACCCAACGGCGTGCACCCCCCCCCCCAATGAACAGACCCAGGGGCTGAAACCATTGAGTCCCGAGGAGGCTACAAGTACCTCCCTTAAGAACGACTAGGGGGAGTTCCGCGGCGTGCCGCTTGTACTGAACCTGGAAATTCCCAACCCCCAACACCGGGATACTGTTCCCTTGCACGTCCCGAAGCGTGGACCTCAACGCTTTGAGCTTGGGCCGTGCGCGGGGGGCAATTCTCAAAAACTCCCTCTGGGAAATAATGGAGTAAGAGGAGCCAGAGTCAATCTCCATTCTAACAGGGGCCCCTTGCACCAGTACCTCAACAAAGTAACGGCGGTGTCCCAAGGACACGCTGAAAACCGGGGCGTCGTCGTCGCTGTCGTCGGAGATGCGGCCCACGCCGTCCTGCTTCCTCGTGGGCCGGGCGCCATCCTTTGGTCTCGTCGAGCGGTCTGGCCTCGTTGAGCGGTCGGGCAAGCTCCTCCGGTCCCTCGCTGGGCGTTCGGGCGAGCTCCTCCGGTCCTTGCGCCGTTGTCTGCAGACTTTGGCTATGTGCCCGCGTCGCCCGCAGTTGTGGCACTCAGCCTTTCTGAATGGGCACCTGGCACGGTCGTGAGCCGCCCTGCAGCCGTCGCAACGCCGGCCCTCCTTTCGGACCCTCCGGACGTCCTCGTCGTCGCTGCTTTTGGCGGACGATTTCGAAGTTCGCCGGGCTGCGTGCACCGAACTCTCTGCTTTGTCGGCCTTCGGCCGCCAGTCCTGGAGCTCTTGCACCCCGGCCTTCGTGGCTTCCGCGGCCTGTGCCGCTTTCAGGACCTCCTGCAACCTGATTCATTAGCGTGCGCTGAATCTCGGCGTCCTTCAGGCCGCATAGCACGCAGTCCCTGAGGGTGACTTCCAAATTTTCCCATTTGCACGGGGCGGCAGCCAGGTGCAGGGCCGCTACGAAAGCGGCGACCGACTCATCAGGCGCTTGGACTCGCCTCCAAAACGCGCTCCGAGCGGGAAACATCGCTACCGAGGGCCGGAAATGGTCTCTCAGCACCGTCAGGAGCTCTTTTGCCTTGAATCAGCCGCCTTTTTGGGTGCGATGAGGTCAATCAGTACTCTCTTTCCGTCGTGCCCAAGCATTCTGGTGAGGATGGCTCTCTTCTTTGCCTCGTCCGTCACCTCGAACTCCACCAGCGCACCTTGGAAGTCCATTTCGAAGAGTTCCCAATCTTGCAGTTTCTTGATGTCGAAACCGGCGTATGTCTTGGTCCCGTGGGCAGCCATGATCCCACCTTCGTCGCCAATTTAGTGTATGGGACCGAAGACACCAGGACAGCCGAAGAGCTGGCTTAACACAACTTTATTACATGCTGGTCAGAGGGAACATGAGGTAATGGCGGACGAACAGCTCAATATATACAGTGGCTATACATTTGAATGTGGCTCCTTGATAGCCTATTGGCTACAGGCTGCATGACGTCATTGCAGGTCACGCCCTTCTTGTCCAGGTGAAGGTAGTGGCGGGAATCTTCCCGCGCTGTTGTTCTAGGTGAGTCTTGGACCAATGAGCTTGGACGCTCGCTATTGCCATCTAGTGGTCACTAGCTCGCGTCCTATTAAGGTTACAGTGATTCAGCTGGAGGTTACATTGTTACACATAGAAGAGGTTACATTGGATACACATGGATAGGTACATTGTTTAAAGGCACAGGCTTTAGGACACAACATGTACAGATTGACAATGCTAAAATAAAGTTGTGTTTAGCCCATCTGCCGGCTCGTGTGCAATCAATCTGCCTACATAAAAAAAACCAATTACATTTATAAACTGATGCAGTCTGAACTCTCTGCGACAAACCAGGAAAGGGACCTTGGTGTCCTGGTGGACAACTCAATGAAGGTGTAAACCCAGTGTGCCTCAGCAGTGAAAAAAGCCAACTCAATGCTAGGGATCATTAGGAAGGGTATAGAAAATAAGTCAGCAAGTGTCATTTTGCCTCTTTATAAATCTATGGTGAGGCCCCATCTGGAATACTGTGTACAGTTCTGGTCACCATACCTCCAGAAGGATATTATGGAGCTGGAAAAAGTGCAGAGGAGGGCAACCAAAATGATAAGGGGACTGGAACACCTTCCTTACCATCTGAGGCTGCAACGGTTGGGCCTCTTCACTCTTGAACGACGGCGTCTAAGAGGTGACCTGATTGAAGTTTATAAAATCATGCACGGTGTGGACAAAGTAGATAAGGAAAAACTGTTTTCCCTATCGCATAACACTAGAACTAGGGGGCACTCCATGAAACCTTTGGGTACTTGTTCTCAAACAAATAAGAGACAGTACTTTTTCACCCAGAGGATCACTGGTTTATGGAACTCCCTGCCAGATGAAGTGGTGACGGCTGTCAGTCTTGACAGCTTCAAGAAAGGATTAGACAAGTTCATGGAGGACAAGGGTATCAATGGCTATAATCATGGATACCTAAGAACAACCTCTGGGTTGGAGAGATAGGCAGGATATCTCTCAATGCCATTTCCAGGGAATCCTAAGCAGGTGAAGGCATCTGCTTGGGAATAATACCCTGAAGCAAATGGTGAGCCACTGTGTGAGACAGAATGCTGGACTGGATGGTCTGTGGCCTGTTCCAGCAAGGCTGTTCTTATGTTCTTATGATGCAGTCTCTAAATGCCTGAGTGTGAGCACTGACTGCGCAACCTGATTTGGAGCGTTGCACATTCAGCATGCACCAATTCTGGAGCATACTCGGGTATCCATAAAAAGAGAAAAGTGGTTCTGCAAATAAAAGCTTGTAGCAGCATTAGAGAAACAAAAGAAAGTAAAAGGCAGCAGAGGAGAGGAAGAATTATGGTCCCTAATTCTGCTTTGACCACTCTCCAATCAAAGCCGGCATTAAAGAGTCAGGCATCCATCTTACATTTGCAAACACTCAAACCTAGGTATAATGAAGATTCTCTGTTGTTGCTTAGAAGAAAAAGTAAGAATATTCTAGATCTAGGGGGTGGTGTCTATCTCTGTTTACAACCAAAGAGCCAGTGCTGTCTATGTCTGCAGACATTTCCATGGTCATGTGGCAGGCATGACTAGCCATTGGAGCACATGGAATGCTGTTTACCTTTCCCGCCAAATCATTACCTATTTATCTACATGCAATTTCTTGCTTTCGAACTGCTAGGTTGGCAAGAGCTGGAACAGATGATGGGAGCTCGCTCCGTCATGCAGCACTTGGGTCTCGAACTGCTGACCTTCCAACCTTCCAGGCATCAAGTTCAGCATCTTAACTACTAAGCCACCACAGCCCTTCATTCTAGACCGGGGTTCCCAACCTAAGGCCCGTGGGCCAGATTCAGCCCCTGGCACCATTTCATGTAGCCCTCCACCTCTCAAAGGGCATTTGAGAAACAAAATGGCTACCCCTTTGAAGCTGTTGGGACAAAATAGCCTCCCCATCATGCAGGCAGGGCAAAATGACTGTCCAGCCCTCGAAGGTGACTGAGAGAGCATGACCCGGCCCCTGGCTTGAAAAGGTTGGGGACCCCTGTTCTAGACTATAGCAAGTCTAATAATCAATGTACCTCCACCTCTCGAAGTGCCTGGGTGCAACATGGCTGCTTGGTCAGATGCGTGGGGAGAAACTGAACCCGGTGAAGATCAATTTGAAGCCCCCACAAGGCTCAGCAATAGGAATTTCTGAGAGTTTCACTAGGGTGTTGGATTGGGGCCGCGAAGCGGCCGTTGGGTCCCGGAGGAGACTGGTCAAGCAATGAGACACGAGGCAAGATGGAGCGAAGATACATTTGCGGGAATGTAATTCCAAGTATACTGATTGCATGTAAAGAACCATCCTGAAGGCAAGGTAACATGAACATACATTGAGTTAATAGTCTCTGGGTTATCACAAGTCCAGTTGCTGCTGCCGGGATTGAGGCAGCGGCGCTGAGGCCCGTCGACCGCGGAACAGCCAATCATTCGGGCACAAGTAGAGTTCGAGCTGACCGCCACTTGAGGAGTGTAGAGAGTGGCTGCATCAGCCGGCAAAACTTTGGTGACTTGGGTTCCCCAGTGCGCATACGTTGAAAAGCCAGTTTTGTAAAACGGACCGAATATCCGCTTCACTAACCAGTCACCGTTCCTGGTGCGCGCATCTGGGGAATGACACACCGGGATGAGACATGTGCTCAGGATTGAGGCAGAAGCGGTGGTCTGCCTCAGGCAAAAATCGGACAGGTTGACGAGAGTCGCCAACCTCTCCCAAACATTGTAATGCAGCCGGGCAGAGAGATCTCCACCTGGCATCAGGTTGTTGGCTTCCAGCGAAGCTGCCTGAACGCCTCCCCCCGCAAGTAGGGAGAGGATCAGGATGATGGTGGCCATCACGGAATTAGCTGGGATCAGGAAAAAAGCTGCAACCAAGATGTTCTCCGGTGTCGGCTCCTTGTCCTCGCGCCGAACGATCTGCGCCACTTCTTGGCATAGGGACTTGGCCATCCCCCAGGTGATCTTCGGCGCTGTCATCTGCTGTTGCTGCCTCCTCCGCTTGGCTTCCCCGTCAGGGTGAGGTCCTCCATCTCCGGGATCGGGTCCGGGACGGCTTGGGTCCACGCCATGGGGCTCAAAGTGAGGTTTGAAGCACCGAGCTGGAATCCAGATGACACCTGTAGGAGACATAATTGCAGCATACCCTCTTCCCCATGTTATGAGTGGTGCCGGGCCCTTCCAGGAAGGATCCGGTGGCACTCGGTAACACACCATCGGACGCGGGAGAGCTTCCGAACGGCGGAAGTGCTTCTTCTGCGGAGTGAAATCCGAAACAACATTAAGGTGATTGTACGTGAAC